>JAYESD010000004.1:198945198-199545198 GCA_036927565.1 Tuctoria greenei
CTTTTTTGTTTTCTTTTTCTTCTCTTTTATGTTTTGAATTTGTAAACCAAATTTCTAACAAATTTAAATTTCAAAAATTCACACAATCATTCAAACATGATGCAACTTGCCTTATATGAATTTTATTCCCAAGAAAATGTTTTTATCTCAAGAGAAATTCATTTTACAAAAAAAAATTTCTAAAAAAAATAGTGGGTGTTACATCTCGGGAGACATTGCCGATGCTTATTGGGGGAGATTTTAATATACTGAGACGTCCGGAGGAAAAAACAATGATAATTTTAATAATAGGTGGTTGTTTCTTTTGAATGCAGTAATTGACAGCCTTAATCTCCGGGAGTTAGAACTCACTGGGAGAAAGTTTACGTGGGCCAACACATTGCCAAATCCAACATATGAAAGGCTGGATAGAATCTGTTGTCGACCGAATGAGAGCAAAAATATCCGTTATCTACAGTAATAGCGCTTCCCAGGGGGTCTCGGACCACACACCTCTACTAATAGATTCCAAAGCTCATGCTAATTTAGGCCATCTGGGTTTCAAATTTGAACTGGGTTGGTTGTTGCGACAAGGGTTCTAGGAAATAGTGATAAACATATGGAGGTCTGTGCAGGAGGGCGAGACACCCATGGATCGGTGGCAAGCTAAAATTCGTAGATTGCACGAGCATCTCAGGGGGTGGGCAAAAAACACGAGTGGAGCATATAAAATGGAAAAGAAACAGTTATTGGATCAAATAGATTTTTTAGATAAAAAAGCCGAATCAACATTGCTGACGACAGTTGAGATGAACTTCAAAAGCTATCTCAATGATCGTCTAGCATGTATGCTGCGGGAAGAGGAGCTGAAATGGTACCAGCGGGCCAAAACTAAGCATTTATTATAGGGTGATGCAAACACAAAATACTTCCATTCAGTAGCTAACGGAAAGCACAGGAAAATGAGAATTTATCAATTACAAGATGGTACTAATGAAATAAGTGCTGACGAGGGTCTTAAGAAATACATTATAAAAACCTCTTTGGTCATACTGGTGAATCTCCATACCAGTTAGTTCCGTACTACAGGGATGATATAGTCCAAGTTTTGCAATTAGAAAATGAAATTTTAACCGAACAATTCACCGTCGAGGAAGTTAAGAAAGCGGTATTTGAAATGGAACATAATAAGGCTCCAGGTCCTGATGGATTTCGAGCTAAATTTTATCAAGTTTTTTTCGGAATTGATTCAGGATGATTTGATGGCCTTGTTTAGAGAGTTTCATACAGGAACTTTACCTCTCTTTAGGCATAATTTCGGGACAATTATCTTGTTGCCGAAATGCACACGGGCAAATACCATACAACAATATAGACCAATTTGTCTATTGAATGTGAGCTTCAAGTTATTTACCAAAGTGGCAACAAATAGAATTATGTTCGTTGCTCCTAAGGTGATTAAGCCGACTCAGACAACTTTTATACCTGGGAGAAATATTATGGAGGGGGTAATTATTCTACACGAAACAATACACGAATTACACAGAAAGAAACAAAATGGCGTTATTATTAAAATAGATTTTGAGAAAGCCTAGGATAAAGTGAAGTGGTCTTTTGTGAAGCAGACTCTACTAATGGAAGGCTTTTCAAACCAATGGTGCCAATGGATAGATGCGTATATACAGGACGGGCATGTTGGAATTAAGATAAATGACCAAGTAGGACAAAAATTTATAACAAAAAAAGGGTTAAGGCAGGGCGATCTGTTGTCACCTATTGTATTCAACATAGTGGCAGAAATGTTAGCCATATTAATAAATAGAGCAAAAAGGACAGGTTTAATTACAAGGATAGTACCGCATTTGGTTGATGAAGGTTTATCGATATTACAAGATGCGGACGATACTATTATTTTTATTGATCATAGTCTGGACCAAGCAAATAATCTAAAGCTGCTCTTATGTGCGTTTGAGGAGTTATCCAGGTTAAAGATTAACTTCAATAAGAGCGAGCTTTTTTGCTTCGGTGATGCAAAGCAGCATGAGCACCAGTACTCTCGGGTGTTTGGATGTAAAGTTGGCACCTACCCTTTTAAATATTTAGGCATTCCAATGAATTACAAGAAATTAAATAATAGTGATTGGAGAGTGGTTGAGGAAAAGTTTGAGAAAAAGCTTAGTAGTTGGAAAGGAAAGCACCTGTCGGCTAGGGATCGCCTGATATTGATTAACTCATTACTTACGAGTATAGCCATGTTTATGATATCTTTTTTCGAGATACCTAGAGGTGTGCTTGAGAAACTCAATTTCTTTAGATCTAGATTTTTTTGGCAAGGGGGCAACCACAAGAAAAAGTATAGGCCGACAAAGTGGAATATACTATGCCAACCAAAAGAATGTGGTGGGATGGGTATTAAGAATTTAGAGGTGCAGAATCAATGCATGCTAAGTAAATGGCTATTCAAGATGATTAATTAAACTGGCGTTTGGCAGACAATCTTGAAAAGGAAATATCTGCAACATAAAAACGCTTGGTCAGGTACAAAAGAGAGCAGGGGACTCACATTTCTGGTTAAGTCTTATGACCATAAAAGAAAATTTTTTAAGCTATTGTTATTTCCAGATCAATAGTGGAAAAAGTACTAGATTCTGGGAGGACAAATGGTTTGGTAACACCACTTTAAAGTATCGATATCCTGCTCTATACAATATAGCAAGTGAATAAACATGCTACTGTGGTTGCGATGTTCAGTTCGACTCCTCTAAATATTTCTTTTAGAAGAGGCTTGACAGGTGCTAATATATTTAATTGGAACAGGCTGATAATAGAATTGATTACACTAAATGAGCGGTATGAAGTCTTTAGATGGTCGCTAACATAAAAAGGTATTTTTTCTGTGCAGTCCATGTATAGTTGCATCATTACAAATCATAATATTTCACTACAGGAAATGCTAACACTTACGTCGGCCAACTTAATTTATGTCGGCTGACCGACGTAAATAAACTAACTTACGTCGGCCAGAAAAAACCGACGTAAGTTAACTAACTTACGTTGGCCGCCGACGTAAGTTAGTAGACCGACAACAATAAATGTAAACTTACGTCGGTCTGGACAACTAGCCGACGTGAATAAAATGGCCCGACGTAAGTTAGGCTTAACTTACGTCGGCTGGGAGGACGGCCGACGTAAGTTACATAGGACGACGTCATTTTAATATTTAACCGATGTAAGTTACGTATTTTAACCTACCCCCGCGCAAGCACCTTCTCTTCCCTTCCTTACCCGCCGTGCGCCGCTTTGCTTCTCCCCGCCCGCCGCGCCCGATGTCGTCGCTCAACCGTTGCGCGTCGCCGCCGTCCGACGCTGCTGCCATCAGGTATACTCCTCCCCTCCCCTCCCCTCCCCAATCACCGGCCTGCCCCCCGCCCCCCCCCCCCCCCCCCCCCCCCCCCGCCCCCTCCCCGAGCGCCGCCCCGCCCTCCCCGGCCGATGCCGCCATCCGGACCTCCCTCCCCCTCCCCCTCCCCCTCCCCTTCGCGGTCGAGCGCCCCCCCTCCCCCTCTCCTCCCCGGCCCCCTCCCCCTCCCCCTCCACCTCCCCTCCCCGGCCCCCCTCCCCTCCCCTGCAGAGGTCCCCCCACCCTCCCCCTCCCCTTCCCGAGGCCTCCCTCCCCTCCACAGACCCCCCACCCCCCCTCCCCGAGCCCCCCTCCCCTCCACAGACCCCCCACCCCCCCCCCCAAACACCCCCACCCCACCCTAACCCCTTCAATTGAATTTTGAAATTTAATTGAATTGCATTGTTTAAATTTGATTTGAGTTGAATTGAATTATTCAAATTTGAATTTGAATTGAATTGAATTGTTTAAATTATGCTTAAATTGCTTAATTGTTTATTTAATTATTCTTAATTAGTTAATTTGCTTACTTTAGATTATGTTTATTTAATTATGCTTAAGTGGTTAAGTTGCTTAATTGTGCTTAATTTTCTTAGTGTAGATTACGCTTAATTAGTGTAGTGTAGATTATGCTTAATTGGTTTATGTCGAGGGCGGCGTCAGGGGCAGCTGGCTGTCGGGGCACTTAGGTTCTGTCGTGGCTATAGATGGCCAATGGTCTGTGTTGGGCTGGCCCGGCCCGAGCCCGGCCAGTCTCGTGCATGAAAACATTAGGTCTGGTGCGGCCCGCAAATTTGTCATGCCGGGTCAGGCCGGCATGACGGGCCATAAGCCAAGGCTAAGCACGACGGATGCCATTTTCCCCTGTCGGGCCATGTTGGGCCCGTTCACGGGCCGAGCGTGTTGTGTCAGCCCAAAGCCTGGCCGAGCCGTGGTATATATGTAGCGTTTATACGGCCCATCGAGCCCAACTCTAGCGTGTATAGGCAGTGTGGGTCACGATCGTGACCGTGACTGGTGACATGAGGTGAATCGTTAGGGTTAAGTGTATATGGGTCGGGTGGCCCATTACTAACCCTAAAAGTCTATAGCTAGGTATCTCTTCGCCGCAAGACCCCCTGTTCACATCGCGCATGTTTGTGAGTACGTATAAGTCCATGAAAACTCCAAAAACGTATGTTGCGAGTTTTGTCCTTGGCTCGCAACATCTGTAAGGCAACAAGTTTCCCGAGCTAACCAGTTGCCCCCCTCTGTACTTTAAGAACTGCACGAGATAGGGGGTGTAGTGTTAAAATGCGGTGTTATGCTGCCGGAAATTTCGTGATTTCTGAGACAGATGATAATCAAACATTGATGAATCGTTGGTTGCAAATTCTTTGTTAAGAACATAGTAATCTTGATAAATTTGAACCTAGATCCATTGATGGCATGTTTCTTGGTTATCCATCTCATACTAGAGGCTATCGTGTGTTTTTACATGACACTAACAAAATTGTGGAGACTTATGAAGTGTCTTTTGATGAATCTAGCCCAGGTACTAGCTCAAACATTGCAGTTCCAGATCCATATCCGCAGGGGGAGAGAATTTTCGTTGAAGATGAGGAAGAGGTGGAACTGCTGCCCGAAAATTCAGCAGCTAATGACACTGTTTCGAGCTCCTGATTTTGATTCACAGCCAGCATCAACGACCACCATTGCTGGTCTAGATCCTCCCTCAAGTCACTAGCTCATAGATTTTTTATGAACATGAAGAAGAAGAAGCTTGTGAAGTGTCCACTCCCCTCGGGTTCTCAAATTCATCCTCCACAACAGATTATTGGAAGCTTGCACGAACGAGTTACACGGTCCAGGTTTTGCGATCCAACTCTCATGCTCATTCTGCTTTTGTTGCTTCTTTTGAACCCAAATATATATCACACGCACTCACTAATGAATCTTGGATTATTGCCATGCAAGAAGAGTTAGAAAATTTTGAAAGAAATAATGTTTGGAAACTTACACCTCCTCCTCAAGGTCACACTTTAATTGGAACTAAATGGGTGTTTAAAAATAAACAAAGTGAGGATAGGGGTTGTGGTTAGGAATAAGGCTAGGTTGGTTGCTCAAGGTTTCACTCAAGTTGAAGGTCTAGATTTTGATGGAACTTTTGCCCCTGTTGCTAGATTCGAAGCCATAAGAATTTTGTTAGCTTTTGCTGCATCTAAAGGTTTTAAGCTATATCAAATGGATGTTAAAAGTGCTTTTCTTAATGGGCTACATAGATGAGAAGGTTTATGTCAAACAACCACCGGGTTTTGAAAATTCAGATTTTTCTAATCATGTTTATAAATTGTCCAAAGCCTTGTACAGTCTCAAACAAGTCCCTAGAGCATGGTATGATAGGTTAAAAACATTCTTACTTGAAAATGGGTTTACTATGGGCAAGGTTGATAAAACTCTTTTTGGGCTTAAGCATGGCAATGACTCATTATTTGTTCAAGTGTATGTGGATGATATTATCTTTGGTTGTGCTTCTCATGATCTTGTGTCCAAGTTTTCAGCTATGATGAGTTCAGAAATTGAGATGGGTATGATGGGAGAACTCACGTACTTTTTGGGGCTGCAAATCAAGCAAACCAAGGAGGGTACCTTTGTGCATCAAACGAAGTATACAAAAGACCTCCTAGGCGCTTCAACATGGACAAAAGCAAACCTCTTCAGACACCAACAACAACAACACTTGAACTTGATGAAGATAGTGAACCCGTGGATCAAAAAGAATATAGAAGCATGATCGGATCACTTTTGTACCTCACGACATCAAGACCGGACATACAATTCAGCGTATGTCTTTGTGCACGGTTTCAAGCCTCCCCACGTGCTTCACATCGTCAAGCCGTCAAAAGGATTATCATGTACTTACATGGAACTCAATAATTTGTCATTTTTCTTTCTTCTTCCTCAACTGTTAGTTTGAAAGCTTTTTCTGATGCTAATTTTGGAGGTTGTAGGATTAATAGGAAAAGTACTTCTGGTGCTTGTCATTTTCTTGGTAATTCACTTGTTGCATGGTCATCCAGAAGACAAAGTTCAGTTGCACAATCCACAGCTGAATTTGAATATGTAGCTACTGCTAGCGCTTGTTCACAAATTCTTTGGATTGTTCAAACACTTAAGGACTATGGGGTTGATCTAGATAGTGTTCCACTGTTTTGTGACAACACTAGTGCTATTTGCATTGCTAAAAACCCTGTGCAACATTCTAGAACTAAGTCATTGATATTAGGTATCACTTTCTCCGTGATAATGTTGAAAATGAAAACATTGTGCTTCACCATGTAGATACCGAACAACAATTGGCTGACATTTTTAAAAAACCTTTGGATTTCACTCGTTTTTATTACATTTGTAGTGAAATAGGGGTTATGCATCCTCATGGCTTATATTGAGGGGGAGTTTTCAAACTCTAGAAGTCTATGTGTGAATCTGAAATTAAAATAATATGAGTACAGTATTTCATACATATATGACTTTGTGATTCCTTTTACATACTGAAAGTTCTTACTACATTACTCGTGTTATACATTTTGTAGTTTTTGCCATGCCTAGTAATTGGAATAATTACTTACACTAAATCTGGTCATGGTCGAACTTTCTTTCTGTTTTGGACTTGTTGAATGCTCACAAGTGCTTTTAATCATAAAGAATTAATTAAGTAATCAACTCACTTGTTGAGTTTTTTTATGAACAAATATAAGTTGAGAAAATATCAAGAGAATATGCATGCATCGCACTTCTTCTTTTGATATGGCTTATCATTGCACTTAAATATGAACTTGGAAGAAGTTGTGTATGACTAAAACCATGTCGTTAAGCTTCTGATTGTCAAATGACATAGGCTTGGCTTGATTGGTTAGAATAAGGCAGATGCACATATAATCTCTTGCAAATATCATATAATCTAAATTTGTGCCTTGAAAAATAATAAAATGCAGCAACAAGTGTCATGCTTTCAGGTATTGAAATAGTTAAGTTTGTGAGATCATGACTTGCTTAAATTGAAAATTACATTTGATCTCTAGCATGGCTTACACTACTTTATGTATCTCATTGTTGTGATAGTGTAAGTTACTTGATAGTATGACTTGGACGAGCTTTGTTTTATATATATATGTTATAATATGCTCATAACAATTAAAACTTCTCTTTTGAACCTTGCTGAATACATTGTCAAAGGGGGAGATAATATGTGAATTTTTAAAGATAAGTATTCAAGGGGGGAATTGATTACACATTGCACATATTCACAATTGTTTTGGCACGATTCTTCTCAGGAGAAGAATTTCTTTTTCTTCTCATTTTATTTCTGTTCTACAAAGGGAGAGAAATTGTTTTCAAAACTTTTAATGTGAATAAGCCAATGTTCAGATTTTAAGTGGTGTTGCCAATGTATTCATCAAGGGGGAGATTGTGAGACCTATGTGTGTTGAATACATTGGCTTGTAGTGAATACATTGGCTTTGATGATTAAAGTTCTGAAATTCTTCTAAAACACCTTTTTAGCAAGGTCCGACTCTAGCTCCGAGCTTCTACAAGGTCCGACAATAGGTCCGACTTTCTTTGTCTAGATCCGACATGTTTTTGGGTAGCTCTGGTGAGCTTTTTCTTAAGCTCCGGCATGTCTTTGATAGCTCCGGTATGTCTTTGTTAAGCTCCGAAATGTTTTTCTAGCTCCGACTTTTGGGATGACTAGTTCTGACCAGTTTTGGTAAGCTCCGGTGCTAGGTTGTACTAGCTTTGTTATGCTTTGGTGCTAGGTTGTACTAGCTTTGGTAAGCTCCGGCGCTAGGTTGTACTAGCTTTGGTAAGCTCCGGCTCAAGCTCCGGTTAGCTTTGGCAAGGTTCGGAGCTTGATCGTAACGTTCCAAATTTTCATGTGAAATGTTTTGAACTTACTTTATATTCTTGGAAATATTGCTTAGTATTCATTTGCTATGTTTTTAGTGCATTTTGGTTGATATTTCTAATATCGTTTTGATATGCTTTGCAACATGCTTATGTGAGGTGTTCACGTAAGGTGTTGTGTTCGAAACTAACTTGAGTCAAGTCGCGGACTTGGGCTCGTACGGATTGGTTGTTTGTTCATGTGTAGGTGTTGCTTGAGTTCAAGACATGGCTGGTGACGGGATCCTTTGGACTAGTCTTAGGGAGGAGATGAGGTTCCAACAACCAAATTCAGGAGGAATTGTGGTTGAGCGGGTCAGGAGGTCGCGCGGGATGATTGAATCAAGGGCAGTGCATATGAAGGTTACTAGACGTCGAAGGAAGGTGTTTGCACATATGAATGCGGTGCATGACGTGGCAACATGGTTCCTAAGATGGTTTATGGAAGGAAAGATCTGTTTGGAAGGATCGGATCGTATCGGTTGATGACTTCGGTTGCGGCGGAGTCGGTTATGGCTCGGTATGGAAAGTATCAAGTTGGTTATGATAGGATTTCGTGTGGGTCACGAATTTGAGTTGTTTTAGGAATGTGGGATACGTTCCTAAGGTGTTTGGAAGTCTTAATATTGCTTCTATCTGCGTATAGAAGAGTCCTAAGCAATTATGGAAAGTTTTGATTCGTGAACAGAGTAGGATTAGTATCTTGATTTGAGTTGAGTTGGCTTTTGAGCTGGTTATATAAGCAAGGGAGGCCAGAGATCATGGTGCACGACTTTGGGGGCTGTTCCTCTTATGTTCTATTGAATAAAATTCGTAGTTTAAAGGAACTTTTGTGCCTTGTTCGTCTGACTTGTTCCAGACAAGTTTTACTCATCAAGTTTCTGGACAGCACTAACTTTCGTCGGTGGTTTTATCATAACTCGGGTTTTACAGATCCAATTGACGTGATTATTTTTGGGTTGTATTCACAACTTGATTATATATCATTTTTCAAAATTTCACGGTCATTGGATTTGTGGTTTCTGATCTACACGAGTTTCTTTGCAGCGCTCCAGAACTGTTTTTCTCGGGTAGGACAGATTGACCTTTGTTCGATCTTTTGATCATAACTCCATTTTCTCTCGACGGATTTGAGTGATTCTTCTTGTGTTTTCTTCGTGACTTGATTCTTTATGATATATATCACTTTTGTCACGGTGAAACACGTTTAGATTAGTTTCACACACGATTTCTCCAACAGATCATTTTTCTGCCGAAGGGGTTGGGATTTAATTGTTTCCGCTGCGTAAGATTTTTAAATCTACCATTCACCCACCTCTGGTAGCTTTTCACGTGTTCTTCGATCCTACACAATGGTTAATAACAGGGCAAGGGTTGAAGGTTGCATCGCCGAAGCTTTTACTCTTAAGGAAGTAGGATACTTCTCAAGTGTTTACTTTGCAGAAGAACACAATGTTAATACTTAGGTAATGCGGTACAATATGGATGAGCAACCTCCTTGTAGCGATCTCTCCATTTTTGCAACAAGAGGCACTACTGTTTATAGTTACACTTCCTACGATGTTAGCGAAAAATAAAGGCATGCTGCTTTCTTCTACATGGACGCTAATATGGAATAAATGAATGAATATTTCAAGTAAGTGTTTCTTCTACACTTATGCTTTTCATCATCTTTTCCAACACATGTATTTTAAAGGTTCTCTTTTTCGTGTAGTATGTTCGACAAGCAAAATTGGAGACATAGACATCAACCCACGAGCAAGAAAATAGAACAGATTCGACGGGAAGGAATAAACGGGGAATCTAATTTTCTTTCCTGGTTTCGAGATCATGTAACGTTTTCTCAATAACTTATCAATGTTAACAACATTTCCTTATAACTTAAGAATGCTTACGTTTTCTAATAACTCCATATCTTGGATAGTGCCAAAAAAGATGCCAACGTCCATGAAGATCTGCGACAACTATCCCGTGGAGTGGTTAATGTTAGAAGCTATGGTCGATATGACGTCAACAGCTTTCGATTCCGTACAACTCAATTTGTATCTCTTCGTCCTCTCACGGCAACATGTAATACCGGAGTTGTCATGAGGGCAATTGATTCGCAAGATCATGAAATGCAGTACTACGGGATTATTAAAAAAATCCTTGAATTCACTTTTGTCGCAAACAGGACAATTCGAGTGGTATTATTTGACTGCGAATGGTTTTATTCCATTCGTGGAATTCGAGTATACGAATTTGGCATGGTCGAAGTAAAACACAAGGAATGGTTGAAAGGATTTGATTCATTAGTTCTTGCACACCAAGTAGAGCAAGTGTACTATCTACCTTATCCATGCAATAAATTCAAAGCTTGGTGGGTGGTACATAAGGTGAATCCTCGTGAGCGGTTATACGCTCTAGGAGATGATGATTACCATGACGAAGCTGAGGTTGATTGTGTCTACCAAGAGGAAGAGTTGCTAGACTCCTTCTCAGTCGAGCCCGGTGTAGGGCTCGATGACTTAGTTGGAGACGCTCAAGATACCGAGACTGGCACAGAAGTGGAAACAGAATAAGAATCGGAAACTGAAGATATCGATGACATAGTCGAACCTGCTGATTTGCGCAAACGAAAACGATATGCGGAAGAAGAAGATCGATGGGCTGGTTTAAGGAGTAGGGTGCATGATCGTGATGCTGATGAATTTTAAAGTAACATTTTATTCACTAACTTAACATTAAATTTGTATATTATCATTGCATATTAATCATTTATTCCTTGCAACAGGATGTCGTCAAAGGGGAAGGGGAAGGGGAAGCCAGTGAGAGGGTTTGAGCCACCACGAGACCCTTGCTCAGGGACCTCGTTACCTTCGAGCCGACATTCCCTCTTTCTGGCGCACGCTCCACCCTCAGTTGTCGTGTGTTTTCAGCAGACGGAGGTAAATTTTAGTTTGCAATAAAGTTATTTTAGAAATTGTAGTTGTTAATAATTATTTATTGTCAATCTTTTCCTTTTGTGCAGTCTGACTCAGAGCCTTCTGAGTCCGAATCAGAGTCAGAGGCTAGGGGGTCGCTACAGGAGCCCGAGTCAGAGGCTAGGGGGCCACTACAGGAGCCCTCTAGCGCTAGCCTCCCTTCGGAGTCGGCTAGCGCTAGCCTCCCTTTGCAGCCGGCTACCACTAGCCTTCCTTTGGACTCTGATGGTTCCACAGAGCCTTCAGGGTCACAGGACGCGGCAGCGTCACAACAGAGGCGACGGACGAGGAGGACCCACTTTGCAGCTCCTCCTCCAATTACTACTCAGCGGACCATGATCTGTCCTGTCAGAGACAGGTAAAAACTGTATATAGTATATTAAATATTAGATGTTGTTTTCCTTTACTTAATGATTTAATATATTTTGTAGATGTTGGTATGACTTTTCGTTCATGGGGGACGAGAAGTACCACATGCAGGTTAACAGTGTCCTGGGTGCTATCGTGAAGTTGCACTATCCCGGTGTCATTGACGGTTTCCCTGCCCTGTCGTGGGATGACTACGCTCGTGTCTCTCACCCGGTCCACAGCGCGGTTCAGGGAGTCGTGTGGCACGGTTTTATGGTAAGTTTAACAGTTTCATTTTTTCAACTCGTTTGAATTGTTAATGCATATCACTTAAATATGTGTTTGCTTAAAGCTGAGGTACCAAGTAGAGGAACCGAACATGGAGGACCACGCGAGACGCGTGTTCCATTACAACGCTCGGAAGCTCACGACGGCGGCGTTGTCGTATGCCCGGATTCAGGCCGTCAACGCGTACTACAAGTGGACCCCCGGGAGCAGGAGCAGGAGCAGCAAAGGGGTCTATTTAGGAAGGACTCCAAGGCGTACTTGACAGAGGAGCAGTACGCGGAGGTAAGTTTTAAATATTGTTAAATATTTACAATATCTGCGTATGTTAACTGTGTTGATGAAAAATAAAATATGTGCAGGTCAGTATTTCCTAGTTACAGGGTAACATCGAGGCGTACTTAGCTCTCTGTCGGTATTGTAGCGATTTTTTCATCAATAAGTCCACAAAGGCTAGACAGTGTCGCATGGGGTCCGAGGGCAAGCACAACTATTGCGGCGATGGCTACTTGTGTTTGGCTAAACGCATGGTAAGTTCCTTTTCAATTTATTTATGTGTTCCTAATATATTTATCTCACTAACACGGTTGTACAGGAGCGAGAGATGGGTCAGGAGCCGACCCCGACTCAGGTTTAGAAGAGAGGTCACAAGGGAAGTGACCCTTCTCAGCCAGGGCAGTGTAGTCAGGTCGCAGCCGACCGACTGGTAAGTTTTCGAAAATCATCAATTTCATTATAACTAATACTATTATTGACATGCTTACAAGATTTATTTGTTTTGTAGGCAAAGTACGCGCAGGAGGTCGCGAAGATACACGGTGCGGATTACGATTGGGAAAGCGCGCCGATCGACCCCCAATCCGCGTACGCAAGCGGAGGCGGGAAGGCCCATGGATGGTGAGTTGTTCATGTGTTTCATTTCTTTTTTCAATTAATCTTTTTCTACTTAGTGTTTTCATTCTTTTGCAGGTTTGCCATTTTTGATGGAGTTGTCGACTTGAGCTCTACGGGACCTTTGAGAGGCGCTTCATCATCGCAGGCTTCGTCCGTTGGGACTAGTGGTCGTCTCTCGCAGACCCAGCTGGAGCTCCAGGCCATGAAGGAGACGCCAACGCAAACCCAGGCAGAGCTGGAGAGGACGAGAGCGGAGGCAAGGGAGGAGTAGCAAAGGACGGCCTTAATGATGGCCCAGATGCAAGCAGTGGTGGCGGTAAGTAATTTAAAGTACCGTAGTTAAATTTCACAGTACTTCAAAAACATATATCTTCTAATATTTTGCAATGGCAGACTCTTGCTCGACACAGCGGTCAGGATATCGAGATACCTATGCTTCCGCCGCAGCAGACATCGGAGCAGGTGATAAAGTCTCTCTTTAATATTGTTGTATCCATTTTAGTATTTTACATAGAGATATAAGGAGGTAGAACATAGAGGTAGATCTTGATGACTTGTCAGATATTGATTCATATAGTGGTGAGTAAGTTAAGTGTAATCAAGCTTTAGTAGTTTTTGACCATGGCGTATATAGTTAACAAAGGGCTAGTGGTTCATAAGCTTGACCTGTTACCTAAAGTCTCCAACTCTGATACCTGCTAGTTTGCTATTTATATATGCAACATTACTTCGTTTGAAACTACAGCATGCTTCCTTCTTTTGTCTGCAATACCAAAGAACACTACATTACCTCTTGAAACCTTTTGTGATAGCCCAGATGCATGACTTAATGTGAAGCATTCCAACTCTAACATTATCACTGATGTTCTTGGACTCTGATGTTATCACTGAGTTGATATTGATGCTTACTAGTGATTATGTTTCTTTTGCAGGATTCGGGAACGCGCCGAGAAGATCCCAGAGGCAGTGGAGGGGCTAGCATGTAGCTCGATATATGTTTTGTTGTTGTTGATGTTTTGAAACTTAATTTGCAACTGTTTTGCTGTGTATTTGTTTTGTATATTATCTGTGTATCTGTTCTGTGTTCTCGCCATCGAGCGAGGTAGTCAGTTTCTGTTTTTTTTTTAAAAAAAATTGAAAACTTAACTTACGTCGGCTATGGTCGTGCCGACGTAAGTTAGCCCAGTTTAACTTACGTCGGTGTGTCCTGACCGACGTAAGTTAAATCACTTAACTTACATCGGTTTAGTTCAACCGACGTAAGTTATACCACTTAACTTACGTCGGCCCGTTGTGGCCGATGTAAGTACTCCGTCCAGCCCGCGGCCCATCCCGGTATGTAACATACGTCGGTTGTCGCAAACCGACGTAATTAAGTAACTTACACTGGCGGCCGACGTAAGTTACCTTAATTACGTCCAATCCGCTTCGTCGGCCGGCCACCGACATAATTAAGGTAAAACTGACGTAATTAAGTAACTTACATCGGTTTGAGCCTTAATTACGTCAGCCCTGACTGACGTAGTTGATCGATATTCCTGTAGTGTTTGTCATGATAAGCTACTATGGCGGGCGCATGTACCATTAAAAATAAAAAATGTGGTATTTAAAGAGAGGTGTTGTTTTAACTAAGGACAATTTATTGAGGAGGAACTAGAAAGGAAAAAAAGAAATGTGTCTTTTGTTATAAGGATGAGAACATTCAACACCTGTTCTTTGAATGTCATTATGCCAGGTTCATTTGGAGAGCTATTGAGATCACTTTTAATATTACTGTTCCATCCTCAAGTGATAATTTTTTCGATTCCTGGATATACATGTTTACAGCTCAGGACAGGAAAATAATGTTGGTACCATGTGCGGCTGTGTTTTGGGCATTATGGATTTCCAGGAATGAAATCGTTTTGGACAAAAGTCCGATTAAATCTTATTTGCAGATAATCTTCCGCGGGACTCACTGGTGTCAAACTTGGGCATCCCTGCAAAAGCGTGGCATTCACAAGACATTGTTGACGAAGGCGTGTCATGATATAGAGTCCGTCGTCATGCAAATCTTTACTGCTAATTGGTAGCGTTTCATTAATAGAATTGATTCTTAATAAGGCACAACCTGGTTGTAGGTTGACACATTTAGATTATTGTTTCTTTTTTTTTTGGGTGTGTTCAGTCCTGTGTTCATCGCAGAAATATTTTCTTTGTAACATCTTGCTGTAGCCTCCTTGAGGTGAAAGCTGAAATATTTCCATTATCTAAAAAAAAATGAAAAACAGCTAGTCGTTCTCTTTTGCGTGATTTGTGTTGGCACAGCTGAAACTTATGTAAATACTGCCATGAAAAACAGCAGTTTTGTTGGCACAGCTGAAACTTAGATAAAAACTCACTTATTTCTAGCTTTCGTGAAAAACAACTGCTTTGTGTTGGCACAACTGAAACTTACATAAAAACTGACTTATTTTTAGCTGCTATGAAAAAACAGCTGTTTTTTTTACGTAAAAACAGCTGTTAAGGTATGCTAGATGTTTGACAGTTTGCGTTTTGAATGGAATTCATATGTTGTTGCAAGGTGAGAACTATACTAAATATTTATGATTCTTTTATGACATTTATATGTACTAAATCTAGGTTAGTTTCATTGTTATATTTTGATGTCACGTGATAATGACTATTTAATATTATATACATGACAAAATAGTATTAAATAGGTCTTCCATATCACAAAATTAAATAAAGTTTCATCAGAGATAAAATACATGAATATTTATGGGAGGATGACATAACTATAGTACAAATGTGCTCTCTACTATCACATCATCACTGCTCTCCCGTCAAACCTGCTGTAAAGTATAAGACTGTCCACACTCGTGGACCTCTATATTCCACCTCTATATCTCATCTTTAAAAGATTCCTTCTTTTACAGTTTCGTTCTCCACGCTCGTTCATCTCTGTATCACACCACTATATTTACTACTACATATTTTATAATATATCTTCCTCTTTCCCCTTTTTTTATCTCCTATTTTCTTCTTTTTCTCTCTCTTCTTTTCTTCAATCCGCACGTAGCGGCGTCGTCAAATCTGGAGTTCTACTGCTACGGCCGCTGGAATAGCGCGCCTTTTGCCGCCCGCTAAACGCCGATAGCGGCGCGTTTAGCGCGGCCGCTGCGCCCAGCCTAAGTGTGTCACATAGGTCTAAGATATGTCCATCAATAACACAAAACTTGTTTGATTGCTAAATAAGCATAGATACTTATTCCATGTACTCTTCGGCCAGAAGAACAGACAAAAGTCGCTCACAACCGCTAGTGTTCTTTCAAGAAATACATGTCAAAATTAGCTCTGTCTAAATAATCATCTCTCCGGTGCAATCATGCAAAAATCACTTGTGAGCCACACGATCTTCATCGTATGGTTTACTATATTTTTTGCACTTAAACATTCGCATCAATTAATAGGGTTCTTGTTGTCTAGTGGGAAGATTTAAATATAAAAGTACAATGATCGTGGAATGAAATCGTGTGACTCTCAAATGATTTTTACAGGATTGCACCAGAGAACTGGTTGCATTATAGTCGTGTTTTATCCAGTGGCAGGAGGCATATGTTCGTGCCAAACATTGACTATGTTTTTGGCTTGGTGATCCTAGGAATCGCTTCCACATTTGATTTTCTAACAGTGACTTATCTCTTTTGTCCGCCAGCATCATTAATTCGGACAACCGACCAGAGTTGTGTAAGGTTAATATCGGTGAAAGAGAGCAACAATATTTTGTCTACTACTTGTTTCATTCCGGAGCACATTCTTAGCTCTACTGTAATCAGTCGCATGAACCCAAGCATCAAAAGAAATAATAGCATTCTGCTGACCATTGGATTCAATCATAGGCAGTTTAACTACAGACATTTTGATGCGTTAGGCTGATATAAACCATCAATTTGAAACGGCAGCCAAATCTGCATAGCCAGTTTGAGAAAAGTTCCCCTGGCTAGTTTGTTATCCTGTCCACGATATGGATCATTTGGGCAATATTCATTCCGGTGGCAGGAATCAGTGACATAAAATGCATCTTACATACACCATCCACTATTATCTAATTTCCGATGAGAATGGCTTTTCAAGGAATTGTCATACACAGCGCCCCAAGGGCAGTTTGCACGAAGAAAAAACAGCTGGAAAAAATTTACTAGCAGATGCAAACTGGACTGCAACATACAGTACAAAGGATGCCTTGGATGATTGGTTCATCAAAGTTGGCAGGATGCCCTCCGGGGCCTTGCAAGATGCCCCACGTGAAAGGGCACCAGAGCCTTCAATTCAGATGCCGGGTAAGGTCCTCCTCAAATTCTATCGAAGCTAGGCAAATGTCTCAGACAGCTTGGAGAATCCAAGCTTCCTGAGGCGGCTGCTCATCGGATTACTGCACTTGACGTCTACCACCTCCACGCCACACCTATTCCCTTTCTTCTTCGCCTTTTCGGTGTTTGAGCTTCGGTCTGCGAGCACGCCATCTGAGTGCAGTATTGGGGAGTTGAAGGTGTGTCGTCGAGAGATCTTCCTCATCTTGCAGGCCTCTTCGCCACTCGCACGATCAGCTCTGTCATTGTTGCTGCTGTTCCTGGTGACACTCGTTAAGCTCTTCCTTACGACCATTTTCCGAGGGCTAGCTCCACATGGTACTGAAACTGGACAACCTTGACGCCTCAGGCGTGGCGTGGCGGCTGCTTGTGGTGTGGCTTTGATGGCCTCCAATTCTTTAGTAATGAGTGAACCGATGGTGCCTGTTGTGCCCACTTTGATTGTGGGTCCCTCGCCATGGACAAGCTCAGAAGCACAAGGCATGATCTGTTTGTCAAAAGATTAGTAACAGGATAGATATTGTCAGACGTCAAAACTAAGTGAAGCTTGAAAAAAAAATAGTACCATGCGAGAGCTACTGACAGGTAAAAAGCTAGGTGTGTACTGAAAAGGTCAAAAACCAGGAAATGGTTGTGTCACAAGAAGAGTTAAATCATGATGTTTCGAACATGTACCGTGATAACTGCAAATGACTGACACTTGCCACCATGATTGCAATGTGATAAAACAAAGAGAATGATTGCCATAATTCAACAACCATGGCAACCTAGCATCAACCCAGTTGTGTTCCTAATTCAAGTATTAGGATATCTGCACAAATGAATGCAACCTATCTTTGTTCCAAATGCAAGAAAATGCAATAATCACACACAAACACTAATACGAAGCCGATGGATTAACTATTCTACAGCTGCATTTATCTGTAAATATGCTTGGGTGCCACAGGAAAACTATTTTTCCATCTTTCTTCTAAGAAAATGCATCATCAACGAACGAGTTAATTCTATTGTTTTGAATTACTTGACACAGTTCAGTATTTGCAAAGTAAAAACACATTTTGTCATCTAAACTCCAGCGCTGTAATCAATTTAGCACTGACTAATGACACAAAGATTGGGAAATCTCAACAATCTGAAATACTGTGGCAATCCTAATATGACAGGAGTTTTAGAGGATGACTTTGAAAACTGTGTGCCCTCTGCGTGGTTTCTAAAGGATTTTCAGTGGAAGAGATCTGATCAACAAACTGAGATGCACAACACTAAACAATTCTTTACCTTTCCTCATATCCTTTACATCCCTTCCTTTCTGCCTCAATTTCCTCGTTGCATCTGCGGATGCCAACTTTTCAGGCTATGAATCGTGCAGGGCTGCAGGCCATTTGGGTCTGAACTTCCTTTTGCTAATAATAATGATTTACCATGAAGAGGGGCAAGGGAGAGCAGCAGGCAGTGAGCATCAAGCATCACTTCAGAGGATGCCAAGGGGGCAAAGTAAAGAACCTACTCTCTTCTGTCTGTCCCCTCCTTTCTTTGCACCCTTGTACTGTACTTTTGTCATGGGATTCCATAGGCTACTAATTTAATGAACAACTAAAAATGTGGTACCAAATAAGTGAGATTTTTCACCGGGCTCATCATAGTATAATGCATTGGGGTGAAAACAAAAACAAGAACTGATACACATATTTGGATGATATTTCCTTGAGAAGATGGTATTTTCGTTGGATTAGGACAAAAAAAAAGGACTCTGGGGAGCAGATTTAGCGCATATTGCCACATTCTTGCAAGTCAAACCAATGACCGGATTAGAGGAAAAGAAGGTGTAACTCCGACCCAGATTGATTGGGATCCGATCTCCAGCAGACACAGCAAGAAGCATGCAAGACACGAAATCAGAAAGAGAAGAACTGATCCATTCTCTTTCTACAGCCAACGAACAATATCGACTGAATGGATCGGCAGTGGACATCACCATAGAACCTACGACGAAAATAATGGAGGGAAATGGCACAAAGCAGTCCAGATTCGCTCTGCAAACCAGCCGCAAGAAAATGGTGACCGGAAGGAACGACACGAGAACCTCCGGATCCCCATTTCACGCTGGAGGAGCATCCACTGAATAAATTCTATAGCAAATAGGAGCACGATCCATACCAGTACTATCGATTCTTGAGCCGCCGCTTGAGTCTCTGCACGGCGGGGAGGGAGACCAAGGCAGCAGAGGCACAGCCAGATTCTGAGCAGAACTCTGAAGCTTGAAGGGGCAGGAGCAAGGCGACAGGTGAGTGAGGTAAGGGGAAGGGACGGGTCGCATTCAAAGGGCCGCTGTGTGTCTCGAGGTGGCTCTCCCGCATTTATTGTCTGCCTGCCTGCCTTCTTCTTTCTTCGGCTGGGGAGCTTCCCCTGTTATTTTTGTCTTCACTAATGTCATGTCATGTCATATGTCATGTCATGCGACTAAACTATCTTTCGTTTTTTTTCCCTCCATGCGTCGGCCTATCACTCGTTACTGCATTTTCTTGGGTGGTTTAGATGCATAATACTGTATTCCGTTGTACTAACTGGGCTTATGTTATTGGAGCTCTTTTAGGTTCCATAGTTGACTTGTTTCTTACGTAGTACATGTATATTTTGATGATTCCAATAAAAAGAGCACTTTGACCTCCATTTATCGCAGCAAGCGTGGCACATGCATGGTTCAAGTATGGTATCCAAGGAGAAGAGACCTTGCTGGCTGCTACCCCGACTCCATTTCAGCTGGAATGTTCACCTAAGCACGAGAGGCCATAGCTACACTGGAAATACGAACCCAAATCCTCCCAGTAGAGGTCTAAATGCAGAGAATAAACAGTAACCAGAATTTGTTGCATCTGGAGCCGTTGGATGAACATTCAACATCCTAGATTTGATGCTATAGTATGTGTAAATAGTAAAAAATGTTGAGCAAAATTAAACTCGAGTACTATTTGTATAGTACTGCTACAGTACTACATCACAGTACTGTTCACTATCCCACAGATTACTGTGTACATTGCTACAACTCTCTGAAATACATATATGAATGTAGATAAGTGATGAGCAACTAATCAAAAAAGAATACTCTTTCCAAAAAATTTTATTTGTCACCGGTTAGTTCAAAAATAAACTAGCCGATAACAAATAAAAAAGATCGAGAGTAAGTACTACGGAATGAATACTCAACAAATTTTGAACATGAGCCTTAAAAAAACTCAAAAAGAAAACCTAACAACAATCGGACATGCTACTGAGGACTCGTCGTAGTTTTGAACGTCTTTGCCCAGCCCTAAGCAGCCACATTAGCGTTTTTTCCCAACATGTAACCACAAATTCAAAGACAAATACATACGCATAAGTACAGCGAAGATTCATTTGTGATGGTTGCCAAACACTGCAGGTGAGGGTGACTCTGTGGCGGTGACCTCCTTGGCCCCGGTAGCCACCCGTGCCCACGCCGGTGACCACTCCGATCCTAACAGCCACCCCGCCCACGCCGGTGACCACACCGGTCCTGACAACCACCACTTTCAACCTCGTTGGCCACCTCACCCTGGTGACCACTCTGATCCTGGTTGCTCCCTTAGCCCTTTGCTCTGCAGCAACCGGCCTCCGCCGCCTGTGGCCCTGGCGACCCCCGGTGTCATTGTCCTCCTCGTCGTCGCCCACCTCTAGGTCGGTGAACTCCCCTTATGGTATCCTTCTGCCACTGTGATAGGGTGAAACTCGGGGGATGGCCCGATCTTCACGGCAGTAGGTACGACGAAGGGTAAATGGAAAAAATGGACAGCAAAGCGAACAATGGTAACTAGCAGAAAACAGCAAGATAACTAGCTTTATACCTGCCAAGATTGGATGCGACCAAGTGAAGGGGAGAGAGGCACCGAGAACTTCGTCTCAATCTCCGAACGACCACAATACCACAATCCGAGATAACTAGCTTTATACCAGCCAAGGTTGGTTGCGACCAAGCGACGGGGAGAGAGGCACCGAAACCTTGAGGATCTCGACTCGATCTCCAAATGACTGCATAACCACAATCCCGAAACTAATCCACACAAAAGGCCCGGAAGCCTAGAGTACGAATTAGGGGACTCCTGAGGGATCACTTTACAAGTCCATAAAGAACAAAGAAGAACAAAGGTGTGCAAGACACTCAGAAATTATCTTGGTTATCAAATGATCAAATGTTGTTTTTCTAGGAGCACAAGAGTGTTATTTATACCAGGAATAACCCTCCTATCTAGATGTGCACCGAAGTCACCACATTTTGAAGTGGAGAGCCAGCTAGTGAGCAATTCACGAAGTAGTTTTTGGTCCTCGCGCGTCTTCTTGCCTTTTGTGTAGTCTTTAGTAATTTGATCATAACTCCACCTTGAGAAATCCAAACAATGCACCGTTTGTTACTTTGGAAAGTAGACTTGATAAGCTTTCACACCATGTGTATTATGCCCCTGGAACATGACAGATTGGTATAAAATTACACGTGAAGTTGAGGTTCCTGCAGTGTACCCGTTTTCATATCAGACAGTACGAACCATTGTGCCTTCGAAAGTTCGGACTGTGCAAACCGACTTGGTTCTTTTTTTTGTAGCAGCCAATGATGCTTCTTCATGTGTAAACCTGAGTAGAACATAATTACATGACTTAGGTAGCATATCATTCACATCAATATTAAAATGTAATGTAGAGAGGAAAGCATTCACTTCTTATTTGAGTTTTTGAACACGAGGGTGCATGGCAAGTCCCTCATAAGCTCGTGTATGTGATGCTGAGATGTCCACATCATCCTCCTCCTCTTGAAAAGGAGTCGTCCTCGACTCTTGTAACCCACAGTAAGGAGATAGAACGGCAACGAAGACACATATATGTGATGTTGGGATGTTCACATCATCCTCCCCCTCTTAAAAAGGAGTCATCCTCGACTCTTATAATCCACAGTAGAGAGATAGATCGTCAACGTTAAAAATTGTACTCAATCCATATATCCTTACAAAAGATGTACTGATCATTCCCCCTCTCTTGAAAATGAGTCGAACTCGACACTTTAATATCTTATTGTTAGTTTTTTCCTGACGATGAGGGTTTTCGAAAATTTCAGCACTCTTGCTTGTTTCAATAGCCTCACATTTCCTTGTGCCCAATGTTTGTGGATGACATGTTGTGGAAAATGGCAGCCGTTTCCCATGATTGCCCTTCAATGTATTCCAAAAGTTGGTTAAAATTTGGTGTTATGATCTGAAACAATAGTCTGTGGCTCACCATAATATCGTATGATTTCCCTGAAAAATAATTCAATAATATGTGACACATAATTGTTTTGAAGACAAGAAATAAAATGAGCCATTTTGTTGAAGTGATTAATCACAACAAATATTGAATTTCTCCCCCTCTTTGTTCAATGTAAACCAAGAGCAAAGTCCAAAGAAACATCTTCCCATAGAAAACAAATAAAAGGTAGAGGGTTGTATAGACAAGGAGGAATCAAGAATGACTTAGCTTTATTGCAGGTGACACTATGCCTTTCAATGTCTCTTTTCATTTTGGGCCAAAATAAGTGATCAAACTGCACTTTCTTTATTTCCATGCCAAAGTTGCTCATCAAACCTCCAGTATGAGCATTCTGCACAAGCATTAGACAAAGAGAGCAATCTAGGATGCAAAGTTTGTTAGCTCCAAATAAAAATCCATCATACATATGAAATTTTTTCCATCCCTTTCCACCACATCATTTAGAAAATGGTTTGGAAAAATATGGATCAATTGTATATAAATTTTTCATACAATCTAGACCAAGAAGCTTAGAATCAAGTTGAGACCACAAAAGACAACATGTTGATAAAGCATTGGCAACAACATTGTACTTTTCTTGTTTGTACATGGAAGTCACCTAGAGGGGGGTGAATAGGAAATATGACCTGAAATTACTTAATCAAACAAGATTAAAACTCTGAGGCCGAACTAGTCTGGTCTGGGCCGAACTAGTCCGCTCAGCACGAGGTGAAAACCTTGACTTCTACAAGTTATTTGCGGAATTTAGGTCGATGAAAGATAGAAGAAAGGTCTAGCATCCTAACACAACTTACATTAACAAATGTAAACAATTAGGTTGCAAGATTTCAATGAAGAACAATGTGAAGAACATATGAACCCTAAAAGCAATTCTAGTGAATACTGAAAAGTAAAACGAGAAGAGAGACATAATTTATCCCATGGTTCAGCTCCACAAAGAAGCCTACATCCACATTGAGAAGTCCACACAAGGACCGGGTCTCACTTGACCCTCTTCTCACCCAGCCACCACAAATGGCCGACTTGGTTTCCACTATCACAAATGATAATCATCGAGTTTTTGGGGCTGCTCACAAGTTGAGGCTCCCACAAATGAATACAACAAGGAGCACACAAAGCTCAACTCAAACAAGCCACAAAATGCAACACCAAGTGAAAGAGATCAAACAGAGAGCCAAAACACGATGATCATCCTTCACTCTCCTTCCCAAATCCTAATCTTCTCAAGATTTGGTCTTAGAGGGCAAGTAGCTAAAGTAGAAGGCTTTGGAAGGCTCAAGGATGGTTGTGGCTGCGCTAGGGTTCCAAATATCTCAAATGGGAGCTGAGGGTCCTCTTTTTATAGAGGTCCTGACAACTAACCGTTGCAACCACCAAAGTCCAGACTAGTTCGGTCCATGACCACGGACTAGTCCGGCCCTTTGGGACTACTGACAACTCGATGTCACACCTCAACAAAAGAGGTGACATCCCTGCCAAACATTTGAATTTCAAACGGTCATGACAACCTGTCGGTACCCTACGTACCAGGTACCCCACGATACCGCAACAAGTGCAAGAAAGTTCCACCCGTCAGAGTCGAAGGCCCTTGCAGGTCCCACATGCCATGTTGCACCGGACCCGCTCCCCTCATATGGCTGGCTCCCGAGTTAACACATGTAAAATAAGACCGGAACAAAACTCCCAACCAAGGGAAGCTCTGGCAACTACACGTGTACAACAGCACCGGACCTAGCCCCCGTCAGAGAGGAGCTCCGGTACCGACACGTGTACAGCAACCCCGGACCTACCCTCCCGCAAGGGAAAGCTCCGGATCTGCCACGTGTGGAGCCTCCGGACCTTCGTCTCCAACGGAAATACAAGCCAATCGTGACCATTACAGACATTCAAGGATGGTTAAGGCGGTAGTTACAAGGTCTGATAATGTGTCATTAATGCCATATTAATGATACACGATCAGTGTACCATTAATAGGGGTAACACTGCCATGAAGGCACATTACCACACTATTAATTATACTTAATACTCTTTAAACAGTGTATTAGTTCATTAAGCACGCCAGGGCAACATGTCGGGCCAGGCCAACTTTGTAATGGTCAATCCTTAGAACTATAAAAGGGTTGTATTGCACGAATAAGAGATGGATCGAAGCTAGGCTAGGCTGATTCGACCTGACCCTAGCGAACGCACTCACTCAATATAATTACACAAATCCCATGGAGTAGGGTGTTACGCTCAGGCGGCCCGAACCACGTAAATCTCTGAGGTCACCATCTTGATTTTGATCTTTGTGTGCCCCAACCATAAAAGAACCTCCGTGGGCTGCTTCTCAGCGGCGCCAGGGGAAGTGTCGTATCAAACACTTCGACATTTGGTGCGCCAGGTAGGGGGCTCTCGAGATAACAGATGGTGAATTCAGCTGCCAGATCATCCAACGGCAATCGTGCTGAACAACCTGCTGGAGGCAACCCCTCCAACGTTCAGCAACCAGCAGGTGCCAATGCTCCGACAGGCATTGTAGCACCATCTATTCCGGCAAACAATGCCGATCAACGAGATGGAGCTTCTGTGTCGATCATCGCATTGGCAAACAACAACCCTGAGCACGCGCTCATTACTGCGTGAGCTCTTCTACAACATCCACCACCTCTAGGCGCACCCCAGGGTGCCATGAAGCAATGGAGGGCTGATGTCGACCATCTGGTAGCAGATGCAGCTGCAGGCATCAGTAACCAAGGTCCTCCCTCTTCAGGGCGAGCACCTTCACAACGACGGACCCTGTCCGGCCGGCTTGGTCCACAAGACTCTCAACAAAGGAGACGTGCTGCCTCCCAGTAGGTGACTTCGTTGCCCCCCAGGGCGCGACACACCCATACCATCACCAGGATTCTGACTCATGACCTGCGATTGGAAATGGATTGCCGTTATCGGCAACAGGACGATCGAGTCCATATCGAGCGTGCTCGCGAAAGTTGAGAGGCTCGGGACAACCCTGCTCCTCAAGGAGTAGGAGGAGGTTTTTCTGCCCTGGCCATGCACTTACGCATGGTCAGATGGCCACAGAAGTTCCAGCCTCACTTGCCGGAAAAATTTGACGAGACAGTCAACTCCGCCGAATTTCTTCAAATCTACTCAACTGTCATATTGGCAGGGGGAGGTGATGAGGCTGTAATGGCTAATTACTTCCCGGTGGCTTTAATCGAGATTGCAAGGTCCTGGTTCATGAGTCTTCCACCCGACTCCATTAATAGTTGGGTGGAACTATGCCAGCAATTCACTGCCAACTTCGGGAGCTCCTACACTCGGTCTGGCACTGAATTGGACTTGTTTGCTGTAAAGCAAATGTCGGGGGAGTCACTACGGTCCTTCATCCAGCGATTATCTTAGGTACGAAATACCATTCCTTCTATCTCGAGATCTTCTGTTATCATTGCATTCAGACACGGTGTTCGAGATAAGAAGATGCTAGAGAAGCTGACTATTAAAGAAGTTACAAGTGTCACGGAACTCTTCAGCCTAGCCGACAAATGCGCTAGAGCTGTGGAGGGTCGTGAAATACACTCCAAGCCAGCTCCGGAGGCCAACCAGAAGTCCTCCAAAACTGAAGCCGCTACCTTTGATAGTGGTAAGAAGAAGAAGCGGCAAAAAGAAGATGTCGGTCGGCACTCCAGCTGCTGCTGCAGCCCCTAGAAGCCAGGTGCCACGCCTCGATAAGCGACCTCGTCCTTCATCAGAGGACGACAACAATTCCAAAGCATGGTGTCCAATTCACAAGACGAATCGACACAGCTTGGAAGAGTGTCGGGAGGTCCAGAACCTTGTCGAGCGCTACAACAAGTGCCGGGAAGAAGCTCCTTTCCGTCAAAGGGAAGGAAAACAAAAAGTCGACGAAGCTCCGGCTCAAGAGGAGCTAGGTTTCCAGGACCTTAAAAAAATCTTGAAAGCCATCTACAACATTGTCGATGACGACTCCGACGTCTCTGACAACGAGCGCCGGAAAACCCTGAACACCATCTATGGTGGTTCTTGGGATATCACCTCTCATCGCATCCTCAATACAATGCGGCGGGACATGGCCATGGTAGCTCCTGCTGCTAAGGCAGAACCACTTTGGAAGTGCATGGATAGACCCATCATTTTCGATGCTTCAGACTGCCCCCAAAACATGATTGGGGCTGGTCAACTCCCGTTGATGGTGTCACCCACCATTAACAATATCCAAATCCACCATGTAATTGTGGACGGAGGTTTCGGGCTAAACCTCATAAGATTCGAAGCTTTCGTTAAGCTTCAGCTCCTGCCTTTGGAACTTCGCCCCTCCCGACTTTTCTCCGGAGTAGGTCCGAGAACCGTTACTCCTCTTGGTTCCATTACACTCCCAGTGACCTTTGGGACTCGGGAGAACTACAGAACCGAGAAACTGGTTTTCGACGTTGCGCAGATCAGTCTGCCCTTCAATGCCATTTTGGGCAGGCCAGCTTTATACAATTTTATGGCTGCTGCCCGTTATGTTTATTTGGTGTTGAAGATGCCAACACCTACGGGCGTTATCTGGATCCGCAAAGATCTTATCGCAGGAGTTACTGCACTGGAAGAACTCTATGCGCTTACCACAGCGCAAGAGGAAGCATATGGTAAGGAGCCAGCTGCGAATCCTCCAAGCATTCGTCACAAAGGCTCTACCTCCGCACCTCGTGTGCAACCAAGCGGCTACACCGACATTCCCATCAAACTCGTCCAAATCGGTTCTGATGCTGCTCAGACTACCCGTATATCGGGAGGCCTGAACAACAGATAGGAACTCGTGCTCATCACTTTCCTCCGGGCTAATGTCGACGTGTTTGCCTGGCAACCATCACAGATGCCTGGGATCCCTAGGGAGGTGATTGAGCACAATCTGAAGATTTACCTAGACGCTCGGCCTGTACACCAGAAGCACTGGAAGCAATCAATCGAGCGACAAAACTTCATACGACAGGAAATCAAGAAGTTGCTTGAAGCTGGATTCATCCGGGAAGTCTTCCATCCAAAGTGGCTGGCAAACCCAATTGTTGTACCCAAGGCCGGTGGGAAGCTTCGGATGTGTATCGACTACACCATCTCAAATAAGGCATGTCCAAAAGATCCATTTTCACTACCTAGAATAGATCAGATAGTGGACTCCACCTCCGGGTGTGAACTATTGTGCTTCTTAGATGTCTGGATATCCTCAAATCCAAATGTCTAAGGAAGATGAAGAGCATACTGCCTTCATAACAGTAGATGGATTGTATTGTTATACTGCCATGCCATTTGGTCTTAAAAATGCTGCTTCAACATTTGTGCGAGCCATGTACAAAACATTTGGAGAGCTAATTAGAGACTTGGTGGAGGAGAGCTAATTAGAGACTTGGTGGAGGTGTATGTTGATGACATCGTCGTGAAGATTAAAAACAAGGAGTCACTCCTTAACAACTTACAAGCCGTCTTTGACAAGCTGCGTACTACGCGCACCAAGCTGAACCCGGACAAGTGTGTCTTCGGGGTTAGCTCCAAAAAGCTTCTAGGATTCCTGGTGAATCATCGAGGAATTGAAGCAAATCCAGCAAAGATCAAGGCTATAGAAGAAATGCGGACCCCAACCCGCATTAAAGATGTCCAAAAGTTGACTGGATGTCTAGATGTGCTCAGTCGGTTTATATCAAGACTGGCAGAACGAGCGTTACCCTTCTTCAAACTCTTGAGGAAGTCCGGACCATTTCATTGGTCTGAAGAAGTAGAAAAGACGTTTCAAGAGCTGAAGCAACTTCTCATCACACTACCAATCCTGGTAGCTCCGAACCCCGGTGAGCCTTTACTGCTTTACATTTCGGCAACTACAGAGGTTGTCAGTATGGTCCTGGTCGCGAAAAGACTGGAGCCATCCCCAATTCAGGAGTCAAGACTTCTCCGAGAGGGTCCGGAGCTACCTGAAGGCGAGTCTGGGTACCAACCCTCAGGCACAAATCCTCAAGGCGAGATGCTAGAGGATCAACTTCTTTCAAACGAAGGAGTAACTGCTACTGAACAAGAAGATCCAGACCCCTCTGGGAGGGTCCAGGTCACTGCAGAAGAAGCTCCGAGTTCCTTTGGTAGGGACCAGGAAATTCCAGAAGAAGGTCGGGACCCCTCCGGGAGGGTCCGGGTAGATGAGGAGGAAGCTCCGGGCCCCTTTGGGAGGGCCCGGACAGTCCAACGCCCTGTGTACTTCATCAGTGAAGTACTCCACGATGCCAAGACAAGATACATTGAGATGCATAACCTGCTTTACGCAGTTCTTATCGCCTCAAGAAAGCTTTGTCATTACTTCCAAGCCCACAAAATATCAATGGTAACTTCTTTTCCACTACGTGCAATTTTGCATAACCCTAATTCTTTGGGGAATATTGCAAAGTGGGCAACGGAGCTGGAAGAATTTGATCTAGAATTCGTGTCGAGACAAGCAATGAAAAGTCAAGCATTGGCTGACTTTGTGGCGGAGTGGACTCCCTCTCCATCAAACCCTGGGGGCCACAGTGAGTGGAAACCAGAGCTCAAAGTTCCGATATTCACTGAGCCTCAATGGACCCTCTACTTCGATGGCTCAGTGCAGAAGCAGGGGGCCAGAGCTGGACTCCTTCTCCTGGCTCCGACCGGAGAGAAGGTCAAGTACATGGTACACCTTGATTTCAAGGCAACCAACAATATGGCGGAGTATGAAGACCTCATCTATGGACTCAAGGTGGCACTATCTTATGGTGTAAAACAGTTGTTGGTGAAGGGAGATTCACAACTCATCATCAAACAATTGAAAGGTGAATGCTTCCGCAACAATTCTCAATTAGTTGCTTATCTCTTTGAAGTCCAGAGGCTTTAGAAGGACTTCGAAGTCCTGGATCTCCATCATGTTCAATGCCTTCATAACTCCGAAGCCGATGAAATCTCGACTAAAGCCTCAACCGAAGCTCCGACTCCTAATGGAATCTTCGTCCAGAGGTTATCAAAACCAACAGCTCAGCCTGACGAACTCAACGAAGGGGGCGAGACCAGCACCTCGAAGCTGGCAGTCCCGGTGGCCCTGTTACCAAGGTGTTCACCAAGGGTCGTAGGTGCTGTCGGAAGCTCCGAGCAACCCAACACGCAAGACTCAGAAGCTCAAGTTAGTTCCGATGCATGGATCTTAGAGATTCGGAGCTACTTGAAAGACAATATCCTTCCTGAATATAGTGTATCTGCTGACCGGATTGTCAGATTGGCTAAACTATACACGTTGGTAGAAGGGGATCTCTACCGACGCGGTGCCAATGGCATCCTAATGCAGTGCATTGCAAGGGAAGAATGTCGCGATCTTCTCACGGAAATCCATGGAGGCGAGTGCGGGAACCACGCATCTTCTCGCACACTGGTCGGTAAAGCCTTCCGGCATGACTTTTACTGGCCTACAACACTCCAAGATGCGATTGAACTAGTGAAGAAATGTGAAGCATGTCAGTTCCATGCAAAAAAGACTCACACACCGGCTCAATCACTACAAATGATACCTCCTACATGGCCATTCGCTGTGTGGGGCATGGATATCTTGGGACCTTTCCCAAAAGCCGTCGGAGGTTACAAGTTCCTATATGTCGCCATCGACAAGTTCACCAAGTGGCCGGAAGCAACTCCAGTAGTAACAATCAATAAAAAATTAGCAATCAAGTTCTTGAAGTCCATTATATGCAGATTTGGAGTTCCAAACAAAGTCATAACTGACAACGGAACTCAATTCACAAGTGCTGCATTCCAAGAATATTGCGAAGACCTCGTCATTCAACTTAGCTACGCTTTAGTAGCTCATCCAACAAGCAATGGCCAAGTCGAGAGAGCAAATGCAGAAATCTTAAAAGGACTCAAGACGCACACATATGAGCACTTGAAAAAGCACGGAGCTAACTGGATTGAAGAGCTTCTGTCCACATTATGGGCGAATAGGACAACACCTAATCGGTCAACTAGGGAGACTCCATTCTTCTTGGTGTACATAGCTGAAGCAGTCCTTCCTCCAAAGATCACCTTGGGGTCCCTTCGGGTTCGGACCTTCGATGAAGCGACGCAAGACCAGCTCCGGTGTGAAGACCTCGACCTCTTCGACGAGGGAAGGGGCCAAGAAGCTGTTTGGAATGCACGTTATCGCTAAGCGCTCCAGCGCTACCATCAAAGGCATGTGCGTGACGACAGCTTGAAGAAGGCGACCTGGTGCTCTAGAATATACTAACTCGTGAAGGGATGAACATACTTTCCCCCAGCTGGGAGGGTCCCTTCTGAGTCATTAAAGTATCCCGACCAGGGTGCGTTCGCTTGGAAACTAAGGATGGGATCCCACTTCCCAATCCTTGGAACATCGAGCACCTCTGTAAGTTTTATGCTTAGAATCACGAAGCTGAGTCTGCAATTACACACAATGCATTTTGTAGAGTCATTATACAGAGACGAGCAAGTCCTCTAGGAGAATATCTGGACCCCTCCGGGAGGGTCCGGGAAGTTCAAGTAACACTTGACACAGTCACAGCACTAAAAGTGTAACTACTTGCTCTGGACTAGTACAAGATGTATAACACATTTAGCTTGGTCCAGCATCCTAAGTGTGTCCTTGTCTCCCCTATAATCCAGACCTATAATGAAAGGCATTGTTGTGTGAACAGACTCCACGTGCATTTACCTTTTGTACAAGGCTCAATATATCAAATTATTTTTACCCCGCTTGTCTATAATGAAGTTGTGCAAATCTTTTTGAGCTTTGTTCCAAGTAATTCACATGCATTACAATCCTTATTGATAGTCTTTTTGGATCTTAACACTGCTACATAGTCTACTTGCCTGAACGCCAAGCCAACATAGGTCCGGAGTGTGCTATCGACTTAGCCTGGTCCTGCACCCTAAGTACGCCACTCTACCTACACCCCGGCAGGCCTCAGTAGGGTGAGTACTAAAAAGGCATGTAGATCTAGGAAGATTCTATCAAAACGCTTGTTATCATGTTGAATTTCTTCGGATTTAAAGTCCAAATAAGAATAATAAGTCACAACCAATTTATAGACAAGAGGACGAATTTTACTTTTTCTCTTGCCTTTAATGTGCAGGAAAAGCAAAAATTCATAGCGATGGTGGACGACGCCGGAGCTACTAAGCTCCGACATCTCCCAAGATAGGTCCACCGTCAACATCTAATATGTTGACGCTGGAGCTAACAAGCTCCGACCATTCCAGGGGGGCTGTCTTCGACGCTTCAAAATCAAAGACTTCGGAATTAAAATCTACAAGTGCGAAGCAACCAAGTCATCAACATACTGTAATAACCTTTGGTACATGTACACATCTCAACTGTACACATGTACCAGGGGGCCAACAAGACACAACACAATATATTGAAGACAAAGTGAAATTCAAGGCAAGAAGGAGGATTTCATTAATCAAAAGTACTGGATTACAAAATTGAGATTACAAGGGACAAAGGGAGAAAAGTCCTAGCTACTGGAGGATCTAGGTCCTGTGGAAAAACGAAGCAACCTTCTCAGCAGCTTCTTGGACACTAGCCCTGGCGACATCTTCCTCCTTCGCGATGATTCCTTCAAAGACCGGATCAAGGGAGAACTGGGGGTCTTGGCTCCGGTAACATGCCAAGACATACTTGGTGACGTTCTTGGCCAAGTATTTACCCTCCGTCTCCAGTTGATCGGCGATGACGTCACCCATCGCGTCGTGTTTGCTGCCAGCAGAGCCAAGTGCCGCTAGCGTCTTGTCCAGCTCCTGCGCTGGGTCCTCTGGGCGTACTGGACTGAAACCAAGAGGCACCAGGGACCTGTCCGCACACCCCAGGAAGTCCCATACCATCAAGGACTAAGTCGCCTTTGAGGTCTGAAGCTCCTCCAGTGACCTCCGGGCGGCCGCAAGCTCCAAACCTTCACTGCCAAGCCGCTCGGCCAACTTAGCATGATGCTGCATGTTCTCAGCAACCTGCTTCTCCCGGTCGGCCAGCTCGTCTCCCAGAGGTGGATGCGGTTCCGCCTCTCAGCTAGGTCCTTTTCTCTTCCCTTGACTCTCTCCCCCCTAGCGGCAACGTCAAACTCTGTTTTTGAGAGCTCTTGCCCCACCTTCCAGTTCTTTTTCCTCTCTCCCTCCTTCCATAGATCTAGATTTTTGCTTCGATCCGCCAAATTTTTCTCACCCAAAGTCAACTTCTGGGTGACCTCCGCCTCTCTCCTCACCACATCCTCCTGCTGCCCCAGGAGTTTTTCCTCCCTTGCCTCCAGGTCCGCTCGACACTTTAGGAGAGTCACATTCAACTCTGCGAGCTTTTCGTAACGCTCGTCAGCAGCATCACGTCTCTCCTTGGCTTGCTCCAGGATTTCCCTGGAGTTAGCATCAAGTGCCCAGATGGTGGCCTCCTTCTCTTCCATCAACTTGTCCTAGTACTTTAACCGAGCATTCTCCCCCTTGATCCATTCCTTCTGGTCAGCTAGCCTCGTCTGAGCAAGCTTGGTCTCAAAATGGAGTCTGTTGCACCAACGCCTCAAGGTGTTGCGCTCCTCCTCCAAAGCTTTGATCTCATGATCAAAGGCAAGCTGGACCTACCGAAGACTTGAGCAGGCGTTGTCTATGGACAATGCCAGAGGGATAGGTTCTAGGCTTGTCGGGATCATTTCCGTAGGCTCAAACGGTTTCTCTATCACAAAAATTGGGTCTCACTCTACAATAGTGGTCCCTTGTACTCCTGCAGCGCTAGGGCCGCTCTCCTGGAGCCCTTCAGTGGCAGTAGAAGAACCCACGACAGGAACTTCCACCTCCAGAGCAGTTGAAGGTGCCACTTCCGGGTCTTCAATCGATGGCTCCGAAGTTGAAGGACCTGTTGCTAGTCGTGCAAGCTGCTCTGGCTCCGGCCCAGGTACCTCCAGGACCACCACTTCTAGAGCAGCAGCTGGAGCTTCAACTGGGGCTTCAACCGCTGTTGGATCGGGCTCCAGCATGGCAACCACCTCCGGCACAATCACCAGACCTCCAGCCACCTCCGACGCAGCCGCCGGACCACCAACCACCTCCGGCTCAGCAGTTGGACCCTCTACCACGTCCGGCTCAGCTGCCGGATCTTCAACCATTTCCAGCACAAGGGTCGAAGCTTGGGTAATCTCCAGCTCAATGGCCAGGGCTTTAGCTACTTATGGCTCAACAGCCAGGGCTTCGACAACTTCCAGCTTGGAAGCCGAAACTTCTGGCATCGCCGGTGCTGGAGCATCAGCCTCCACCACCAGGGGCACATCTTCAACCTTCCCTCCTGCGGTCCGGCGCTACCACAGGAGCTTCGGGTGAGGACTCTGAGTCCAAGCTCACGACAGCTGGTGCCGGAGCTACCGCGACTTCCACCTCCGCTTGATGAAGAGGCTCAGCGATCAAAGTCGGAGCTTCGACAGGTGCAGCCCCAACCGTTGCAACAGGCGTTGAAGCTCCGGGTCCTTTCTTCGACACCCTGGAAACAAAGGGAAGAGAAGATTAAGAACACATAAAAAACAAGACTAGCATTTTACTGTGAGCAGTCAATGCTTACCTCGGGATGCTACCAACCCAGTCACCTCGAAACCTCTTCTTTTGAGGCCCAGAGCTAGAGCCCACCAAATCTAGTGAGACAACTGCTTCAGACCTCAGTCGAGGAACACTCGCAGCTGCCGGAGTTCCTCCGACCGGAGCTTCCCTTCGCCGGGAAGAACCCCCGGACCTGGAACTTCTAGACGGCACTGAGGCCGGGTTTGACTGCCCGGAGCTTACGCCGCTTGAAGACATTTGCACCGGAGCAAGAGTAGCTACAGAAGACCTCCCCTTCCAGGGAGAAGCAGCCGTCATGGAAGGAGCAGGCCTAATAGACCTCCCGTTAGCGTGCTTCAACTTCCTCTTCTGGCTGGAAGGCTCAACTAGCTCTTTGCCCTTGCCTTTGCCGACGTCTTTAGTCTTTTGGCTTGGGGTGGGGGCAGGACCACCCTCGGAAGCTCCGAGGATCGCCAATACGGTGGTTGGACGCCTTTGTACCTCGCCAAGGTCGTCAAGCACTGGCATGCTCATTCGGAGCTCCCTACTGAACTGCGCCTCCATGTTCAGAGGGAGGAAGGCAGCCGGCGCAGCCAAGTCATCGCCGTTGACATTAATCCCATGCTGGAATTTCTTCAAATGAAACTCTAAGGACTCATCATCCAAATTGGATTTCAGACCGATTTCAATCCGGTCTTCATCCATCACGCCGTTGAGGGCCCACACAAGCTTCTCCCTCTTCTTGAGCAGAGCCCACCTGTTGACCAAGAAGTTGCAGAAGACCATCTGGGGGGTCACTCCACCTTCCACGCACTCGCGGATCCTGGTCAAGACAGGGTTGAAGGCATTTGACAGCACTGGAACCACACTCCATGTGTCAGTGTCAACATTGGGGAGACCTTCGGGTAGCTCCAATTTCTCGTGCTCCTCTGCCGTGATGATGATCCAATCTTTCTTCCAGTCGTCCCACTTGCCGGAAGGAAACGACTTCAAGTACTTGTAGGGGCAGTTCTTGCGCACAAAATAATAGAAGCCAAGAAACTTGGACCCCTTGCCGGTGGTGTGGATGGTGAAGAATGTGCGGAAAAGCTCGACGCAGGGGGAATACCCACCCACATCTCGCAGAAGTGGACGAATGTCACCACAAGAAGAAGAGAATGGGGGCCAAGGTGGTACAGCTGCAGACCATAGAAGTCCAGCAACATCAAAAGGAAAGTCAAGAAAGGTGGAATTAATCTCACCATGGCGTACGCCGTGAAGTACACCATGTCACTGTCGCGCTCCTTCTTGAACGAGAGCTTGCCGGCGCAGACCAGATGGTTTAAGGAGTCACTAGACCACCCCATGTAGGTCCGGGCCTTCTTCAGATCATCATCACTCTTACGGCGGCTCGTGGGGAGACCCAACTCCATCGCGGCAAAGTGGAGCAAAGGATGGAAAGTTAGGCAGAGTTTGGGAGGCTCTGAGCACAAAGATGATCGAAGGCGTAAAGAGTCCTCAAACCGTACGCACTTTCCTTCTTAAGTAAGCCTCCGCGACGCTTGGATGGAAACCGCAGATAGATTGAAGGCACTTTTCAAAAACCTAACCCGACAATGGAGAGTGGGCCTGGGGCCATCCCGATGAAGAGATCGAGATCCTTACCCAAGGCAACCGTTGCCATGATGGGTGGCGAGAAACCCAAAGTCGGCGCTCTGACAAGGCGCATGGAACCAATACGATTTTCGTATTGGGAATCGGCGACCTTCAATTGCGTGAGATCCGCACTCAAAGATCTCATCTGCCGTATTCATAACAAGCCACACGTCGAAGGTTCACTCCCGGACCGTCACTCTATCGGCGCATCAGAGGACTTTTGAAAATCGAAGCGCGGGAATCAAGAATGGCCCCACCTCCAGCAGGACAACTTAACCCAAGGAGTTTCTCCCAGAGGTGGGCCCAAGGGCCACTGTCGGTACCCTACGTACTGGGTACCCCACGATACTGCAACAAGTGCAAGAAAGTTCCACCCGTCAGAGTCGAAGGCCCTTGCAGGTCCCACATGCCATGTTGCACCGGACCCGCTCCCCTCATATGGCTGGCTCCCGGGTTAACACGTGTAAAATAAGACCGGAACAAAACTCCCAACCAAGGGAAGCTCCGACGACTACACGTGTACAACAGCCTCAGACCTAGCCCGCGTCAGAGAGGAGCTTCGGTACTAACACGTGTACAGCAACCCCGGACCTACCCTCCTGCAAGGGAAAGCTCCGGATCTGCCACGTGTGGAGCCTTCGGACCTTCGTCTCCAACGGAAATACAAGCCGATCATGACCATTACAGACATTCAAGAATGGTTAAGGCGGCAGTTACAAGGTATAATAATGTGTCATTAATGCCATATTAATGATACACGATCAGTGCACCGTTAATAGGGGTAACGCTGCCATGAAGGCACGTTACCACACTATTAATTATACTTAGTACTCTTTTAACAGTGTATTAGGTCATTAAGCACGCCAGGGCCACATGTCGGGCCAGGCCAGCTTTGTAACGGTCAGTCCTTAGAACTATAAAAAGGCTGTACCGCACGAATAAGAGATAGATCGAAGCTAGGCTAGGATGATTCGACCTGACCCTAGCGAACGCACTCGCTCAATACAATTACACAAATCCCGTGGAGTAGGGTGTTACGCTCAGGCGGCCCGAACCACGTAAATCTCTGAGGTCACCATCTTGATTTTGATCTTTGTGTGCCCCAACCATAAAAGAACCTCCGCGGGCTGCTTCTCAGCGGGTCCGGGGGAAGTGTCGTATCAAACACTTTGACACAACCCGGACTAGTCTGGCCAAAAATGGACTAGTACGAAGTGGAACATAAAGGTTTAGTCCGGCTAAAAACGGACTACTCTAGGGGTGTCCGGACGAGTCCGACCTTGAGGCAGACAAGTCTGGCCTCCCAGGACTTAACTTCGGGATCTCACACTAAGGAAGAACAGACTAGTACGTACCCAAACGGACATGTCCGGACTGGAACATAAGCCTTTAGTCTGTTTCAAAATGGACTACTCTGGGGGGTTTGGACTAGTCCAACCTCTGTGGCGGACAAGTTTGGCCTCCCAAGACTTATCTCCAGAAACTCATACCAAGGAGAACGGACTAGTCCATACCCACACGGTAAATTTTGAACTGGAACAGAGACCCTTAGTTCGTCCCAAAATGGACTAATCTGGCCAACCTGGACTAGTCCAACCCTGTGGCCCAGACAATTCCGGTCTCTTGGGGATTCTCTCACAAAGGCTTCTCACTTAGATTTTTCTCTCAACCACCACTTTGATCCCTCTTTGATGATCTCATTGCACTTGATACACACACCCTCACACATATATAGCTAGTCTTCAACACAATAGTAACCTTAATTTCTATGCCTGAGTCTTTGATGCTAGTTTCAACCTTTTCCTCTTTGAGGGATTTTATCTCATTTCAATCGTCACACCTGTGCTTAAGATCAACTCATCTCATTAGTCTATTAATTGTCATCATCAATCATCCAAAACCCACAGGGATGCCTAGATGCACTTTCAATGTCCCCCTTTTTGGTGATTGATGACAACACTTTAAGGTTCAACAAAAAGGATATTAATAGGTTTTCATAACATGTGTGTGTATGAGTAACTCCCCCTCAATGTATGCACTAAGAATGAAGAATTTGAGAGAGTTATCATACATATACATGATGGTGGGGTGCCTAAGTGATGTGTTGATAATTTGTGAAAAGACAATGAATACGAGTGATAAATAAGACATTTCAAGCTTCACATCACAATTAAGCATAGCAAACATTATAAAGTGCATACAACCCATAATATAGATTAAGTCTTAAGAAACATGAAATGTGAGAGTTTTAAAACATAATACAAGTCCATAGTAGGATCAAAAGGGACAACGACTTTAAAACTCTAAGTACCCCCTTCCAATCTCTCCCCCTTTGGCATCAAGACACCAAAAAGGAAAAGAGAGGAGGAGAGCCCTAAGATCTACTCTTCATCGTCATCGTCGTCATCATCTTGTTGCTGATCATGGTCACTCTACGTAGCTTTCAGATCTTTGGCGTCTTCATCATCGTATTCTTCTTCGGAGGGTGCCACCGTGGAGGTGCCAACTTCACCAAATTGAGCGAGTTCTTCGGCGGTGAACTCGGGAAATGGAGTCAACTCTCTATCACTCTCTACGGTGGGAGACATGGGAACCTCAAGCTTGTCGCACATCACCTTGAGGTACTTCTCTTGGCGAAGCTCCATGTGATGAGTCTGAACTTCCATCTTATGGAAAGAGGCGAAAAGTGCCTTGAAGCACTTGAAGAAGCCACTTCCAGAGTGTGATGGAGGAGGAGGAGGTGGAGAAGCCACGGGATGAGAGGAGGAGGCAGGAGGATCGACATTCTTCCTTCTTGGTGCAACAGGCTCTAGAGGAGATCTGAGGACAAAGTCTTGTATGAGTGACGTCCTTCTTGAAGGTCAGCCCGGACACCTTCTCGATCAAGTACATAATATATGGTGCATAACCACATAATCGATTGGGGGTGTGAGAAATGTTGAAGATGTCATCAATGATGTAGTCCACCACATTGAATCGGACATCTCCATCAATAAGCACCATCAAATGTCTTAGATTGCCTTGAATGATGCCCACATCTCCATCCTTGGGGGCTATTGTCTTCCTGAGCACATGGTTGAGCACACTGTAAAAAGTCTTGATATTCCGAATGTGTCTCGACTCATAGTAAACTCCATGACTTGGATACATGTAATCTAAGACATCTCGATCAACTACCTTGAGGTTGGAAATGATAATTTCATTCTCAAGTTGACTTTCCAAATCAAGGATCTGGGCAAACTCCCAATAAGTAATAGTGTATAGCTCTTCATTTGTCATCGAAGTGATGCTCCGATCCCCATCCCCGTGAAAGTAAATGGTTGAGTAGAACTGCACGATGACTTCAACATTCCAAACATACTTGAATGCCATAAGTTTCTTCAGTCCATGGCGCTCTATGGCCTCAATCACGACATTGAAGGCAATGTGATTCTTCTGTGCCATATACTCCCAATCAATCCGCTGGGCATCCGTAACTGGAGTCTGCTTTGTCATGTAGAGGTCCGTAATAGTCACAGTGGAAGTCACACCAAAATCAGGGGTCGGCGGTGTGCTTCTCATGTTGGTACACATCAATCAATCTGAGTCGTTTGGCCTTCTCAGCCCCTTTGCCTCTAAATATATTGGCTTCAGTAATACCTTGGCGATTGGGGTTTCTTGCAGGTGAGGACATCCTCAAGGGACCTATGGGTTGAGAGGATCCCTTCTTAGCTTTGCTGGCTGGCTTCTTAATAGCAGAGGCTTTCTTCCTTGGTGCCTCCTCAACTGGTGCTTTTCCCTTGTCCTTTGATCCACTACCTCTTGAGTTCTTGTTTTCTCACCCATGGTCACAAGCCTCTTCTTCCTTGGGGCTAGCTCGGCTACAGCTGAGTTATGAGCCTCTTGTTGCACTTTCTTGGTCTTCCTTGCCTCAGTCCTCGATTCGAGTAGAGCTATAGCAAGCTCACTCTCCTCACGAGCACAACGATAGGTTTCTTGCCTTGTTGCCGCATGCACGGGTTTGGATAGAGGCGAGTCATTGGGGTTCGATATCGTCCCCGAGATGAGATGAACAAGAGAGTATATGAGTCCAAGGAAGTGGAATATTGCATTAGAATTCACAAAAACGATCAAGGTTAGGGTTTTCACTATGAACCCCGGACTTGTCCGCCTAAGGAACGGACTAGCCCACACGGGATGAACTTGTCTGACTTATTGCCCAACTAGTCTGGTGTACACAACAAGAACCCTAATCTTGAGGATTTTTGCAAAAACTATGGATCCAGGTACAATATTCTAAGGATAGGACCACAATGACATATAGAACAACTTTCGTGAAGAGGTTTCTATCAAAAAACCTAAAAGATTTGAGTTTCGAAGGATTTAGGGTTAGGTCAAGAGTACCTCTTCAAATCTTCAAATCGACGAAATGTGGATGAAGAATCGGCCTAGGATGCTGGGGGAAGAGTTCCCATGCATATTGGGACTTCAATCCACGGATTGGAATCAGTTTTTGGTGGATGGAATCAAAAATCGCCGATTTGGGGTGCGCTTTTTGCGTTTTGAGGAGAGGGAGAGGTTGGAGTGAAAGTGAGGGGTCGGGGGGTCCCCTGGAGAGGTTAAGTTCCCAGGGGCCAGACTAGTTCGATCGGATATCCGGACTTGTCCGGCCTACAGACTAGGTTCGGACTACTCTGACGGGTCGGACTCGTCCGGCCCAAGGACGGACAAGTTCGTTTGGGTCTTGTTCATCAGAGCCCGGTGAAGCTGGACTCCGGGCTTGTCCGGTCAGTGAGGCGGACTAGTCCAGTCCAAAGACTAAAAACACATATATATTAAGTTTTCACCGGAGATTTGATACTTTTGGACTAGTTTTCACAAAAAATCTTTGCAAACATGGTCAATAAGCAATCAACAACCAAACTATGACCATAATTCACAAAGAATCGATAATTTCAAATAGTTTTGTACAAAATCGAGAAAGTTGAGTTTTTTGCAAGCATGCATCAATTTTGAATCAAGTACAAGTAACAATCATATGTGCAAGACTCATGCCACATTTCGAGAATCTAAGATATTGAGCTCACTCCTACATTCAAAAAATATTTTCTCATATGTGGGCTTGGTGAAGATATTAGCCAATTGTTTTCAGTTCTCACATGGGAAATCACTATATCTTCTTTGATGGAGTGATCTCTCAAGAAATGGTGGCGGATATCAATGTGTTTGGTCCTTGAGTGTTCAACTGGATTGTGGGCTGTTTTGATGACACTCTCATTGTCACATAGGAGAGGGATATGGCGTAAGTTTATGCCATAGTCCCTAAGAGTTTGTCGCACCCAAAGAAGTTGTGCACAACAACTTCCGGCGGCGACATATTCTGCTTCGGCTGTGGAAAGAGCAATGAATTTTTGTTTCTTTGAGGACCAAGACACTAGGGACCTACCTAGGAATTGGCAAGTCCCGAAGGTACTTTTTCTGTCAACTTTGCACCCCGCAAATATGCATCGGAATATCCAATTAGATTAAACTTAGAGCCCTTGGGGTACCAAAGTCCTAGGCTTGGTGTGTGAACCAAATATCTAAGAATTCTCTTAACGGCGGTCAAGTGACACACCTTAGGAGTAGCATGGAATCGAGCATACATACAAACACTTAGCATTATATCGGGCCAAGATGCACATAAGTAAAGCAATATACCTATCATGGAACGATATACTTTTTGGTCCACACTTGGACCATCTTCATTAAGGTTGAGGTGCCCATTGGTTCCCATTGGAGTCTTGATGGGTTTGGCTTTGTCCATGTCAAATATCTTGAGTATATTTTGTGTGTACTTCGTTTGACTAATGAACGTGCCTTACTTGAGTTGCTTCACTTGAAAACCTAGTAAGAACTTCAACTCCCCCATCATGGACATCTCAAACCTTTTAGTCATTATCTTGGAAAACTCATCACAAAAAGTTTTGTTAGTAGAACCAAATATAATGTCATTGACATATATTTGGCAAACAAACAAATCATCATTGAAATTCTTAGTGAATAAAGTGTAATCGACCTTCCCAATTTTGAAACCATTTTGAGTTAGAAAGTCTCTAAGGCACTCATACCAAGCTCTAGAAGCTTCTTGAGGCTATAGAGAGCCTCACACAATTTGTAGACATGGTTTGGAAAGTTTTGATCTTCAAAGCCAAGGGGTTGCTCCACATACACCTCTTCTTTGATTGGACCATTGAGGAATGCATTCTTGAAGTCCATTTGGTATAGCTTAAAATCATGGTGAGTAGCAAAGCCAAGTAATATGTGAACTGATTCAAGCCTAGCTACGGGAGCAAAGATTTCATCAAAATCCAAACCTTTGACTTGTGAGTACCCCTTGGCCACAAGTCATGCTTTGTTCCTTGTAACCACCCTATGCTCATCATGTTTGTTGCAGAACACCCACTTGTGCGCACAACATTCGTGTTTGGCCTCTTCACAAGCTCCTATACTTGATTTCTTTCAAAATTGTTGAGCTCTTCTTGCATGGTCATCACTCAGTCCGGATCTCGTAGTGCTTCTTCAACCTTGTGAGGCTCTAAAGAAGAAACAAAAGAGTAATGTTCATAAGAATTTGCAACACGAGATCGAGTAGTTACCCCCTTGGAGATGTCTCCAAGGATGTTGTCAAAGGGATGGTCCTATTGAACGCTTTGATGTACTCTTGGGTGTGGTGCTTGAGTTCTTGGAACTTCATCATCTTATTACTCAATTTCTTCTCATCCCCCTTGATTGATGCCTCCATTTTCATCTTTTTGAAGCACATATTGAGGGTCTTGAGCTTGATTATTTTAGTAATAGTTTGCTTGATGTGTGGGATGATCACTTGAGTCTTGAGGTTGTTCTTGTGGTCGAATGTCTCCAAGTGCCATCCTTCCTATCACCACTTGTTGAGCTTCTTCTTGATCTAGCACATGACGACCAACTTGCTCCACTTGGGAGCCATTAGTCTCATCAAACACTACGTCACATGCTACTTCAATAATTTTGGAGGATTTGTTGAAAACACGATAGATGTACGTGTTTGAGTCATGACCAAGCAAGAAACCCTCATCAGACTTTGAAGCGAACTTCGATGTCCTAGGTTTCTTGTTGAGAATATACCATTTGCTCCGAAAAACACGAAAATAGGAAATATTAGGTTTATTACCGGTTAGGAGTTCATAAGACGTCTTCTTTAATATGCGATGGAGATATAACCGGTTTATGGCATGGCAAGCGGTGTTAACCGCTTCCGCCCAAAACCTGTCCGACGTCTTGTATTCATCCAACATGGTTCTTGACATCTCAATGAGATTCCTATTCTTCCTCTCGGCCACCCCATTTTGTTGAGGAGATTAGGGGGCCGAGAAATTATGCTTGATGCCTTCTTCATCCAAAAACTCTTCAACTTGAGTGTTCTTGAATTTGATGCCATTGTCACTCCTTATAGTCTTGATTCTCAAGGATAACTTATTTTGAGCTCTCCTCAAGTATTTCTTGAGGACACCTTGAGTCTCACTCTTATCATGCAAAAAGAACATCCAAGTGAAACGTGAAAAACAATTACAAGGCCATATTTATTACCGCCAATGCTTATATAGGCAATTGGACCGAAGAGGTCTATGTGTAGAAGCTCCAATGGTCTTATTGTTGTCATGATGTTCTTGGATGGATGTTGAGCTCTAACTTGCTTTCCTACTTGACATGCACTACATGGCCTATCCTTTTCAAACACAACATTCTTTAAACCACGAATATGCTCGCCCTTAAGAAGTTTTTGCAAATTCCTCATCCCAGCATGGGCTAGTCTTCTATGCCAAAGCCATCCCATGTTGGTTTTTGCAATTAATCATGTGTCAAGTTGGGCATTATCCGCGGATAAATCCACAAGATAGAGCTTTCCCTTGAGGACATCCTTAAAAGCAATTGAGTCATTGCTTCTTCTTGTGACGGTCACACCCCCATTAGTGAAAAGACAATACGTTATAATCAAGTGAATCGGCATGTAAAACATTGGAAAGAGTATGATTAGGTGATATAACAATTTTATCTGTGCCAAAGATTTTCCCTTGGCTATTGTCCCCAAAGTAAATTCCCTCACTTGGATCTTCATTTTCCTGATACTCCACAAACATCTTCCTCTCTCTGGTCACGTGATTTGTGCATCCACTATCAAGAACCCACTTGGTTCCACCAGGGGTGTATGCCCACAAAATAGATTCAAACCTTGGTTTTAGGTACCCAAGCGGTGTTGGGTCCTTTGATATTAGTCAAGAGGCACTTGTGCACCCACACACAAGGTTGTGGACTCTTGCGGTGTGACCCAACATACCTAGCATAAGGCTTTCCAAACTTGTTCCTTAACAAAACATATGAAGCATCAAAATCATGGAATAATGGATGAGGTTCCTTTTCAGGCATGTCATGTGAGGTAACAATGTTCTTTTATTTGTCATTTTTATATGAACCTCCTTTGACAAAAACAATCAAGTCTTCACCATTCTCGGGAGTTTTGGTGTTTTGCCTCTTCTCCCTAGAAAAGCCAAGACCATCCTTGACAAGAGGATGTTTTGTGTTGGTATATGCACTACGTTCATATGCCATCTTCTCCTTGTCAAAGATGCCACCTTTTGGTGCTTGCTTGTTTTGTGCCAAATATTTTAGTTTTAGGATCAAGTTAGAGCATTTGCAAGCTTGAGGTGTTTCGGATTTGACATTTGTGGAAGGTGAGCTTTTAAAGGAAGAAGGTGCATTGACCTTGAGAGACTCCACTTGTGTTTCAAGAGTCTTGTTATCTTTTGTCAAGATAACAAGTTCATCCTTTATCACAATTGTAGTCTTCTCAAGATTTGAGCAAGTTTCCTTGCTCAAAGCAAGTTCACGCTCAAGTGCATTGCTTCTTTCTCTTTCAAGCTCCAAGAGCTCCTCAAACTCTTGACATCTCTCCTTTTATTGGATGAGCATGTCATCTTGCCGACGATGAGCTCTTCCTTCTCAAATATCTCATCCGACAATATCTCCAATCTTTTTAATGTACTCTTACTCATACCTTTGAGCATGTCTTCATTTTCACTACCACTATCAAAATCATCATGTGAAGAATTTGAAGGAGATGGTTTAGATTTAACCTTCCTTCTTCTCTCCTTGGCCATGAGGCATTTGGCCTTGAGTCCTCCGAGTTGGAGAGGAGCTTGTTTTTCTTAGTTGGTCTCTTCATGGCTATTGTTACCACCTTTTCTTGGGACTTGTCCTCCTTCTTTAGATGACCTATCTTCTCGCAAGTCACGCCTTGAGTAGGCGCACTTTCTCGTCATCATTTGGATCATCTTGGAGCACATCGATGTTCTTCGTCTTATAATCTCTGTCGACAATCATTGGAGCCTCATTTTCACCTCGTCCGACCAACTTCTCTCCGAGTGGTTAGACTCTTGGTGGAGAGACCCACTCTGATACCAATTGAAAGTCACCTAGAGGGGGGGGGGGGTGAATAGGCAATTTGACATGAAATTACATAATCAAATGAGATTAAAACTCTAAGGCCGGACTACTCTGGTCTAGGCTGGACTAGACTACTCAACACGAGGTGAAAACCTAAAAACTTGATTTCTACAAGTTATTTGCGGAATTTAGGTCAATGAAATATAGAAGAAAGGTCTAGCAACTTAATACAACCTAGATTAACAAATGTAAACAATTAGACTGCAAGATTTCAATGAAGAACAATTCGAAGAATGATATGAACCCTAAAAGCAATTCTAGTGAATACCGAAATGTAAAGCGAGAAGAGAGACATGATTTATCCCGTGATTCAGCTCCACAAATAAGCCTACATCCATGTTGAGATGTTCACACAAGGACTGGGTCTCACTTGACCCTCTTCTCACCAAGCCACCACAAATGGCCGACTTGGTTTCCACTATCAAAAAGGGTAATCACCGAGTTTTTGGGGATGCTAACAAGTTGAGGCTCCCACAAATGAATACAACAAGGAGCACATGAATCTAAACTCACACAAGCCACAAAACACAACACCAAGAGCAAGAGATCAAACCGAGAGTCAAAGCATGATGATCTTCCTTCACTCTCCTTCCCAAACCCTAATCTTCTCAAGATTTGGTCTTAGAGGCAATGTAGGTAGAGTAGAAGGCTTTGGAAGGCTCAAGGATGGTTGTGGCGACACTAGGGTTCCAGATATCTCAAATGGGAGCCGGGGTCCTCTTTTTATAGAGGTCCCGACAACTAACTGTTGCAACCACCAAAGTTCGGACTGGTCCGGTCCATGACCACAAACTAGTCCGGCCCTTTGGGACCACTAAAAACTCAAAGTCACACCTTGACAAAAGAGGTGACATCCCCGCCAAACGTTTTAATTTCAGACGGTCATGGCAACCCGGACTAGTCTGGCCAAAAACGGACTAGTTCAAAGTCGAACAGAAAGGTTTAGTGTGGCTGAAAATGGACTATTCTGGGAATGCCCGAACTAATCTGGCCCCTGAGGCGGACAAGTCCGGCCTCCCATGACTTAGCTTCGGGATCACACACTAAGGCAGAACAGACTAGTCCGTACCCAAACAGACAAGTCCGAACTGGAACAGAAACCTGAGAACACACTACAAGAATCGGGCAAAGAAGTGTCAACCAAACTATAATCGTCCGCCCGACGTTTTAAATCCATTTATATTCGTCGGTTTAGATAAGCCGACACTTATATATTTATGGCCGTCGGCTAGGTGCTGACCGCCGACGGCTTTAATTATGGGCGTCAGTTTAATGCCACGGGGCCGATGGCCTTAGTGTGGGCCCCGCTGCATGAAAAAACTATTTTCCCGCCGATCTATAAGGCCGTCGGCCCAGAAAAAAGAGCCGACGGCTTTAAAGTGGGCCCTACCCTGCTAGGCTATGGTTGTCGGCTTTAGTGCTCTGGCCGACAACCATAAAGTGGGCCCCACAGACCTCAACTTAGACCGTCGGTGCTGTGTAACTGACGACTTTAGAGCCCTTAACATCATGCACCGCGGGAAAACCTAACACTCTACGCTCGCCGCTCCATTGCTAGGTCTGCGCCACCACCCGCGTCCCCGAGCCACCGCCCGCGTCGCCGCCCCGCCGCTGGCGCTGCCGCACCGTGCCCCGCACCACCTCTCGCACCCCGTGCCCCGCGCCACCACCCGCGCCCTGCGTCGCTGCCCGCGCCTCGCCGCCTCCCGGCGCCCCGGCTGCCGCGCCCCGGCTGTCGCACCCCGCCCCCGACTGCCGCGCCTCGCCCCCTGCTGCCGCCAGTCCGCACGTCTCCGCCTTCACTCTTTCGGCTCATCGGATAAGGTTAAACCTTAAACTTGTCTATAAATTAAGTTTTTGAATTCTGATAAGTGTGGCGTTAAGTTTTTGATTTGATTAGTGTATGAATTGCTATATCATTACTTGTGTAAGTTTATATTGTGTTTTATCCATATATGTGTATGTTAACTTGATTATCATAGATGTTAGTTATTTAAGTTCAATTATGTTTATTTTAATTTTTTATTGTTTATGTACTATATGTATATACAATGTTATTAAATATAGGTGAATAGGATCGACTAGACGATTAGTCGTCGATTAGGGCGATTAGTCGACCGTAGTCGAACTCTAGTCTACCTTGTAGTCGTTCAACGTATTTAGAGAGAAGTGTTGTTAGTCGACACTAAGGAAACAAATCCGGGTGACGATTGTAAGGCGATGGGTGACGATTAGTTGTTCATTAACATATATTTATTTGATGCAATTTTAAAATGGGTGATGATCGTAAGGCGATGTATGATGGATGGAGTTCAACCGGTGCGCACACTAATGAATGGGGTTGTCGGTACCCTGGGTACCATATACCCCTTAGGATTGCAAAGATCTCAAGGGAAAGTCACCCACTTGATTTGAAGACCTTCGGAGGCCCACATGTCAGACATGTCCGGACCCACTTCTCTAACATGGTTAGTCACAGGGTCGCCACGTGTACTATCAAACTGGAGCTACCGCCCGCAAGGGAGGAAGCTCCGGGCTATGTACAGAAGTGGCACCCCCGGACCTAACCCCAGACCGAGGGGAGCTCCAGTGCTGACACGTGTCGGCTAACACTGGAACCATCTGTTCTCCAGTGTGCTCTGGTGCTGCCACGTGTCCAACCGTCGGATCTTCAGCCTCTGACCTCCGGAAGGCTCCACAACGGCTCTGGATCTTCAAAGGAGAATCAAGGACTTCAAGACCCGATTAAGTGTCATTAATACCATATTAATGACACATGATCGGACGACCTTAATTACCAGTAATGGTGCTGTCAAAGCCCATTACACGGTCATTAAGGGCAATTAAACGTGTTGAATAAGTATCAATACTAGTAACCACCGGGGCCACATGTCGGGCCAGACTAATTTGTAACGGCCTGCCCTTGTACTATAAAAGGACAGGCCGACGACGTTTACACACACGCGCTCCATAGAGGTTCAGACACGCTGACACACGTGCTACATCCAATACAACATCAACACACCCCGTGGAGTAGGGTATTACGCTCAGGCGGCCCGAACCACGTAAATTCTTATGTCTCCTGCGTCATTTACAATTCACCTTCTTGAATCTCCACGCGCCCACACCGAACTACAAACTCTTCTAACACTTTAGTAGTGTCGGGAGATCTGCCGGATCCAAACCACTGACAGTTGGCGCGCCAGGTAGGGGGGCCTGAGATTCCGAGAATGGTGAACTCAGCTGCTGGATCATCCAACGGTCAACCTGTTGCTCAAGCTGTTGGGGGTAATCCCTCAAATATGCAGCCACCAGCAGGAGCCTCAGCACCAGCAGGAGTCACACTCCCACCACCACCGCCTCCACGAGCAAATCAAGCTGGGCAACACGATGGTGCACCGGCGTCAATCACTGCGTCGACAAATCATGACAACCCGAAACACGCGCTCCATGCAGCGCGTGCTCTTCTCCAACGCCCACCACCTCCGGATGCATCCCGAGATGCACTGGAGCAGTGGAGGGCCGATGTGGAACATTTGGTTGCAGCAGCAGCCGAACGCATCAGCAACCAGGGTCCTCCTCCTTTAGGGCGGGCCCCGTCGTAGCGGCGGACCTTGTCTGGTAGACTTGGTCCGCACGTTTCCAACAACAGGAGACGTGCTGCATCACATCAAGTGATGTCATTGCCCTCCGGGGCACGACGTACTCACACGGTATCCAGGATTTCAACTCATGACCTCCGGGCGGAGTTTGAACGCCGATACCGCCAACAGGACGGCCGAGTCCATATTGAGCGTGCTTGTGAAAGACGAGAAGCTCAAGACGTTCCTGCTCCTGAAGGAGTAGGAGGCGGCTGTTCAGCTTTGGCCATGCATCTACGTATGGTCAGGTGGCCACAGAAGTTCCGGCCTCACCTACCGGAGAAGTTCGACAGGACCGTCAATCCTGTCGAATTCCTTCAGATTTACTCCACTGCTATTTTGGCAGCCGAAGGAAATGAGGCCGTAATAGCCAATTATTTTCCAGTGGCTTTAACTGGGACCGCCAGGTCCTGGTTTATGAGCCTTCAACCCAACTCCATCAACAGTTGGGGGGAGCTGTGCCGGCAGTTCACCGCCAACTTTGGGAGTTCATACACCCGACCAGGCACTGAACTGGACCTTTTTGCAGTCGTGCAAAAAGGGGGAGAATCCCTGCGATCATTCATCCAGAGGTTCTCTCAGGTACGAAACACTATCCCTTCTATCTCTAGCGCCTCTGTCATTGTGGCATTCAGATAGGGTGTACGGGACAAGAAGATGCTGGAGAAACTGGCGATCAAGGAGATCACCAGTGTCACGGAACTCTTCAGTTTGGCCGACAAATGTGCCAGAGCTGCGGAGGGCCATGAGATGCACTCCAAACCAACTCCGGAGGGTCACAAGAAATCCTCCAATGAAGAAGCCGCTACCTCCGGGAACGGCAAGAAGAAGAAAAAGACTAATGGCAAGAAGAAGCCGTCGGCCGGTACATCCAATGTTGCAGCTACTGCAGCTCCGGGTGGCCAGGGGCCACGCCCCGAGAAGCGACCTCGACTGTCTTCTGAAGACGGTGGCAAGCCCAAGGTGTGGTGCCCAATTCACAAAATGGGGAGCCACAGTTTGGAAGACTGCCGGGAGGTCCAAAACCTTGTCGAGCGCTACAACAAGCGCCGGGAAGAATCTCCTTTCTGACAGAGGGAAGGAAAGCAAAAAGTCGATGAAGCTCCGGCTGAAGAGGAGTTAGGTTTTCAGGATCCCAAAAAGGTCCTGAAGGTTGTCTACACCTCAGTCGATGATGATTCTGACGTCTCTGACAACGAGCGTCGGAACACCATGAACACCATTTTTGGTGGATCATGGGACATCACCTCCCACCGCGTCATCAAGACTATGCGTCGGGATATGGCTGCTGTAGCTCCTACAGTCAGGCCGGAACCTCATCGGAAGTGGATGGACACATCCATCACTTTTGATGCTTCGGACTGCCCTCGGAGCATGGTTGGAGCATGTCAGTTACCTTTGATGGTATCTCCTACCATCAATAACATCCAGATCCACCATGTCATGGTAGACGGAGGTTCGGGGCTTAACCTCATAAGCTTCGAAGCTTTTACTAAGCTTCAGCTCTGACCTTCGGATCTCCACCCCTCTCGACCTTTCTCCGGAGTAGGTCCAGGAGCCATTACCCCACTCGGAGCTATTACTCTCCCCGTTACCTTCGGGACATGGGAGAAGTACCGCACCGAGAAGTTGGTCTTCGACGTTGCTCAGATCAACTTACCCTTCAACGCCATCTTGGGTAGGCCTGCCCTGTACAAATTCATGGTAGCTGCTCATTATGGATACCTGGTGTTAAAGATGCCAACACCAGTAGGCGTTCTCCGGATCCGCGGAGATCGTACTGCTGGAATAACTGCTCTGGAATAACTCCATGCACTCACCACGGCGCAAGAAGAGGACTCCAGGCAGGAACAAGCTCCAAAGCCCCCGAGCATTCGTTAATGAGGCTCGACTTCTGCACCTTGTGTGCAGCCAAGCGGCGACACCGACATTCCCGTCAAACTCGTCCAAATTGGTTCCGATGCCGCTCAGACCACCCGTATATCGGGGGGATTGAATGACAAATAGGAACTCGCGCTCATCACTTTCCTCCGGGCTAATGTCGACGTGTTTGCCTAGCAACCGTCACAAATGCCTGGGATCCCCAGGGAAGTGATTGAGCACAATCTGAAGATCTACCCCAACGCCCGGCCTGTGCATCAGAAGCCTCGGAAACAATCCGTAGAGCGACAGAACTTCATCCGACAAGAAGTGAAGAAGTTGCTCGAAGCTGGATTCATCCGAGAAGTCTTCCATCCAAAATGACTGGCAAACCCAGTCGTTGTGCCCAAAGATGGCGGGAAGCTTCGGATGTGTATCGACTACACCACACTAAATAAGGCATGTCCAAAAGATCCATTCCCACTACCTAGAATAGATCAGATAGTGGATTCCACCTCCGAGTGTGAACTACTATGTTTCCTAGACGCATATTCTGGGTATCATCAAATCAGAATGTCTAGGGAAGATGAAGAGCATACCTCATTCATCAGAGTAGATGGATTGTACTGTTATACAACCACGTCATTTGGTCTCAAGAATGCAGCTCCAACTTTTGTACGAGCTATGTACAAAACCTTTGAAGAACTCATTAGAGATATAGTGGAAGTGTACGTCGATGACATTGTGGTCAAAGTCAAGAACAAGGAGTCACTCCTTGACACCTTCCAGGCTGTCTTCGACAAGCTGCGGGCCACCCACACAAAGCTAAACCCAGACAAGTGTGTCTTTGGGGTTAGCTCCGGAAAACTTCTTGGTTTCCTGGTAAGTCATCGGGGCATAGAAGCTAATCCGGCGAAGATCAAGGCCATTGAAGACATGTGGCCACCAACCTGCATCAAAGATGTCCAAAAGCTAACTGGATGTCTAGCAGCCCTCAGCCGGTTCATTTCAAGACTGGCGGAACGGGCACTCCCCTTCTTCAAGTTATTGAGGAAGTCCGGACCATTCCAATGGTCTGAAGAAGCAGAGAAGGCATTCCAGGAGCTGAAACAGTTCCTCACCACCCTACCAATTCTGGTAGCTCCAAACCCTGGTGAGCCTTTGTTGCTTTACATTTCAGCAACTGATGAAGTCGTCAGTATGGTTCTTGTTGCGGAGAGACCAGAACTACCCCATACTCAGGAATCCAGACCCCTTCGGGAGGGTCCGGAGGTCCCTGAAAGCGAGTCTGGGTTCCAGCTCCCAGACTCGAATCCACAAGAAGTTACTTCAGAAGACCCAGACCCCTCCAGGAGGGTCCAGGTCGCTTCTGAAGAAGCTCCGGGTTCCTTCAGCCAGGACCCGGAGGTCCCCGAAGAAAATCCGGATCCCTCCGGGAGGATCCGGGTCAGCGGAGGGGAAGCTCCGGGCCCCTCCGGGAAGGTCCGGACCATTCAGCGCCCGGTGTACTTCATCAGTGAAGTACTACATGATGCCAAGACTCGATACCTAGAGGTGCATAAGCTGCTCTATGCAGTTCTTATTGCCTCCAGGAAGCTTCGCCATTATTTCCAAGCTCACAAGATCTCAGTGGTGACTTCTTACCCACTTCGAGCAATCTTGCATAATCCCAATTCAACTGGGAATATTGCAAAGTGGGCAGCAGAATTGGCCGAATTTGATCTTGAATTCATTTCAAGGCAAGCAGTCAAGAGTCAAGCCTTGGCAGACTTCGTGGCGGAATGAACTCCCTCTCCATCAAATCCTGGGGGCCCCAGTGAGCAGAAGCTAGAACATCAAGCTCCAGCCTTCACCGAGCCTCACTGGACCCTCTACTTCGACGGCTCCATGCAGAAGCAGGGGGCCGGAGCTGGAATCCTTCTCCTTGCACCAACCGGGGAGAAGGTAAAATACATGGTACACCTTGACTTCAAGGCGACCAACAACATGGCGGAGTACGAAGCACTCATCTACGGACTAAAGGTGGCACTGTCATATGGTGTCAAGCAACTGCTGGTCAAAGGAGATTCGCAGCTCATCATTAAGCAAGTGAAGGGTGAATGCTCCTGCAACAATCTCCAGCTAGATGCTTACCTCCTTGAAGTCTAGAGGCTTCAGAAGGACTTCGAAGTCCTAGATCTCCACCATGTTCAGCGTGCCCATAACGCTGAAGCTGACAAACTCTCGACGAAAGCGTCAACCGGAGCTCTGGCTCTTGACGGAACTTTTGTCCGGAGGTTGTCAAAACCAACAACTCAGCCTGCCGAACTGAGCGAAGGGGGCGAGATCAGCATCCCGAAGCTGATGGTCCCGATGGCCCTGTTACCATGGCAGCCATCAAGGGTCGTAGGTGCTGCCGGAAGCTCCGAGCAACCCAGCACGTAAGACTCAAATGCTCAAGCTAGTTCCAATGCATGGATCTCGGAGATCCGGAGCTACTTGAAAGACAACATCCTTCCTGACGATGATGTATCCGCTGACCGGGTAGTCAGATTGGCTAAAAGATACACGTTGGTAGAAGGGGATCTCTACCGGCGCGGTGCCAATGGCATCCTAATGCGGTGCATCACAAGGGAAGAAGGCTGCGAGCTCCTCGCGGAAATCCATGGAGGCGAGTGTGGGAACCACGCGTCTTCCCGCACGCTTGTTGGTAAAGCCTTTCGGCATGGCTTCTACTGGCCTACATCACTCCAGGATGCAACTGAGCTGGTGAAGAAATGCGAAGCATGTCAATTTCATGCAAAGCAAATTCACACACCGACTCAACCCCTACAAATGATACCTCCTACATGGCCCTTCGCCGTGTGGGGGATGGACATCTTGGGACCTTTCCCAAGAGCGGTCGGAGGTTACAAGTTCCTGTACGTCGCCATTGACAAGTTCACCAAGTGGCCGGAAGCAACTCCAGTTGTGACAATCAACAAGCAATCTGCTATCAACTTTTTGCAGTCCATCGTATGCAGATTTGGAGTTCCAAACAAAATCATCACTGATAATTGGACTCAATTCACAAGCTCTGCATTTCAAGGATATTGCGAAGACCTTGGCATACAAGTTTGCTACGCCTCCGTAGCTCACCCAGCAAGTAATGGCCAAGCCGAGAGAGCAAATGCTGAAATCCTTAAAGGACTCAAAACGCGCACTTATGAGCGCTTGAAAAAGCACGGAGCCAACTGGATTGAAGAACTTCCACCCACTTTATGGGCCAACAGGACATCTCCAAACCGATCAACTGGAGAGACACCCTTCTTCCTGGTGTACGGAGCTGAAGCAATCCTTCATCCAGAAATCACCTTGGGTTCACTCCGGGTCCGGACCTTCGACGAAGCCGCGCAGGACCAGCTTCGGCGTGAAGACCTAGACCTCCTTGAGGAGGGAAGGTGCCAAGCAGCTGTTCGGAATGCCCGATATCGCCAAGCCCTACGGCGTTATCATCAGCGGCATGTACACAACCGACAGCTCGAGGAAGGCGATCTGGTGCTACGGAGAATACAATCCAGAGAAGGGTTAAGCAAACTCTCCCCCAGCTGGGAGGGACCCTTCCGAGTGATTAAAGTATCCCGTCCCGGAAGCGTTCGCTTGGCTACCGAGGATGGGACACCTCTCCCAAATCCTTGGAACATCGAGCACCCCCGTAAGTTCTACACTTAATATCACGGAGGTGAGTCTGTAGTAACTTGAGGTGTATGTTATAGAGTCATTGTACAGAGTCGGGTAGTTCCTCCGGGAGAATAGCCGGACCTTCCCCGGAAGGTCCGCAAAGTTCATGCAACACTTGTCACAGTCTCAGAACTAAAAGTGTGGCTAGCTACCCTAGGACAAACGAGAAATTAAACACGCTTAGCCTGGTTCCGTACCCTAAGAGTGTACTTGTTTCCCCTGTACCCCGGACCTATAATGAAAGACACCTTTAGGTAAAACAGTCTCCACATGCATTCATTTTGTACAGGCTCAACATTTTTTATTTTTCTCTTTCTTGTCTATAACAAAGACGTGCAATTCTTAAGAAATTTTAGTTCGGCCGATTCATATACGATTCGAGTTGTATTGTCGATTCTTTTGGATTCAAATATTGTTCATGGCCCACTCGCCTGAATGCCGCCATGCCAATCTAGGGCCGGAGTGTGCTATCGACTTAGCCTGGTCAAGCACCCTAAGTATGCCACTCTACCTACACCCAGGCAGGCCGAAGTAAGGCGGGTCCAAGTACAATTGGATCTGGAAGAAAAGACAACGCATTCGATTGTGTTTAGAATCGCGTTCGACCTAAAATTTTCTCGAGAATCGTAAGCCGCGACGAAGTATAGGCAAGAAACGAATTTTACTATTTTTCTTGGCTTCAAGTGTGCAGGAAAAATAAAATCCACGTTGATGGAGAAAAACCGGAGCTAACAAAGCTCCGACTCCTCTAGATGGCTTGTAATCGATGTTAAGCATTGAAAACGAGCATCACCGGAGCAACCAAGCTCCGGTAAAGCTAGGGGGGCCAGCCGTCGATGTAAAAAAAAAGATGGTGAGAAGACCCCACAAGTGGAGTCTCCTGCCGACAAGCTGCGTGTTGGTAAAGGTCAGTGCCGGAGCTACTAAGCTTCGACACCCGGAGGGCTAACTATCGATGCTCTATGCGTTGATAGGGACTATTGTCGGAGCTACTAAGCTCCAGCGGTAGTCAGTTTGACCTCAGGGGGCCTTCACTATCGAAGACTTCGGACCTACACTCTACAAGTTCAAAGCAAATGAGTCTTCAACAAAACACAATATCCTCCTGGTACATGTTCACAATCAAATTGTGTACATCTACCAGGGGGCCAAGTGAAGACAAAGTGTTGAATACAAAAAGTGAAATTCACAAAAAATTTGGGGATTACAAAATCGAGGAAGAAGAAGAGAGGATACAAGTGGGAACTACGGAGATGGTCCTAGACCCTATGGAAGAATTGAGCGACCTTCTGGGCAACCTCCGACACGTTGGCTCGGGCAGCTTCCCCTTCTCCTTCAACAGGACCTTCAAGCCCGTCCAGAGGAAATTGGGAGTTCCGGCTGGTGTAGCACGTCAACACATATTCTGTGACGTTCTTCGCCAGGGATTGCCCCTCAACCTCCAATTGGTCCGTGATGACATCGCCCACCTTGGAGAGCTTGCTACCTGCCGAGCTCAACGCCTGCAACGCTAGGTCCGGCTCCGGCTCCGGATCATCCGGGCGCACGGGACTAAAGCCCATCGGTGTCAGTGCGTCGTTGGCCTTGCCCAGGAACTCCCAAATTTGTAGGGAGTCCGCAGTCCTCAAGCCCTTCAATTCCTCCAAGGATCTTCTGGCCGCCACCAGTTCGGAATTCTCACGGGCGAGGCGCTCAGCTTCTTTGGCGTTTTGCTGAATCTTCTCAGCAACCCGCTTCTCGAGTTTTCCGAGCTCCTCCTCCCGGAGGTGGATCTTGTTCCGGCGATCGACCATGTCCTTCTCCCTGCCCTTCACTTTCTTTTCCCTGGCAACAAGGGCACACTCCCGCTCGTGGAGCTCCTGCCCTCGCACTCAGGCCTTCTTCTCCTCCTCAATGCAGCGCTCTTCCAATTTCTTGGCGCGCTCCTCAAGGCCCTTGTCGGCCAGAGCCACCTTCTCGAAGAGCTCCTCCTCCCTCCTCAGTACGTCATCCCGCAGCTCTAGGAGTTTCTGCTCTTCATCTTCGAGCCGTTTCTCCCTCTCTTCAAGTGCCTCTCGGCGCTTGATGAGTGTAGTGTTAATGGCCTCAAGCCTTTCGTGGCGTTCATCGGCCGCACTGTTAGCTGCTTTGGCCTACTCATAGATCTCCCGGGATTGAGCGTCGAGGGCGCGAGTCATACTCTCCCTGTCATCCAATAATTTGCCCCAGTATTCCAGGTGGATCTTCTCCCGTTTGATCCACTCTTTGTCATCTGCTAGCCTCGACTGCGCCAACTTGGTCTCGAAGTAGAGCCAGTTACGCCACCTCCTAAGGGTTTGGCGCTCCTCTTCAAGAGCCTTGCTGTCGTGGAAGAAGGCCAGTTGAACTTGACGCAGACTGGAACATGCGTTGTCAATAGATAGTGACAACGGGATAGGTTCCGGACCTGCTGGGGTCTCCTCCGCTGGTTCCAGCGGGTTTTCAGAAACAAAAATTGGGTCCCACTCCAAAAGAGTGGTCCCCTGGGTCTCCATGGCACTAGGGCCATCCTCCGGGATGGCCTCAGTCGCCATCGAGGAAGGCCCTGCCACCAGGTCTTCATTCACCCCCTCAGACAGGGGGCCAGCGACTTCACCAGGGCACTCCAGCTCAGCCGCGGGTACCTCCGACGTCGTCACTTCCGGAGCAGGGGCCGCTTCTGGCTCCGGCCTGGGCACCTCCTCCGATGGGGGCTCGAGCTCCGACGCCTCTGTAACCACCAGCTCGGGAGCCAGAAGATCTTCATCCTCAATCGGCCCTGCGGTCGGAGCTCCAACAACTACCGGCTCTGCGGCTAGTGCTTCTGAGGTTGCCGGCCCAACCGCCGGGACTTCCTCAACATCCGGCGCGCACGCTGGGACTTCAATCACCTCCGGCTCGACCGCCGGAGCTTCGACGATTTCCGGCTCTGGGGCCAGAATTACAGCTTCATCTGGCTCAACGGCCGGAGCTTCCATCATCTCAGCACCAGGACCCGGAGCTTCAACCTCCGGGACAGGTGCCGCTGGTGCATCTACACTCCCGTGGTCCTGCGCTACCACGGGAGCCTCTGGGAATGAGTCGAGGTCCATGACCACGACAGCTGGCGCCGGAGCTGTCGCATCTTCAGCCACCACTTGGGGCGGCACCGAGACAGGAGCGGAAGCTTCCGCCCTCACAGCTTCAGCTGCTGTGGCTGAGGGTGTAGCCTCACTCCTCTTCTTGGGAACGCTGCAGATGATGGATGAAGAAACTTAAAAAATAGTTACTACAATTAAACAACTATCCAAGGTAAAGATTAAAAATTACCTTGGGAGGCTTCCGCACCAGCTTGCGCGGAACTTTTTTCCAGGGCGTTCTGGGTTGGTCATAGCCGGCGTGGAAGCTTCGGAAGGCCCCCCCGGAACTCGTTGCGGCCACAGGCGTTTCCCTCGTCGAGGCCCCCCTCGATCGGGAAGGACCTCCGGACCTAGAGGCCTCCACCGACCCCGGTGCTGGAGTCGCATGCCCGGAGCTAGCACCCTGGGAGGACCCCACTGCGGGAATAGTCGCCGCAGTTGTAGAAGACCTCCTCCTCCGGGGGGAAGGAGCCGACACCGAGGTAGCGGGCCTAATGGACCTTCCGTCGGTGTACTGCAGCTTCCTCTTCCGGCTCAAGGGTTTGTCCGCCAGCTCCTTGCCCTTGACGACGACCTCGACCCTCGGCTTCGAGGCAGGGTCGGAGCCACCCTCGGACATTCCGGGGATCGCCACCCTGGTGGTTGATCTTCTCTCGACGACACCAAGGTCGTCAAGCACGGGCATCTTCTGCCGGAGCTCCCTGTTGAACTCCACTTCCACGTTCAGAGGGAGAAAAGCTGATGGCGGAGTCAAGTCGTCACCCTCGACGTCGATGCCGTGCTGGAACTTCTTGAGGTGGAACTCCAAGGTTTTCCCCACCATGTTGGACTTCAGCCCGGTCTCGACCCGGTCGTCGTCCATCACGCTGTTGAGGGCCCAAGCGAGTTTTTCTCTCCTCTTCAGCGGTGCCCACCTGTTGACTAGGAAGTTGCAAAACACCGCCTGAGGAGTCAATCCTCCCTCCACGCATTGGCGGATCCTGGTCAAAGTAGGGTTAAAGGCTTCCGCCAGCACCGGAGCTTCACTCCAGATTGTCGTGTCGATGTTGGGGAGGCCTTCGGGCAGCTCCAGCTTCTCGTGCTCCTCCACTCGGACGACTATCTAGTCCTTCTTCCAGTCATCCCACTTCCCAGAGGGAAACGACCGGAGGTACTTGAATGGGCACTTCTTGCGCTTCACGAAGTAGTAGAAGCCAAGGTACTCATTGCTCCTGCCGGTGGTATGGACGGTGAAGAAGGTCCGGAAGAGTTCAATGCAGGGGGGGATGCCCACCCACATCTCACAGAAGTGGACGAAGATAGACACAAGAAGAATGGAGTGGGGGCCAAGGTGGTACAGCTGCAGACCATAGAAGTCTAGCAGCATCAAGAAAAAGGAGGAAAAAGGTGGGATCAACCCCACCATGGCGTACGAGGAGAAGTACACCATTTCGCCGGCGTGATCCTTCTCAAACGGGAGTTCTCCACCGGCGCGGACCGAGCGGTTGAAGAAGTCCAGGACCATCCCATGAGGGCTCGGACCTTCTTCAGGTCGCCATCGGTCTTCAAACAACTCTCGCGAAGACCCAACTCCATCGCGGCACGGCAAGGCAAGAGAAGAAAAGCGAAGCACAAGTTGGGAGTTTGAGCGCAAGATCAGATGAGAGGCGTAAAGAACCCAAAATGGTGCTCGCTTTCCTCCTTAAGTAAGCCCTTGCGACGCTTGGATGGAAACCGCAAGGAAGTCGAAGATACAACTCAAAAATTCCACCCAGCCGATGACAAGAGGGCCCGGGACTACCCCGACGATTAAGTCGAGGTTCTTACCCAGGCGAACGGTTGCCATCATGAGGCGGGAAGCCCGAAGGCGGCGACCTGACAAGGCGCGCGGAACCAATACGATTTTCGTATCGGGAACCAGCGACCTTCAATTGCGTGAGATCCGCACGCCAAAGATCTCACTTGCTGCACAAGGGATACGCCACGCAGCGAGGATTTAACTCCAAACCATCGCCAACGGCACATTCGAAGACCTTTGAAGACTCAGTTCAAAAGTCAAAGGATGGACCCACCTCCGGCGGAATGACTTCATCCAAGGGGTCTTCCCCGGAGGTGGGCCCAGGGGGCCACTGTCGGTACCCCGGGTACCATATACCCCTTGGATTGCAAAGATCTCAAGGGAATGTCACCCACTTGATTTGAAGACCTTCGGAGGCCCACATGTCATACATGTCCGGACCCGACTTCTCCAACATGGTTAGTCCCAGAGTCGCCACGTGTACTATCAAACCGGAGCTACCGCCCGCAAGGGAGGAAGCTCCGGGCTATGTACCGAAGTGGCACCCCCGGACCTAACCCCAGACCGAGGGGAGCTCCGGTGCTGACACGTGTCGGCTAACACCGAAACCATCTGTTCTCCACAGTGTGCTCCTGTGCTGCCACGTGTCCAACCGTTGGATCTTTAGCCTCTGACCTCCGGAAGGCTCCACAACGGCTCCGGATCTTCAAAGGAGAATCAAGGACATCAAGACCTGATTAAGTGTCATTAATACCATATTAATGACACATGATCGGATGACCTTAATTACCAGTAACGATGCTGTCAAAGCCCATTACACGGTCATTAAGGGCAATTAAACGTGTTGAATAAGTATTAATACTAGTAACCGCCGGGGCCACATGTCGGGCCAGACTAATTTGTAACGGCCTGCCCTTGTACTATAAAAGGACAGGCCGACGACGTTTACACACACGCGCTCCATAGAGGTTCAGACACGCTGACACACGCGCTACATCCAATACAACATCAACACACCCCGTGGAGTAGGGTATTACGCTCAGGCGGCCCGAACCACATAAATTCTTGTGTCTCTTGCGTCATTTACAATTCACCTTCTTGAATCTCCGCACGCCCACATTAAACTACAAACTCCTCTAACACTTTAGTAGTGTTGGGAGATCTGCCGGATCCAAACCACCGACAGGGGTCATATCGCAAATGCTTTTCTGAGCCATGCATTTGCTAGTGATGCTCGTGTTGCGAAGTGTTCGTGTATCAAGTGTCGGAATCGTCGACGTCTGGTTAAGTTTGAAGTGGAGTTGCATCTTTGCAAGCACGGATTTATGCCCAACTATCTGGTGTGGCATGAGCATGGGTAGATAGAGCATGATGACGAGTCGGACGATGGTAATGAGGATTAAGATCGGTTGGATGAGATGATAGCAGACATTGGTAAAGAGAACAAAGATGAGTCACAACCGAAGGAGGTGAAGGAGTTCTACGAGCATCTTGCCACAGCAGATCGAAAAGTGTATGAGGGCGCCAATATGACCGTTTTGCAGGCGGTCACACGACTTATGGCGATGAAGTCCAAGTTCAATTTCGCGAACAATTGCTACAAAGTGATCTCCTTCCGTCAGGTCAACACATGCCGCCAGATCTATATCAATCTAAGAAAATTTTGGCTGGTCTGGGCATGAATTATGAGAAGATTGATGCGTGCGAGAATAATTGCATGTTGTTTTGGAAGGAACACATGGACGATACTCATTGTATGCATTGTCATAAATCTAGATATGTGGACATCATGAATGATGATGTAGAACGAATAACTACAAAACTACCGATCAAACAACTTCGGTACATGCCAATCACGTCAAGGCTTAAACGATTATTTCCGTCTCAAGAAATAGCGAAGCACATGCGATGGCATTCTGAAGGGATGCGAAGATGGTGGACGACGCTGGAGCATCCAGCTCCGGCACTTCCCAAGGGGCTTGCCGTCGACGTCTCTACCATGATGGTGGGCGACACCAGAGCAGCCAGCTCCGGCACTTCCCAAGGGGCCCGCCATTGATGTCTCTACGACGATGGTGGACAATACCAGAGCAGCCAGCTCTGGCACTTCCCAAGGGGCCTACCGTCAATGTATCTACGACGACGGTGGGTGACGCCGGAGCAGCCAGCTCCGGCACTTCCCAAGGGTCCTACCATCGACGTCTCTACGATGATGGTGGACGATGCCAGAGCAGCCAGCTCCGACACCTCTCAAGGGGCCTGCCATCGACTTCCCAGCACATCGACGACAGCAACAAGCGCAGATAAGTGAGTAAACTCTCCTTCCTTGCTCTTGTTGCTAACAGGGTTCTCTTGTGATAGCCTGTACACCAGGGGCCTGCCATCAATGTATCTACAGAGATGGTGGACGACGCCAGAGCATCCAGCTCCGGCACTTCCCAAGGGATCTACCGTCAACGTCTCTATGATGATGATTGGCGACGCAGGAGTAGCCAGCTCCGGCACCTGCCAAGGGGCCTGCCGTCGACGTATCTACAAAGATGGTGGACAACGCCGGAGCATCCAGCTCCAGCACTTCCCAAGGGGCCTACCGTCGACGTCTCTACAATGATGGTGGGCGACGCCAAAGCATCTAGCTCCGGCACCTCCCAAGGGGCCTGCCATCGATGTCCCAACATGGTGACGACAACAACAAGCGCAGATAAGTGAGTAAACTCTCCTGCCTCGCTATTGTTACTAACAATGTTCTTTTGTCATAGACTGTACACCAGGGGCCTGCCGTCGACGTATCTACGAAGATGGTGGACGACGCTAGAGCATCCAACTCTAGCACCTCCCAAGGGGCCTGTCGTCGATGTCTCAGTGATGATGGTGGGTGACGCCGGACCAACCAGCTCCGGCACCCCCCAAGGGACCTGCCGTTGATGATGGTGGGCGACACTGAAGCAATCCACTCCGACTCCCCTGCTTCACGAAGGCCCCATCGAATACATACTGTGATCAAGTGGTAGATGTGCCCAGCCAACTAACCACATCTACCAAGGGGCCTCTAAGGGGGCTCCATATGCAGGAAGTCAACAGACAACACTTTGGCCATATCAATTGTGCGCTCGTTGGTCCTAAAAAACTAATGAGCTCGACAAAGGTTCTGCAAACCCTTACGCAGCTAAGGACTCAGAGCAACAGTTGAGAAGCGCAAAGACAAGCTAAGAAGTCAAACACAAATTCAAATTCATTAAGCAATATATACAAAGGGGCAAACCCCAGATACAAAGACGGGTTGCCAGCCTCAGTCCCTAGTGAATTGAGCGACGACATGTTTGGCGACATTCTTGACCTCTACTGCTGTCGTCTCCTCGCGCTCTTCAATGGGACCTTCAAAAAATGGCTCCAGTGGCAAATCAGGTACTGGCTCCGGTTACACACTAGGACATGGGATGCCACCGTCTCCGCCACTGCCCTGTCCTTGGCTTCGAGACGCTGAGCCAACTGATGCTCATGTAGATTGAGCTCCCGGGTGTGACGCTCTGTCGTGTGCTTCCAGGCTTGCTCATCGAGATCACGCAGGAGAAGTTTTTGATGCTCAGCTAAGTGTTGTGCCTGATCTCGTGCCAAGCCCCTCTCCCGGAGCTCAAGATCTTTAAGGCGGGACTGCAGCCTGTCCCGATCTGTCTCAGCCCGAGCCATCATCACCTGGGCCTCCACCTCTCGATCGGCGACAACAGTATCCCGCTCAACAACAATAGCTTTGCGGCAATCCAGGGCCCCTTGACCCTCCTCAAGGGCGCGCAAGCGGGCATCAGTCGTGTCATTGGCCACCTTGGCGTCCGCCCGGATCTTCTGGGACATTGCGTCCAGGGCCTTCACCAAGTGGTGCCTCAGCTCTTGCTCCTTGCTCTCCTTCTTGTACTTTGCCTTTGCCTCGGTGATCCTGGATCTCAGAAGGTCCTACCAGCCTTGGAGGCGCTCCTCCTCAACATGCAGCTTCTCCCATTCCGCGGCGAGAGCCCCCTGCACTCGGTGGAGGTTTGACTGCACCAGGAGGATGCTGGACTGCGTCGAGTCCATGATGTCGGAGATGCGCTCTAGCTGCACCAAAGTTATGGAAGGCAGCCTGGCGATCATCTCAGGGATCTCTTCCCCCCGATGCGGTGAAAGCGAGGCCACCAGTACCAAAGACCTTGTCCTCGAAGACCGAGTAGGAGTCGCGGTGCAGCCTGAAGCAGCAGCATCACCATCGCCCAAGGAGCCGCCCGCCGGATGAGAAGCAGCAGAGGTCAAGCTGAAGGTGCCTCAAACACGACAGCCGAAGACGCAGTTGGAGAAGGTTCACTTCCCGTGCGGGGTACAGACGCCAGAGCAGTTCTCTCCTGAGCAGGTTTGGCCGTCTACTCCGTCGGTACACCTGTAGCCTCCTGAGCTGACTTCGAAGCGCTCCGGGGCACTACCCCTGATGGTAAGGGTGTCACAACAGCTGATGTGGCCCTGCAAATCAAAACCAAGGCCTGAACAATCAACAAGAGCAGGTGAGATAAAAAACCAAGCAATGGTAAGAATGCCTTATTGACGTCCCCGGAAGCTCCAGCTAGCCTCTACCTTCAGTGGCCTTGAAACCGCAGGCCCTGACGGCGGCATGGAAGGCAAGGTCACCCCAGCCGGGCCTCCACCAAAACAACCAACGATGCCGCCATCCTGCATCAGTGTATCTCCACCGACTCCAATGGAGCCACTCCCGGAGCCTCCACCCGGGCTGCCGCCGATGTCGGATCAAAGCCTCTTGGTCTGAGGCTCCATAGGCGTAATGCCCCTAGAGTCCCCTGTGGCACCTTGGTCTGCGCCGGCAGCGGGGATGCTGAATAGTGTGCCGACAACAGATGTTGGCAGAGCCATCGCTTGATAGACTGAGCCTCCCCCCGAAGAGACGCTGACACCCAATTGAGGAGGGGTGCACCAGAGGTTGGTTACTTGGAGTGAAGGCCACCTGCGGTGGCGCCTTCAGCAGTGATCGACGGAATTTCTCCTTCACAAGCTCAACCACATGCGACTTCCCCTTCCCCATGTCAGGGACCGGCGCCTTAACCTTGCCTGCGTCAGGGACTGGTGCCTTTCCCTTCTATCCGACGGAGGGTGCGTCCTCCGCCCTTGAAGCTTCAGAGCTTGGAGCACGTGCGGACTTCTGTGGAGGGTCAACGATAGCCAACCCACAACTCTCGTCACCTACCTGCCACGTCGCAAGACCGAGCGTGTCGAGTTTTGGCATCTCCTTCAGAATCTTCGTCCGAAGGTCTCGATCCGTGCAAAGCGGTGGGCAAGACCGCGGGAAGACGAAGACATCGTGCGACAGAAGGTCATCACACGCCTTGGACATTGCATCGAGCACCTCTTGCGAGCTCGTCTCTATGTCACAACCCCGCACCAGCCGAGTGCCATCCCGTGGCCCGAAGTAAAGCCATGCAGGACAACAACGATGCTGGAGGGGAGCCAGGCATCGACAAACGAAGTCCGCCATGATCGCCAGCTCTGATAGGCCATGATCTGCCAAGAATTGGATCCTCTCCATCACTGGAGTGTAGGCCTTCTCCAACTCCAGCAGCTCCTCCCAGGTCTCCTTCCTGAGTATTGCCCATCTGGTGGGCATGACCATGCGATCCTGGGCGTCAACCTGTATGATCACCCAGTCCCTCCTCCAATCAGTCCACTTCGCTGATGAGAGCGGGGTGATGTACTTGAAGGGGTTGTTGGCCCGATGCTGGAAGTAGTAGTCGCCGAGGAAGTTGGCTTTGTTCTTCTACCCGGTCCGCCTCAGCATGAAGAACTGTCGGAACACCGGCACGGACAGAAAAACCGCGACGAACATCTCACAGAAGTGCGAGAACACCGCCACTGCCACCAGAGAGTTCGGTGACAAGTGGTGAAGCTGGAGCCTGAAGACTTCTAGCAGTGTCACCAGGAAGGAGGAAACAGGAGGAACGAACCCGGAGTACGCATACGCTTGGAAGAAGACAATCTCTTTCTCCCCCAACTTCAGAGGTAGGGTGCTCGGGCGGATCAGATCCTGCCGCTCCTCGTCCTCCCAGCCGAACAAGCGCCTCACAGGCGCTACGTCAACTATGCGAGAAGGAGACAAGGCTGAGTCCATTGGGGCAAGAGTCGAGAATCTTGAAGGTAGGAAGAGAGTGGGTGCACAAGGAGGAAGACGAAGGCTCGAACGTTGGGGAGTGCATAAGGAAGAACCACCTTTGATCCTAAAGGTTTCCTTTTAACTCCTTATTAGGCGTTCGAGCTCACCGAGCAGATTGCTTGGGGTCAAAACCCGCTGCTCAGCCCACAGGCCCCCTGTCAGAGAGATCGGCCTGAAGGGGGATCAACCCGAGAAGGCAACTTGGTGGTTCCCATAAAGGTGGGAGTAGAAGGAGCAGAAGTGCAGTAGCTGCATTGGGAACGGCCACACTAAAGAAACTGCATCAAGCAAAGATCACATCACCACAATCCCTCAACCAGAGAGTGACGTTTGGCCACAACGGCAGGAGCGCGCACCGCTTCGGTAGATCAAGACTAAATTAAAAGGTAGTGCGGGAAAGCAGGATAGGGCTCCACCCTCGGGCTCGTTGCCTCCCCCCAAGGTGGACCTAGGGGCCACTGTCGGTACCCACCATATCGGGTACCCTCGCACACAAGCTAGAGCCGCCTAGGTACCCCACATTCCGTAGAGGCAGGGTCCGAGGGCGCCACATGTTCAGAAGACCCGAACCCATCAGCCTCAGATACAGGGTCCTGAGTACGTGCAAGAGACCCTGATGAAGAGTTTAGCTCCCCCTCGGAGATGAGCTCCCAAGCAGCCACGTGACCAGCAGGTAAGGATCTCTCTCCCCCATGAGATAGGGATCTGGAGCTACCATGTGGTCCGAGGCATCAGACGGATCACCTCCCATATAGGCGGCCTCCGATGCTGCCACATGTCACGCAGCCCTAGAGTCCCCACTCTACTCAGGAGCGGGTTACAGAGCTGCAACATGGTCCGTAAGACAGGGTCTGACCTCCTCCACGGAGGTGAGCTCCCGAGCTGCCACGTGATCCGTGAGATGGTACCTGACCTCCTCCGCGGAGATGAGCTCCTGAGCTGTCATGTAGACCAACCACATGCCCTGGACGGAGAGTTGCGGGAGTTAAGAGGGCGGTGTGCCTTGTCCCTGTCAAGGATTGAAGATACGCAGCTTCCCCAGACGCATGGCGCGCCACACACCTAATGTCAGGTACCGCTACGACCAATCACATTGCAGTGAAGATGTCGCAGGCATATCCCACTCTGCCAAGTGGGTAGCTTACGATGATAGAGACAGCTGTACGGGACATCCCCTGCCATTGTCACCAACAGCGCATGGGCTACTGATGACTCAGGCGGCAAGACAGTGAGTCTTCAAGGCCAGAGTCAGAGCAAGCTTATGCCAGAAGCCTTAGATCTTTAGGATAAGATCGCCCTGGGACCACCTGTCGGGCCCTGAACCCCACTTGTATAGTGTCTGACCTTGTCTATAAAAGGACCGAACAGACACCGTTACAAAGAACCCAACATCGAATCCTCGATACACACACACACATTCACACACACTAGCAATACAATCCACCGTTGAGTAGGGTGTTATACTCCTTGCGGACAGAACCACATAAAAACCACCATCTCATACCCTCTCATACGCGCGTACACTTGATTGAGGCCTAAGCTCCGTCAAACAAGAACCTCCGCGGGCTGCTCCTTAGCAGATCCAGAGGAGTGTCGCGTTAACACTTTGACAACCACAAAACAACAAACCAGAAAATAATCTACACAAAAGGCTAAGAAGCCTAGATCACGAATTAGGGGACCCCTGAGGGATCACTTTACAAGTCCATGAAGAACAAGGAAGAATAAAGGTGTGCAAGGCACTCAAACATTATCTTTGTTATCAAATGATCAAAGGTTGTTTTTTCCAGGAACACAGGAGTGTTATTTATACTAGGAACAACGCTCCTAGCTAGGTGTGAATTGAATTCACCACATTTTGAAGTGGAGAGCCAGCTAGTACGCAATTCACGAAGTAGTCTTTGGTCCTCGCGTGTCTTCTTGCCTTCTGTGCACTCTTTAGTAGATTAACCATAACTCCACCTTGGGAACTCCAAGTAATGCACCGTTTGTTGCATTGGAAAGTATACTTGATAAGATTTCACACCATGTGTATTATGCCCCTGAAACGTGACAGATTGGTACAAAATTACATGTGAAATTGAGGTTCCTGCAGTGTACTCGTTTTTAGATCGGACAGTACGAACTATCGTGCCTCTAAAAGTTTGGACTGTGCGAACCGACTTGGTTCTTTTTTTTTTTGTAGCAGCCAATGATGCTTCTTCATATGTAAACCTGAATAGCACATAATTACATGACTTAGGTAGCATATCATTCTCATTAATATTAATATGTAATGTAGAGAGTAAAGTATTCACCTCTTGTTTGAATTTTTGAACACGAGTGTGCATAGCAAGTCCCTCATTTGTGATGTTGGGATATTCACATCACACCCCGCCCCTCTCCTTACTCACTCGAACTCACCACGCCTGCAAGCCCTTCTCGGTCCTCCACCCCGTCGTTGATCGGCTGAGCCTTGGCGATCGCTGCTCAGGTGTCTACTCCAACCTCGTCGGTGTCAGTCTCTCTTGTTGCCACACCCTCGCGACCTTCGGTCCCTGCTAACTCCAGCGAGAATTGTGCTCCCTCCCTGCTCCCCATCATAATGGGATCGGCCAAAGATTCGGAACTTGATGTCATCTCGCCCCTATCATCCTCGGTTCAGCACCCCCTTGCAGGATGGCCTCCCTCCTTGGGGGCATTCGCATTTCTCCTTCCTATCACCTGATGTTATCATCATGACCCAGCAGGACTCTTGTGTGGGCACCTCGCTCACATTGCTGCCCTCCCCGGTTGACCCCCGTCCTGCATCCTCGACGACTTAGTGCTCAACCCTCACCTCCCACTACATTCGCTGATGACTGCTCTTCCTTCGACCCTGTCGGCTCCTTTGCTGATGGCTCCGAAGCCCCAAGTGATGCCTCCTCCACCCTGCCAGCGTGGCAACTTCACTAGTCATCATGGTAATTCATGCTCCGTGGGTGGCACATACCTTTAGTCTTGCACGCTCGAGCTACCCGCCTCGCCTGTTAGGTTCAACATGAAGCATGGTGCCCCCATTCCGTGTGCTAAAGGCCTTGTCAGGTCGGTTGCTGCAAATCCAGCACACAACGCGGTCTTGTGCCTTGATAATACTTCTGAGGAGTTGGTGGCTCATTAACCTCACTCCTCTAGACGATCTCATGACGCTAGACCTTCTCTGGCTTCCCAAATCCCTGTAGCGCCCTCCATTTTGGCGGACAACAAGGGAGGTGACTAGAATGCTGTTCATCCCAGGCAGCGTGCACGTCCGACTACACCTGATGTTACATGGGCGACCTACTTTGAAGCGCTCAAATCCTTGCGGGAACCCCAAGCTTTCGGCCGATCTACAAATAGCCTTCAGGGGCCGGTGCTTCCGCTGCCTCTCCACATACCACATAGTCTTGGCGTGTCGTGAACCCGCACGCTGCTTCTCCTGCTTGCTTTTGGACACTCTGCCTGTCGCTACCATAACCTGTCGGGTCCTGACAGACGCTACCCCGTCCACCCTCGGCTCCTGCTTCCGAAGCTGGACATCCATAGTAGGCTGGTTTTCCCCGTTGCCTTCCAAAGCCATGGCCCAAACGCTCCCATCCTACATTCCTGGTCATGCCAGCTCTCATTCCCTTGATGGTCAGGCTTCTATGGTGGTGGACGGGGTAATGGCCTCAAATCTGCACCACTTTTGTCTCCACACGACCATGATTGTGTCGGCTCAAAATGGGAGCAGAGAAAACCTGATTGCGGCTTCTGATGCCTTCCTTCACTAGCTGTGCATTCCCCACCGTAACGCATTCATCTCTCTGCTCATCCCGAAGGAGCTTCTTGTCTGATTTGGCCTTCCTGACCTTCGGGCCCAGGCGCTGCGCCAGGAACACATTTGCATCGATGGGGCTAGTTACAACATTCTGCCGTCGAAGCAATATCGGACACATTCGATTGCCTGGACGTATCAGATCACCATCTTCATGGAGAACTTGCCCATGCACGGCTGGTCTACGGCCGGCGTTTGACAAATCCTTGGGGACATATGCATCTTCGATCACATGTTGTAGGACTCCTACCTCCGCAAGTGAGTGGACATCTTCAGCTTTGTGGCTTGTATGTAGAATCCCGATCTGCTATCGCAGTCTAAGATTGTCACCTTCTTCCCAGAGCGCTCGCGTCGGCCATGCTTCGGTGATGGGCCTCCCATTGCAGAGGAGCTTGCGCTGCTCCCTAAGGGGAAATTGGTGGATGTCATCATTCATTTGGACCACTACTTAGATCACTAGATGATCGATCCTCCCTCCCTAGACTCAGCGATTAGCGGTGCTCTGTCCTTCATGTTCCCGCCGTCGGTGGGAGGGTACTCGCCTTGCTTCCAGCACTTCACTTGGCGTCGTGGGGTGCTGGGAGCTGGAGAATCCTCCCGTTGTGGGCAACGATGTTGCCCAACAGAAAGAATTTGTTGAGGAGCACCTTGAAGTACTAATGAAGTTAAACTCTTGTGTCTTCTTTTGGATTTTCCAAAGAATGGGCTAGCCAAACACTACCCTGTTTTCACACCAAGGAGAAAACAAAGCAAGGGTAATCATGTTTAATAACTACTAATACCTATAACTTAATCTTAAGCGATAGCTATCCTTCACTATTGTGCCTTCCCCGGCAACGGCGCCAGAAATGCTTGTTGGTATTTCTTAACATCGCAGATCATCTTCGGTAGGAGATGAAATCCGCAAGTGCACAGAAGATACCGTTGTAGCGTTTCACCCAAGAGTATTCCCAACGGTATCGTATTTATCCCAAAGGTAGGCGGTGAAGTGAGGTAAACACTATTCTTATGATCAAGGTATAGGGTACTAAGTGTTTATCAGGACAGGGGTATGATGATAATAGGGGTAGTGTGACACACACCTAAGCAAACTACTCTAAGGGGTAAGAATGTCCTAGTGGAGGATAAGTTAGGAAAGGAGCTACTCCTACTATGCTTTAGGTATTCATATACATAGTCAACTAGTGTACATATGGGTATGCTAACGATGAGTACAAGGGTTTGGTGGTCCAACACATCGGGTACAGGTTTACCCGTGAGAGTATCAGGACGATTCCAGCCACGAGCCTGTGTTATAGCCGAACATGGAGGATTACGAAGGACGGACATGGGCTGTCACTACCTGCCACATACCCCTACAAAACATGGGTCTTCGAGACATCCAACGCTTCTTAACTATCTAAGCACCACACTTACATGTTAAGTAGATACCTTAAGAGCCTAGGTATAAGCACCATCCTAAGGCAATGACTAACCTAAACATCATTGAAACCAATGTTGGGACCAAGTGCTACATTACTCATATTAACATAATCATATTAATACCTAATTAGACTATAGTGGTGGTGTATGATGTTTATGATAACATGATAAAGGCATTATAACTAGACCATAATAACATCTACACCTAACACATACATGGACTCCACAATCAATCAAGGAATGTTTCATCCAAGTATATGACTAAGTAAAGAGTAATAATATTAATATAAAGCATAATGTCACAAATACAAGAAAAGATACATGAGCCATACCTTTCCTAATTCGGACTTGGGACTAGAGGCTCCTCTCTACAGCCTAACCTCCACTAAGGACTAGGAGAATTAGTTTATTCAAGAGAGAATGCTTGAGTGGTGTGTGTTGAAGTGAGGGGTCCTATTTATACTAGTGTTGAGGTTGGGTCCCACCATCTTTTGCCAGCGAATCAGCCATCATTCTTATCACCAAGCAACAGGAGTGTGCCACGTTGAAGTTGACCAAGATTGGTGGGAAGAACAGGTCAGCCGACCTGGTCCTGGCACCAATCGTGGTGTGCTTCTTCCAAGTGGCTGATAGGTGGGTCCTCTGACCATTTCGGGGTGCTACTTGGATGCTCTCGGATACTCCTGTAGGTGGGCCATTTGATCCATGTGCTGCCACATGTCAGCATATGATTGGTTGGCACTACGTAAGAAAGGCTCATCCGAGACGAGCCCTAACGAAGAAGGGAGACGAACAAACTTTGCGTCTCCATCGTTGCGTATCGCATTACGTTGTCATCAGAGACATGCTTACGGCGCGTCGCCGTTCATCCAAAGTGCGAGAAAAGCTTAAAAGAAGCACGTCTCCTTTCTTTGTATCATAACGAACGGTCTTTACGGGGTCATTGGATACGCGGGTGGCGCGCGTCCCCCATCAGAATACATGCGTGACAAGCCCTAACAAAGCGCGTTGTAGATTTGTGTACTGATCTGAGACGGGCTTTATGGAAGCTTGTCTCCTTTTATGTAGGTTATCCGAGACGATCTCTGCTACAACTTGTCGCGGATTGTTTACAGACAGGGTCTCCTATTAGGTGCCCCCCACCCTTGATTATCCTGATTGCCGGCTGCATCCTGGAGCTAGCCAAGATTTGGCAGCTGTATTACCAGTGTATAGCCAAAAAGATCACAAATTAAATTATATTGACAAATAAAATGTTAACAAAGTGTCAATCGTGGTTTTCAAGTATACTAATTACACAACAAAGATTGTTCATCCTGATTACAATGTAACTAATTACACACATCACAATTGTCATCATCTGTATACCGTAATGAAAATTCTCCCGATCAATGACTTCAATAACGATGAGCCTTCATAGCCTCTAATGCTCTGACTGAGACATCCTCAAATTCAATAAAATTACTGAAATCATATAAAACATTATCAAATTGCAGTCAAATTCGTTTAACCAGTCACATAAGGTAGCAAATATCTGTTAGTGAATGGAGAACCGAGCTTACTTGTAGCACATGCAGTTGGTGAGCATCTGCAAAGCATCAACAGAGAAATAGTTCTCATGGTAAAGGACATGATAGTGAGCTAGTGTGCTTGTCCCCTAAAAAAAATAATTTACATTCCACTGATGCATTTATATCCTGATATCAAAAACTCGTTAGAGAAACACCAATTATCGCGTAAGTATCTTGATTCTAGCATGGCTGCAGAGGTAGAAATCAAACTCACTGGGATGGCAAATGCTAGTGTCAACCACAGTTCCTGTAGTTTCAAGGGTTTGCAAATCAGAATTCATTATATACATTGATAGTTAAAACAAAAACAATACTTCTGCATTGTACATAAACAAGAAAGATGAATGTATACCATAATGAAAATTCTCCCTTTGGATCAATGACTTCATTAATGATGAGCCTTCATTGGACATCCTCAAATTCAATAAAATCACTAGAATGCACGCTCTAAGGGCAGGGTCGAGGCGGCGGCGTGCTCCCAGGATAGGGGATGAAGTGACGGCATGCTCCGAGACGAGTTGGCAGAGGCGTCGGAATGATGGTTCCTCAACTCTCTGATGACAGCAGGCCAGCGAGCTCCGGGGATAGGGAGAACATTTCCACTTATGTGAAGGTGGCGGCGTGCTCATACCAATTACCGAGGTCGGGGTCGAGGCAGCGGCGTGCTTCGCGGACAAGTGACAAGGCGGCGTGCTCCAGCGTGCTCAACTCTCTAATGACGAAGGTCGGGGTTGACGGCAACAGCGCAACAATGACGAAGAGCGAGTTGAGAAAGAGGGACAGCGGCGGCGTGCTCCGGGGATAGGGGACAAGCTGACATGCTCCAACATGCTCAACTCTCTGATGATGCGAAGGTTAGGGTCAACGGCGGGGTCTACGGCGGCAACGCAACATTGATGATGACAAGATGGCAGCGGCGTGCTCAGGAGCTGCGTTTCTAGGTTGAGAGAGCGCGCAAGAGAGCTAAAAATTTTCATCAAATGTTGGGAGAGAGTGCACAATGGATAAAATAGGAAAACTCGGAGACATGCCTGTATAACACATATCTCTCATTTTATGGTCCTTTGGTCGACAAAGCGCGAGAAAATTTTCACCATGGAGCGCGCGAGAATTTTTTTGCCATAGAGCGCGCGAGAGTTCAAAATAAAACTCAAAGATACACATATATAATGCACGTCTCACATTATCATCTATTGCATAAGGGCATTTTCTGGCATGCAAAAGATGAGCCACTGTGTGCTAAAGACGGGGACATCTTTCGCATGCAGGATTGTACCACTGGCGACTATGCGCAATGCCTTATACGATCATTGCATTGCGCTCAACTTTCTGAGGTGGGACAAAAGATCTTCGGTGTAAATCGTAGACGAGCCCAGGTAAGACGCGTCTCTACCAATGAAAAGCGTGTCTCGCATTATTTTGTTGCCCCGGACACGCTGGAGTGCCCTAGATGTGCCACGGTGTGCTAAAGCCAGGAACAATATCTAGGACATTCCAACGTGTCCAACTGGCAACTGTGCGCAATGCCTTATACAATTGTTGCAATGTGCTCAACTTTCTAAGGTGGGACAAAAGTTCTTCAAATCGGAAACATATCTGAGATGCACCTTTCTAAGGTGCGTCTCTCATGCACTCTTCACCCTATTTCCACTCGCACAACATCGTGAGCGTCTGTTGCAGGATAAACAAACGCAATGACATTGCCATTAATGAATTAATTGGAATTCAGGGATAAACCAATGCAATGACATTGCGATTCAGAGATAATTTGCAACTCAATGATTTTCATAGTTCATACATTGTGTGCCTCTAAACTAATTTTGAATCTAAACTTATTCCTAAAGCTCCCATCGATAAATCTAAATTGTACCATCTAGCTGGCTCCCGAACACGTCTCTTATATTCCCCTGGATCCTGAAAATATTGACATTCTTTAAATTAACAAATGTCAAAGAAGGAATGAATAACCTAGGTTGGTCACTAACACAAAGTGTCTAACCTTGATAAGTAGATTATAGCAATCATTTTCAACATCGAATGCATTTGGCTGATGCAGCAAACGCTGAACTTCAAGTAGTATAGTTTTGATTGTAAAACTAGTCCACCACCCCTCCAAAATATCAATTTAAGCAACATAAGAAACCAGCTCAAATAAGTTCAGCAACAATTACTAATTACATGAGTAAAATAGGTCTATCTTTCTGTCTCTTGATCAAGAATCCCAATACATAGTGTTCCTGAGCGATGGACATTTGGGTGGAAGAAACCATTTGGAAAGGTGCATCTTGGAGGCACCAATGGATAGTCCTCTGAGAAGGATATTGTCAGGGGTAGTAACCACCTTTCCAGTCAGTCTACAAAGGAAATTCATCAATAGGAGGATGATGGTTAAACTCATATTGTGCTTGTTCTTCATGACTTACCCCTTCTTTACCGGGGACGGTGCACTGCTACTTCAATAAATCTCCCGATTTAGGCTTCGCAGAGAAACCCTACGCAGAGAAATTGAAAATACCAAAAACAAACAAGACGGAAAAACAAAACTACAGTTAAGTTCATCAGTACATTGCAGATCTACATATATACAACCATGCGACCGATGTGCCATATGTACATACATGGGGATGGTTCTTGCGCCACGCCAAGTGTTCCTCCTTCAGTCGGCTACACGCCAAGCCGATACCAGCCATGAACAGTGATGACGAGGAGGAGGAGGACGATGACGATGACGAGGAAGGCGACGATGACGACGACGAGGATGGCAACGACAACGACAACGGTGATGGCGAATAGAGGAGGTGGTCGCACTAAAGTTGGTCGATTAGTAAAGTAGCACCAGAGGCGAAGGGGAGATAAATGCGAGACGCGCTACAACAAAGAGAGACACGTTACGTAAAAGAGCATCTTCTATTGTCAAAGAGACGATGGAGATAAATGTGAGATGCACTATAACAAAGAGAGACGCGCGTTATGCTAAAGCGCGTCCTCCATTGTTGAAAGAGCGACACGCGGCAGAAGGTTTGCGGAGAACTTTCGTTTCCCCGAGGCAGTATCGATGTGTCCCATTGTTCCATTAATGTGCGAGAAACCAACCTCTCCATCGTCGACTCCGTGCGGACCTTATTTAAGATGCGCCATCACTCGTGAGTTCCCCGCAAGTGCGTCGCTTACTTTGAATCCTCTTCATTTCCTCGTATTCTTCACGCTTGTTGACTGTTAGAGCTGGCAGATCTCCCTACACTGCTAAAGTGATTGGGGAGTTTGAAGTTCGGTGTGGGCGCGCGGAGATTCAAGAAGGTGAATAGGAGTTTGACACAGGAGACACAAGAGTTTACGTGGTTCGGGCCGCCTGAGCGTAATACCCTACTCCACGGGTGTGTTGGTGTTGTATTAGCAGTAAGAGCTTGTCACGTATGATTGCTTGTGAACGTCCCTAAATGCATCGTCGGCCTGTCCTTTTATAGTACAAGGACACGTCGTTACAAGCTAGCCTGGCCCGACATGTGGCCCCGACGGTTACTAGTATTGATACACGATTAATTGTTGTTAATGATCCTGTAACATGCTCCGACAGTGCCGTTACTGGTGTTAAGATCGTCCGTTTAAGTGTCATTAATATGGCATTAATGACATTTAATCGGGTCTTGAAGTCCTTGGCTCTCCTTTGAAGATCCAAAGCCGTTACAAGGTCTTCCGGAGGTTAGAGGTTGGCAGGTCCGACGATTGAACACATGGCGGCTCCGGAGCTTGCTGTGGGAAGCAGGTAGCTCCGGGGCTACCAGTCACGTGTCAAGTCCGGAGCTTCTCTCGGTTCGGGGTTAAGTCCGGAGGTGCCGTTTCGGTACCTGGCCCGGAGCTTCCCCCTTGTGGGCGGTAGCTCCGGTTTGGCAGTACACGTGGCGACCCAGCGATTAACCATGTTGGAGAAGCGGGTCCGGTCATGTCTGACAAGTGGGCCTCCAAGGGTCTTCAACCCAAGTAGATGGCTTTCCTTTGAAATCTTTGTAACCTCAAGGGGTGTGCGGTTTTTAGGGTACCGACAGTGGCCCCCTGGACCTACCTCCGAGGAAGATCACTAGGGTGAAGTCATTCCGTCGGAGGTGGGTCCATCCTTGCGACTCCTGAACTGGGTCTTCAAGGGTCTTCAGAGGTGCCGTTGGCAGGGATTTACAGTTAGATCCCGCCGTGTGGCGCACCTCAGGCGGCAGATGAGATCTTTGACGTGCGTATCTCACGCAATTGAAGGTCGCCGGTTCCCGATACAAAAACCATATCGGTTCCACGCGCCCTGTCAGGCCGCCGCCTTTGGGTTTTCCGCCTTGTGATGACAACCGTTCGCCTAGTTAAGAGCCTCGACTCGATCGTCGGGGTGGTCCCGGGCCCTCTTGTCATCGGCTTGGTTGAATTCTTGAGTGGTATCTTCGACTTCCCTGCGGTTTCCATCCAAGCGTTGCGAGGGCTTACTTAAGAAGGAAAGCGCGCACCGTCGGGAGTTCTTTACGCCTCTCATCTGATCTTGCGCTCAAACTCCCGACTCGTACTTCGCTCCTCTTCTCTTGCCTAGCTGTGCCACGATGGAGTTGGGACTGCGCGAGAGTCGCTTGAAGACCGACAACGATTTGAAGAAGGTCTGGGCCCTCATGGGGTGGTCCTCGGACTTCTTCAACCGCTTGGTCCGTGCCGGCGGAGAGCTCCCTTTCGAGAAGGAGCGCGCTGGTGAGATGGTGTACTTTTCTTCGTACGCCATGGTGGGGTTGATCCCACCTTTTTCTTATTTCTTCTCGATGCTGCTAGACTTTTATGGTCTTCAGCTATACCACCTTGGCCCTCACTCCATTCTCCTCGTGTCCATCTTTGTCCACTTCTGTGAGATGTGGGTGGGCATTCCCCCTTGCATCGAACTCTTCCGGACCTTCTTCACCGTCCACACCACCGGCCGGAGCAATGAGTACCTTGGCTTCTACTACTTTGTGAAGTGCAAGAAGTGCCCATTCAAGTACCTCCGGTCGTTCCCTTCCGGGAAGTGGGATGACTGGAAGAAAGATTGGATAGTCGTCAGGGTGGAGGAGCATGAGCGGTTGGAGCTGCCTGACGGTCTGCCCGACATCGACACGACGATCTGGAGTGAAGTTCCGGTGTTGGAGGAAGCTTTCAACCCCGCCCTGACATGGATCCGCCAATGCGTGGAGGGAGGATTGACTCCCCAGGCGGTATTCTACAATTTCCTGACCAATAGGTGGGCGCCGCTGAAGAGGAGGGAGAAGCTCGCCTGGGCCCTCAACAGCGTGATGGACGAGGACCGGGTTGAGACCGGGTTGAAGTCCAACATGGTGGGGAAGACCTTGGAGTTCCACCTCAAGAAATTCCAGCATGGCATCGACGTCGACGGTGATGACTTGACTCCTCCATCGGCCTTTCTCCCCTTGAACGTGGAAGTGGAGTTCAGCAGGGAGCTCCGGCGGACGATGCCCACGCTTGACGACCTTGGTGTCGTCGAGAGAAGATCAACCACCCGGGTGGCAATCCCCGGGATGCCCGAAGACTGCTCCGCCCCTGTCCCACAACTGAGGGTCGAGGTCGTCGGCAAGGGCAAGGAGCTGGCGGATGAGCCGGAGAGCCGGAAGAGGAAGCTGCGACATGCCTATGGAAGGTCCGTCAGGCCCGCTACTTCTGCCTCGGTTCCTTCTCCCCAGGGGGGAGATCTTCTGCCGCCGTGGCGACTGTCCCCGTAGTGGGGTCCTTCCGGAACGATACTGTTCCTGCAGTGGGATCCTCCCGGAGCGCGTCTGTCCCCGTGGTGGAACCCTCCTGGGGTGCTAGCTCCGGGCACACGACTACGACACCTGGGACGGTGGGAGCCTCCAGGTCCAGGGGTTCCTCCCGATCGAGGAGAGCCTCGAACCGGGAAACGCCCGTGGCTGCGACAAGTTCTGGGGGGCCTTCCGGAGCTCCTACGCCGACCATGGCCAGCCCGGAACGTCCGGGAAAAAGGTTCCGCGCAAGCTGGTGCGGAAGCCTTCCAAAGTAATTTTTAATCTTTACCTTGGTTAACTTTTTAATTGTAGCAACTGTTTGTTTATTTTCTTCGTTCATCACCTGCAGTGTCCCCAAGAAGGGGAGTGAGGCTCCACCCTCGGCCACAGTGTCTGAGGCAGTGGGAGCTTCTGCTCCTGTCTCGGTGCTGCCCCAGGTGGTGGCTGAGGCTGCGACAGCTCCGGTGCCGGCTGTCGTGGTCATGGACCTCGACTCGTCCCCAGAAGTTCCTGTGGTAGCGCCGGACCACGGGAGTGAAGACACGCCAGCGGCACCTGTCCCGGAGGTTGAAGCTTCGGGTCCTGGTGCTGCAGTGATGGAAGCTCCGGCTGTTGAGCTGGAGGAAGTAGTAGTCCCGGCCTCGGAGCTGGAAAGTGTTGAAGCCCCGGCGGTTGAGCTGGAGGTGACTGAAGCTCCGGCATACGAGCCGGAAGTCGAGGTAGTTCCGGCCGCTAAGCCGGTTACCTCCGAAGCACCGGCCGCTGAGCCGATGATTGTTGGAGCTCCGGTCACGGGGCCGGTTGAAGATGAAGATCTTCTGGCGCCTGAACCGGTGGTTGAAGAGGCGAGGGAGCTCGAGCCTCCTTCGGAAGAGGTGTCCCGGCCGGAGCCAGTAGCAGCTCCTGCTCCGGAGGCGACGACGTCGGAGGTACCTACGGCCGAGCCGGAGTGCCCAAACAAAGTTACTGGCCCCCTGCCCGAGGAGGTGAACGAAGACTTGGCGGCGGGGCCTTCTTCGATGGCGACTGAGGCCATCCCGGAGGAAGGCCCTAGTGCCTTGGAAGCTCAGGGTTCCACTATCGTAGAGTGGGACCCAATTTTTGTATGTGAAGACCCGCTAGAACCAGCGGAGGAGACCCCAGCAGGTCCGGAGTCCATCCCGCTGTCGATGTCTATCGACAACGCCTGCTCCAGTCTGCGTCAAGTCCAACTGGCCTTCTTCCACGACAGCAAGGCTCTTGAAGAGGAGCGCCAAACCCTTAGGCGGTGGCGTAATCGGCTCCACTTCGATACCAAGCTGGCACAGTCGAGGCTAGCGGATGACAAGGAATGGATCAAGCGGGAGAAGATCCGCCTGGAGTACTCGGGCAAGCTGCTGGATGACAGGGAAAGCATGACTCATGCCCTCGACGCCCAATCCCAGGAGATATACAATCAAGCCAAAGCAGCCAACAGTGCGGCCGAGGAACGCCATGAAAGGCTGGAGGTCATTAACACTGCACTCATCAAGCGCCGGGAGGCACTTGAAGAGAGGGAGAAACGGCTCGAGAATGAAGAGCAGAAACTCCTTGAGCTGCGGGATGATGTCCTGAGGAGGGAAGAGGAGCCTGCCGAGAAGGTAGCTCTGGCGGACAAGGGCCTCGAGGAGCGCACCAAGAAATTGGAAGAGCGCTGCCAAGAGGAATAGGAGAAGACCTGGGTGCGGGGGCAGGAACTCTACGAATACGAGTGTGCCCTTGTTGCCAAGGAGAAAAAAGTGGAGGCTAGGGAGAAGGACCTGGTCGATCGTCAGAACAAGATACACCTCCGGGAGGAGGAGCTCGGAAGACTCGAGAGGCGGGTTGCTGCAAAGATTCAGCAAAACGCCAAAGAAGTTGAGCGCCTCGCCTGTGAGAACTCCGAACTGTCGGCGGCTAGGAGATCCTTGGAAGAGATGAAGAGTTTGAGGACGGCGGACTCCCTATAGATTTGGGAGTTCCTGGGCAAGGCCAACGACGCGCTGACGCCGATGGGTTTCAGTCCCGTGCGCCCGGATGATCCGGAGCCGGAGCCGGACCTTGCGCTGCAGGCGTTGAGCGTAGCTGGTAGCAAGCTCTCCAAGGTGGGCGATGTCATCGCGGACCAACTGGAAGTTGAGGGGCAATCCCTGGCGAAGAACATCGTAGAGTATGTGCTGACATGCTACACCAGCCGGAACTCTCAATTTCCTCTAGACCCGGTGCTTGAAGGCCCCGTCGAAGGAGAAGGCGAAGCTACCCGAGCCAGCGTATCGGAGGTCGCCTAGAAGGTCGCCGAGTTCTTCCATAGGGTCTAGGACCATCTCTTTAGCTCTCACTTGTATTTTCTCTTCTTCTTCCTCAATTTTGTAATCCCTTGTCTCCAGATGAATGAAATCCCCAAATTTTTTGAGAATTTCACTTTTTGTCTTCAACACCTTTATCTTCACTTGGCCCCCTAGTAGATGTACACAATTTGATTGTGAACATGTACCAAAAGGATACTGTGTTTTGTTGAAGATTCATTTGCTCCAAACTTGTAGCATTTAGGTCCGAAGTCTTTGATAGTGAAGGTCCCCTGAGGTTGTCGGAGCTTAGAAGCTCCGGCATTGTCCATCGCTGGAGCTTGGTAGCTCCGGCAATAGCCTCTATCAACACGTAGAGCATCGATAGTTAGTCCTCCGAGGTGTCGGAGCTGAGTAGCTCCGACAGTGACCTTTGCCAACACTTGGTTTGTTGGCAGCGGACTCCATTTATGGGGTCTTCTCACCATCTTATACTCAGCATCGACGGTTTGCCCCCTTGGGGGAGTCGGAGCTTGGTTGTCTCCGGCTTTTCTCCATCAACGTAGACTTTATTTTTCCTGCACACTTAAGTCAAGAAAAATAGTAAAATTCGTTCCTTGTCTATAATTTCGTCGCGGCTTACGATTCTCAAGAAGATTTTAAGTTGAACGCGATTTTAAATACAACCGGATGCGTTGTCTTTTCCCTTAGATTCAATTGTCCATGGACCCGCCTTACTTCGGCCTGCCGGGGTGTAGGTAGAGTGGCGTACTTAGGGTGCTTGACCGGGCTAAGTCGATAGCACACTCCGGCCCTATATTGGCTTGGCGGCTTTCAGGCGAATTGGCCATAAACAATATTTGAATCCAAAAGATCTGACAATACAACTCGAATCGTATATAACCCGGTCGAACTAAAAATTTCTTAAGAATTGCACGTCTTTGTTATAGACAAGAAAGAGAATAATAAAAATGTCGAGCCTGTACAAAATAAATGCACGTGGAGTCTATTTCACATGAAGATGTCTTTCATTATAGATCCGGGGTACAGGGGAAACAAGTACACTCTTAGGGTACGGAACCAGGCTAAGTGTGTTTCATTTCTCGTTTGACCCAGGGTAGTTAGCCACACTTTTAGTCCTGAGACTGTGACAAGTGTTGCATGAGCTTTGCGGACCTTTCGGGAAAGGTCCGGCTGCTCTCCCGGAGGAACTACCCGACTCTGTACAATGACTCTATAACATACACCCCAAGTTACTCAAGACTCACCTCCGTGGTATTAAGTGTAGAACTTACGGAGGTGCTCGATGTTCCAAGGATTCGGGAGAGGTGTCCCATCCTCGGTAGCCAAGCGAACGCTTCCGGGACGGGATACTTTGATCACTCGGAAGGGCCCCTTCCAGCCAGGGGAGAGTTTGTTTAACCCTTCTCTGGATAGTATTCTCCGTAGCACCAGATCGCCTTCCTCGAGCTGTCGGTTGTGTACATGCCGCTGGTGATAACGCCGTAGAGCTTGACGATATCGGGCATTCCGAACAGCTGCTTGGCACCTTCCCTCCTCAAGGAGGTCTAGGTCTTCACGCCGGAGCTGGTCCTGCGCGGCTTCATCGAAGGTCCAGACCCGGAGTGAACCCAAGGTGATTTCTGGAGGAAGGATTGCTTCAGCTCCGTACACCAGGAAGAAGGGTGTTTCTCCAGTTGACCGGTTTTGAGATGTCCTGTTGGCCCACAAAGTAGGCGGAAGCTCTTCGATCCAGTTGGCTCCATGTTTCTTCAAGCGCTCATAGGTGCCCGTTTTTAGTCCCTTAAGGATTTCTACATTTGCTCTCTCGGATTGGCCATTGCTGGCTGGGTGAGCTACGGAGGCGTAGCAAACTTGTATGCCAAGGTCTTTGCAATATCCTTGGGATGTGGAGCTTGTGAATTGAGTCCCATTATCAGTGATGATCTTGTTTGGGACTCCGAATCTGCTTACAATGGATTGCAGAAAGTTGATAGCAGATTGCTTGTTGATCGTCACAACTGGAGTTGCTTCCGGCCACTTGGTGAACTTGTCAATGGTGACATACAGGAACTTGTAACCTCCGACGGCTCTTGGGAAGGGTCCCAAGATGTCCATCCCCCACACAGCGAAGGGCCATGTAGGAGGTATCATTTGTAAGGGCTGAGTCGGTGTATGAATTTGCTTTGCATGAAATTGGCATGCTTCACATTTCTTCACCAGCTCAGTGGCATCCTGGAGCGCTATAGGCCAGTAGAAGCCATGCCGAAAGGCTTTTCCGACCAGCGTGCGGGAAGATGCGTGGTTCCCACACTCGCCTCCATGGATTTCTGTGAGAAGTTCGCAGCCTTCTTCCCTTGTGATGCACCGCATTAGGATGCCGTTGGCACCGCGCCGGTAGAGATCCCCTTCTACCAGCGTGTATCTTTTAGTCAATCTGACTACTCGATCAGCGGATACATCATCACCAGGAAGGATGTTGTCTTTCAAGTAGCTCCGGATCTCCGAGATCCATGCATCGGAGCTAGCTTGAGATTTTGAGTCTTGCGTGCTGGGTTGCTCGGAGCTCTCGGCAGCACCTACGACCCTTGATGGCTGCCATGGTAACAGGGCCATCGGGACCGTCAGCTTCGGGATGCTGATCTCGCCCCCTTCGCTCAGTTCGGCAGGCTGAGCTGTGGGTTTTGACAACCTCCAGACAAAGATTCCGTCAGGAGCCGGAGCTCTGGTTGACGCTTTAGTCGAGAGTTCGTCAGCTTCAGCGTTATGGGCACGCTGAACATGGTGGAGATCTAGGACTTCGAAGTCCTTCTGAAGCCTCTGGACTTCAAGGAGGTAAACAGCTAGCTGGAGATTATTGCAGGAGCATTCACCCTTCACCTTCTTGATGATGAGCTGTGAATCTCCTTTGACCAGCAGTTGCTTGACACCATATGACAGTGCCATCTTTAGTCCGTAGATGAGTGCTTCATACTCCGCCATGTTGTTGGTTGCCTTGAAGTCAAGGTGTACCATGTATTTTACCTTCTCCCCAGTCAGTGCAAGGAGAAGGATTCCAGCTCCGGCCCCTTGCTTCTGCATGGAGCCATCGAAGTAGAGAGTCCAGTGAGGCTCGGTGAAGGTTGGAGCTTGATGCTCCGTCTTCTGCTCGCTGGGGCCCCCAGGATTTGATGGAGAGGGAGTCCATTCCGCCACAAAATCTGCCAACGCTTGACTCTTGACAGCTTGTCTTGAAATAAATTCAAGATCGAATTCAGCCAATTCCGCTGCCCACTTTACAATATTCACAGTTGAATTGGGATTATGCAAGATTGCTCGAAGTGGATAGGAGGTCACCACCGAGACTTTGTGAGCTTGGAAGTAGTGTCGAAGCTTCCTGGAGGCAATAAGAACTGCATAAAGCAGCTTATGCACCTCTAGGTATCGAGTCTTGGCATCATGTAATACTTCACTGATGAAGTATACCGGGCGTTGAATGGTCCGGACCCTCCCGGAGGGGTCCGGAGCTTCCTCTTCATTGATCTGGTCCCTCTCGGAGGGGTCCAGATTCTCTTCGGGGACCTCCGGGTTCTGGCTGGAGGAACCCGGAGCTTCTTCAGAAATGACCTGGACCCTCCCAGAGGAGTCTGGGTCTTCTGAAGTGACTTCTTGTAGGTTTGAGTCTGGGAGATAGGACCCAGACTCGCTTTCAGGAACCTCCGGACCCTCCCGAAGGGGTCTGGATTCCTGAGTATGGGGTAGTTCCGGTCTCTCCGCAACCAGAACCATATTGACGACTTCGTCAGTAGCTTAAATGTAAAGCAACAAAGGCTCACCAGGATTCGGAGCTACCAGAATTGGTAGGGTGGTGAGGAACTGTTTCAGCTCCTGGAATGCCTTCTCTGCTTCTTCGGACCATTGGAATGGTCCGGACTTCCTCAATAACTTGAAGAAGGGAAGTGCCCGTTCCGCCAGTCTTGATATGAACCGGCCGAGGGCTGCTAGACACCCAGTTAACTTTTGGACGTCTTTGATGCGGGTTGGTGGCCGCATGTCTTCAATGACTTTTATCTTCGCAGGATTAGCCTCTATGCCCCGGTGACTTACCAGGAAACCAAGAAGTTTTCCGGAGCTAACCCCAAACACGCACTTGTCCGGGTTTAGCTTTGTGCGGGTGGCCCGCAGCTTGTCGAAGACAGCCTGCAAGGTGTCTAAGAGGGACTCCTTGTTCTTGACCTTGACCACGATGTCATCGACGTACACTTCCACTATGTCTCTGATGAGTTCTTAAAAAGTTTTGTACATAGCTCGTACAAAAGTTGAAGCTACATTCTTGAGACCAAATGGCATGGCTGTGTAACAGTACAATCCATCTACTGTGATGAATGAAGTATGCTCTTCATCCTCCCTAGACATCCTGATTTGATGATACCCAGAATATGCATCTAGGAAACACAGTAATTCACACCCGGAGGTGGAATCCACTATCTGATCTATTCTAGGTAGTGGGAATGGATCTTTTGGACATGCCTTATTCAGTGTGGTGTAGTCGATGCACATCCGAAGCTTCCTGCCGGCCTTGGGCACAACGACTGGGTTCGCCAGCCATTTTGGATGGAAGACTTCTCGGATGAATCTAGCTTCGAGTAGCTTCTTCACTTCTTGTCGGATGAAGTTCTGCCGCTCTACAGATTGCTTCCGAGGCTTCTGATGCACAGGCCGAGCATCGGGGTAAATCTTCAGATTGTGCTCAATCACTTCCCTGGGGATCCCAGACATTTGTGACGGTTGCCAAGCAAACACGTCAACATTAGCCCGGAGGAAAGTGATGAGCGCGAGTTCCTATTTGTCGTTCAACCCTCCCGATATACGGGTGGTTTGAGTGGCATCGGAACCAATTTGGACGACTTTGACGGGAATGTCGGTGTCGCCGCTTGGCTGCACACGGGGTGCAGAGGTCGAGCCTCGTTGACAAATGCTCGGTGGTTTCGGAGCTTGCTCCTGTCTGGAGTCCTCCTCTTGCGCCGTGGTGAGTGCATGGAGTTCCTCCAGAGCAGTTACTCCGGCAGTGCGATCTCCGCGGATCCGGAGAATGCCTACTGGTGTTGGCATCTTCAACACCAGGTATCCATAATGAGCAGCTGCCATGAATTTGTATAGGGCAGGTCTACCCAAGATGGCGTTGAATGGTATGTTGATCTGAGCGACGTCGAAGACCAACTTCTCGGTGCGGTACTTCTCCCGGGTCCCAAAGGTAACGGGGAGAGTTATAGCTCCGAGTGGGGTAATGGCCCCTGGACCTACTCCGGAGAAAGGTCGAGAGGGCTGGAGATCCGAAGGTTGGAGCTGAAGCTTAGTGAAAGCTTCGAAGCTGATGAGGTTAAGCCCTGAACCTCCGTCTACCATGACATGGTGGAGCTGGATGTTGTTGATGGTAGGAGATACCATCAAAGGTAGCTGACCTGCTCCAACCATGCTCCGCGGGCAATCAGAGACATCGAAAGTGATGGAGGTGTCCATCCACTTTCGATGAGGTTCCGGCCTGACTGTAGGGGCTACAGCGGCCATATCCCGTCGCATAGTCTTGATGATGCGACGAGAGGTGATATCCCATGATCCACCAAAAATGGTGTTCATGGTCTTCCGACGCTCGTTGTCAGAGACGTCAGAGTCATCGTCGACGGAGGTGTAGACGGCCTTCAGGACCTTTTTGGGATCCTGAAACCCTAACTCCTCTTCAGCCGGAGCTTCGTTGACCTTCTGTTTTACTTCCCTCTGTCGGAAAGGAGATCCTTCCCGGCGCTTGCTGTAGCGCTCGGCAAGGTTTTGGACCTCTCGGTAGTCTTCCAAACCGTGGCTGCCCGTTTTGTGAATGGGACACCACACTTTGGGTTTGCCACCGTCTTCAGAAGACGGTCGAGGTCGCTTCTCGGGGCGTGGCCCCCAGCCACCCGGAGTTGCAACAGCTGCAACGTTGGATGTGCCGGCCGACAGCTTCTTCTTGCTGTTGGTCTTCTTTTTCTTCTTGCCACCCCCGGAGGTAGCGGCTTCTTCTTTGGAGGATTTCTTGTGATCCTCCGAGGCTGGTTTGGAGTGCATCTCACGGCCCTCCGCAGCTCTGGCACATTTGTCTGCCAGGCTGAAGAGTTCCGTGACGCTGGTGATCTCTTTGATCGCCAGCTTCTCCAACATCTTCTTGTCCCGTACGCCCTGTCTGAATGCCACAATGACAGAAGCGCTTGAGATAGAAGGGATAGTGTTGCGTACCTGAGAGAACCTCTGGATGAAGGACCGCAAAGATTCTCCCCCTTTTTGCACGACCGCAAAAAGGTCCAGTTCAGTGCCTGGTCGGGTGTATGAACTCCCGAAGTTGGCAGTGAACTGACGGCACAGCTCCTCCCAACTGTTGATAGAGTTGGGTGGAAGGCTCATAAACCAGGACCTGGCGGTCCCAGTTAAGGCCACTGGAAAGTAATTGGCCATCACAGCCTCGTTTCCTCCAGCTGCCAAGATTGCAGTGGAGTATATCTGAAGGAATTCGGCGGGGTTGACAGTCCCGTCGAATTTTTCCGGCAGGTGTGGCCGGAACTTCTGTGGCCATCTAACCATGCGCAGGTGCATGGCTAAGGCTGAACAGCCTCCTCCTACCCTTTCTAGAGTAGAAAGGTCCTGAGCTTCCCGTCTTTCATGAGCACGCTCAATATGGACACGGCCATCCTGCTGGCGGTATCGGCGATCAAGCTCCGCCCGGAGGTCATGAGTCGAAAGCCTAGATACCGTGTGAGTGCGTTGAGCCCCGGAGGGCAGTGACGTCACTTGTTGAGATGCATCACGTCTCCTGCTATTGGAGGCGTGCGGACCAAGTCTTCCAGACAAAGTCCGCCGCTGCGACAGGGCTCGTCCCGAAGGAGGAGGACCCTGGTTGTTGAGGCGTTCGGCCGCTGCTGCGACCAAATGCTCCACATCGGCCCTCCACTGCTCCATTGCATCTCGAGATGCATCCGGAGGTGGTGGACGTTGGAGAAGAGCACGCGCTGCATGGAGCTCATGTTCCGGGTTGTCATGACTTGCCGACGCAGTAAGTGGCGCCGGCGCACCATCACGTTGCCCACCACGATTTGCTAGAGAAGATGGTTGTGGTGGGAGTGTGACTCCTGCTGGTGCTGAGGCTCCTGCTGGTGGCTGCCTGTTGGAGGGATTGCCCCCAACAGCCTGAGCAGCAGGTTGGCCGTTGGATGATCCAGCCGCGGAGTTCACCATTCTCGAAAATCTCAGGCACCCCCCTACCTGGCGCGCCAACTGTCGACTGTTGGAGCTGGCAGATCTCCCTACACTGCTAAAGTGATTGGGGAGTTTGAAGTTCGGTGTGGGCGCGCGGAGATTCAAGAAGGTGAATATGAGTTTGACACAGGAGACACAAGAGTTTACGTGGTTCGGGCCGCCTGAGCGTAATACCCTACTCCACGGGTGTGTTGGTGTTGTATTAGCAGTAAGAGCTTGTCACGTATGATCGCTTGTGAACGTCCCTGAATGCATCGTTGGCCTGTCCTTTTATAGTACAAGGACAGGCCGTTACAAGCTAGCCTGGCCCGACATGTGTCCCCGGCGGTTACTAGTATTGATACACGATTAATTGCTGTTAATGATCCTGTAACGGGCTCCGACAGTGCCGTTACTGGTGTTAAGATCGTCCGTTTAAGTGTCATTAATATGGCATTAATGACATTTAATTGGGTCTTGAAGTCCTTGGCTCTCCTTTGAAGATCTGTAGCCGTTACAAGGTCTTCCGGAGGTTAGAGGCTGGCAGGTCCGACGATTGAACACGTGGCGGCTCCGGAGCTTGCTGTGGGAAGCAGGTAGCTCCGGGGCTACCAGTCACATGTCAAGTCCGGAGCTTCTCTCGGTCCGGGGTTAAGTCCGAAGGTGCCGTTTCGGTACCTGGCCCGGAGCTTCCCCCTTGTGGGCGGTAGCTCCGGTTTGGCAGTACACGTGACGACCCAGGGATTAACCATGTTGGAGAAGCGGGTCCGGTCATGTCTGACAAGTGGGCCTCCAAGGGTCTTCAACCCAAGTAGATGGCTTTCCTTTGAAATCTTTGTAACCTCAAGGGGTGTGCGGTTTTTAGGGTACCGACAATGCTAATGACTCTCCACCACCATGGCTGACCTTCTGCCACCAAGCCCTCCGAGGGATCCACCGTGTAAGAAACTGTGATGCAGCTCCCCCAAGAGGATCAACACCGAGCAGCGCCTCCTTATGGCGCAAGAGGAGTACAACAATACGTCTCACACCATGAGCTCCTTGAGTCTTGGTATCCTTTCCCAGTTTATTGGAATGGGTACCATCAGCCACTACCTCTTCGCCCTCACAGGGCTGGCTGATCGTCTCGACATTCAATTCGAGACGATGGCCCAGGTGCTTGGCCCCAAGGGCCGCAAAAACCTGGTGGGGGTGATGGAGAGCAACCTCATTCTCAGGGTTGCACTGCCGGCGCAGCCAACGCAACCGGTGCAACGGGGCCAGACTCCTGTTGCACCAGCGCCAGAGTCGCCGTCGGAGGAGGAGGAGGAGGAGGAGGAGGAGGAGGAGGAGGCGGAGGAGAGGAGGAGGATCCGGAGGAGGAGGATAGTAGGAGTAGGAGTAGGATTTAGTTTTTCTTTGTTTTTTTAGTTGCTTATGTTTTGTAAATATTGTTAATAAATGAAATCTATCATTGTTCATCTATGTGATTGAATATTATCTTGTGTGTTCTTCAACTGTGTGAATGAATGAATGTGAGGTGTGTTCATCGTGTTCCCCAGGTATCATAAGGAAGGATTTGATTATTTTCGGAACAAGTGAATGATTTAGTTATCCAGTGAATGTGCTTTAAGTTCCGTGATATGTGATATCAATAGTGAACAAAAGAAAAATAGAGAAAATCATGAAGCTAAAGGTGACGTGTGGAATCCGAGACGCACTCTTTCTAAAAGAGCATCTCCATTTTGCTTCTCCGCACATACGATTTTATCCAGTTCCTATTTTATTTATTATCCCTGATCCGGAAGTCACCTTTTATTTTCCTTGGGGGCGCCATCAGTCTCTTCTCTTCATTCGTCTTCTCCGCGACAGAAAAGCTAAAGATTTTCTTTTGTTGTTTTTTGGTTGATGTTGTTTTTATTTTCTTGTGTCTTGTACTTTTTCTTGTGTTTTGTAATATATTTGTTAATGAATGTTGTCTGTGTTCATCTATGTGATGAATATTTTTATGTTCATCTGTGTTATATGTGTTCAACTGTGAATGGATGGATGAATTAAACGTTCTACGACGAGAGTCTGTAAGCGAAGACAAAGGAGACGTGCTTTGTGAAGAGCACGTCTCATTTCTTGCACATATTGGAGACGAGCTTTGCTTGATGCGCGTCTCCCGTTTGTCAGAGAGGATGGCGTGTCTCGGCTACCTATTTAACTAAGACGGGCTTTATTTTAACGCGTCTCCTTGTATGTTCAGTCGATCCATGTCAGATCTTTGCTGAAGGGAGCACGCCTCGCTTAACCTTATCGGAGACGATCGCCTTTGAGTGCGTCGCCCATCTTTGTATCCTATTTGGGTTTCTTACGTAGTGTGGGAAGGTATTCATTAGGATTTCTCCCTTGAATTCACTTCAATTCTGTATAAAATTTCTGCATGCACCATTTTCTCCAAGTACAAGTGGAATTAGATTATTTCTAACTATGATGTGTGTAAGAAATATTTATTCCTTCACATAATTGAGTTATATTGACGGTCGAAATTAGTATATAATGATTGTTAACAGCAACGCAGCGACTAATCTGTCAACTGGACTTGGTTGGAGCTGGTGAGACCATTAGAGACACTGTGGTGTCCCAATACATCGACACATTCAAATCTTCACTCTTCCGCCAGGCCATCGACACCATCAGGAAAGCGCTCTTCCTGGACTCGGGTGCAACGTGTGGTCTGGATACGACTTTGGCTGCTGACCGGGATGCAGAAATGGCTGCTTGAGCGCGGGCCATATCAGTCGTCACCATCCATAGTGTCCATTGTTACCTTGGATGTATCATTCCTTTGGGATAGTGGTCCGCCTGTCGAACGGAATGGTTTTGTTGAACTAGGTGGTTTCCACTTTCGACAGATATAATGGTTAGGTGGTGCACTTGTGTCAGTTTCAAGATGGCTATTGGACTTGTTCTTTTGCTCCGGATCAATGTATGCGACTGGGACTGTTCGATCAAAAGATGCAGTGGACTTTTGTTTTTCCATCATGAGTGATAACATAACAGTGCTGTCCTAGAATGTTCGGGGTCTAAACTCTCCCGTGCGACGAGAGGTGGTCACTTCCATCATCAGAACAACCAGGCCCACTCTGCTTTGCCTCCAAGAAACAAAGTTTGCGGACATTGATCTTGCTACAAAAGGTGAATTGCTAAGTAACTGCCTCGACGATCTCCATTTCCTGCCAGCTAAGGGCACGCGAGGGGGTGTCCTGATTGCCTGGGATGCCTTGAGGTGTCCCAGCCATCCTGAGGGACTTATTCCTTGTCAGGGTAGGTCAAGATACGACGGCGATGTCCTTTTCTACTCACGGTTATCTATGGCCCTATGGATAATGCAGCTAAGCGGAGTTTCATGGAGGAGCTGTGCAACATCAACCCGGGCGACACCATGCCATGGTCGTGCATGGGCGAATTCAAATTGATCTGCGATGCTCGGGATAAAAGCAACAGCAACCTTGACCGGGGCATGATGGCTGGTTTCAGACGAGCTCTAGATCGCACTGAGCTTCTCGAGATTGCCCTCCGAGGACGAAAGTACACATGGTCAAATGAGAGACCGGAGCTTACCATGGTGAAGCTAGATCGCATGTTCTGCAACTTTCTATGGGACAGTGAATTTGAGGGCTACAGTCTCCAAGCACTGTCCTCGTCGATTTCCGATCATTGCCCGCTACTCCTAGCATGACAAGAAGATCGCCCTCGGGTCCACAGGTTCAGGTTCGAAAATTTCTGGATGCGCATTCCTGGGTTCTTGGATGTAGTCGCTGCGGCATGGAACGCGCCAGCATCGGGTTGTAACCCAATTCAGGTTCTGAACAGTAAGCTAAAGGCAACAGCTACAACTCTTCGCTGATGGAGTTCGAAGTTGTTTGGTCGTAGCAAGTTACATCTTCAGCTGGCAAATGAGCTAATCGGAAGTCTCGAAGTGGCCGAGGAATCGAGGAACCTGACAGAGGAGGAGCATCACATTAGAAGAGATCTCAAGCATCGGATCCTTGGCCTCTCAGCTGTTGAACAATCGCAACGGAGACAAGCTTCACGTCTCGTTTGGCTCAGAGAGGGTGACACCTGTACACAGTTCTTCCACGCAAAAGCAAGCAATACAAGAAGAAAACTGCAAATCTCAAGGCTGCTAAACAGATCGAACTCCTACACAGTTACACATTCAGCCAAGTCAGAGGTTCTTTATGAACACTTCCACAATCTTCTAGGGTCAAAGGAGCCGAGAACTGCCACCTTCAGGGATCATTTGGCAATTCGGGAAAATCATACACTTGTAAGCTGGTCCACTCGTGGATTGGGTGAAACCCTGTCCAGCCACCCAATACTTGTCGGATTGAAACACCTACCGAGTTAGAATCCTGTTCCATAATGAACGTATTTGGAAAAGAAACACCCCTTTCACATAAACCAGATAGAGAACAATAAAGAACAAAAGAATTGGAAATCAAACAAAATCCAAGAATCAGAAGAGTCAACCAATGAATTAGAAGGAATGAATGAAACTCAAAACATTTTTTACTTTGCACAAATTTCGTCGAACATATGTCATGCACAGGATATGCTTGCTGATGCTTTTATTTCATTGGTGCTCCAAAACTTACTCCAGCTTTCACAAATAAAACCTACAATGTCAGGTCAATCTTTATCAAACCAACTGAGGCATCGAAGAGTTGGTAGGCTGGCAACGGCCATGACGCTTCACAGTCATGCTGCATCAGGATGCATACTGATAGAAGTGAAAGTGACATTGGACTTGAGCAGGTGCATAGATTGGGGATGTGAGAGAATGAAAATAGGAAAGTCAAATCGGAAGTGAGAGAGGGTGAGAAGGCCATGGTCTGAGTCGAGCAAGCACCGCCAAACGCAGAGAAGGTAGCATCGATTTCCATGGAAAAGGTATCGGCCACGAGCAAGATGGACGCATGAGAGTGAGGCGTTCTCAGCCTCAACAGGAGAGTTTTAGTTCCCCCGTGTATCAGCATGGTTTGAGCGTGGATCCCTGTAATCCCCGGCTCTGCCAAATGCAACTTTTACCCTGTGACCGGGATTCAGTTCCATGAGTGTATTTGACTCCCAATCCACGTAAATCCACGCTGAACCACGTGTTTCCAAACGAAGCCTCAACTGGAACCGCCTGAATCTGCCACTGATCGGCCAAAATTGGCTTGACGATCCCTTCTCTGAAGATGAACTCTGGCTTGCCGTCAAGGAACTCCCCACAGAAAAAGCCCCAAGGCCCGATGGTTTTAGTGGGGAATTCTACAGAAGTTGTTGGCCAATAATAAAAGAGCAAGTCCTCCTGCGTCTGGCTGCATTTAATCTGCAATGCAACTCACTGCACCGGGTCAACAGTGCCTATGTCACCCTGATCCCGAAGCACCATGCAGCCTAGTCCCCATGTGATTATCGCCCGATCAGTTTACTCCACTCTTTTGCCAAGCTATTGTCAAAGGTGTTGGCCATGTGGCTGGCTAAGCACTTGGAAGCTCTCATCTCTTACGCACAAAGTGCATTCCTCAAAACCCGCTGCATCCAGGACAATTACCTATATGTGTGAAACCTGGCAAGATCCTTTCACCAGCAAAACAAGTCGGTCATGCTACTGAAGCTCGATATATCTAAGGCTTTCGACATTATAGCGTGGGAATATCTAATCGAGTTGCTGGAGGTCAGAGGTTTTCCGCAGAGATGGCAAAACTGGCTGGCATTGATTCTGTCTTCCTCCTCTTCTCGGGCCCTGCTGAATAGGGCACCGGGTCATGGCATCAGGCACAGCCGTGGACTGAGGCAAGGAGACCCACTATTGATATTTCTTACAAAAACAGAATAATCCGCAAGCGCACGAAAATACTGTTGTAGCACTTTCCCTTAAAGAGTATTCCTAAGGGTATCGAATACAAGGAACGTGTTAGTGATCTTCTAGCTTGTTCTCTAAAGGACACACAATTTGTTTGGTAGGAAAAGATTTGAGAGGAATTCAATGGTTTGAAATCTAGGCTATAGTAGTCTACGATAGCTGCTTGCTTCGGGCATGGGTTTACCCATGGCAATACCAAGAAAATTTCTGCCATGAGCCTATGGTGTAGCCGAACATGGAGGATTACTAAGGACAGATAGGACTGTCACCATCTACTGTCTACCTCTTCAATCTGTGGTTCTACAAGATATCCACTAATGAATTCTAACATAATCACCACACTTAAGTTCTAATTCATAACTCTAATAGTTTTGAATGCAAAGCTAGGACTAGAGCCTCTAATAAATTAAAGCAGTGAACCCACAAGCAATTACGAAAGTAAACTACTATGAAATAGAAATCAAACTTGTATTGAATTCATGAAAGCTTCTTACTCAATTTTGGTAGAACTTCCGTAGAGGTACAAGTGTGGAGGAGGGACTTGACAAGCCCAAGCCTTCTCCTCCTAGCTCCTCCTCACTCTCCTTCTACTTGGCTGGCCACTAGGGCAACTCTAAATCTTATGCGTGGAGTACTATTCTCAAACTAGTGGTGTGTGCAGAAGTGAGGGAGTGATGGGTATTTATACATGAGTTCAGTTGGTTTGGTGCCACAATTAGCACGCAAATTAGTCGTTACCGCCATCAGGTAGCCACAGGAGGGCCAACACGTGGAAGCTGACTGAGTTTGGCGCCAGGGCCAAGTTGACTAACTATGGGGGTCGGCCGGCCTGGTCTTGGCCCCCCTCAGGTGTGCTTTCTCGAGGCGACTTCCAGGTGGGCCATGACCCACTTCCCGGGTGCAACACCATTGGATCTCCTCGGGTACGCATGGGAATGAGTTATGGATCCATGTGATGCCACATGTTGTTGCCTGGTTCATCGAATGGTAACTTTTCGGATTACTCCCTACATGCTTGTGTATTTTTGGGGTTTAATTCACCTGCATACAATTAGACACTAACACTTGTGGAATTTGTTAGTTTTAACTCCTACCGCTATGTTGTGTTTACAAATTTTAAGCAGTGAATTGATAGTCATATTTTGCATTTAAGGACCATCAACAAACTTCCCCACACATAGTCATTTGCTCGTCCTCAAGTGAAGGCAAGAAGAACTAAGTGCTAAGATAAATATTGCTATGAATGTGAAAGAAGTATAAGAAGTATTTTAACTAATACCTTTGCTTTTGAACCCTTTTTTGTGGTGTGGCTACTAATGAGCCCGTGTCTGCTATCCAACTTGGTGCATTTTCTTTTGATGTGAGGCATGGCAAGGACCAGGAAGGAGAAATTGTAGCTACTCATATTGTACCTTGGAACAAAAAAATTCTTGGAGTTAATTTATATAAGGAACGAAAAATGAAGCCAAAGAGGTCTACTCTTATTGGGTCAATGCTTGTCAAGATGCCAGACATCAGACTATAAGCTCATGATATCTACACAACCATACGTGCAAAGAATTATATAATTATCAGTTGTTAGCCAAGGTGCTTGGATCCAAATATTTGGCTTCCTGTGTGTGTTACAATTTTTTTTTGAGTCTAGAATGGTATGTTTCAATCTCCCCCTTTTTGGTGATTGATGACAACTAATTGAGATTACACAAATATGATGAAAAATCCAGATTTTCATAAAGTGTGCACATATGAGCTTTGAGCAAAATAGGCAATGTAGACATAAGACATATGTGCACTCTTTATGGTGGGGTGCAAAACTATGTGTGTGAGCAATAATATTAATGTGAATATCATAAGGGACACAATCATAATAACATCAAGAATCACAAGCACACATAGAAGTTTTAAACATAAACCATTGATCATAGTAAATCATAACCATATCTCCACTTCACAACACATGTCCAAAAGTATGAGAGAGCATAATTAAAGTTTTACAAACCCAAAAGCATGGCAGAGTTGCAACAAGAACACAAATAGAACTCTCTCTCTCTCTCTCTATCTCCCTCTCTCACAAACTAAAGCTACGACCTAAGACTCCCCCTCAATCTCTCCCCCTTTGGCACAAGGCACCAAAAAGAAAGAGAAGGGATCTATTCGTCCTCTCCGGCTCACTTCGCGTTGTTGGTCCTTTCATCATCTTACTCATCAGCTTGAGGAGGAGGAGGAGAGGAACCACTCGTCCTGCCCCGAAGGCCAAAGTAGGCAAGCTCGGAACGTGAGAGAGGTGGAAGCTCCGAGAAGTCAGATGTAGAGTCCTCTGAGATGACTGGAGATCCAATAGGCTCAATCTCCAGCTTCTGGCATATTGCTTTGACATTGTCCTTCATGTATCTCATTTGCTCTTTTCTTGCCTTTTTCATCTTATGAACTTTCACCTTAGTTTTGCGGCAAGAGCCAAAGATAGCTGTCAAGTACTTCATGATTCCACTAGCGGACCCTTTGCTAGATGGAGGGTACTAGTGCCATAGGAAGGCCTTGTATGTTCTTGAGCTTTCTCAGGGTGTTCCTCACTTGAGGCAGGTGAGGGAGCAGCTAGGAGAGAGGCTTGAGGAGGCTTCTGAGGCCTTAGAGGAGTATGCTCCACATCCTTTACAAACTCAATTCCTCTGACTTTTTCGATCATGAAAATCAAGTATGGTGCATAGCCACAAGAGCGGTTTGGTGTGCAGGATATGTTCACCATGTCATTCCAGATGTAATCGAAGATATCAAACTTCCTCTTCTTGCTAATCACTTTCATCAAGGTTTTTAGGTAACCTTGGACACTCCCGACATCTCCATCCTTTGGAGCAATTGTCTTTCGGAGCACTCTATTAAGAACCATGAAGAAGGCTCATGTTCTTGGTTGAGGGAGGATTATATTTGAGACGAGTATCATAGAGAAAGTCCATCTTGTCCTTCTCCAAAACACCAAGATCGTGAATCACAATCTCATTGTTGCCGGTGTCCCCAAGGTGCAGCAGCCTCGCAAACTCAGCATAAGTAACTGTGTACTTAGATCCATGTGTCATCCAAGTCACTCTCTCTTCTTCATCGCTGGCAAAGTAGCAAGTTGCAAAGAACTGAGAAATGACTTCATCGTTCAAGTTGTATCTGAAAGAAAACAAGTCCTTCAAACCATGCCTCTCCGTAGCCTCTACCACCTCACTAAAAGCATCACAACTCTTTCTTTCAAAGTGGCTCCAGTCAATCCATTAACTGTGGATCATTGGAGTCTTCATTTGGAGGTACATGGTGCTGTAGTAGTCCGAGTGGAAGTTACTCCAAAATCTTGGGTCAGCTGCCTTCTTGCCACTGCTATATGCATCGATGTTCCTGAGCTTCCATGCCAAATTACTTCCTTTGCTGTTGAAATTCTCCTCTGAGTGGTCCCTATTTACCTATCTTGGAGCTGTCATCTTGAGGGGGCCAATCGGGCCAGAGGCAATTCCTTTGCCTTTTCCCTTAGTTTGGCGTGGAGCCGCCGAACTAGGACCAGCCACATCTTTCCCTCTAGAAGATGGTTTATTGGCCGGAACCTTTCGACGCACCCTAGGTAGAGTATGCGAAGGCTCGACATCAAGCTCTTATCTTTTGCGGGAGCGAGACCCCGAGACACGAGGCAAGACTTCTTGATCCATCTCGGCCTCGAAGTCAGAGATATCTTCGTTTGAGTTTTACATGATTCTGACAAGGAAGATATAATAGATCTGGATAAGAAAGGATGACAAGGAATTTCAATTAATTGATATAAGTTAGGGTTTGATCAGGGCATACCAGACTTGTCTGTTGTTCAGGGCCAGACTAGTCTGGAGTACCAGACTTGTCCACCCTGAGAGTGGACTAGTCAGTTATGCGGCTGTTCAAAAGCTAACTTGATGAAATTTTAGATTACTCAATGCAAAGTTTTCTAGGGTAAATGGAATACATCACTAGAGCATCCATTGGCCAGAAGTGCTAAGCTTTTTGAGCAATAACAAAGAAAATCAAACATTCTAGAATTTGGAGATGAATTTACCAAATCCTTCGATTTGAGGCGTTGAGGAGGTTGTTGATGCGGACTAGTCCGTGGTCTCCGATCCCCTTGCAATGGAGACCAAATCCCACCGAAACTTGAGTGGATTTGATGGAGATTTCGTGAAATCGCCTTGGGAGCACTCGAGTGAAGAGAGAGAACGTGAGAGTAGTTGTGAGATAGAAGAAGATTAGGTTTGTGCCGGCCCTAGGGTTATGGAGTCAAAAAATCAGACTCGTCTGCAATGTGCGGACTAGTCCGGGGTGACCACTGACTAGTCCGTGGTCCCCTGGACAGAAAAATATAGACCATTCATATATATTGGAAGGTGCTTAAAAAGAAAATAGGGGGCAAAACACACAAATAATCTTGATGAATATGATTAGTAAATATACAATAATCAAGCTATTACCATAATTCACCAATATCAAGTAATTAACATAGTTTTTCGGAGAAAATAGAGAGAGATGATTTTTCAATGCAATCAACATGATTTTGAAGATGGCATACAAGTATGCAAGTTTTCAAGCCAATTCCGAGCATCAAGGATATTTAGTTCGTTTTGGAGCTCACAAAAGCTTTTTCATCAAGTGGCTTGGTAAAGATTTCGGCTAGTTGTTTTTCAGTGTTGACATGGGAAATGGCTATGTCTCCTTTCATTGAGTGATCTCTCAAAAAGTGATGTCGGATGTCTATATGTTTGGTTCTAGAGTGCTCAACAGGATTATGGGCAATTTTAATGGCACTCTCATTATCACAAACGAGTGGAATACAGCTCATATTATAATCGTAATCCCTTAGAGTTTATCGCATCCAAAAGAGTTGTGCACAACAACTCCCAGCTGCAGCATACTCCGCTTCGGCCGTGGATATGGCAATGGAATTTTGTTTTTTTGGAGGACCAAGAAACTAGGGATCTACCTAGGAATTGGCATGTACCGGAGGTACTTTTTCTATCTACCTTGCATCCGACATAATCTGCATCAGAGTATCCAATGAGATTGAATTTTGAACCTTTGGGATACCAAAGGCCTAGGTTGGGTGTATGAACTAAATATCGCAAGATCCTTTTTATGGCTGTCAAATGACATTCCTTAGGATTAGCTTGAAATCTTGCACACAAACATACACTGAACATGATACCAGGCCTAGATGCACACAAATATAGTAAGGATCCAATCATGGAATGATATACCTTTTGATCCACGTTTGATCCGTCTTCATTGAGATCCAAGTGTCCATTTGTCGCCATGGGAGTCTTTATGGGCTTTACTTTGTCCATTCGAAACTTCTTGAGAATGTCTTGAGTGTACTTTTTTTGGCTTACGAACATCCTGCCCTTTTGTTGCTTCACTTGGAATCCCAAAAAGTATCTCAACTCTCCCATCATGGACATCTCGAATCTATCTGTCATAATCTTACTAAATTCTTGACAAAAGGATTTGTTAGTTCAACCAAATATAATATCATCAACATAGATTTGGCAAAAAAAGAGATCATCATCAAAGTGTTTAGTAAACAAGGTGTAATCAGCATTAGCAAGCTTGAAGCCATTCTCAATCAAAAAATCTCTAAGGCACTCATACCAAGCTCTAGGAGCTTGTTTGAGGCCATAGAGAGCCTTACGAAGTTTGTACACATGGTCGGGGTACTCTTGATCTTCAAAACCGTGTGGCTGCTCCACGTACACCTCCTCCTTGATTGGTTCATTGAGGAAGGCGCTTTTCACATCCATTTGATAAAGCTTGAAATCATGGTGAGTAGCATATGCAAGTAATATACGAACCGATTCAAGCTTAGCTACGGGAGCAAAAGTCTCGTTGAAATCCAAACCTTCGACTTGTGAGTACCCTTTGGCCACAAGTCGTGCCTTGTTCCTTGTTACCACTCCATGTTCGTCTTGCTTGTTGCTGAAGACCCATTTAGTGCCGACGACGTTGGACTTGGGTCTTTCAACAAGCTCCCACACTTTGTTCCTTTTGAAGTTGTTCAACTCTTCTTGCATCGCCATCACCCAATTCAGATCTTTTAATGTATCTTCAACCCTGTATGGTTCCAAAGAGGATACAAAAGAATAGTGTTCACAAAAATTAGCTATGCGAGATCGAGTTATTACTCCCTTTTGGATGTCACCAATTATGTTGTCGACGGGGTGATCTCTTTGAATGCTTTGGTGTACTCTTGGATGTGGTACTTGTGATCTTGAATCCTCATTATCATCATCTTCTTCTTCCCCCCTGGATGGTTGCCCTCGTTGCTGTTTTGATTATCTTGATCTCCTTGATGTTGATCTTGTGTGGAAAGCTCCCCCTTGATCATTTTCCTCCACTTGTGGTTCATCTTCTTCATTCGCATTTGGAGGTGGCACTTGTGGTCGAACATCGTCCAACACCATTTTTCTCAATGTTTGACATGGAGCTTCTTCTTGATCTAGAACACATTGATCAACTTGCTCTTCTTGAGAGCCGTTAGTTTCATCGAACACTACGTCACGTGCTACTTCAACAAGTCTGGAGGCCTTGTTGAAGACACGATAGGCGTAGGTGTTCGAATCATAGCCAAGTAAGAAACCTTCATCGAACTTTGAAGCGAACTTCAAAGGCCTGGGCTTCTTGTTTAAAATACAACATTTTGAACCAAAAACTCGAAAATATGAAATATTTGGCTTATTACCCATGAGTAGTTCATATGAACTTTTCTTGAGCAACCGATGAAGATATAGTCGGTTTATGGAGTGACAAGCGGTGTTAACCGCTTCAGCCCAAAACCTATCTGAAGTCTTGTATTCATCGAGCATTGTCCTAACCATCTCAATAAGTGTTCAGTTCTTCCTTTCGTCTACTCTGTTTTATTGAGGAGAATATGGTGCTGAAAATTCATGCTTTATCCCATCTTCGTCTAGATATTTCTCAACTTGGATATTCTTGAATTTTGTCCCATTGTCACTTCGTATGTTCTTGATCTTCAATGAGAATTCATTTTGGACACACTTGATGAACTTCTTGAGAGTTCCTTGAGTTTCTGTATTATCATGCAAAAAGAAAACCCACGAGAAGCGTGAAAATCATCAACAATGACTAAACCATATTTATTACTGCTGATGCTTATGTAAGCAATTGGACGAACAGATCCATGTGGAGGAGCTCGAGCGGTCTTGTTGTAGTCATGACATTCTTCGCGGGATGGGGTGCTCCTACTTTCTTCCCGGCTTGGCACGCTCTACTAGGCCTGTCTTTCTAAAAAACAACATCCTTTAAACCACGAATGTGATCGCCTTTCAGAAGCTTTTGAAGATTCCTCATACTAACATGTGTTAGCCGTCTATGCCACGACCAATCCATGTTGGTCTTTGCAATCAATCATGTGTCAAGTTCGGCTTTATCTTTGTTGAAGTCAACTTGATAAAGTTTTCCCTTTAACACACCCTTGAATGCAACCGAGTTATCACTCCTAGAGACGGTCACACTGTAGGATCAAAGAGCACGTGAAAAGCTACCAGAGCAGGGGTGAATGGTAGATTTAAAACTTTTTTAGCGGAAGCAATGAAAACCACTCGGCAGAAAAATGATCTGTTAAAGAAATCATGTGTGAGACTAATCTAAATGTGTTTCACCATGACAAAGCTAATAGATATTAGAGAGAATCAAGTCACAAAGATGACACAACAAGAATCACTCAAATCCGTCGAGAAAAACTTAAGTTATGATCGAAAGATCGAACAAAGGTTAATCTGTTCTACCGAGTGAAAAATAGATCTGTAATACTGCAAAGAAACTCGTGTAGATCAAAAACCACAAATCCAATGACCGTGAAATTTTGATAGATAATAGATAATCAAGTTTTGAAGACAGCCCAAAATGAATCACGTCAATTGGATTTGTACAACTCGAGTTATGATAAAACCACCGAAGAAAGGTAGTGCTGTGCAGAAAACTCGACGAGAAAAACTTGTCTAGAACAAATCGGACGAAAAAGGCACAAAAGTTCTTTTCAACTACGAATTTTATTCAATATAACACAGGAGGAATAGCCCCAAAGTCGTCTCTCACGAGCTCTGGCCTCCCTTGCTTATATAACCAGCCCTTAGGCCAACCCAATCTCAACTAGGACTCTAATCCTACTCAAATTACGAATCAAAACTTTCCATAACTGCTTAGTTCTATACGCAGATAGAAGCAATCTTAATACTTCCAAACACCTTAGGAATGTATCACACATTCCTAAAAGAACTCAAATTCGTGACCCACACGAAATCCTATCATAACCAACTCAAAACTTTCCATATTTGAGTCAAAACCAACTCAGCCGCAGCCTGAGTCCATAACCTAGTCGGTTAGACCTTTCCGACCAATTCTTTACGTCCACATCTCTTCATCATGCCTCGGAACCATGTAGCCACGTCCATGCACTCCTTGCACACGTGCAAACATCTTCCAACGACGTCCAGTAACCTTCATATGCATTGCCCTTGATTCAATCATCCTGCGCGACCTCCTGACCCGTTCAACGACAATTCCTCTTGAACTTGGTTGTTGAACCTCATCTTTTCCCTAAGACTGGTTCAATAGATCCCATCACCAGCCATGTCTTGAACTCAAGCAACACCTGCACATGAATAAACAACCAATACTTCTGAGCACAAGTCCTCGACTTGACACTTGTTAGTTCTGAAACTACAACATCTTACGTGAGCACCTCATATAAGCATATTGCAAACCATAACAAAATGATATCAGCCTTAACCACCAAAACACACCAAAAACTTAGTAAAAGAATACTAAGCAACCTTTCCATAAGTGTAAAGCAAGTTTGAAACATTACAAGATAAAAATAGAAACCCTACAATCAAGCGCCGGACCTTGTCAAAGCTAACCGGAGCTTGAGCAGGAGCTTACCGAAGCTAGTACAACCTAGCGCCAGAGCTTGCCAAAGCTAGTCGGAACTAGTTGTGGGGACCGGAGTCCACACATCCGAGGATCTCATTGGGTGGTACCGTGCGATGCGGCACCTAACAGCACACACAAAAAGGATACCAAAACATATAAAGTTTTCATTTCATAATAAGAAGAGTTTACAAAAGAGTGTACAATAGGAGTACACACGCAGCGGAAAATACATACTCATAATCTCACCTAACTAAGCAGGAGAGAAGGCGTCCATGCCCTAGGACGATTCTCACTAGCAACACGAAGAACATACAGCAGCGGCGTGGCTCACATGAGATTTATCTCGACACCTCGAGTCTCATGTACAACCTGAACAGCAGAAATAGAACTAATACCTGCAAAAATCGTTAAAGCGCAAACGTGAGCATAAGGCTCAGCAAGACTTAACCGTCTCACTAGACATATGCAAGGGGACACTAAACATAGGTAAGGAATAGCATAAATGGACTCGCCTACAAGTGGATCCTTATAATCAAGTTTTAAGTAGCAAATGACATTCTCCGAGCACGGCACATCATGGGCTCCACAATCAAACAAGAAACGCTTTATCGATGATATGACATGCCCAAAGCACATAATGCTATTACAGCTAAAGTATGGGGAAACTGTAAACTTTTAATTGTACTATCTCTAAATCATACAAGGTTGCAAAGTAATTATAATTCAATACAATATGATTTACTGGCTTCTTTAGTATTTACTACGTCACGACTGCGACAGACAAGTGGTACTCTATTACTGCGAGGGACAGTGATTGCAATCAGGACACACCCGGACAACACGACACATACGTCGTTCGGAAGTGTCAGCGAGCACACCTGTACCTACATAACACTTCAGTACTAGGCGTATATGGCCACCTTTCACAAGAAACTCAAATGCTGAGCCCGTCTCACCTCCGCAAACAGAAGGTCTCCGCACGGAACACCTCATGTGTCCGCCGACCGATTTACACCTTACTGTCCTCAACCCACCCCTATCGATGGTGAGTTAATGGGTCTCAATATCCCAGTTGTCAAGTTACATCAGTTTATTGGATTCCATATGTCCATTATATTGCCGGTACAATTCAAGCTTGTCCGAAGGGGCTGCATACGGACGGGCCTTAATCGACACAGGCAGGGCTATGCGACCGAGACTCAATTCTCGCCGCTTCCTATCCATTCCCTGCCCGGTCTCAATTTCATTATATTAAGCCATTTTCTATTCAACCAATCCTGTGAGATACATCTCTCGCGAGTAGATTCCAACTACTCGACTTCTACCGGATTTCCTATGCATTAGCAAAGCAGTTACTACAGGTCAAACTGTAACTCGTGCCAAATAAACCCTGGGATTTTTGGTCATGCATGTGGAGTATCATTCACCCTAGACGTAATGCACAATTCATATACTACTAATCATAGTGATAAAGCAAAATTTTATAAACGACTTAAATGCAAACCGGGGCTTGCCTTAGTTTGCGACTGAACAAATGTCAATTGTTAGGGCTTGATCTTCCTCCGGAGAACCTGCCATGGAACCTCAGTGGAAACACCTTGGCCTTCTCCTCCAAGCGAAGCTTCTCGTCGATCACCTACCATCACGTATCCTATCGACATGATATGCATATAAGTAAGTAAGTAATTAAGTAATTTAAGAAAAGACTCCACGGGGTTGTGTAAACTCTAAGAATGAGGAGTTCGACTAGGAAGGACAGATATGCCTTTGTTGTGTGAATGAACAAAGGATGAAGTAAAGTGGTCATAGTAGTATCGAGATGTGAATTGAAAGGTGCAATGTAAGCACACATTGCAACTTGGCACTCAACACTCGACGCTATGCCACTCAAGGACGATACAGCTGAATGGTGTGAAAGTGTTGGACTGGTAGGGTAAGGATGACCTAAGAGTCAAGGTGGCATAGTAGTGTCGAGATAAGCACTGAAAGGTGCAATGTAATGACACATCGCAGTTTAGCACTCGACACTTGGAGCTATGCCGCACAAAGAGTGATAAGGTAGAATGGTGAAGAAGTATTACTGGACTGTGTGATGTAAGGAAGACTAAGCGATCAAGATGGAGCATTGAAAGCTTAAGGCGTGAGTGAACTGTGCAACAAGAGTTTGTGACTTAGAAGTCGACCAATGAAGTTACACAAACTCATTAAGGAGTAAACCTAATTACGGGACAAGTGTGGTCGCAGGGTCCTGATAAGGATGAACCAGGGTGAAACCCTAGCGACACTTGGGAGTGAAGTGAGGTCAACATTGCTTGGACTCAAAGAGTCGTAACAAGCCCTGTTAATTTGATGTGAGTACCAAGACAACATTGAAATGACTTTTTGGTAAAGTAGTTTCTACGGCAAGCTTCTTGAGCATCGTTCAAGTGCTTACACGACACTATTGCAGTGTCCTTTGCAAGATTGTCCAGATGAGCTCGGTGAACTCCTAGAACTCGAACATGATGCGAGACCTTGTCATGACGATCATGCTTTGCCATCACGAGAAGATCGGATTAGCGAGGTCCACATCGACCCGGACTCGTCAAAGGGGTGAGCGGAATCTCGAACACCACTTCATGAGTCGAAGAGTTAGGGACTCGACTTAGTTGTCGACAAAAGACTCGACGAACCTACCGTCGATGAAGAGGTACACCTAGGTAAGCAATTCTGCGAGCGGAAAGGAAACATCCTCGACACGACTAAGAAATTCTTATCCAAGGTTCCACTTGGACTAGTTCTCCTCGTCGGTCGCAACGTTCTCGCAGTATTCTACCCTAGGTCATCGGTGGTCACCAATACACTCGGTTTGACCTAGAAGGCATTTCATCTAGCATCTAGGCTACACCTAGGACTCGACGAGTCTCGCCTTGACCAAACCCTAATTTGGCTAAACGACCATCGACTGATGTGTCGTGGTCGTGTTCCAGTACCACGTACATCACATGTATCCTTCACCTCGATGCCAGGACACGATAACGGCTCGGAGCGTCACGACGACGTCATATGGTCAACGACGTCGACGCGGCTCATGGTGGAGCATCACGAGCACACACGGACAAGTTAACGCGATCCAAAGGACAAAGAAGGTCAACTTGGGGACTCCTATAGGAATGATATCAATGCGGAAACTGGATGTACGACTTGACGACACATGAGTAACCTTAGCGATCATGACGAACGGACGTCGGTGACATCAAGCAAGGTATTTCAGGGTAAGGCTCACCTTGTATGCATTTCGCCGAACATCTTGGTGTGTACTAGAGATCCATCGCGTCATCACCATTCAAAGGGTATCTTGGCACATGTACTTGTCAATTGCCACCCCAGAATAGACCTGCATCCATAGACCAGCATTGAACGGCAACACACTCAGTTTCGCCTTGTAACCATTTCATCGAACACCTTGGCTGCAGTCACTGATTCAATCACTCTTGCAAAATAAGAGCTAACCTTGGACCAGTTGTCGATGCCGGTGTGTCAACGACGTGTTCCTGCATATCCTCCATCACACCCATTACTCGCTTTGCTTCCAGGACATAGCCACGGCGCGGAACGCGGACATGGCGTCATGGTGAACGGCAGAGAGAGTCGGCGGACGGCGTTGACAAGAGGAACGCGGTTGCCGCGGCTTGGCGTGGCGAGGTGCTGCAGCGAGCTGCAAGGACCACGGCGAGCGGCGGCTTGGAGTGGCCATGGCCATGGCACATGGGCTGGAACGGCGCTCGCAAGTGCGGCTGAGGGGCTGCACAGGAGCAGGGCGGCGGCAAGGGAGGCGCTGCGGTCGAAGGCAGCAGGGGCGAGCACGGCGTCGGCGTGGGGTGGTGCCGGTGAGGAGACAGAGCCCAGGGCGAGGTGCAGCCGGGGAGACGAGGAGGCGGCCGGTGGGGGAGCTGCGCTGGCCGGCGGCAAGGCGGATGGGCGATGCGGGCCAGCGGGGGCGCGCGGCTCGGGGACAACACCGGAGGCAGGCGCTGGCGGCGGGAGCCGGTGGCCGGGGGGCGAGGCGGCGGTGAGCGCGCCGTCGGGAGCGTCGTGGGCGACGAGGAGGCGGCCGGCGTGGGGCGCGGACGCGGAGCGACGCCACGGTGGCCAGGAAATGGAGCGCCGGCGTGAGCGGTGCTTGGGGGCGGCTCGGCAGGGAGGAGCTGGGGCGCGGCGCTGCTGGGACTAGAGGTAGTGCGGCGACGGGGCGGCTCGACCCGGCGGCGAAGCGGCGCCAGGGAGGAGACGAGGAGGCGCACGGACGGCGGTGCCGTGAGCGGCTGGCGGGGAGGCGCGCTCGAGCAGGGGAAGGCCGGCGGGGAGAAGGCGCGCGGGAGTGCCGTGGAGCGAGCGGTCGAGCGCGGTGATAAGGACGGGAGAGAAGGAGCCAATTTGGTTTTTGTGACCACTAGGATAAACATGACATGTGGGGTCACTTTTTCCTAGTACTGAGGATAAATATGATATGTGGGTCCCACTCTCTTCTCCCTCCTCTTTTCAAAATTCAAAAGGAGCTAACAGACAGGCTTCAAAAATAGTCAACTTTGGCCCAGTGACTAAATAAAATGTGGAGAATTTTAGGGTGCGATCAGATTTCAAAACTGTGCAAGTTGAATTTGAACTCAGGTTTGAATTTGAATTCAAGTGGTGACACTTGACTCAAGGAAATAAATAGTAGATTAGGTTGAAAAATCCTAAAACTTTGAAGTTAACCTTTTTGAACCATAAGGGACCTCAGGAAAAATTTGGAGTTGATTTGGACAAGGTTGAGCGCGAAGTTTAAATTTGAAGTCGACGTTGATTAAACTCTCAGTACGTGTCCAATAAATGGAAAACGTGCTTCAAAAATTTTGAAACTTTACCGAGAGTCTAATTGGAATATTAGAAGGTCATGGAAAAATTTGCGGCATGAGATTTGAATATTTTTGAATGTCCCATTTTAGGGTTGAAATAAGTCCTATTAAGATTTTAAGTTTTTAACAAGTCCATATTTGTAGTGAACATGGGTTAACGCACGTGATACATGTGAGTTTGGATTTCTAAGTTCATTTTCAAAAAATTTTAAGTTCACATTTTTACATTTTTGTTCTTCCGAAAAGCGGGCTTTTACACTAGTCAACCCAGAAGCCAGAGCTAGAAAAACATGTCGGAGCTAACCAACATAAGTCGGACCTATCAAAACATATCGGAGCTTAACGACGACATGCCGAAGCTATTAAAGACATACCAAAGCTAAAGACAAAGCTCACCGGAGCTACCCAAAAACATGTCGGACCTAGACAAAGAAAGATGTTTTGGCAACATTCAAAACTTTTATTGTCAAAGCCAATATATTCAGCACACATAGGTCTCACAATCTCCCCCTTGATGAATGCATTGGCAACACCACTTAAAATCCGAACATTGGCTTATTCAAATTAAGTGTTTTGAAAACAATTTCTCCCCCTTTGTAAAACAAAAATAAAATGAGAAGAAAAAACAAATTCTTCCTCTGAGAAGAATCGTGCCAAAACAATTGTGAATATGTGCAATGTGTAATCAATTCCCCCCTTGCATACTTATCTTTAAAAATTCACATATTATCTATTATCTCTCCCCTTTGACAATGTATTCAGCAAGGTACAAAAGAGAAATTTTAATTATTATGAGCATATTATAACATATACATATAAAACAAAGCTCATCCATTCATACTATCAAGTAACTTACACTATCACATCAATGAGATACATAAAGTAGTGTAAGCCATGCTAGAGATCAAATGTAATTTCAATTTAAGCAAGTCATGATCTCACAAACTTAACTATTTCAATACCTAAAAGCATGACACTTGTTGCTGCATTTTATTGTTTTTCAAAGCACAAATTTGGATCATATGATATTTGCAAGAGATTATATGCTGCATCTGCCTTATTCTAACCAACCAAGCCAAGCCTATGTCATTTGACAATCAGAAGCTTAAAGACATGATTTTAGTCATACACAACTTCTTCCAAGTTCATATCTACGTGCAATGATAAGCCATCCCAAAAGAAGAAGTGCGATGCATGCATATCCTCTTGATCTTTTCTCATTTTTATTTGATCATAAAAACTCAACATGTGAGTTGATTACATGATTAATTCTTTATGATTAAAAGCACTTGTGAGCATGCAACAAGTTCAAAACAGCAAGAAAGTTCGACCACGACCAGATTTAGTGTAAGTAATTATTCTAATTACTAGACATGTCAAAAACTACAAAATTTATAACACAAGTAATGTAGTAAGAACTTTCAGTATGTAGAAGAAATCACAAAGTTATATATGTATGAAATACTATGCTCATATTATTTTAACTTCAGATTCACATATAGACTTCTCAAGTTTGAAAACTCCCCCTCAATTTAAGCCATGAGGATGCATAACCCCTATTTCACCACGAATAAAACAAAAACGAGTGAAATCCAAAGGTTTTGTAAAAATGTCAGCCAATTGTTGTTCGGTATCTACATGGTGAAGCACAATATTTTCTTTTTCAACATTATCACGGAGAAAGTGATACCTAATGTCAATGTGCTTAGTTCTAGAATGTTGCAAGGGGTTTTTAGCAATGCAAATGGCACTAGTGTTATCACAAAATAGTGGAACACTATCTAGATCAACCCCATAGTCCTTAAGTGTTTGAACAATCCAAAGAATTTGTGAGCAAGCACTAGCAGCAGCTATATATTCAGATTTAGCTTGGATTGTGCAACTGAGTTTTGTTTTCTAGAGGACCAAGCAACAAGTGAATTACCAAGAAAATGACAAGCACCCGAAGTACTTTTCCTATCAATACTACAACCCCCAAAATCAGCATCGGAAAAGGCTTTCAAAGTAATGGTTGAGGAAGAAGGAACAAAAATGCCAAATTCTTGAGTTCTATGTAAGTACCTGAGAATCCTTTTGATGGCTTGACAATGTGAAGCACGTGGGGAGGCTTGAAAACGTGCACAAAGACATACGCTGAATTGTATGTCCGGTCTTGATGTCGTGAGGTACAAAAGTGATCCGATCATGCTTCTATATTCTTTTTGATCCATAGGTTCACCATCTTCATCAAGTTCAAGTGTTGTTGTTTTTCCCATTGGTGTCCGAAGAGGCTTGCTTTTGTCCTTGTTGAAGCGCCTTAGGAGGTCTTTTGTATACTTCGTTTAATGCACAAAGGTACCCTCCTTGGTTTGCTTGATTTGCAGCCCCAAAAAGTACGTGAGTTCTCCCATCATACTCATCTCAAATTCTAAACTCATCATAGCTGAAAACTTGGACACAAGATCATGAGAAGCACAACCAAAGATAATATCATCCACATACACTTGAACGAATAATGAGTCATTGCCATGCTTAAGCACAAAAAGAGTTTTATCAAACTTGCCCATGGTAAACCCCTTTTCATGTAAGAATGTTTTTAACCTATCATACCATGCTCTAGGAGCTTGTTTGAGACCGTAAAAGGCTTTGGACAATTTGTAAACATGATTAGGAAAATCTGGATTTTCAAAACCCGGTGGTTGTTTGACATAAACCTCCTCATCTATGTAGCCATTAAGAAAAGCAATTTTAACATCCATTTGATAAAGCTTAAAACATTTAGATGCAGCAAAAGCTAACAAAACTCTTATGGCTTCTAATCTAGCAACAGGAGCAAAAGTTTCATCAAAATCTAGACCTTCAACTTGAGTGAAACCTTGAGCAACCAACCTAGCCTTATTCCTAACCACAACCCCATCCTCACTTTGTTTATTTTTAAACACCCATTTAGTTCCAATTAAAGTGTGACCTTGAGGTGGAGGTACAAGTTTCTAAACATTATTTCTTTCAAAATTTTCTAACTCTTCTTGCATGGCAATAATCCAAGATTCATTAGTGAGTGCGTGTGATATATCTTTGGGTTCAAAAGAAGCAATAAAAGTAGAATGAGCATGAGAGTTTGGATCGCAAAACATGGACCGTGTGACTCATTCGTGCAAGCTTCCAATAATTTGTTGTGGAGGATGACTTTTGAGAACCCAGATGGGAGTGGTCACTTCACAAATTTCTTCTTCGACATGGTCATCAAAAGTCGATGAGCTTGTGACTTGAGGAGGATCTGGGCTAGCAATGGTGGTCGTCGGTGCTGGCTGTGAATCAAAATCGGGAGCTGGAACAATCTCATTAACTGCTGAATTTTCGGGCAGCAGTTCCACCTCTTCCTCATCTTCAACGAAAATGCTCTCCCCCTGCGGATATGGATCCGGACCTGCAATGTTTGAGCTAGTACATGTGCTAGCTTCATCAAAATACACCTCACAAGTCTCCACAATTTTTTTAGTGTCAAGTAAAAGCACACGGTAGCCTCTAGTATGAGATGGATAACCAAGAAACATGCCATCAATGGATCTAGGTTCAAATTTATCAAGATTACCATGTTTCTTAACAAAGCATTTGCAACCAAAGACTCGAAAGTGTGTAACACTAGGCCTATGTCCAAACCGGAGCTCATATGGTGTTCTACCTAGCTTAGTGCGCAAGAAAACACGATTTGAGACTTAACAAGTGGTTGCAATCACATCAGCTCAAAGTTTCCTAGGAGTTTGATATTCATCAAGCATAGTCCTGGCCATTTCAACTAAGGTTCTGTTCTGTTCTTTCTTTCTACAACACCGTTTTGTTGAGGTACATATGGTGAAGAAAATTGATGATCTATTTCATTTTCAGCACAAAAGTGATCAAAAGAATGATTTTAAATTCGGTTCCGTTATCACTTCTAAATGCTTTTAAAGATCCTGGGTGATCAATTGATAATCTAAGAAATAAAGTTCTAAAGTGACTAAAAGCTTCATTCTTAGATGCCATAAAATAAACCCAAGAGTATCTAGAATAATCATCAACAATCACAAGAACATACCATTTACCTCCGAAGGATTGAACGCGTGAAGGTCCTATTGTGTCAAGGTGCAAAATTTGATCCGGTTCAGTTGTCATGATCATTGTGAGAGGAGTATGTGAACCTGCAACCATCTTAGCATGTTTACAAGAGGAGCACACAATTTCTTTGTCCACTTTAAGCTTACGCAACCCACATATGCGATCAAGAGTACTAACACGTGTGAGATGATCAAAGCCTACGTGACCAAGTCTACGATGCCAAAAATATAAGTCCTTTGAATCATTAGAAACTAGACACCTATGCTTAGAGGAAGACATATCAAAGTCAGCTTTAAAAACTCTTCCAAACCGAGACATGTTAAAAGTAAGCTCACTATTTGAATTTACAACTTTGTAGCAATTTTTAGTAAAAATAATTTCCAGATTTTCATCTAGCAATTGTGAAACAAAAAGCAAGTTGTATTTCAAATTTTTGACAAGTGCCACATCTTTCAAAGTGTAGTGATCATTTACTCTAACCGAACCCTTAGCAATTATAGGAGTTGAAGAATTATCAGCAAAAGTAACATTCTCTACACGTGACACAAAAGAGAGGGAGGAGAACCAATATTTGTTACTGGTCATGTGGCGTGAGCAACCTGAATCCATAATCCAAATGTTCTACTTCCTCAAGCGTGTAACCTACATAGAAGCACAATATGTCGATGACTCAACACTGCGGTTAGTCAAAAGGCATTTAGGAATCCAGTACTGAGTCACACGACGTGCAGCAGGAAAAACATGCGAATGCTGAGATAAAACAGTAGGTTTATGAGCTAAAGCTTGAGGATTTTTGTACCCAACTACTGTCCTATGAGATGTTACATGTTTAGCAAAAAAATAGTAGGTTTGGGAGCAAACTTTGCATGTTTTCGACTAATTACAGCAGACTGCATGTTCCTATCATTCGGTTTAGCAAGTGCAACAAATTATGCATGAAAGTTATGAGATCTAGCAATCATTCTTTCCTTTTTCTGTTGTTTAGCTAGTCTATAACAAAAATATATGACATGACCATCTCTACCACAGTAGGTACAATGAAATTTAACTTTGTGTTCATGTCTAGATGAGCAAGCAACATTTTTATTTGAAACCGAATGAGATAACACTCCCGCAGATTTGAAAACCACTTCTTTTTGTTTAGGAACTGTTTGAATCAAACCACTTCCTAATGACTTTACAATTTTAGGTGGATGTGCCTTAGCATGAGCATGAGAATCAAAACCTAAACCAGTTTTATCATTGCATGTCTTGGAAGAATTCAGCAGCAAGTTTAGGTTCTTATTCCCATTACAAAACCGATCTAATGTCCTATGCATGTCATCAAGTTTATTGGACAAATCAAGGCAATTTTCACATGAAGTTTTTCCTTTTAATTTGCAATTGGAACAATATTTAACTTCATGAGAACGTAAAGCATTGTTCAATATAGAAATTTTATTCATAGCATCTTGTAGTTTCTTATCAAGATCATCACAAGTAGAACAATGCAAATCAATTGTAGAACAGCTAGCATCTTTCAAGTTTTTAAGTGCAGCATGCTCTTTGTTCTTTTCAATTTCTAACTCAAGTTTATCAAGTGTGGAGGTGTGCGCAGTTCTTAATGAGGACAATTGTTCATATATTAATTCACATGAGGAACAAGAATTATCACTAGGAATCAAAGATTTCAAACGATTAATTTCATATTATAGTGACTTAATTTTAACAGCATTGTATCTAAGTTTTTTTGTCCTTTTTCTTAACTATAATAGTGGCACGAGAAATAGCATCACACATTTCTTCGCAAGTAGGACATACCTCTTCATTGTCGCTGTTGTGTTCAGCCTCCTCCATACTTGATCTTGACTTGCCCGCCATGAAGCACAAGTTTGCCAAATCATCTTCATCTTCATCACTTCCAGTGTCCACATCGCTTGAGCCAAGTTCTTGAAATACGAAGATAAAACTGCTTACCAATTGACGTCCTGTAAAACCCTTCTTTTGCTTCTTATCATTTGCAGAGGAGTGCTTCGTCCTTGTTTGCTTTTCATCCCGGGAAGTTGTAGGATCGAAGAGCACGTGAAAAGCTACCAGAGGGGGGGGGGGTGAATGGTAGATTTAAAAATCTTACGCAGCGGAAACAATTAAACCCCAAACCCTTTCGGCAGAAAAATGATCTGTTAAAGAAATCGTGTGTGAGACTAATATAAACGTGTTTCACCGTGACAAAAGTGATATATATCAGAGAGAATCAAGTCACGAAGACAACACAAAAAGAATCACTCAAATCCATCAAGAAAAACTCAAGTTATGATCGAAAGATCAAACAATGGTCAATCTGCCCTACCCGAGAAAAACAGTTCTGGAACGCTGCAAAAAAAATCTTGTAGATCATAGACCACAAATCCAATGACCGTGAAATTTTGACATACGATAGAGAATCAAGTTGTGAAGACAACCCAAAAAGAATCACGTCAATTGGATCTGTAAAACTCGAGGTATGATAAAACCACCGACGAAAGGTAGTGCTGTTCAGAAACTCGACGAGTAAAACTTGTCTGGAACAAGTCTGACGAACAAGGCACAACCGTTCCTTCAAACTATGAATTTTATTCAATAGAACACAAGAGGAACAGCCCCAAAATCGTGTACCGTGAGCTCTGGGCTCCCTTGCTTATATAACCAGCTCGAAAGCCAACTCAACTTAGATCAGGAACCTAATCCTACTCTGTTCAAGAATCGTAACTTTCCATAACTGCTTAGGATTCTTCTATATGTAGATAGAAGCAATATTAAGACTTCCAAACACCTTAGGAACGTATCCCACATTCCTAAACAACTCAAATTCGTGACCCACACGAAATCCTATCATAACCAACTCAAATCTTTCCATATTTGAGTCAAACCCGATTCAGCCGCAGCCTGAGTCCATAACCTAGTCGGTTGGACCTTTCCGACTAACTCTTTACGTCCACATCTCTTCATAACGTCTCGGAACCATGTAGCCACGTCCATGCACTCCTTGCACACGTGCAAACATCTTCCAATGACGTCCACGATACCTTCATATGCATTGTTCTTGATTCAATCATGTTGCGCAACCTCCTGATCAGCTCAACCACAATTCCTCCTGAATTTGGTTGTTGGAACCTCATCTCCTCCCTGAGACTAGTCCAATGGATCCCGTCACCAGCCATGTCTTGAACTCAAGCAACACCTGCACATGAATAAACAACCAATCCATACGAGCCCAAGTCCTCGACTTGACTCAAGTTAGTTCCCAACACAACACCCTACATGAGGTTCTGTTGCAAAAACCTGGCCATTTCAACTAAGGTTCTGTTCTGTTCTTTCTTTCTACAACACTGTTTTGTTGAGGTACATATAGTGAAGAAAATTGATGATCTATTTCATTTTCAGCACAAAAGTGATCAAAAGAATGATTTTTAAATTCGGTTCTGTTATCACTTCTAAATGCTTTTAAAGATCCTGGGTGATCAATTGATAATCTTAGAAATAAAGTTCTAAAGTGACTAAAAGCTTCATTCTTAGATGCCATAAAATAAACCCAAGAGTATCTAGAATAATCATCAACAATCACAAGAACATACCATTTACCTCCGAAGGATTGAACGCGTGAAGGTCCTATGGTGTCAAGGTGCAAAATTTGACCCGGTTCAGTTGTCATGATCATTGTGAGAGGAGTATGTGAACCTGCAACCATCTTAGCATGTTTACAAGAAGAGCACACAATTTCTTTGTCCACTTTAAGCTTAGGCAGCCCACATATGCGATCAAGAGTACTAACACGCGTGAGATGATCAAAGCCTACGTGACAAAGTCTACGATGCCAAAAATATAAGTCCTTTGAATCATTAGCAACTAGACACCTATGCTTAGAGGAAGACATATCAATGTCATCTTTAAAAAAGCTTCCAAACCGAGACATGTTAAAAATAAGCTCACTATTTGAATTTACAACTTTGTAGCAATTTTTAGTAAAAATAATTTCCAGATTTTCTTCTAGCAATTGTGAAATAGAAAGCAAGTTGTATTTCAAATTTTTGACAAGTGCCACATCCTTCAAAGTGTAGTGATCATTTAGTCTAACCGAACCCTTAGTAATTATAAGAGTTGAAGAATTATCGGCAAAAGTAACATTCTCTACACGTGACACAAAAGAGAGGGAGGAGAACCAATCTTTGTTACCGGTCATGTGGCGTGAGCAACCTGAATCCACAATCCAAATGTTCTCCTTCCTCAAACGTGTAACCTACATAAAAGCACAATACGTCGATGACTCAATACTGGGGTTAGTCAAAAGGCATTTAGGAATCCAGTACTGAGTCACGCGACGTGCAGCAGGAAAAACATGTGAAAACTGAGACAAAACAGCAGGTTTATGAGTCAAAGTTTGAAATTTTTTATTCTTGACTACTGACCTATAAGGTGTTACTTGTGTAGCACAAAAATCAGTAGCTCCAGAGGCAAAAATAGAAGGTCCGGAGGTAAACTTTGAATGTTTTTGACTCAAAACAGCAGGTTTTACATTTGGTTCAATGTGTGCAGCAAATTTTGCATGAAAGTTATGAGATCTAGCAACCATTCTTTCCCTTTTCTGTTGTTTAGCTAGTCTATAACAAAAATCTATGACATGACCATCTCTACCATAGAAGGTACAATGAAATTTAACTTTGTGTTCATGTCTAGATGAGCAAGCAATATTTTTATTTGAAACCGAATGAGGCAACACTCCTGCAGATTTGAAAATCACTCCTTTTTGTTTAGGAACTGTTTGAATCAAACCACTTCCTAATGACTTTACAATTTTAGGTGGATGTGCCGTAGCATGAGCATGAGAATCAAAACCTAAACCAGTTTTATCATTGCAAGACTTGGAAGAATTCAGCAGTAAGTTTAGGTTCTTATTCCCATTACAAAACCGATCTAATGTCCTATGCATGTCATCAAGTTTATTGGACAGATCAAGGCAATTTTCACATGAATTTTTTCCTTTTAGTTTGCAATTTGAACAAAATTTAACTTCATGAGAACGTAAAACATTGTTCAATATAGAAATTTCATTCATAGCATCCTGTAGTTTCTTAACAAGATCATCACAAGTAGAACAATGCAAATCAATTGTAGAACGGCTAGCATCTTTCAAGTTTTTATCATTAAGTACAGCAAGCTCTTTGTGACCTCTAGGAGAACTCTTTGGGTTAAGTTATTCTACCAGAGGTGGGGCCATTTTTGATTCTTGCGCTTTGATTTCAAGAGTCTTCTAATATGCTGTTGGAGCGATGATCCGAGAGTGAACCATTGACGCGTGGCTTGTTATGAATGCAGTAGATAAGATCTTTGAGTGAGGATCTCACGCAATTGAAGGTCGCCGGTTCCCAATACGAAAATCGTATCGGTTCCGCGCGCCCTGTCAGGGTGCCGCCATCGAGTTTCCTGCAGCTCATCATGACAATGGTTCACCTTGGGTACGAACCTCGATCTCTTCGTCGGGGTGGCCCCAGGCCCACTCGTCATTAACGGGGTAGATTTTTGAAAAGTGCCTTCGTTCTCACTGCGGTTTCCATCCAAGCGTCGTGGAGGCTTACTTAAGAGGGAAAGTGCACATGGTTTGAGGACTCTTTACACTTTCGATCATATTTGCGCTCAAAGCCTCCCAAACTCCGCCTAACTTCCTTTCCTTTGCTCCGCTTTGCCGCGATGCAGTTGGGTCTCCCCAAGAGCCGCCTCAAGAGTGACGATGATTTGAAGAAGGTCCGGACCTATATGGGGTGGTCCAGTGACTCCTTCAATCACTTGGTTTGCATCGGCAAGCTCCCGTTCAAGAAGGAGCGCAGTGGTGACATGGTGTACTTCTCGGCGTACGCCATGGTTGGATTCATTCCACCTTTCTCTACTTTTCTTTTGATTCTGATGGACTTTTATGGTCTGCAGCTATATCACCTTGGCCCGCATTCTCTTCTTCTCGTGGAGACGTTCATCCACTTTTGCAAGATGTGGGTGGGTATTCCCCCCCCCTGCGTCGAGCTATTCCGCACCTTCTTCACCATCCACACCACCGGCAAGGGGATTGAGCTTCTTGGCTTCTACTATTTTGTGAAGTGCAAGAACTGCCCCTTCAAATATTTGAAGTCGTTTCCTTCCGGCAAATGGGACGACTGGAAGAAAGATTGGATAGCACGAGAAGTTGGAGCTGCCCGAAGGTCTCCCCAACATTGACACCAATGCTTGGAGTGTAGTTCTGGTGCTATCAGATGCCTTCAACCCCATCTTGACTAGGATCCGCGAATGCGTGGAGGGTGGACTGACTCCTCAGATGGTTTTTTGCAACTTCCTGGTCAATAGATGGGCTCCGCTGAAGAAGAGGGAGAAGCTAGCGTGGGCCCTCAACAGCGTGATGGATGACGACCGAATTGAAACCAGTCTGAAATACAACTTGAATGACGAAGCTTTGGAGCTTCACCTTAAGAAGTTCTAGCATGGGATAAACGTCAACGGTGATGACTTAGTTCCATCGGCAGCTTTCCTCCCTTTGAACATGGAGGCGCAGTTCAGTAGGGTTCTCCAGAGGAGGATGCCGGCGCTTGACGAACTTTGTGAGGTATAAAGGCATCCAACCACCAGGTTCGTGATCCCCGGAGCTTCCGAGGGTGGTCCTGCCTCTGCTTCGAGCCAGTGGATTTAAGACACCAGCAAGGGCAAGGGTAAAGAGCCAGCTGAGCCTTCCAGCCGGAAGAGAAAGTTGTAGCACGCTGACGGGAGGTCCGTCAGACCTGCCCCTTCTACCACGGATCCTTATCCCCAGCGCGGGAGGTCTTCTACAGCTACCCCTACCCCGGTGCAAGCGTCTTCAAGAGGCATTAGCTCCGGGCAGTCGACCCCGGCCTCAGTGCCGGCTAAAATCTCCAAGCAAGGGAGTTCTTCCCGGCCAAGAGAAGCTCTGGCCGAAAGGACTCCGGCTGCTGCGAGTGGTCCTAAACTGAGGTCCGAAGCCGTTGACTCACCAGACTTGGTGGGCTCTAGCTCCGAGCCTCAGAAGAAGAGGTTCCGAGGCGACTGGGGTGGTAGCATCCCTAGGTAAGCATTGATTGCTCACCCTAAAATGCTAGTTTTGTTTTTGACGTGTCTTTAATCTTCTCTTCCTTTAATTTCTAGGGTGTCGAAGCAGGCGGCAGGAACTTTGGCACCTGTCCCAGCGGCTTGGGATGCACCTGCCGAAGCTCCGGCTTCGAGCACCGAGCATCCTCAAGTAATGGCGGAAGTCACGGCAGCTCCGACGCCAGCTGTCGTGGACTTGGATTTGGAGTCCTCGCCCGAAGCTCCTGTGGTAGCGCCGGACCACAGGGGAGAAGTCAAATATGTACCCCTGGCAACGGTGGCAGAGGCTGATGCTCCAACACCGTCGATGCCAGAAGTTCTAGCCTTTGAGCCGGAAGTCGTCGAAGCCCTGGCCGCTGAGCCAGAGGTAATTGAAGCCCCGTCTATTGAGCCGGAAATCACCGAAGCTCCGGCCCTTGTGCCAAAAGCGGTTGAATGTCCGGCGGTTGAGCCAGAGATGCCTAAAGCTCCGTTCGTTGAACCGGAAGAAGCTGCCGTGCTGGAGCCTGAGCCAGCGGCGGTAGAGGCCCCATATGAAGCCCCTGTCGTTGCTCTGGAGGTATCCGAACCAGAGCTGGAGCTTCCTGAAGAGGTGGCGGCAGATCCTCCGCCTTGGGAGCCAACAATTGAAAGCCTGGAGGCAGTACCTTCAGCTTCTACTCCGGCGGTGGGAGTTCCCCTAGTGGGTTCCTCTTCTGCAGCTGCTAAAGGGCTCCCAGAGAGCGGTCCCAGTGCCGCATAAGCTCAAGGGTCCTCTCTCGTAGAGTGGGACCCTATTTTTGTAATGGAGAACCCTCTACAGCCTGCAGAGATGGTCCCTGCGGGTTAGGAGCCTATCCGTCTAGCGTTATCTATAGACAATGCCTGCTCCAGCCTCCGACAGGTCCAACTGGACTTCGATCATGAGAGCAAAGCCCTAGAGGAGGAGCGCAACACCTTGAGGCGTTGGCGCAACAAACTCCATTTTGAGACCAGGCTTGCCCGACGAGGCTAGCTGACCAGAAGGAATGGATAAAGAGGGAGAAGGCCTGGTTAGAGTACTGGGATAAGCTGCTTGAGGAGAAGGAGGATGCCATCCGGGGAAATCCTTGAGCAGGCTAAGGAGAGGCGTGATGCTGCTGATGAGCATCACAAAATCCTCAATGAATTGAATGAGGTTCTCCTAAAGTGCCGGGTGGACCTGGAGTCAAGAGATGAGAAGCTCCTTCAGCAGCAGGAGGATGTCATGAAGAGGGAGGCGGAGGTCACCCAGAAGTTGACTTTGGGTGAACAGAATTTGGCGGATCGCTCAAAGAAGTTTGAGCAGTGGAGTGAATATGAAAGGAAGAAGTACTGGAAGATGGGGCAAGAGTTCTCAAAAAGAGAAGCTTGATGTTGCTATCAGGGAAGGGAAGGTGAGAGGCAGGGAGACAGACTTGACGAAGAGGCAGAACCGCATCCACCTCTGGGAGTCAGAGCTGACCGACCGCGAGAAGCAGGTTGCTGAAAGTATGCAGCAGCATGCCAAAGTGGTGGAACGCCTTGCTCGGAAGAGTTCGGAGCTAGCGGCCGCCCGGAGGTCACTGGAAGAGCTGCAGAGCTCGAAGGCAACCAAGTCCTTGATGGTATGGGACTTCTTGGGACGTGCAGACAGGGCCCTTGTGCCCTTTGGTTTCAGTCCAGTACGCCCGGAGGACCCAGCGCAGGAGCTGGACCAGACGCTAGTGGCACTTGGCTCTACTGGCAGCAAACTTGATGCGATGGGTAATGTCATCGCCGATCAGCTGGAGACGGAGGGTAAATCTTTGGCCAAGAACGTCATTGAGTATGTCTTGGCGTGTTACAAAAGCCGAGACCCCGAGTTCTCTCTTGATCCGGTCTTTGAAGGAATCATCGCCGAGGAAGAGGATGCTGCCACAGCTAGTGTCCAAGAAGTGTTGAGAAGGTTACTTCGTTTTTCCACTGGACTTAGATCCTCTAGTGGCTAGGACTTTTCTCCTTTTGCCCCTTGTAACCCCAATTTTGTAATCCAGTACTTTTGATTAATGGAATCCTCCTTTCTGTCATGAATTTCACTTTGTCTTCAATATACTGTGCCGTATCTTGTTGGCCCCCTGGTACATGTGTACAATTGAAGTGTGTACATGTACCAAAGGTTGTGGCAGTATGTTGACGACTTGAATGCTTCGCACTTGTAGATTTTAGGTCCGAAGTCTTCAATTCTGAGGCGTCGAAGGTGTAAAATCCCACTTTTTTCTTCATATAAAGTTCAGCTACAAGTTTATTATCAACCATAGTGGAGATCCATCATGGTTATGCACATGAACTTATGGTGGGACACATGAACTTGATCTTATCAAATCTTTTCTTCCACTCATGCTTAAAATTTATTAACATGGGGAATGGACTTCACCAATAATCTTAGATTAATTCTATTGACCTCTCTGCAAATTTTTGAATTATTTGAATGGATATTGCTAGGTCAAATTAATATACAGTACCAAATATAAATTCAAATTAGTTACAAATTGAATATGCTACTGTATATTTGGCCCTGTCAAAAATATTCAAATCTAAGGCTGTAAATTTTTCTATGGCCTTCTAATATTCTAAATAGTTTCTATGTAAAGTTTCAAGATTTTTGAAGCACGTCTTCCAATTATTTGCACACGTACAAAGGGTTTAATCCTCGTTGATTTCAAATTTGAACGTTGCACTTAACCTGGTCCAAACCAACTCAAAATTTTTCCTAAGACCCTTTATGGTTCAAGAAGCTTTTCTTCAAAATTTGGGAATTTATGAACCTCAGTTACTATTTATTTCAATGATGTCATTGGAGAGGATTGAATTCAAATTTGAATTTTAATTTGAAACAAACTGTGTCCAATTCAAAATCTGATTGCAGGTTTGGATTCCTCATATTTTTCTAAGCCTGTTTGCAAATTTTGAGAATTTTTGAGCAATGTTTGAGGTGGAATTTTAAACAACAGAGAAGAGAGAGAGAGAGAGAGAGAGAGAGAGAGGAAGCAGTGGGGCCCGCATGTCAGCCAGTCAAACGAATTACCGCCTCAGCCTTTCTCTCCCTGCTCGACACAGCGACGGTATGCACCAACACGACAGCAGCGAGCTGCTCCTGTTTGAGCCCTACAAATACCCCCTTGCTCTCTCTCCCCCATCGCTCTTTCTCAGCCTCCCAGCTCTCTCTCTGTGCTAGCTCTCGCGTGCCTCGTTTTCTTGCCGCCGGAAGCTGCCGGGGAGGCGCTCCTCTGCTCCACTGTGGACAGCTCAACACAAGCCTTGTCAAACTTCGACTCCCACATAGAAAAGGTGTGCCCTGACCTCTTGTAGCTACTGGTGAAGTTTGAATCCATGCCGTGCCCCCTAGCTCTTGTATTTCGTGAAAAAACGAAGTGCCTTTGTAGCTTTTGAGCTAGGTCATCGATTTAATTCAAATTGTAGGTGCAACACTTTTTCGATCCAATTAGATAATATGGTCACCGTCTCCTAGCGCACCTCCGCTCCAAAAACCAGAAGGAACCATCGAGTAATTAGGGAGTGAATGTGGCCTAGAGGGGGGGGGTGAATAGGCCTTTTGAATTCCCTGCACACTTAATAGAATCGTCAAAACTTTGGTTGGCCGGACTAGTCCAGTCATGTGGGCGGACTTGTCCGGTGTGTTAAAAATGTGTGTGTTGATCAAGTGTTGATTGGGAATCTAAGTTTCTTTAGTAGCGGAAATGAGAACAACTGATATTTTATATGAGATTAATATAATAATGCAAGTAAAACTTATAATTGCCTTAGGTTGATGTTTTAGCACTTAAGTGATCTAGTGAACAAAATTTAAATGAAACAAGGCGCAAGACACACAAATTTTTCCCGAGGGTCGATCTCACCACGAGATCTACGTCCTCGTTGAGGAAGCTCACACAGAGCCGGGTCTCCAACCCTTTCCCTCTTCAAGTCACCACGAAGGCCGACTTGATTCCACTATCACGGGTAATCACCAAGTTTGTGGGGCAACCTAACACGTTGAGGGCTCCCACGAGAATTACAACCAAAGAAGTGATCAAATACACTCAAAAGTATTACAATGCAGAGTATGAGTGTAGAAATATCAAACCCCAAGAGCCCGCAGTGAAAGAAAGACGATCGGCCAATCCCGAATCCAAGTGTTCAATTGATTTCACTCTTTTTGCACTTTAGATGTGTGGGGAGATGTGTTTTGGGCTCTTGGGACAAAGTGGCGGCGCTAGGGTTTGTTGTTTGATCAGTATTCGACATGTGTATACTTAGGAAAGCTGTGGAATCTCTATTTATAGGGTTTCCAAAAGGTAGCCGTTGAAAAACCCTAACACCGGACTAGTCCGGTGCAGGTCCGGACTTGTCCGGTCACTGTGCATTTTGAAGTCCAGAAAGTCTGCCGGACTAGTCCGATCCAAGCTCGGACTAGTCCGGTGCTGTGTGAAGGTAACTCCAGAAAGTTCATCGGACTAGTCCGCAGACTAGTCCGATCTCCACGAATGGGAGATTCCAGAAAGTTCAACGGACTAGTCCGGTCCATGATCGGACTAGTCCGGTCCCTCAGTATGAGAGACTCCAGAAACATCAACGGACTAGTCCGGTGGATGCACGGACTAGTCCGATCTCCCTATAAGTGGGATTCCAGAAATATGAACAGACTAGTCTGGTCCATGATCGGACCAGTCCGGTGCTTTGTGAAAGTTAAGTTAATTTTAATCCCTTACCCTCGCGCAAAGTTGTGAGCTCTTGGAGTGTGTCTTTCATACACTCCCTATACATTCAAAATCTAATTTAGTCTTCCAAGCTTCATCAAAGTATCTCTCTTTGAACACCACTTCATTTTTCACTTTTTTTTTTTGTGTGCACCGAGCTGTTTCACTTGTTTGTCCTGCAATCATCTCAGTGGATTCATTAGGATCTCATATGTTTGTCATCAATTAGCCAAAACCCACAAGGGATATCCTAGATGCACTTACAATCTCCCCCTTTTTGGTGATTGATGACAACCATTTGAGATATCACAATTGAGAATAAAATCTTGATTTTCATAAGATGTGCACATATGAGAATAAAGATAAGTCCACAAAAAGCTTCTCACATATGCACACACCTTATGGTGGGGTGCCTAACAGGTGTGTGATCAACAAGGTGTGATGAAGTAAAGATAATCACTAATGAGCATAGAGATAATCATCCAAGCAACAATAAGCATCACACATAAGAGAAGAAATAGTGCATTACAAAGTTTTTTAAAAATAAGTACATGTCCTTGATCACAAAAACATAAAGACACCAACTAGAGATGGTCTCAAGCTACTAGTCTCAATCTCTCCCCCTTTGGCATCAAGGCACCAAAAAGGGAAAAATTAAGGGGAATCACTCATCGCCACTCTCTTCTTCAGTCTCAGTCCTGTCCTCATCTTCACCACCATCATCATCATTCGCCGGAGCAGACTCTTCCTCAGAGTCCTCGAAGGCGGGTGGGGATCCCACCGGCTCAATCTCCAGCTTGTCACAGATAGCTTTGATGTTGGCGTTGACATATTTTTGATGCTTCTTCTGCCTGACTTCAATCTTGGGGCAGCAGGCAAAGATGGAGGTGAGCATTTTGAGCACACCACCAGAGGATTCAGGAGCAGGTGCAGAGCTGGGAGGAACAACTGAAGATCTAGTGACATTTACATCCTGAGTTTGTTTAGTCCTCCTCTCAGCTTCAGGGGATGGAGGTGCATTAGGAGCCGAAGGTATAGTGTACTCGGTGGGCTTTTGTGGCTTCAACCCCGTATGTTGGACATCCTTGACGAACTCAAGTCCATTCACCTTCTCAATCATGTACATGATGTACGGGGCATACCCGCAGAATCTGTTTGGAGTGATTGAGATGTTCACAATGTCATTGTAGATGTATTCAAAGACATTGAACGGTCTCCTTCCACCAATGACCTTCATTAGGGTCCTCAAGGTTCCTTGAATAGTCCCCGCATCTCCATCTTTCGGGGCTATTGTCTTCCTTAAAATTCTGTTGAGGACCACATAGAAGGGCTTCAAATAATTGATATTTGGAGGGACATAAGGCATCCTTGTGTCATAGAGAAATTTGAGCTCATCCTTCTCCAAGGGTTGCAGATTGTGGATAACAAGATCATGATCCAAAGTGTGTTCAAGGTGGAGGATTCTCGCAAACTCATCATAAGTGACACTATACTTTGAACCATGAGTCATCCAAGTGAGACTGTCTCCATCACCACGAGCAAAGTAGAGAGTGGAGTAGAATTGGGTGATGACTTCATTGCTCCAATCATTCTCAAAGGAAAACAGTTCTTTAAGTCCGTGCCTCTCCAGGGACTCAACCACCTCACAGAAGGTAGGATACTTCTTTGACTGCATGTACCCAATGTTCACCCATTGACTCTTCACAACGGGATTCTTCATCTTCATGTACACATGCTCGTAGTAGTCGGCATGGAAGTTGCTCCAAAATCTTGGGTCTGAGCATTGCCGAGGTTGAGCATACACATTGACCTGCCTGAATCTATCGGCAAGCTCACCCCCTTTACCAGTGAAATCCTTACTTGAGCGCTGCCTGTTGCGGTGACTCGGGTTCTTCATTTTTAGGGGTCCAATGGGACCACTAGCAAGCCCCTTTCCTTTGTTGAGAGTCCTCTTTGGCCCTGAGGAGCTCTCACCAGCCTTTCCTTGGGCTTTCTTCACAACTACCCTGCTTTTCTTGGGAAAGTTGTCGTCGGTGGGTGGAGAGTGCACATTTACATCATGCCTTTTCTTCATGTACCTCTCCTTGGCCCTCTTCACTTTTTCGCGCTCAACTTCTTCATCAACATGGAAGGAGCTGTCATCGGAGCTTGAAGACATCGTGCCTAACAAGGAATTCATGATTTAGATGAGAATGAACTAAGAATGAAGGTGATGTGAGGATTCAAATTTCAGAGACCGGACTTGTCCGATTTCAGAGTGCGGACTTGTCCGGTGTACCGGACTAGTCCGTACCTGGGAGCTGGACTAGTACGGCCTGGCACAAGAACCCTAACAAAACTAGAATCACAACTTCTATCAAAGGTTGCAAATGAGCATGAAGGTGAAAGGATTACATCTCTGAAGCTAATGTACTTCCTTGGAATCAAGAGAAATAAGCTAGAACTAGAAAAGTTGAGAGTTTGACTTTAGGGAGAAATTTACCGAGATTTGAGGAGTCGCGTTGAAGGAGCACAAATCTGTCCGGATGAGTTTGGAGAGGAGTACCAACTCGTCGAGGGGAGGATTTCCCACGGTGAAAGCTTGGATTTTGAGGGCTCAACTTGAAAAACACCTTTTGGGGGCTAGGGTTTGAGAGGTGAGGGTTCAACTCAAGGTGGAGGGAGATTTGAAACGGTTCTGGGCCGGCCAGCAGCTTATATACGCGGCCGACCGGACTAGTCCGGTCCTAGGGCGGACTAGTCCGGTGCCCCTGGAAAACCTAGAAGGAGGGACTGTCCGGACTAGTCCGGTGGTAGACCTGACTAGTCCGGTGTCCCTGGAAAAACTGAGAATATAGAGATACTAATAGTGATCCAAGGACAAATTTTGCAAATAATCTTGGTGATTATGACCAGAAAGCAATCAACACAAAAACATGGTCATAAATTCCAAGATTTCTTCATTGAAAATAGTTTTCTAAGGAGAAAAAGAGGTGAGGGCAGTTTTAGCAATAAAGTGTAACATTTGAAGTATCAACCAGATGTGCAATGTTTCAAGCCACATTTCGAGAGTCAAGAATATTAAGTTCATTCCTAAGTTCACAAAACCTTTTCTCATCCAATGGTTTGGTAAAAATATCCGCAAGTTGTTTTTCAGTTCTAACATGTGAAATAACAATGTCACCTTTTAATGAATGATCTCTAAGAAAATGATGACGGATATCTATGTGCTTAGTTCTTGAGTGCTCTACTGGGTTGTGTGCAATTTCTATAGCACTTTCATTGTCACATAAAAGTGGATATGATTAAGATTGTAGCCATAGTACCTAAGGATTTGTCGCATCCAAAGTAATTGGGCGCAACAGCTACTGGCTGCAATATATCCTGCTTCTGCTGTGGAAAGGGCAATGTAGTTTTGCCTTTTAGATGACCAAGATACCAGGGACCTACCAAGAAACTGACAAGTCCCTGACGTGCTCTTTCTATCGACTTTGCAACCTGCATAGTCGGCATCGGAATACCCTATCAAGTTAAATTTGGATCCTTTGGGATACCAAAGGCCCAAGTTCGGTGTGTGCACAAGGTACCTTAGGATTCTTTTTACAGCAACTAAATGACACTCTTTAGGTGCAGCTTGAAACCTTGCACACAAGCAAACACTAAGCATAATATCTGCCCTAGATGCACATAAATAAAGTAAAGAGCCAATCATGGACCGATATACCTTTTGGTCCACATTTGGACCGTCTTCATTGAGGTCGAGGTGTCCATTAGTGGCCATGGGTGTCTTGATGGGCTTGGCTTTGTCCATATTGAATTTCTTGAGAATGTCTTGTGTATATTTGGTTTGGCTTATAAATGTACCTTCTCTTAGTTGCTTCACTTGGAATCCCAGGAAGAACTTTAATTCGCCCACCATTGACATCTCGAACCTATCTGTCATAATTTTGCTAAACTCAATTTTGAATCCATTCTGAATTAGAAAATCTCTAAGACACTCATACCAAGCTCGAGGAGCTTGTTTGAGGCCATAGAGAGCCTTACGCAGTTTGTAAACATGGTTGGGATATTTCTGGTCTTCGAATCCTGGTGGCTGCTCTACATAAACTTCCTCCTTGGTTGGGCCGTTTAAGAAAGCGCTCTTGACGTCCATTTGATACAGCTTAAAATTATGGTGAGTAGCATATGCCAATAAAATACGAATGGACTCAAGTCTAGCTACAAGAGCGAAAGTTTCATCGAAGTCCAAACCTTCGACCTGAGAATAACCTTTGGCCACCAGTCTTGCCTTATTTCTTGTTACTACTCCATGTTCATCTTGCTTGTTCCGAAGGACCCATTTGGTTCCAACTATGTTCGCCTTTGGTCTTTCCACCAGCTCCCATACTTCATTTCTCTTGAAGTTGTTCAGCTCCTCTTGCATTGCAATCACCCAGTCTGGATCCCTTAAGGCTTCTTCTACCCTGTATGGTTCCAGAAAAGACACAAAAGAATAGGATTCACAGAAATTTGCAACTCGAGATCTAGTAGTTACTCCCTTAGCAATATCTCCAATGATATTGTTGACAGGGTGGTCTCTTTGCACGCTCTGGTGTACTCTTGGGTGTGGAGCTTGTGTAGTTGCTTGTTCTTCATGATCTTCATGTGCATTGTCTCCCCCTAGATCATTGTTTCCATGATTGTCCTGATCTTCCTCCTCTTGATCTTGGGTAAGAGCTCCCCCTTGATCATTGCCTCCGTGTTGAGGTTCATCTTGTGCATTTGAGTCGAATGTTTGCTCTTGTGGTAAGACATCACCAAGTCCCATTTTCTTCAGTGCTTCATATGGAGCTTCCTCTTTATCTAGCACACACATATCAACTTGCTCCACTTGTGAGCCATTAGATTCATCGAATACTACGTCACGTGCTACTTCAACAAGGTCGGACACCTTGTTGAAGACACGATAGGCGTAGGCATTAGACTCATATCCGAGCAAGAATCCTTCATCGGACTTTGAAGCGAACTTCGAGGCCCTCGATTTCTTGTTTAGAATAAAACATTTGCAACCAAAAACTTTAAAATAAGAAACATTGGGCTTTTTACCGGTAAGGAGCTCATATGGAGTTTTCTTCAGTAGTCGATGGAGATACAGTCGATTTGTGGCATGGCAAACGGTGTTCACTGCTTCTGCCCAAAAACGATCTGATGTCTTGTATTCATCCAACATAGTTCTCGCCATTTCGATTAATGTTCTGTTCTTCCTTTCGGCTACTCCATTTTGTTGAGGGGAGTAGGGTCCCGAGAATTCATGTTTTATCCCTTCTTCATCGAGAAACTCCTCAACTTGGAGGTTCTTGAATTCTGTCCCATTGTCACTTCTGATATTCTTTATGGTTGATGAGAATTCGTTCTGAGCTCTTTTCAAGAACTTCTTGAGGATCCCCTGAGTTTCTGATTTATCATACAAGAAAAATACCCAGGTAAATCTTGAAAAATCATCAACAATTACTAAACCGTATTTGTTACCGCCGATGCTGATGTACGAAACTGGACCAAAGAGATCCATGTGGAGAAGTTCTAGTGGTCTTGCAATAGTCATCACATTCTTGGCGGGGTGTGTTGCTCCGACTTGTTTTCCTGCTTGACACGCGCTGCATGACCTGTCTTTTTCAAAAACCACATCCTTAAGACCACAGATGTTACCACCTTTTAGAAGTTTCTGCAGATTTCTCATCCCAACATGGGCTAGCCGTCTATGCCACAGCCATCCCATGTTGGTCTTAGCAACCAAGCAAGTGTTGAGTTCGGCTTTATCTTTGTTGAAGTCAACTAGATAAAGCTTGCCCTTCAACATTCCCTCGAATGCAATCGAGCCATCGCTTCTTCTAAAAATAGTCACACCCTCATTAGTGAATAAACAGTTGTAACCTTTGTTGCATAGTTGGGAAATTGACAAAAGGTTATAATCTTGAGAATCTACATGTAAAACATTTGATAAGGTATGTTGAGAGGATATTTCAATGTTACCGCTACCAAGGACCTTTCCTTGGCTGTTGTCTCCGAAGTATATGCCTTCACCTGGATCCTTGTTGTACTCGTACTCTACAAATATACCTCTCTCTCTGGTCATGTGATTTGTGCATCCACTATCAAGTACCCATTTTGTTCCACTGGAGGAGTAAGCCTGCAAAAAGAATTATTCCTTGGTTTTAGGTACCCAAGCTTGCTTGGGTGCTCTCAGGTTAGTCACAAGAGTCTTGGGCACCCACACACAAGTTTTCAAGTTCTTGTGGCGTGGCCCTGTATATTTGGCAATTACTTTTCCATATTTGGCTTTCATAAGAACATAAGAAGCGTTAAATGTATGAAACAATACTTGTGGTTCAGATTCATGGGATTTTTCCTTAACAAAGACAATTCTATCTTTAGCATGATTGGAAGTAGACATGTGTTTGTTCTTATCAAAACCAAGGCCATCTTTGACATTAGGAGGTCTCGTGACCATATATGCACTGCGTGCATATTTGATCTTCTCCTTATCAAAGATTTCGCTTGGAGGGACATACATATTATGAGAGGTTAAAGTATTAGAAATAGTGTTCTTCTTACTAGAGCAAGTGCAAGTTCCAATTGTTGTCGAACTTATGTCTTTGGAGGAAGAGCTCTTGGAGGAAGAGGAGTCACTTTGCTTGAGCGACTCGACTTGCACCTCAAGGATCTTGTTAGCTTTTGACAAGTTAGCAAGTTCTTCCTTGATTGCAATATGCGAGTCTTCTAGCTTTGAGTAAGTTTCCTTACTCAAGGCTAGCTCAACTTCAAGCGACTCGTTCTTCTCTCTTTCAAGCTCAAGAAGCTTTTCAACTTCTTGATATCTCTTCCTTTCACGGATGAGCATATCTTCTTGTCGGTCAAGAAGTTCTTCCTTTTCGAATATTTCGTTCGACAACATTTCCATTTTCTTTAGAGCAATTTTATTTATTCCTCTAAACATTTCTTCATTATCACTAGAGCTTTAAAAGTCATCAATAGAGGAATTTAGAGTAGGAGGAGTAAGCCGTACCTTTTTCTTGCCTTCCTTAGCCATAAGGCAAGTGTGGTTGTTCATGTCCCATCCTCCCATATTTGGAAAGAGTGTGGCCTTCATAGTAGGTTTCTTGATTGCGATAGTGGCCATTTCTTCTTCTTCATCGGAGGAGGACTCGTCGTTTGAGTCCCACTCTTTGCCAATGTGAGCTTGATGGGTTTGTCTTCTTTTTCTGAAATTTTTCTTTTCTTGAGATCTTGTTTCCTTCTTCTTTTTGTTTTCTTCATAAGGGCAGTCCACCATGAAGTGTCCATACTCTCCGCAGTTGTAGCAAGTGCGTCGAGCCTTGGATTTTCCTTTATCCTTGCTTTTGCCTTCATTTGAGTTGTTGCCGTGTCTTCTTTTCATCATTCGCTTGAACTTCTTGATAAAGACTACCATTTCTTCATCATCAAGATCGGTGCTCTCGTCACTTGTATGCCCATCGTCTTGATCTTCACGAGCATCTCTGAGTTTGGGTCGGCATGTTGCTTTGAGAGCAACCTCCTTCTTTTTGGAGGAAGTGAGTTCAGCCAAGTCTTTGACGTATTGTGCCTATTTCTCCATCATTTCATGGTTTATGATCTTTCCCAACAACTCATCGGGAGTCATTTTGTGAAACCCGGGGCTTTCTCTAATCATTGAGCAAAGTGTCACATTTCTTGGCATGATGGCTCTAATCATTTTCTTGACTACCTCGTGATCCGTCCATTTCTTACTTCCATAGGCACGTATTTTGTTGATGAGTGCCTTCATCCGGTTGTACATGTCTTGAGGTGATTCGCCTTCTTCAATAGCAAATATCCCCAACTCTCCTTCAAGCATTTCAATTTTTGCTTCACGAACCGATCTATTTCCTTCGTGAGCTGTATTGAGTGTATCCCAGATTTCCTTTGCACTTTCTAAGCCATCAATCTTGGTGAATTCCTCTCTGCTTAATGATGATGTGATCACGGCGACGGCTTGTGCATTTCTGTGAATCTCTTGCTCTTGTTCTGGGGTGAGTTCTTCATCCGTGTCCGGGATATCTATGCCAGTGCAAACAATGTGCCATAGACTAGGATTTAGAGATATTAGATGCATGTTCATGTTGTACTTCCACATTGTATAGTCGCTTCCGTCAAACTGTGGAGGTTTTCCCATGGGAATGGAAAGATAATGGTTGTTTGAATTGAGACGGTTGTAGTTGTAAGGCTGTCGGGAGTAGTCGTGATGACCACTCCCCGTCGTCTTGTCTTCTTCTTTTCCCTTTTATCCTAGCAATTTCTTTCTCAGAAGTGCCTTCAATTTTCGCACTTCTTCATCATCGTGTGGGCTCTCTTTCAGCACATCAAAGGTTTTAGTTTCTTGTTCCTCCTCATTAATGTTCATCTTCGAGATATCGTTGTTCTTCTCAGAGGCCATTGATCTCTCCGAGGTGTGAGTCTCGTTGGTGGAGAACCTTGCTCTGATACCAATTGAATGTGTTCTAGAGGGGGGTGGATAAGCCTTTTGAATTCCCTGCACACTTAATAGAATCATCAAAACTTTGGTTGGCCGGACTAGTCCGGTCGTGTGGGCGGACTTGTCCGGTGTGTTAAAAATGTGTGTGTTGATCAAGTGTTGATTGGGAATCTAAGTTTCTTTAGCAGCGGAAATGAGAACAACTGATATTTTATATGAGATTAATATAAGAATGCAAGTAAAACTTATGACTTGCCTTAGGTTGATGTTTTAGCACTTAAGTGATCTAGTGAACAAAATTTAAAAGAAACAAGGCGCAAGACACACGAATTTTTCCCGAGGTTCGATCTCACCAAGAGATCTACGTCCTCGTTGAGGAAGCTCACACAGAGCCGGGTCTCCAACCCTTTCCCTCTTCAAGTCACCACGAAGGCCGACTTGATTCCACTATCACGGGTAATCACCAAGTTTGTGGGGCAACCTCACACGTTGAGGGTTCCCACGAGAATTACAACAAAAGAAGTGATCGAATACACTCAAAAGTATTACAATGCAAAGTATGAGTGTAGAAATATCAAACCCCAAGAGCTCGCAGTGAAAGAACAACGATCTCCCAATCCCGAATCCAAGTGTTCAATTGATTTCACTCTTTTTGCACTTTAGATGTGTGGGGAGATGTGTTTTGGGCTCTTGGGACAAAGTGGTGGCACTAGGGTTTGTTGTTTGATCAGTATTCGACGTTTGTATACTTAGGAAAGCTGTGGACTCTCTTTTTATAGGGTTTCCAAAAGGTAGCCGTTGAAAAACCCTAACACCGGACTAGTCTGGTGCGGGTCCGGACTTGTCCGGTCACTGTGCATTTTGAAGTCCAGAAAGTCTGCCGGACTAGTCCGGTCCAAGCTCGGACTAGTCCGGTGCTGTGTGAAGGTAACTCCAGAAAGTTCATCGGACTAGTCCGCAGACTAGTCCGATCTCTACGAATGGGAGATTCCAGAAAGTTCAACGGACTAGTCCAGTCCATGATCGGACTAGTCTGGTCCCTCAGTATGAGAGACTCCAGAAACATCAACGGACTAGTCCGGTGGATGCACGGACTAGTCCGGTCTCCCTATAAGTGGGATTCCAGAAAGATGAACGGACTGGTCCGGTCCATGATCGGACTAGTCCGGTGCTTTGTGAAAGTTAAGTTAATTTTAATCCCTTACCCTCGCGCAAAGTTGTGAGCTCTTGGAGTGTGTCTTTCATACACTCCCTATACATTCAAAATCTAATTTAGTCTTCCAAGCTTCATCAAAGTATCTCTCTTTGAACACCACTTCATTTTTCAGCTTTTTTGTGTGCACCGAGCTGTTTCACTTGTTTGTCCTGCAATCATCTCAGTGGATTCATTAGGATCTCATATGTTTGTCATCAATTAGCCAAAACCCACAAGGGATATCCTAGATGCACTTACAGGGAGTATATCTAGTTTTCCCCTTCCGCCATTGAAAGAGCACGGTTCACTGTCGAACTCTATGCTCTGGCCATTTTACTCACAATTAAGCTTCACAATCATGCTCCTGGGATGGCCACGATACTCCTCGCGCAAACCGCATCAAAAATGATGTCTTGCCGAGCTAAACCGTCATGACCGAGCTCAACACCACCGCCCCCATCGACGCTGGCGACCGCCTGCTCGTCGTCCGGGCTGGCCACATTGTCATACGGGTGTTCCAAGATACAAGGAACATTTTTCCTTTTTGTGTCTTGGTCATTTGATGCTTCTAACAGCGGGAACGGACGTGCGAAGTCACTGTATGGCTCCCAGTTCGGGTCTGGCTGGAGGTAGAAGATGAACCTGACAGTGGGTCCCCCTGTCAGTGATTCAATTCTGTTTTTCTAATTCCAGGAACTTTGCCCAACTTCAAAAATGCATATCTCTCTGTATATTGCTCCAAAAATCTTCAAACAAATTTTGTTAGAAAGCCCTTGATCTCTAGTTTCTGTTAGTACCAATTGGGATCAATGAAAACCAATTTTCATTTCTTTAGAATGCATTCTTTCCAAATAGAAATAGATTTTTCCCAGCTGAACCTTTCACTGGAAAAATCCCCAAAATTCACATAAAATAAAAGTTTAGGAGCCATTTACCCTGTATAACCTAACCAAATTCCAAATTCCTTTCTGCTGTTCAGTTATAAAATAGAACTGTAATCAGGAATTTAATCAAACTTCTAAATTCAATTTCTCTTAGTATCCTTGCTCTAAAAATCTCAATTAAAATCCTGTATAACCCTTATGATATGAAATTTCTATTTGTACAGTTATTTAGGTATAAAAACCTGTATGACTTTCTGTATAATTCAATTGCCTTTTTTTCTTCATTGAATTATTACAGATGTTCAGTTGCTTTGTTATGTCCCAAATTTGAATTGAACCTTGCTTTAGTCATATATACTAGCTCTTATAAATATTTCAGATTTATTAGACCTAATATCCTGGCCCAAATTCAATTCCCAATCTGAATGTTAATTGAAAAACTAAATTCAGTTGTAAAATAATTCCAGAAATTCCTAGCAATTTTAGAATTCAATATCTCTTTCACAGAAACTTAGAAAATCGTGAAACAAATTTTCCTAGAACTAGTGAGACACCCTCTACATGGTACAACGCCTGGTAGCCATGATAGATCTCCAAAATTTCAACCAAAATTTAGAGAAGGTCATTGCTTACCATAATTTTTAGGAATAACAAACTTCTTTGATCATCTCCTGTTCTTTGCAAGAGTCTCCCTTGTAGTCCCTAACATCTACCATAAAAATCCCAAATCCAACTAAAATCATTCACTCACTATAACCATAGTTAGAAGCTTATGAACTGTATATACATTATAATTTACTAGCATTCATATATGCATGTCGTGTTGTGATCGATATTGACGAGAAGTGTCGCTTGGAGGAGAAGGCCAGGGTGTCCACTTGAAGTCCTTGGCAGAGTCTTCAAAGGAGGACCACTAACAATTGACATTTACTTGAGTCGCAAACTAAGGCAAGCCTCGGTTTGCATTTAAGAGCTTTTCAAAGTTTCCCAGTTTTATTCATTTATATCTTTAGTTGATATTGTGCATTACGTATAAGGTGTTTGATACAACACTTGCATACCCACAAATCCTATGGGAAGGTTGAAATGGTTTACAGCTTGACGTGTAGAACCGCCAATGCTAATAGTGTAGATATACCGGTAGAAGTCGAGTAGTTGGAATCTACTTGCGAGATAGGAGTAAATGTTCATATAAGGGTGAAAGATGAAAGAATGGCTTATGAAATGAATATGAGACCGAGCAGGGGGAATAGGAGTCGACGAGATGGAGGCTCGGGCGCATAGCCCTGCCTGTGTCGCTTGAGGACCGTGCCGTATGCGACACCGTTGGGCAAGCTTGAACAGTACCGGTTGCATAATGGGATATGGGCCCAATAAACTGATGTAACTCCAGACCGTAGTGTGGAGACTCCTCGATTGTCCTTGAATGGAGATGCGAAGGCATAAAGGTGTAAATCTTCTAGCGCGCAACTTCGACGTGTCCGTGTAGGGGACCTTTTGCTCGGGATGAAGAGGTTGGTCGACATTTGGGTCTTGGGTGAAAGGTGGCCACGTATAACGCGGGCAGGAGAGCACGTAGGTGTCTCCCACAGTGTGCGTGTCATGCAGTCCGGGTGTGTCCTAATTGCAATCATCGTCCCTCGCGATAATAGAGTACCACTTGTTCACTGTGTTATGACGTAGAAAATACTGAAGAAGCCAGAACAATATGATGTATTGAATTATAATTGCTTTGCAACCTTGTGTGGCTTAGAGATAGCACAATTAAAAGTTTACAGTTTCCCCATACTTTAGTTGTAATAGCGTTATGTGCTTTGGGCATGTCATATCATCGGCAAAGCGTTTCTTGTTTGATTGTGGAGTCTATGATGTGCCGTGCCTGAAGAACGTCATTTGCTACTTAAAACATGATTATAAGGATCCACTTGTAGGCAAGTCTATTTATGCTATTCCTTACCTATGTTTAGTCTTTACCTTGCATATGTCTAGTGAGACGGGTCAGTCTTGCTGAGCCTTATGCTCACGTTTGCAGTTAACGAGTTTTTGTAGGTTATGCCGTTGATGAAGGGCCTAACAATGATGCCTTACCCTTTAGGGTTTACGGCTGAGTAGAGGCCCTGCACGCCGCCGATATCTGTGAGTGCTGCTAGTGTAAAGCGTCCGAGGGCATGGACAACTTTACTTATGCATAGTTAGTGCTGAGAGCGTAGTATGATATATAGACTTCTTTCCTACGTTATAAATTGTAAAACTTCCACTGTGTTTATAAATCAAAGACTGAGTATTGTATTTTATTCTTGTTCTTTTCTTGTATACTATTGGGTGTCGCATCGCACGACACCACCCAATGAGATCCTTGGATGTCGGGATTCCGGTCCCCACAGGCATGGTATCGGAGCATCATTGGGAACATTGTGCTTGAAAAGAGCATATTTTAAAATTTTAGGATTATTAAGTGAGGAATTAGCTATATGCCCATAAAGGAGTAATAATAGTATATAATATAAAGGTGGTAAATTAACTATGTGTTATTATATTCTGTAACAATGCTCCGACGTCAGGTAAGAGGTAAGGTACGCCACCGCAAGCGGATCAATTGCGGTAAGCTCACCATGCGAGAGGTAGCATGGAAGTCTTTCCGTGGCTTGGCACAGAAAGTTAATATGAGTCTCTGAAACTATTCGTGTTTCTGAGAACATATGACACGCGGTACCCAGCATGACACAAAATTAGTGGGAGCCCCTGTCCGGTGGTGTATAACCCGATTGTATGCATCTCTAGAACTATTCATGTTCTATGGGAGTATGCGAAACACGTATGCCCAAGCGTGTATAATCCAGTTCGTGCGGGAGTCTTCGCTGTACAGACGTAGTACAACCATGTACCTCGAGACATGACATCGCTCGAGGGCGACTCACACTAGAGTCGTATGCATTTACTTTCTTATATATTATTGTGATTGCCTGTCGTGTTTCCCCGTGCCGCCCTTGAGGTGTGAAGGTGTGAAAGGGGATTGTTTGTCTTTTGCAGCACTAGCTACAATAGCAACCCGTGTAGAACACGTTTGCGAGTGAACGATACTAGGGCCACCTATAAACGTATCCGGATATACCGGTTAGAATTTTCTTTGGTGAGGCACGTAGTAGCGTCAGTATCGACTTTGATACTTGACCATCCTCAACGTCAGAATGGTTGCATTACATTTTTGGAAAGTCTGACTACCAGGTGCTGGTAGGTTCGGACTCCGCAAAATGAGTTTTGACTCAACAAAGGGTTAGAACCAAGATTCTTGATTTCTGACTGAAGTTTGCTCAACTTTGCCAGTTTGTAATCTTGGTTAGTTATGAATAAACTTAGGGGTATGCTATATGGATGGAAAGCTCTCAAATACCTCTACAACTTTTCTGTTGACCATTAAGGCAGAAAAGCTTGATACTCTGGTTAAATTTGGGGTATGGTTAAACTACTCCAGATGACCCTACCATTGTACCAGTCTCTGTATTTTTGCCATAACTCACTGTATAAAAATCTTCTGCCCTATTGTGATACATATCTGGATAGGGTAGAAGCATCACTACAAGTTTGTAAATTGAAGTATTTTTTAATTCGACACTGAACCAATCCAAATTCCAGGTTGAAACTGGTACACTACAGAGCTGCTGGCACAATACCAGTCAGCTCGTCTGTCAACTTTGTACAGTCATATTCCTTAATCTTACCACTTGACACGGTCATATATATATATATATATATATATATATATATGGAAAGCTTAGGAAGTCCTCTACCAACTTTCTATTCAACTCCTGGTCTGAATCTTTCATTATCAGATCCCAATTCCAATTGTCGCAAACGTTGTTCTGGCAGTCCAGAACCAGAAAACATTTGGGCATAATTTGGAATTTGTGCGCTTTGACCTGTATAGCGACTTCGTAAGCCTGAACCAATTTATTTATGGAATTTTAACATGATTTGGTACCATGTTTATTTTATCATTACCTCAAGATATTGTTTTGATATACCTGTATAAACTGTGGACAAAAACCCACATATACAGGGGAGGTTCTGTCAAAATGTCCAGGAAATTTTAGTCAACTTCAAACCTGTATAACTTTTAGTGCATAGCTCACCTGTAAGTGTTCAAGTACAATCTGGAAAATTTATGAAGTGTTATAAAACTTTTTTATTCAACTCAAATCCTATTCCTGCCATTTACTGGGAGCAAATTTTGAGTTTATACAGGATGGTCAGCTGGAACGCAACTGAAGTTCTTATTCCAGATTTGAACTGTCTTGTAACCGTTAATCAAGCTTCGATATCTTCCATTCCAGAATTTCCATGGGGACAAAGTAATACATTCTGGAAAGCTTTTTGATTGTACTACAAATTTGTAGTTGAACTCCAGACCAAATTTTGCGTTTAACTGTGAGAAATAATTACATTTCTACAGACTGGTCTGATTGACCAGAAAATGGACAGCATACCAGTATGCGAAGTTATCGGCTTAAATCGTTTTAGTTTCACTTTCTTGTGTCACTCATCATGTCTAGAGGTGATTACTCGACATGATAGATTGAAATCAAGTTACACCATGTTAAGTATTTGCATGGATCACACTCATTTTGAGGGTGAACCGGGTATTTCTGCTCATGGTGGAGATGACTCAACTCTACCACAAGTGCCATCATCATCCGGATTGGCAGAAGTCTTAGCAAGGATGGCCGAGTCTCTGCAGACGTTGGTACAGTGGAGTGTACAACCTGAGGCTCGACCACTTGATCAACCTCAAGTCACATATCTGGATTTCTTGGCAACTCAACCACCAGTTTTCACAGAAGCCTTGGAACCATTGGAATTGGGTCATTGGCTCCGGGTGATTGAAGCCAAGTTTGAGTTACTCCAGTGTGACAGATATCAGAAGGCTTTATTTGCCGCTCAATAACTTCATGGATCCGCAGGAGCCTAGTGGTCTGAATATCTCACCACTCTCCCTGATGGTCATCGTGTGACCTGGGCAGAGTTCCGTGATGCTTTCCGTGCACGTCATATATCTTATGGGATGATTAAAATCAAGTTGGAGGAGTTTGTGGAGTTGAAGCAATAAGAAATGAGTGCTTATGAATACTCCAAGGCGTTCAATCATTTGGCTCAATATGCGCCTGAGTATGTGAATATCGAGGCATTGAAGTGTGGTTGTTTCTTTCGAGCTCGACTGGTGTTACGTCAAACTTCGAGCTCGACTGGTGTTATTCAATAAAGGCAGCTACAATGACTTGGTTGATGCCGCTATTATTCAGGAGGATGCAACTCTTCGCTATCAGGCGGAGAAGAGGAAGAGAAAGACATCACATGAGGTTATTAGTGACGTTCCTCATGAGCATCGAACGGTATATTGCTTACTGTCCAGTCAAGAGCTATGGTCGAGTGAGCAACCACAACAGATTCGGTATCATTCCTATCCAGTGGAGACTTTACCTGCACCTCAGCAAAGCGTGCAAGTGTGTCCTGGTTCTCCACCGCAACAGTATGATCTCACTCGTGCAACCCCATCTGTGCAAGATGTGCATGTTGTTAGTCCACCTCAATTCTGTGGAAAGCACAGAAAGCATTTAGCACAGGAACGTCGCAAGAAGGAACATGACCGTGTCCATTTGTCCTTTTCCAAGGATTTTGATCAACACCATAAACTTAGAAAGAAAGCTTCATCGAAGTTTACCAGTGTTAATTATGTTGAGATTGAGGACATCCCAGTAGGAGAACCTGTTTTAGCAGGCATGTTTACTTTACATGATCAATCAGTAGTCGTTTTATTTGACTCCGGAGCTACTCATAACTTTGTGAGCAAGTCTTTTGTGCTGAAACATCAAGTGCCAATATTGACCGTCTCACATCCTTTCCGTGTCAGTTCACCTGGAGGCAATATTTCAGCTAATGAGGTTGTTTCTCGAGCACCTCTGTGCATGGGTGGAAGTATCTATCTAGCGAACCTCATCATTTTGGAAGGTCAGCAGATTGACCTCATCTTGGGGATGTCATGGTTGACACATCATGGAGCTATCTTTAATATCAGCTCGCGGACTGTCCAACTAAATTCTCAATTCCATGGTAGCCACACTTTGAATCTTTTGGATACCGCACCAAGAGTCTCAAAGGTGCATCACACAAGTGCCAAGAGGCTTGAGGATATTCTAGTGGTGCGTGAATATCTTGACATGTTTCCTGACGATCTTCTCGGCATGCCACCAGAACGTGATGTCGAGTTCAAGATTGAACTGGCGCCAGGGACCATGCCAATCTCGAGGAAGCCATATAGGATGGCACCGAAGGAACTTGCAGAATTGAAGGAGCAGCAGAATGACTTATGAGTAAGGGTTTTATTCGCCCAAGTTCATCACCTTGGGGTTGTTCCGCATTGTTTGTAAAGAAGAAGGATGAGACTTTGAGGTTATGTGTGGACTATCGTCCGCTGAATGCTGTCACCATCAAGAACAAGTATCCACTACCACGCATTGATATCTTATTCGATCAACTAGTGGGTGCTAAGGTATTCTCGAAGATGGACCTTCATTCAGGTTATCATCAGATCAAGATTCGACCTGAGGACATTCTAAAAACCGCATTCTCGACGAGTTATGGGATGTATGAGTATCTCGTCGTGTCCTTTGGGTTGACTAATGCACTAGCTCACTTCATGTATCTCATGAATTCAGTGTTTATGCCGGAGTTGGACAAGTTTGTCGTGGTATTCATCGATGACATCCTTGTGTATTCTAAATCTGAAGAGGAACATGCTAAACACTTGCATATTGTGCTGCAACGGTTAAGGGATCACAAACTGTATGCAAATTTCACCAAGTGTGAGTTTTGGAACCGCCAAGTTCCATTTCTAGGGCACATCATCTCAGTTGATGGTATTGCGGTTGATCCAAGCAAAATTGTACAAGTCCTGAAGTGGAAATCTCCCAAGTCCGTACATGAAGTTCGTAGTTTCCTTGGCTTGGCTGGCTATTATCGGAGGTTCATTCCGAGTTTCTCAAAGATAGCTAAAACAATGACAGAACTACTGAAGAAGGGAACGAGATATGTATGGACTAAAGAATGTGAAGAATCTTCTCAAGCCTTGGTGAAACACCTCACCACAACACCGGTGTTGGCGCAGCCGGACACAACCAAACCATTTGATGTCTATTGTGATTGTCGGTACCCTAAAAACCGTACACCCCTTGAAGTTACAAAGATTTCAAAGGAAAGCCATCTACTTGGTATGAAGACCCTCGGAGGCCCACATGTCAGATATAACCGGACCCGCTTCTCCAACATGGTTAATCCCTGGGTCGCCACGTGTTCAACCAAACCGGAGCTACCGCCCACAAGGGGGAAGCTCCGGGCCACGTACCGAAACGGCACCTCCGGACTTAACCCCAGACCGAGAGAAGCTCCGTACCTGACACGTGTCGGGTAGCCCCGGAGCTACCTGTTTCCCACAGCAAGCTCCGGAGCTGCCACGTGTCCAATCGTCGGACCTTCAGCCTCTAACCTCCGGAAGACCTTGTAACGGCTCCGGATCTTCAAAGGAGAGCCAAGGACTTCAAGACCCGATTAAGTGTCATTAATGCCATATTAATGACACTTAAACGGACGATCTTAACACCAGTAACGGTGCTATCAAAGCGCGTTGCAGGATCATTAAGAGCAATTAAGCGTGTATCAATACTAATAACCGCCGGGGCCACATGTCGGGCCAGGCTAACTTGTAACGGCCTGCCCTTGTACTATAAAAGGATAGGCCGACGATACACGCGGGGAGGTTCACGAACGAACTCATGCACCCCATACACTCGTGGCAAGCTCATACTGCTAATACAACACCAACACACCCGTGGAGTAGGGTATTACGCTCAGGCAGCCCGAACCACGTAAATTCTTGTGTCTCGTGTGTCAAACTCCTATTCACCTTCTTGAATCTCCGCGCGCCCACACCGAACATCAAACTCCCCTATCACTTTAGTAGCGTAGGGAGATCTACCGGCTCCAACCGCCGACAGTCTCTAATGAGTTCTTCAAAAGTTTTGTACATAGCTCGTACAAAAGTTGAAGCTGCATTCTTGAGACCAAAGGGCATGGCTGTGTAACAGTACAATCCATCTACTGTGATGAATGAAGTATGTTCTTCATCCTCCCTAGACATCCTGATTTGATGATACCCAGAATATGCTTCTAGGAAACACAGTAATTCACACCCGGAGGTGGAATCCACTATCTGATCTATTCTAGGTAGTGGGAATGGATCTTTTGGACATGCCTTATTTAGTGTGGTGTAGTCGATGCACATCTGAAGCTTCCCGCCGGCCTTGGGCACAACGACTGGGTTCGCCAGCCATTTTGGATGGAAGACTTCTCGGATGAATCTGGCTTCGAGTAGCTTCTTCACTTCTTGTCGGATGAAGTTTTGCCGCTCTACGGATTGCTTCCGAGGCTTCTGATGCACAGGCCGAGCATCGGGGTAGATCTTCAGATTATGCTCAATCACTTCCCTGAGGATCCCAGGCATTTGTGACGGTTGCCAAGCAAACACGTCAACGTTATCCCGGAGGAAAGTGATGAGCGCGAGTAAGCGTGTATCAATACTAATAACCGCCAGGGCCACATGTCGGGCCAGGCTAACTTGTAATGGCCTGCCCTTGTACTATAAAAGGACAGGCCGACGATACACGCGTGGAGGTTCACGAACGAACTCACGCACCCCATACTCTCGTGGCAAGCTCATATTGCTAATACAACACCAACACACCCGTGGAGTAGGGTATTACGCTCAGGCGGCCCGAACCACGTAAATTCTTGTGTCTCCTGTGTCAAACTCCTATTCACCTTCTTGAATCTCCGCGCGCCCACACCAAACATCAAACTCCCCTATCACTTTAGTAGTGTAGGGAGATCTGCCGGCTCCAACCGCCGACAGTTGGCGCGCCAGGTAGGGGCGCCTGAGATTTCGAGAATGGTGAACTCAGCTGCTGGATCATCCAATGGTCAACCTGCTGCTCAGGCAGTTGGGGGCAATCCCTCCAACAGGTAGCCACCAGCAGGAGCCTCAGCACCAGCAGGAGCCACACTCCCACCACCACCGTCTTCTCCAGCAAATCGTGCTGGGCAACGTGATTGTGCGCCGGCGTCGCTTACTGCGTCGGCGAGTCATGACAACCCGGAACACACGCTCCATGCAGCGCGTGCTCTTCTCCAACGTCCACCACCTCCGGATGCATCTCGGGATGCGCTGGAGCAGTGGAGGGCCGATGTGGAGCATTTGGTCGCAGCAGCGGCCGAACGCCTCAACAACCAGGGTCCTCCTCCTTCGGGACGAGCCCTGTCGCAGCGGCGGACTTTGTCAGGAAGACTTGGTCCGCACGCCTCCAATAGCAGGAGACGTGCTGCATCCCAACAAGTGACGTCACTACCCTCCGGGGCTCGACGCACTCACACGGTATCCAGGCTTTCGACTCATGACCTCCGGGCGGAGCTTGATCACCGATACCGCCAGCAGGATGGCTGTGTCCATATTGAGCGTGCCCGTGAAAGACGGGAAGCTCAGGACCTTTCTACTCTTGAAGGAGTAGGAGGAGGCTGTTCCGCCCTAGCCATGCACTTACGCATGGTTAGATGGCCACAGAAGTTCCGGCCTCACCTGCCGGAAAAATTCGACGAGACTGTCAATCCCGCCGAATTCCTTCAGATATACTCCACTGCAATCTTGGCAGCTGGAGGAAACGAGGCCGTGATGGCCAATTACTTTCCAGTGGCCTTAACTGGGACTGTCAGGTCCTGGTTTATGAGCCTTCCATCCAACTCTATCAACAGTTTGGAGGAGTTGTGCCGTCAGTTCACTGCCAACTTCGGGAGTTCATACACCCGACCAGGCACTGAACTAGACCTTTTTGCGGTCGTGCAAAAAGGGGGAGAATCTTTGTGGTCCTTCATCCAGAGGTTCTCTCAGGTACGAAACACTATCCCTTCTATCTCAAGCGCTTCTGTCATTGTGGCATTCAGACAGGGCGTACGGGACAAGAAGATGTTGGAGAAGCTGGCGATCAAGGAGATCACCAGCGTCACGGAACTCTTTAGCCTAGCAGATAAATGCGCCAGAGCTGCGGAGGGCCGTGAGATGCACTCCAAACCAGCTTCGGAGGATCACAAGAAATCCTCCAAAGAAGAAGCCACTACCTCCGGGGGTGGCAAGAAGAAAAAGAAGACCAACAGCAAGAAAAAGCCGTCGGCCGGCACATCCAACATTGCAGCTGCTGCAACTCCGGGTGGCCGGGGGCCACGCCCCGAGAAGCGACCTCGACCGTATTCTGAAGATGGTGGCAAACCCAAAGTGTGGTGTCCCATTCACAAAACGGGCAGCCACGGTTTGGAAGACTGCCGGGAGGTCCAAAACCTTGCCGAGCGCTACAGCAAGCACCGGGAAGGATCTCCTTTCCGATAGAGGGAAGGAAAACAAAAGGTCGACGAAGCTCCGGCTGAAGAGGAGTTAGGGTTTCAGGATCCCAAAAAGGTCATGAAGGCCATTTACACCTCCGTCGATGATGATTCTGACGTCTCTGACAACGAGCGTCGGAAGACCATGAACACCATTTTTGGTGGGTCATGGGATATCACCTCTCGTCGTGTCATCAAGACTATGCGGCGGGATATGGCCGCTGTAGCCCCTACAGTCAGGCCGGAACCTCATCGAAAGTGGATGGACACCTCCATCACTTTTGATGCTTCTGATTGCCCGCGGAGCATGGTTGGAGCAGGTCAACTACCTTTGATGGTATCTCCTACCATCAATAACATCCAGCTCCACCATGTCATGGTAGACGGAGGTTCGGGGCTTAACCTCATCAGCTTCGAAGCTTTCACTAAGCTTCAGCTCCGACCTTCGGATCTCCAGCCCTCTCGACCTTTCTCCGGAGTAGGTCCGGGGGCCATTACCCCACTCAGAGCTATTACTCTCCCCATTACCTTCGGGACCCGGGAGAAGTATCGCACCGAGAAGTTGGTCTTCGACGTCACTCAGATCAACTTACCATTCAACGCCATCTTGGGTAGACCTGCCCTGTACAAATTCATGGCAGCTGCTCATTATGGATACCTGGTGTTGAAGATGCCAACACCAGTAGGCGTTCTCCAGATCCGCAGAGATCGTACCGCTGGAGTAACTGCTCTGGAGGAACTCCACGCACTCACCACGGCGCAAGAGGAGGACTCCAGGCAGGAGCAAGCTCCGAAACCCCTGAGCATTCATCAACGAGGCTCGACCTCTGCACCCCGTGTGCAGCCAAGCGGTGACACCGATATTCCCGTCAAAGTCGTCCAAATTGGTTCCGATGCCGCCCAGACCACCCGAATATCGGGAGGATTGAACAACAAATAGGAACTCGCGCTCATCACTTTCCTTCGGGCTAACGTTGACGTGTTTGCTTGGCAACCGTCACAAATGCCTGAGATCCCCAGGGAAGTGATTGAGCACAATCTGAAGATCTACCCTGATGCTCGGCCTGTGCATCAGAAGCCTCGGAAGCAATCCGTAGAGCGGCAAAACTTCATCCGACAAGAAGTGAAGAAGCTACTCGAAGCCAGATTCATCCGAGAAGTCTTCCATCCAAAATGGCTGGCGAACCCAGTCGTTGTGCCCAAGGCCGGCGGGAGGCTTCAGATGTGCATCGACTACACCACACTAAATAAGGCATGTCCAAAAGATCCATTCCCACTACCTATAATAGATCAGATAGTGGATTCCACCTCTGGGTGTGAATTATTGTGTTTCCTAGAAGCATATTCTGGGTATCATCAAATCAGGATGTCTAGGGAGGATGAAGAACATACTTCATTCATCACAGTAGATGGATTGTACTGTTACACAGCCGTGCCCTTTGGTCTCAAGAATGCATCTTCAACTTTTGTACGAGCTATGTACAAAACTTTTGAAGAACTCATTAGAGACTGTCGGCGGTTGGAGCCGGCAGATCTCCCTACACTACTAAAGTGATAGGGGAGTTTGATGTTCGGTGTGGGCGCACGGAGATTCAAGAAGGTGAATAGGAGTTTGACACAGGAGACACAAGAATTTACGTGGTTCGGGCCGCCTGAGCGTAATACCCTACTCCACGGGTGTGTTGGTGTTGTATTAGCAGTATGAGCTTGCCACGAGTGTATGGGGTGCGTGAGTTCGTTCGTGAACCTCCCCGCGTGTATCGTCGGCCTGTCCTTTTATAGTACAAGGGCAGGCCGTTACAAGTTAGCCTGGCCCGACATGTGGCCCCGGCGGTTATTAGTATTGATACACGCTTAATTGCTCTTAATGATCCTGTAATGGGCTTTGATAGCACCGTTATTGGTGTTAAGATCGTTCGTTTAAGTGTCATTAATATGGCATTAATGACACTTAATTGGGTCTTGAAGTCCTTGGCTCTCCTTTGAAGATACGGAGCCGTTACAAGGTCTTCCGGAGGTTAGAGGCTGAAGGTCCGACGATTGGACATGTGGCAGCTCTGGAGCTTGCTGTGGGAAACAGGTAGCTCCGGGGCTACCCGACACGTGTCAGGTCCGGAGCTTCTCTCGGTCTGGGGTTAAGTCCGGAGGTGCCGTTTCAGTACGTGGCCCGGAGCTTCCCCCTTGTAGGCGGTAGCTCCGGTTTGGTTGTACACGTGGCGACCCAGGGATTAACCATGTTGGAGAAGCGGGTCCGGTTATATCTGACATGTGGGCCTCCGAGGGTCTTCATACCAAGTAGATGACTTTCCTTTGAAATCTTTGTAACCTCAAGGGGTGTACGGTTTTTAGGGTACCGACAGTGGCCCCCTGGACCTACCTCCGAGGAAGATCACTGGGGTGAAAACATTCTGTCGGAGGTGGGTCCATCCTTGCGACTCTTTAACTGGGTCTTCAAGGGTCTTCAAAGGTGCCGTTTGCAGGGATTTATAGTTAGATCCCTCCGCGTGGCGCACCTCGTGCGGCAGATGAGATCTTTGATGTGCGGATCTCACACAATTTAAGGTCGCCAGTTCCCGATACGAAAACTGTATCGGTTCCGCGCGCCCTGTCAGGCCGCCGCCTTTGGGTTTCCCACTGCATGATGACAACCGTTCGCCTGGGTAAGAGCCTCGACTTGATCGTCGGGGTGGTCCCGGGCCCTCTTGTCATCGGCTGGGTTGAGTTCTTGAGTGGTATCTTCGACTTCCCTGCGGTTTCCATCCAAGCGTTGCGAGGGCTTACTTAAGAAGGAAAGCGCACACCGTCGGGAGTTCTTTATGCCTCTCATCCGATCTTGCGCTCAGACTCCCAACTCGTGCTTCGCTCCTCTTCTCTTGCCTAGCTGTGCCGCGATGGAGTTGGGTCTGCGCGAGAGTCGCTTGAAGACTGACGGCGATTTGAAGAAGGTCCGGGCCCTCATGGGGTGGTCCTCGGACTTCTTCAACCGCTTGGTCCGTGCCGGCGGAGAGCTCCCCTTCGAGAACGAGCGCGCCGGCAAAATGGTGTACTTTTCTTCGTACGCCATGGGGGGGGGGGTTGATCCCACTTTTTCTTCCTTCTTCTTGATGCTGCTAGACTTTTATGGTCTGCAGCTATACCACCTTGGCCCTCATTCCATTCTCCTCGTGTCTATCTTCGTCCACTTCTGTGAGATGTGGGTGGGCATCCCCCCTGCATCGAACTCTTCCGGACCTTCTTCACCGTCCACACCACCGGCCGGAGCAATGAGTACCTTGGCTTCTACTACTTTGTGAAGCGCAAGAAGTGCCCATTCATGTACCTCCGGTCGTTCCCTTCCGAGAAGTGGGATGACTGGAAGAAGGATTGGATAGTTGTCAGGGTGGAGGAGCACGAGAGGTTGGAGCTGCCCGACGGTCTGCCTATCATCGACACGATGATCTGGAGTGAAGCTCCGGTGCTGGCGGAAGCTTTCAACCCCGCCTTGACTAGGATCCGCCAATGCATGGACGGAGGATTGACTCCTCAGGCGGTATTTTGCAACTTCCTGGCCAACAGGTGGGTGCCGCTGAAGTGGAGGGAGAAGCTCGCTTGGGCCCTCAACAGCGTGATGGACGAGGACCGGGTTGAGACCGGGTTGAAGTCCAACATGGTGGGGAAAACCTTGGAGTTCCACCTTAAGAAATTCCAGCACGCCATCGACGTCGACGGTGATGACTTGACTCCACCGTCGGCCTTTCTCCCTCTGAACGTGGAAGTAGAGTTCAGCAGGGAGCTCCGGCGGACCGCACTTGATGACCTTGGTATCGTCGAGAGAAGATCAACCACCCGGGTGGCGATCCCCGGAATGCCCGAAGATGGCTCCGTCCCTGCCCCACAGCCGAGGGTCGAGGTCATCGGGAAGGGCAAGGAGCTGGCGGATGAGCCGGAGAGCCGGAAGAGGAAGCTGCGACATGCCGACGGAAGGTCCATCAGGCCCGCTACTTCCGCCTCGGTTCCTTCTCCCCAGAGGGGAAGATCTTCTACCACCGTGGCGACTGTCCCCGTAGTGGGGTCCTTCCGGAACGATACTGTTCCTGCAGTGGGATCCTCCCAGAGCGCGTCTGTCCCCGTGGTGGGATCCTCCTGGGGTGCTAGCTTCGGGCGCACGACTCCGGCACCTGGGACGGTGAGAGCCTCCAGGTCTGGGGGTTCTTCCTGATCGAGGTGAGCCTCGACCCGGGAAACGCCCGTGGCCGCGACAGGTTCCGGGGGGCCTTCTGGAGCCTCTACGCCGACCGTGGCCAGCCCGGAACGTCCAGGAAAAAGGTTCCGCGCAAGCTGGTGCGGGAGCCTTCCAAGGTAATTTTTAATCTTTACCTTGGTTAACTATTTAATTGTAGCAACTGTTTGTTGATTTTCTTCGATCATCATCTGCAGCGTCCCCAAGAAGGGGAGTGAGGCTCCACCCTCAGCCACAGTGTCAGAGGCCATGGGAGCTTCTGCTCCTGTCCCGATGCCGCCCCAAGTGCTGGCTGAGGCTGAAATAGCTCCGGTGCTGGCTGTCGTGGTCATGGACCTCGACTCATCCCCAGAAGTTCCCGTGGTAGCGCCGGACCACGGGAGTGAAGATGCGCCAGCGGCACCTGTCTCGGAGGTTGAAGCTTCGAGTCCTAGTGCTGCAGTGATGGAAGCTCCGGCTGTTGAGTCGGAGGAAGTAGTAGTCCCGGCTTCGGAGCCGGAAGGTGTCGAAGCCCCGGCGGTTGAGCCAGAGGTGACTGAAGCCCCGACATGCGAGCCGGAGGTCGAGGTAGTTCCGGCAGTTGAGCTGGCTACCTCCGAAGCACCGGCCGCTGAGCCGGTTATTGTTGGAGCTCTGGTCACGGGGCCGGTTGAAGATGAAGACCTTCCGGCGCCTGAACCGGTGGTTGAAGAGGCGATGGAGCTCGAGCCTCCTTCGGAAGAGGTGTCCCGACCAGAGCCAGTAGCAGCTCCTGCTCCAGAAGCGACGACGTCGGAGGTACCTGCGGTCGAGCCGGAGTGCCCAAACGAAGTCGCTGGCCCCCTGCCCGAGGAGGTGAACGAAGACTTGGCGGCGGGGCCTTCTTCGATGGCGACTGAGGCCATCCCGGAGGATGGCCCTAGTGCCTTGGAAGCTCAGGGGTCCACTCTCGTAGAGTGGGACCCAATTTTTGTATGTGAAGACCCGCTGGAACCAGCGGAGGAGACCCCAACAGGTCCGGAGCCCATCCCGCTGTCGATGTCTATCGATAATGCCTGCTCCAGTCTGCGTCAAGTCCAATTGGCCTTCTTCCACGACAGCAAGTCTCTTGAAGAGGAGCACCAAACCCTTAGGCGGTGGCGTAATCGGCTCTGCTTCGAGACCAAGCTGGCGCAGTCAAGGCTAGCGGATGACAAGGAGTGGATCAAGCAGGAGAAGATCCGCCTGGAGTACTGGGGCAAGCTGCTGGATGACAGGGAGAGCATGACTCGGGCCCTCGACGCCCAATCCCAGGAAATTTACAATCAAGCCAAAGCAGCCAACAGTGCGGCCGAGGAACGCCATGAAAGGCTGGAGGTCATTAACACTGCACTCATCAAGCGCCGAGAGGCACTTGAAGAGAGGGAGAAACAGCTCGAGAATGAAGAGCAGAAACTCCTTGAGCTGCGGGATGATGTCCTGAGGAGGGAAGAGGAGCTTGCCGAGAAAGTAGCTCTGGCGGAAAAGGGCCTCGAGGAGTGCACCAAGAAATTGGAAGAGCGCTGCCAAGAGGAAGAGGAGAAGACCTGGGTGCGAGGGCAGGAACTCTACGAATACGAGTGTGCCCTTGTTGCCTGGGAGAAAAAAGTGCAGGCTAGGGAGAAGGACCTGGTCGATCGCCGGAACAAGATCCACCTCCGGGAGGAGGAGCTCGGAAGACTCGAGAGGCGGGTTGCTGAAAAGATTCAGCAAAACGCCAAAGAAGTTGAGCGCCTCGCCCATGAGAATTCCGAACTGGCGGCGACTAGGAGATCCCTGGAAGAGATGAAGAGCTTAAGGACGGCGGACTCCCTACGGATTTGGGAGTTCCTGGGCAAGGCCAATGACACGCTGACGCTGTTGGGTTTCAGCCCCGTGCGCCCGGATGATCCGGAGCCGAAGCCGGACCTTGCGCTGCAGGCGTTGAGCGCAGCAGGTAGCAAGCTCTCCAAGGTGGGCGATGTCATCGCGGACCAACTGGAGGTTGAGGGGCAATCCCTGGCGAAGAACATCACAGAGTATGTGCTGACGTGCTACACCAGCCGGAACTCCCAATTTCCTCTGGACCTGGTGCTTGAAGGCCCCGTCGAAGGAGAAGGCGAAGCTACCCGAGCCAGCGTATCGGAGGTCGCCCAGAAGGTCGCCGAGTTCTTCCATAAGGTCTAGGACCATCTCTTTAGCTCTCACTTGTATTTTCTCTTCTTCTTCCTCAATTTTGTAATCCCTTGTCTTCAGATGTAATCTCCTATCTCCAGATAAATGAAATCCCCAAATTTTTGAGAATTTCACTTTTTGTCTTCAACACTTTTATCTTCACTTGGCCCCCTGGTAGATGTACACAATTTTATTGTGAACATGTACCAAAAGGATATTGTGTTTTGTTGAAGACTCATTTGCTCCGAACTTGTAGAATTTAGGTCCGAAGTCTTCGATAGTGAAGGTCCCCTGAGGTTGTCGGAGCTTAGAAGCTCCGACATTGTCCATCGCTGGAACTTGATAGCTCCGGCAATAGCCTCTGTCAACATGTAGAGTATCGATAGTTAGTCCTCCGGGGTGTCGGAGCTGAGTAGCTCCGGCAGTGACCTTTGCCAACACTTGGTTTGTTGGCAGCAGACTCCATTTACGGGGTCTTCTCACCATCTTAGGAGAGTCGGAGCTTAGTTAGCTCCGGCTTTTCTCCATCAACGTAGACTTTATTTTCCTGCACACTTAAGTCAAGAAAAATAGTAAAATTCGTTCCTTGTCTATAATTTCGTCGCGGCTTACGATTCTCAAGAAGATTTTAAGTTGAACGCGATTTTAAATACAACCGGATGCGTTGTCTTTTCTTCTAGGTTCAACTGTCCATGGACCCGCCTTACTTCGGCCTGCCGGGGTGTAGGTAGAGTGGCGTACTTAGGGTGCTTGACCAGGCTAAGTCGATAGCACACTCCACCCCTAGATTGGCTTGGCGGCTTTCAGGTGAGTTGGCCATGAACGATATTTGAATCCAAATGAACTGACAATACAACTCGAATCGTATATAAACCGGTCAAACTAAAATTTCTTAAGAATTGCACGTCTTATTTATAGACAAGAAAGAGAAAAATAAAAATGTTGAGCCTGTACAAAATAAATGCACGTGGAGTCTATTTCACATGAAGATGTCTTTCATTATAGGTCTGGGGTACAGGGGAAACAAGTACACTCTTAGGGTACGGAACCAGGCTAAGTATGTTTCATTTCTCGTTTGACCCAGGGTAGTTAGCCACACTTTTAGTCCTGAGACTGTGACAAGTGTTGCATGAGCTTTGCGGACCTTTCAGGAAAGGTCCGGCTGCTCTCCCGGAGGAACTACCCAACTCTGTACAATGACTCTATAACATACACCCCAAGTTACTCAAGACTCACCTCCGTGGTATTAAGTGTAGAACTTACGGAGGTGCTCGATGTTCCAAGGATTCGGGAGAGGTGTACCATCCTCGGTAGCCAAGCGCACGCTTCCGGGACGGGATACTTCAATCACTCGGAAGGGCCCCTCCCATCAGAGGGAGAGTTTGTTTAACCCTTCTCTTGATAGTATTCTCCGTAGCACCAGATCGCCTTCCTCGAGCTGTCGGTTGTGTACATTCCGCTGATGATAACGCCGTAGAGCTTGACGATATCGGGCATTCTGAACAGCTGCTTGGCACCTTCCCTCCTCAAGGAGGTCTAGGTCTTCACGCCAGAGCTGGTCCTGCGCGGCTTCGTCGAAGGTCCGGACCCGGAGTGAACCCAAGGTGATTTCCGGAGGAAGGATTGCTTCAGCTCCGTACACCAGGAAGAAGGGTGTCTCTCCAGTTGACCGGTTTTGAGATGTCCTGTTAGCCCATAAAGTGGGCGGAAGCAACTCCAGTTGTGACAATCAACAAGCAATCTGCTATCAACTTTCTGCAATCCATTGTAAGCAGATTTGGAGTCCCAAACAAAATCATCACTGATAATGGGTCTCAATTCACAAGCTCCGCATTCCAAGAATATTGCGAAGACCTCGGCATACAAGTTTGCTACGCCTCCGTAGCACACCCAGCCAGCAATGGCCAAGCCGAGAGAGCAAATGCAGAAATCCTTAAGGGACTCAAAACGCGCACCTATGAGCGCTTGAAGAAACATGGAGCCAACTGGACATACCGAAGTGGATAGGAGGTCACCACCGAGACTTTGTGAGCTTGGAAGTAATGTCGAAGCTTCGTAGAGGCAATAAGAACTGCATAGAGAAGCTTATGCACCTCTAGGTATCGAGTCTTGGCATCATGTCATACTTCACTAATGAAGTATACCGGGCGTTGAATGGTCCGGACCCTCCCGGAGGGGTCCGGAGCTTCCTCTTCATTGATCCGGACCCTCTCGGAGGGGTCTGGATTCTCTTCGGGGACCTCCGGGTTCTGGCTGGAGAAACCCGGGGCTTCTTCAGAAATGACCTGGACCCTCCCAGAGGGGTCTAGGTCTCCTGAAGTGACGTCTTATGGGTTCGAATCTGGGAGCTAGGACCCAGACTTGTTTTCAAGAACCTCCGGACCCTCCCGAAGGGGTCTGGATTCCTGGGTGTGGGGTAGTTACGGTCTCTCCACAACTAGAACCATACTGACGACTTCGTCAGTAGCTGAAATATAAAGCAACAAAGGCTCACCAGGGTTCGGAGCTACCAAAATTGGTAGGGTGGTGAGGAACTGTTTCAGCTCCTGGAATGCCTTCTCTGCTTCTTCGGACCATTGGAATGGTCCGGACTTCCTCAATAACTTGAAGAAGGGGAGTGCTCGCTCCGCCAGTCTTGATATGAACCGGCTGAGGGCTGCTAGACATCCAGTTAACTTTTGGACATCTTTGATGTGGGTTGGTGGCTGCATGTCTTCAATGGCTTTTATCTTCGCCGGATTAGCTTCTAAGCCCCAGTGACTTACCAGGAAACCAAGAAGTTTTCCGGAGCTAACCCCAAACACGCACTTGTCCAGGTTTAGCTTTGTGCGGGTGGCCCGCAACTTGTCGAAGACAGCCTTCAAGGTGTCGAGGAGTGACTTCTTGTTTCTGGCCTTGACCACGATGTCATCGACGTACACTTCCACTACGTCTCTGTCGGTACCCTAAAAATCGTACACCCCTTGAAGTTACAAAGATTTCAAAGGAAAGTCATCTACTTGGTATGAAGACCCTCGGAGGCCCACATGTCAGATATAACCGGACCCGCTTCTCCAACATGGTTAATCCCTAGGTCGCCACGTGTACAACCAAACCGGAGCTACCGCCCACAAGGGGGAAGCTCACCATCTGTTGGCGAAAGAAAGGTGGGGATAGAAGGATTTAGAATTTGGAAGGAAACGTCCCAACTATATGCATCAAGGTATGCGACACTAAATAATCCTTTATTAATATATACCTATATTACGAGGATGTGGACAATTGCCGAAGCATCCCACAACTCTCTACTAAGCACACAAGCACTCAAACAAGCACCAAACAGAATTTACAAAGATCCTAAAAGAAGTAATACAACTCAAGGCCACACAAGTATATCTACATCGCTCTTATTTACTAATGGGGGTGTGCCTATCCTTGAGTCGTGGCATAGGTCGAGGACTAGTCGTCGTCGAGCGGGAACTCATCCGGGTCCTCGTCGTCGTCGTCGGGGTCCTCGGGGTCCTGTGGGTCCTGGGGTGGTGAGGCAGCAGGCGGCGGTGGTGCGGTAGACGCCACACTGGAAGGCTCCTCGTCAGTGGACTCCTCAGAGGATGACTCACGCTGACCGTTGCGACGGTCTGGAGAGTCCGGGGTCCACATCGGGGTGTCGGACGCGTAGTCGTCCGGGTCCTCGTCGGTGATCCGACGATACCTCCTGATTATCGCCTCATGGCGCTGGGCGAGGTCGCGTCCATCCTGGATCTCCTGCTGCGCCCTCTGAAGTCGGGCACTCAGCTGGGTCACGTCGCCAACAGTCTGACGAGACTGCGGGAGGTCCAGGGGTCCCTCCACGTGCCTGGAGACGAAGCGCGCTGTGCCACTAGGACGCTGCGGGACGAAGGCGTGAACCGTGTCCTCCAGACGGAAACGGCGGGCGTGGCTCCAGAAAGTGGCTGCTTCCCAGCTAGCATCCTGCTCTGCAGATCGGCGGGAGCTCCTCCAAGCAGGGCTGCTGTGGGTCTTCACCAACTCGTCACCGTAGTAGATATAAATTTTGCAGCTCCACTCCTTCCTGCCGGGGCGCTGCACTCCAGTGGTGTGGTAGGAGAGCGAGAGACTGTGGTGGCGGTAGCCAGCCTCACGGAGTAGGGCACGGAGACGGTGTCGCAACTGTCCTGCGGCTCTGCCGTCAGAACGGATCACCACCGGGTGACGGGGGTCGACGGCCGGAGAGCGACTAGCCAACCTACGCGGGGGCACGAGTCCACCGGTCGACTTACGGGGGGTTGTCTTGGTGCGGGCTATCTACAAGAAACAAGAATACATTAGAAAAATAATGAAAAACAAATCTGAAAATTTCAGCAGTTAAACGGCGGACAAAAAGCGGTGCAGCGGTTCCAAAAGAACGAAAAATAAAGAGAAAAATTACAGCAACCAACACAATAATTTTACCCACACATAATAGCAGCAAAACACACCGTTTTCGCGAAAATTTATACAGCAAAACAGCAGCACTTAATATTGCTCACTTCTGAAAATTTTTATCAAAAACGCAGCAGCGATCAATACTTTTTGCGGCCGAAAATAAAGGAAACAAAACAGCAGCAAAAATTTTCGAAAATAGCATATTAGAAGAGTGTTCCTAAGTGCTCTAGAGTGTCCATTCTACCTAGGCTTGCGTCCTACGGTCAACCTGGCTCTGATACCAATTTGTGACACCCGGTTCCGAATATGAACCAAGCGTAACGCATATGTGTGCCCAGGATGTTCAACACACATACACGAATGATTCACAAATGATAAACAGAATTTAACCACGTCTTAACTAATAAATAAGTACTTTGTTACAATAATCAAATAGTTCACGAATAATATAACTCTAAATAATTGCAGCGGAAAATAAACTAAACAGCACGACTCCAATCCACAGGCAATTGACGGCGGTACGCAACCTAGTACTCCTCGTGATCCTCAGGGTACTCCCAATTATCTCCAGTAGCTGTTGGGGGGATTGCAAGGGTGAGTACATGTCGTACTCAGCAAGTGTGGAAAGTATGACATGTGGCTTATTCAAATGACGACAATAATAATGGCTAAGTGCTGAAAAGTACAGTAAAACATTTGAAAAGCATTATACTATGTCTATGTGAAATAAATCCCATCATATTAACAAAGTATAAACAATATCCAATTATTACCAACATTACCATTATCCATGTCCAATTACCATAACTCAATTCCATAACCATGACCACAATCCATAAACCATGACCGTTACCAAACCATAACCATCCCAAATCCCAATTCCAACTCTAATCATGTAGGTCATCCAGGCGCTCATAACCGAGAGCACGGCTATCATGATAGTTTTTAACACTCTGCAGAGGTTGTACCACTTTACCCACATGTTTGTGATTTTATCACCTTTCGATGACTAAGAAACCTCCATTGTGCCATCTCACACTTCCGTAGGTGTGTGGCCAAGAGATCACAAAATAGCCTTTCAAAAGGGACTACTAGTATGTACGGGCCCACTAAGGTTTCACCGGCAGGCTTGAACCTCTATTCTCCCACCCACGGGTCCCCTCGTGTGCCATGCGGATCCCAGGGCAGTCCTCCTCGACTCCCATTCCCCGCGCCATCCAATGGTCCATACAATACTAGCAGCGCTCCTAATTATTCAGCTACGCCGCACCCATACTTGGCCTTGTGGTGGCACTGTTGACCTGGCATATTCTCGCATGAACCGGTCCTTAGATCTAAGGCAAGCAAACCACCATGACATCCAACCCATCCACAAAACCATGCTTGCTTAGATCACCCATCAGATTGACCAGTTCACATTAACCATAATGTCATTGATGCATAATTAAATGTGTAGTGTTGTTTGCCATCCCAATTAATTAAGCGAAGCAAAAAGGTAAAAACCCTTCCCGACTCTCTACCATAATTCCAGGTGACAAGGGTGGTCAAACAAAACTAGTAAACTTCCTACCATAGGATTCCCATCAATTTGACACAAGCATGCAAGTTCGCAACCAAAACATTTAATTTAAAATAGGATCAATATGCTTCAAGGACACTTGCCTTGCTCCGGCGGATGGGGTTGCTCAAGCGCTTCGAAGTCTTGGTTTTGGAAATCCTCGTATGCAACCTCTTGAGTACGTTCCTCTACGCGTGATCATACATACAAGAAAACATATACAATTCAACATAATGCACACAAAATAATCAACATGCAATGACATGTATGCATGCCCAATTTAATAATTAATTTACTACGGTCATTTATTAATTAGATGCGACTAGTTCATACGTGTTCATAAGGGTTTACGGGGGTTTTAGGGTGGATTAATGCTGCTGAAATAAAATTTATGGTGCAACTCAAATTAATTTACGCCTACTAGATTTAATATGATCGCAAAAATTCGCATCGGGAACGAACCCTACCGTAGATCTGACGGCGTGACGGTCGCGGAATAAATGCGACGCGAAGACGAAAAAAGATGGTGCAGCAGTCCTTCGGCGGCGCGATGACGGCGGCGCGATGTCGGCGACGATCTCCGGCGAACGGCGGTGTCCTCCTCTTTTTCTCCCTCTTCTTCCCCTTCTTTTTCTCTTTTTTTCTTCCCTGGGCGCCTCTGTTTTCTCTGTTCCCGTCGGCTGCTTCCGGCGGCTGGGTTTCTCCAGGCGGCGGCTTCTGGCGGCTGCTGGTTCGTGGGGGAAAAAGAGCCTAGGCCTGGGTCCTATTTATAGGGGCGGTGCTAGGGTACGGCACCGGTATCCGGCTCGGTTGGGAGTCACGCGGCACCGGGAAACGCGGCACGGGAGTCGGACGCGGAAGGGAGAGCGGGAGTTTCGGGAGTATCGGGCGCGCTTGCGGAAAAATCGCGGAGGCGGGGGCCGAATCGGACCGGGCGCTACGCGGGAAGGCCGGGGCTGGGCGCCTCGGGGCGGGCGCGCTTGGGCGGCACGCGGCCGGCTGGGCGCTCGGCGCCTCGCACGCCAGGCGGCGGGCGGGCCCCGCGGGGGCGTCGCGTCAGGGCGGGACGGCGCTGGCAGGGCGGGCAGGCGGGCGCAGCGCAGCGCGCTGCGCTGCAGCGGCAGGCGCGAGGGGGCGGAGCGGGGCCGGCTCGGCCGGCTGGGCCGCTGGCCTGGCCGCCGGGCGGCTCCCTTTTTTTTTTCTTTTTTTATATATATATATATTATAATATATTTTATTACTTATATTTTATTTATATTATTTTTTTTTCATTTTACTTATTTATTATTTATATATATATATATTTATTTATTTATTATATATAATTTATTTATATATATGTTTCTTTTATATATATATATATATTATTTTATATTTATTCCCTAATATATGTTTTACGTTATAATTATTGGTTTCTTTTCTTCCTTTACCACACGTATTTGTATATGCATATGTTTTATTATTTTTCTTTCATTCTACTAGTGTTTAATGCATGACCATGTATGCAATGCATGATGCGAAAATTTAGGGTGTTACAAACCTACCCCCCTTAAAGTGAATCTCGCCCTCGAGATTCGACAGCGTGGAGAAAAAATGAGGGAATTCTGCCTTCAGGTCTTCTTCACGTTCCCATGTAGCTTCGGCTTCCGTATGGTGTTTCCATTGCACTTTGCACCAACGGATCCTCTTATTTCTCGTGACTCTTTCCTTCATATCCAAAATTTTGATAGGTTGTTCGACATAGGACAAATCCTCTTGAAGTTCTAACTCGCCCATCGGCACTTGTTCTTCCGGTACTCTGAGACACTTCTTGAGTTGAGAGACGTGAAACACGTCGTGTACATCGGAGAGATACGTTGGCAGCTCAAGTCGATAAGCTACCTCTCCTCGCTTGTCCAGAATCTTAAATGGTCCGATGTAACGTGGTGCGAGTTTTCCCTTGACATTAAACCGTCGCTGACCTCTGATAGGTGACACTTTGAGGTATACAAAATCTCCAACTTCAAAGGTCAAACTCCTTCGCCTATTATCAGCATAACCTTTCTGTCGAGACTGGGCAGCCTTTAAGTTTTCCCGTATTATCTGGACTTGCCTTTCAGCTTCTTGTAATATGTCGGGACCAAACACCTGATTCTCTCCGGTTTCATTCCAAAACAAGGGAGTCCTACACTTCCTTCCGTATAGTGCTTCATAGGGTGACATTTTCAAACTTGCTTGGTAACTATTGTTGTACGAGAATTCAGCATACGGCAAACTTTTATCCCAACTTTTCCTATGCTTTAAAGCACATGCTCTCAACATGTCTTCCAAAATTTGGTTGGTCCTCTCGGTTTGTCCATCTGTTTGAGGGTGATACGCCGAACTAAAGTTCAGCCTTGTTCCCATTGCTTCATGCAATTTCTGCCAAAATCTGGAGGTGAATTGAGAACCTCTATCCGAGACTATCTTCTTTGGTACTCCGTGTCGGCACACAATATGTTCCATATACAATTCTGCTAGCTTTGTGGTGGTATATGTGGTCTTGACAGGAATGAAATGAGCTGATTTTGTCAATCGATCCACAATAACCCATATTGAATCATAGCCAGACTGAGTTCGCGGTAATCCAACTATAAAGTCCATACCAATCTCTTCCCACTTCCACTCCGGGATCTTCAATGGTTGTAACAATCCGGCTGGCCTTTGATGTTCAGCTTTAACTCGTTGGCACACATCACAAAGTGCAACATATTCGGCTATGTCCTTTTTCATGCTGGCCCACCAGTAGCATGTCTTTAAGTCCTTGTACATCTTCGTACAGCCAGGATGAATTGAGTAAGGCGAGTCATGTGCCTCCTTCAATATTGTTTCTCGAATATGCCTGACATTAGGTACCACAATCCTCTTTCCGAGCCATAAGGTACCCTGTTCGTCCTCATCAAATCTGAATTCCTTTCCTTCTTGGGTCCTTTCTTTGATTTCTTGTATTTCCTTGTCCTTTGTCTGTCCTTCCCGTATTTCCTGCTCTAATGTTGGGTTGACTTCCATCGTTCCCATCTCATTTATGAATCCGAGGTTCAACCGTTCAAACTCCTTGCATAACTCGGATGGCAGCTCTCGAACTGTGAGTTGATGACATACTCCTTTACGGCTCAAGGCATCGGCCACTACGTTGGCCTTCCCTGGGTGATAGTTGATTCCCACGTCATAATCCTTGATGAGCTCCAACCATCGGCGTTGCCTCAGGTTCAGATCCGTTTGCGTAAATATGTACTTGAGACTCTTGTGGTCCGTATAAATCTCACATCGGTGACCAAAAACATAGTGTCTCCATATCTTCAAGGCGTGTACCACGGCTGCGAGTTCAAGGTCGTGTGTAGGATAATTCAACTCATGTTTCTTTAGTTGCCTCGATGCATAAGCTACCACTTGGCCTTCTTGCATGAGCACACATCCTAATCCTTGTCATGCTCTAATCCTTGTCTTGATGCATCACAATATATATCAAAACTCTTGCTCACGTCCGGTAATACTAACACTGGCGCGGTTGTCAATCTTTTCTTTAACTCTTCAAAGCTATCCTGACAAGCTTGAGTCCATCGGAATGCCTTTCCCTTCATGAGTAATTCGGTCATAGGCTTGGCTATCTTGGAAAAATCCTTTATGAATCGGCGGTAATATCCAGCCATTCCAAGGAAACTCCGAATCTCCTTGACATTCTGTGGCGGTTCCCACTTAAGCACATCTCTCACCTTCCCTGGGTCAACTGATACTCCTCCTCCGGAAATAATATGGCCTAAGAAAGAAACTTCCCGTAACCAAAATTGACATTTACTGAACTTGGCGTACAACTGATGCTCCCTCAATTTTTGCAGCGTAAGCCTCAAGTGTTCCTCATGTTCCTTCTCGTCCTTCGAGTAGATCATAATATCATCGATGAACACTACAACGAACTTATCCAGATATTCCATGAAGACCTTATTCATAAGATACATAAAGTACGCAGGCGCATTCGTCAATCCAAATGACATGACGGTGTACTCATAAGATCCATATCGTGTCCGAAATGCCGTCTTGGGTATGTCTGATGGTCTAATCTTCATTTGGAAGTATCCTGACCGCAAGTCGATCTTGGAGAAGATACAGGCACCCTTCATTTGGTCGAACAAATCCTCAATACGGGGCAGTGAGTACTTGTTCTTAATTGTCACTTCATTGAGAGACCTATAGTCCACACACATCCTCTGGGTTCCATCCTTCTTATCTACGAAGAGCACTGGGGCTCCCCACGGGGATGAACTTGGGCGTATAAAACCCTTCTCTAGCTGCTCTTGAATTTGCTTCTTGAGCTCTGCTAATTCCTTAGGAGGCATCCTATACGGCCTCTTAGCTATAGGTGCAGTTCCGGGTATCAACTCAATGGCGAATTCTATGTCACGATCAGGTGGCATACCTGGCAACTCATCTGGAAACACGTCTGGGTACTCGCGAACGATCGGAATGCTTTCCAATGTCACTTCTTCCACGTGATTCAGCATCGCTTTTCCTCTTGCAGGTTGGGCTGCTTCAACTTCAATGCGTGTACCATGTTCACTGGTCAACTGCACAATCCTCTCGGCGCATTGAATGACTCCATTATACTTGCTCAACCAGTCCATTCCAAGTATTATGTCTATTCCTTGGGAGTCCAATACTATGAGGTTTGCGAGAAAGTCTACCCCCCTTATTTTAATGCTTACTTTCGGACATACTATATTTGTCCTCATCTCTCCGCCAGGAGAACTTACTAGCATAGTTTGCTTCATATGAGATATAGGCAAATTGTACTTGGCAACATACTTTGACGAGATGAATGAATGAGATGCTCCTGAATCAAATAAAACAGTCGCGGGGTTGGAGTTGGCGAGAAACATACCAATCACGACGTCATCAGCTTGCTGGGCTTCCTCAGTAGAGATATGATTGACATTGCCACGAGCAAAATTCTGCTGTCCACGGTTGCCTTGTGGTGCTCCTCCATTTGGTCGCGGGTGATTTGGCCTTGGTGCATTGTTCATAGGTCCATTGTTTCTCTTGGGGCATTGACTTGCAAAGTGTCCGGGTTCTCCACACGCATAGCATGTCTTACCACCCATAGCATTGGGGAAGTTTGGGCGCATCTGGTTTTGAGCATTTGCCGCCATGTTAGGACGCGGCGCAGGTGGCACAGGATTGCGAGGCGCTTGCATGGCGGGGCGTTGCTGCGGTGGCTGATTTAGGCGGGGCGGATAAGCAGTGCGGTATGCAGGAGCAGAGGGGTTGTATTGTGGTGCAGTAGGTGGTGCATAGCGGGGGCGAACATTGCTTCCTTGCTGCGGTCCATGATGTGACATCTTCCTCTTGTTGTCTTGCTCCATCTCACGAATCTTGTTCTCAACCACAATAGCCTTGTCAACCAGCTTTTGGAAGTTTGGATAATCAGTATTGAGCAACTGGACTTGAATTTCATTGTTGAGACCTCTCATAAACAGATACTGCTTCCTACTATCAGTTTTGATGTCTTCTGGGGCATATCTTGATAATTGAGTGAATTTATTGAGATACTCACTCACACTCATCCTTCCTTGCCTGAGATTTTCAAAGTCTTGTCTCCTCAGTATCATAACTCCTTCAGGTACATAGTGGGAACGGAAACTCTGTTTAAACTCAGCCCAAGTGATTGTTTCCTGATTATCATGAGCGTTGCAAAGAGCTTCCCACCAGTCAACGGCTGCTCCAACTAGTTGATGTGATGCAAAGAGAACCTTCTCCCTGTCAGTGCACTGGACAATAGCAAGTTTCTTCTCAACGGACTTCAGCCAATCATCAGCTTCCATTGGGTCTGTGGCTTGTGCAAAGGTAGGCGGTCTGGTCCTCATGAAATCTCCCAAACGGTTGTGATGTGGCGGGGGTGGCGGTGGAGGCATATGGGGCTGATTGTTGTTGCCAGCTTGCAGCTGTCCCATGGTCTGTATCATGGTCTGCATGAGCTGGTTCTGCATGGCTAACAGTTGTTCAATGTTGATAGCTCCATGAGCATGTCCCTGGTTGTTCTGAGGTACTTCATTGCGCTCCTCCTCATCGTTGGCATCCCTCTGGTTACGAGTTCTCACCATCTGTTGGCGAAAGAAAGGTGGGGATAGAAGGATTTAGAATTTGGAAGGAAACGTCCCAACTATATGCATCAAGGTATGCGACACTAAATAATCCTTTATTAATATATACCTATATTACGAGGATGTGGACAATTGCCGAAGCATCCCACAACTCTCTACTAAGCACACAAGCACTCAAACAAGCACCAAACAGAATTTACAAAGATCCTAAAAGAAGTAATACAACTCAAGGCCACACAAGTATATCTACATCGCTCTTATTTACTAATGGGGGTGTGCCTATCCTTGAGTCGTGGCATAGGTCGAGGACTAGTCGTCGTCGAGCGGGAACTCATCCGGGTCCTCGTCGTCGTCGTCGGGGTCCTCGGGGTCCTGTGGGTCCTGGGGTGGTGAGGCAGCAGGCGGCGGTGGTGCGGTAGACGCCACACTGGAAGGCTCCTCGTCAGAGGACTCCTCAGAGGATGACTCACGCTGACCGTTGCGACGGTCTGGAGAGTCCGGGGTCCACATCGGGGTGTCGGACGCGTAGTCGTCCGGGTCCTCGTCGGTGATCCGACGATACCTCCTGATTATCGCCTCATGGCGCTGGGCGAGGTCGCGTCCATCCTGGATCTCCTGCTGCGCCCTCTGAAGTCGGGCACTCAGCTGGGTCACGTCGCCAACAGTCTGACGAGACTGCGGGAGGTCCAGGGGTCCCTCCACGTGCCTGGAGACGAAGCGCGCAGTGCCACTAGGACGCTGCGGGACGAAGGCGTGAACCGTGTCCTCCAGACGGAAACGGCGGGCATGGCTCCAGAAAGTGGCTGCTTCTCAGCTAGCATCCTGCTCTGCAGATCGGCGGGAGCTCCTCCAAGCAGGGCTGCTGTGGGTCTTCACCAACTCGTCACCGTAGTAGATATAAATTTTGCAGCTCCACTCCTTCCTGCCGGGGCGCTGCACTCCAGTGGTGTGGTAGGAGAGCGAGAGACTGTGGTGGCGGTAGCCAGCCTCACGGAGTAGGGCACGGAGACGGTGTCGCAACTGTCCTGCGGCTCTGCCGTCAGAACGGATCACCACCGGGTGACGGGGGTCGACGGCCGGAGAGCGACTAGCCAACCTACGCGGGGGCACGAGTCCACCGGTCGACTTACGGGGGGTTGTCTTGGTGCGGGCTATCTACAAGAAACAAGAATACATTAGAAAAATAATGAAAAACAAATCTGAAAATTTCAGCAGTTAAACGGCGGACAAAAAGCGGTGCAGCGGTTCTAAAAGAACGAAAAATAAAGAGAAAAATTACAGCAACCAACACAATAATTTTACCCACACATAATAGCAGCAAAACACACCGTTTTCGCGAAAATTTATACAGCAAAACAGCAGCACTTAATATTGCTCACTTCTGAAAATTTTTATCAAAAACGCAGCAGCGATCAATACTTTTTGCGGCCGAAAATAAAGGAAACAAAACAGCAGCAAAAATTTTCGAAAATAGCATATTAGAAGAGTGTTCCTAAGTGCTCTAGAGTGTCCATTCTACCTAGGCTTGCGTCCTACGGTCAACCTGGCTCTGATACCAATTTGTGACACCCGGTTCCGAATATGAACCAAGAGTAACGCATATGTGTGCCCAGGATGTTCAACACACATACACGAATGATTCACAAATGATAAACAGAATTTAACCACGTCTTAACTAATAAATAAGTACTTTGTTACAATAATCCAATAGTTCACGAATAATATAACTCTAAATAATTGCAGCGGAAAATAAACTAAACAGCACGACTCCAATCCACAGGCAATTGACGGCGGTACGCAACCTAGTACTCCTCGTGATCCTCAGGGTACTCCCAATTATCTCCAGTAGCTGTTGGGGGGATTGCAAGGGTGAGTACATGTCGTACTCAACAAGTGTGGAAAGTATGACATGTGGCTTATTCAAATGACGACAATAATAATGGCTAAGTGCTGAAAAGTACAGTAAAACATTTGAAAAGCATTATACTATGTCTATGTGAAATAAATCCCATCATATTAACAAAGTATAAACAATATCCAATTATTACCAACATTACCATTATCCATGTACAATTACCATAACTCAATTCCATAACCATGACCACAATCCATAAACCATGACCGTTACCAAACCATAACCATCCCAAATCCCAATTCCAACTCTAATCATGTAGGTCATCCAGGCGCTCATAACCGAGAGCACGGCTATCATGATAGTTTTTAACACTCTGCAGAGGTTGTACCACTTTACCCACATGTTTGTGATTTTATCACCTTTCGATGACTAAGAAACCTCCATTGTGCCATCTCACACTTCCGTAGGTGTGTGGCCAAGAGATCACAAAATAGCCTTTCAAAAGGGACTACTAGTATGTACGGGCCCACTAAGGTTTCACCGGCAGGCTTGAACCTCTATTCTCCCACCCACGGGTCCCCTCGTGTGCCATGCGGATCCCAGGGCAGTCCTCCTCGACTCCCATTCCCCGCGCCATCCAATGGTCCATACAATACTAGCAGCGCTCCTAATTATTCAGCTACGCCGCACCCATACTTAGCCTTGTGGTGGCACTGTTGACCTGGCATATTCTCGCATGAACCGGTCCTTAGATCTAAGGCAAGCAAACCACCATGACATCCAACCCATCCACAAAACCATGCTTGCTTAGATCACCCATCAGATTGACCAGTTCACATTAACCATAATGTCATTGATGCATAATTAAATGTGTAATGTTGTTTGCCATCCCAATTAATTAAGCGAAGCAAAAAGGTAAAAACCCTTCCCGACTCTCTACCATAATTCCAGGTGACAAGGGTGGTCAAACAAAACTAGTAAACTTCCTACCATAGGATTCCCATCAATTTGACACAAGCATGCAAGTTCGCAACCAAAACATTTAATTTAAAATAGGATCAATATGCTTCAAGGACACTTGCCTTGCTCCGGCGGATGGGGTTGCTCAAGCGCTTCGAAGTCTTGGTTTTGGAAATCCTCGTATGCAACCTCTTGAGTACGTTCCTCTACGCGTGATCATACATACAAGAAAACATATACAATTCAACATAATGCACACAAAATAATCAACATGCAATGACATGTATGCATGCCCAATTTAATAATTAATTTACTACGGTCATTTATTAATTAGATGCGACTAGTTCATACGTGTTCATAAGGGTTTACGGGGGTTTTAGGGTGGATTAATGCTGCTGAAATAAAATTTATGGTGCAACTCAAATTAATTTACGCCTACTAGATTTAATATGATCGCAAAAATTCGCATCGGGAACGAACCCTACCGTAGATCTGACGGCGTGACGGTCGCGGAATAAATGCGACGCGAAGACGAAAAAAGATGGTGCAGCAGTCCTTCGGCGGCGCGATGACGGCGGCGCGATGTCGGCGACGATCTCCGGCGAACGGCGGTGTCCTCCTCTTTTTCTCCCTCTTCTTCCCCTTCTTTTTCTCTTTTTTTCTTCCCTGGGCGCCTCTGTTTTCTCTGTTCCCGTCGGCTGCTTCCGGCGGCTGGGTTTCTCCAGGCGGCGGCTTCTGGCGGCTGCTGGTTCGTGGGGGAAAAAGAGCCTAGGCCTGGGTCCTATTTATAGGGGCGGTGCTAGGGTACGGCACCGGTATCCGGCTCGGTTGGGAGTCACGCGGCACCGGGAAACGCGGCACGGGAGTCGGACGCGGAAGGGAGAGCGGGAGTTTCGGGAGTATCGGGCGCGCTTGCGGAAAAATCGCGGAGGCGGGGGCCGAATCGGACCGGGCGCTACGCGGGAAGGCCGGGGCTGGGCGCCTCGGGGCGGGCGCGCTTGGGCGGCACGCGGCCGGCTGGGCGCTCGGCGCCTCGCACGCCAGGCGGCGGGCGGGCCCCGCGGGGGCGTCGCGTCAGGGCGGGACGGCGCTGGCAGGGCGGGCAGGCGGGCGCAGCGCAGCGCGCTGCGCTGCAGCGGCAGGCGCGAGGGGGCGGAGCGGGGCCGGCTCGGCCGGCTGGGCCGCTGGCCTGGCCGCCGGGCGGCTCCCTTTTTTTTTTCTTTTTTATATATATATATATTATAATATATTTTATTACTTATATTTTATTTATATTATTTTTTTCATTTTACTTATTTATTATTTATATATATATTTATTTATTATATATAATTTATTTATATATATGTTTCTTTTTATATATATATATATATTATTTTATATTTATTCCCTAATATATGTTTTACGTTATAATTATTGGTTTCTTTTCTTCCTTTACCACACGTATTTGTATATGCATATGTTTTATTATTTTTCTTTCATTCTACTAGTGTTTAATGCATGACCATGTATGCAATGCATGATGCGAAAATTTAGGGTGTTACACTTCAAGTTATTGAGGAAGTCCAGACCATTCCAATGGTCCGAAGAAGTAGAGAAGGCATTCCAGGAGCTGAAACAGTTCCTCACCACCCTACCAATTCTGGTAGCTCAGAACCCTGGTGAGCCTTTGTTTCTTTATATTTCAGCTACTAACGAAGTCGTCAGTATGGTTCTGGTTGCGGAGAGACCAAAACTACCCCACACCCAGGAATCCAGACCCCTTCGGGAGGGTCCGGAGGTTCCTGAAAACGAGTCTGTGTCCCAGCTCCCAGATTCGAACCCACAAGAAGTCACTTCAGGAGACCTAGACCCCTCCGGGAGGGTCCAGGTCATTTCTGAAGAAGCTCCGGGTTTCTCCAGCCAGAACCCGGAGGTCCCCGAAGAGAATCCAGACCCCTCCGAGAGGGTCCGGATCAATGAAGAGGAAGCTCCGGACCCCTCCGGGAGGGTCCGGACCATTAACGCCCGGTATACTTCATTAGTGAAGTATTACATGATGCCAAGACTCGATACCTAGAGGTGCATAAGCTTCTCTATGCAGTTCTTATTGCCTCTAGGAAGCTTCGACATTACTTCCAAGCTCACAAAGTCTCGGTGGTGACCTCCTATCCACATCGAGCAATCCTGCATAATCCCAATTCAACTGGGAATATTGCAAAGTGGGCAGCGGAATTGGCTGAATTTGATCTTGAATTTATTTCAATACAAGCAGTCAAGAGTCAAGCGTTGGCAGATTTTGTGGCAGAATGGACTCCCTCTCCATCAAATCCTGGGGGCCCCAGTGAGCAGAAGATGGAGCATCAAGCTCCAACCTTCACTGAGCCTCACGGGACCTTCTACTTCGATGGCTCCATGCAGAAGCAGGGGGCCGGAGCTGAAATCCTTCTCCTTGCACCGACTGGGGAGATGGTAAAATACATGGTACACCTTGACTTCAAGGCAACCAACAACATGGCGGAGTATGCAACACTCATCTACGGACTAAAGGTGGCACTGTCATATGGTGTCAAGCAACTGCTGGTCAAAGGAGATTCACAGCTCATCATCAAGCAGGTGAAGGGTGAATGCTCCTGCAATAATCTCCAGCTAGCTGCTTACCTCCTTGAAGTCCAGAGGCTTCAGAAGGACTTCAAAGTCCTAGATCTCCACCATGTTCAGCGTGCCCATAACGCTGAAGCTGACGAACTCTCGACTAAAGTGTCAACCGGAGCTCCGGCTCCTGACAGAACCTTTGTCCGTAGGTTGTCAAAACCAACAGCTCAGCCTGCCGAACTGAGCGAAGGGGGCGAGATCAGCATCCCGAAGCTGACGGTCCCGATGGCCCTGTTACCATGGCAGACATCAAGGGTCGTAGGTGCTGACTGGAGCTCCGAGCAACCCAGCACGCAAGACTCAAAAGCTCAAGCTAGCTCCGATGCATGGATCTCGGAGATCCGGAGCTACTTGAAAGACAACATCCTTCCTGACGATGATGTATTCGCTGACTGGGTAGTCAGATTGGCTAAAAGATACACCCTGGTAGAAGGGGATCTCTACCTGCGCGATGCCAACGGCATCCTAATGCGGTGCATCACAAGGGAAGAAGGCTGCGAACTTCTCGCAGAAATCCATGGAGGCGAGTGTGGGAACCACGCATCTTCCCGCACGTTGGTCGGTAAAGCCTTTTGGCATGGCTTCTACTGGCCTACAGCGCTCCAGGATGCCACTAAGCTGGTGAAGAAATGTGAAGCATGCCAATTTCATGCAAAGCAAATTCATACACCGGCTCAGCCCTTACAAATGATACCTCCTACATGTCCCTTCGTCGTGTGGGGGATGGACATCTTGGGACCCTTCCCAAGAGCCGTCAGAGGTTACAAGTTCCTGTACGTCGCCATCGACAAGTTCACCAAGTGGCCGGAAGCAACTCCAGTTGTGACAATCAACAAGCAATCTGCTATCAACTTTCTGCAATCCATTGTAAGCAGATTTGGAGTCCCAAACAAAATCATCACTGATAATGGGACTCAATTCACAAGCTCCGCATTCCAAGGATATTGCGAAGACCTCGGCATACAAGTTTGCTACGCCTCCATAGCACACCCAGCCAGCAATGGCCAAGCCGAGAGAGCAAATGCAGAAATCCTTAAGGGACTCAAAACGCGCACCTATGAGCGCTTGAAGAAACATGGAGCCAACTGGATCGAAGAGCTTCCGCCCACTTTATGGGCTAACAGGACATCTCAAAACCGGTCAACTGGAGAGACACCCATCTTCCTGGTGTACGGAGCTGAAGCAATCCTTCCTCCGGAAATCACCTTGGGTTCACTCCGGGTCCGGACCTTCGACGAAGTCGCGCAGGACCAGCTCCGGCATGAAGACCTAGACCTCCTTGAGGAGGGAAGGTGCCAAGCAGCTGTTCGGAATGCCCGATATCGTCAAGCTCTACGGCGTTATCATCAGCGGCATGTACACAACCGACAGCTCGAGGAAGGCGATCTGGTGCTATGGAGAATACTATCCAGAGAAGGGTTAAACAAACTCTCCCCCGGCTGGGAGGGGCCCTTCCGAGTGATTAAAGTATCCCGTCCCGGAAGCGTTCGCTCGGCTACCGAGGATGGGACACCTCTCCCGAATCCTTGGAATATCGAGCACCTCCGTAAGTTCTACACTTAATACCACGAAGGTGAGTCTTGAGTAACTTGGGGTGTATGTTATAGAGTCATTGTACAGAGTCGGGTAGTTCCTCCGGGAGAGCAGCCGGACCTTTCCCGAAAGGTCCACAAAGCTCATGCAACACTTGTCACAGTCTCAGGACTAAAAGTGTGGCTAACTACCCTGGGTCAAACGAGAAATGAAACACACTTAGCCTGGTTCCGTACCCTAAGAGTGTACTTGTTTCCCCTGTACCCCGGACCTATAATGAAAGACATCTTCATGTGAAATAGACTCCACATGCATTTATTTTGTACAGGCTCAACATTTTTATTTTTCTATTTCTTGTCTATAACAAAGACGTGCAATTCTTAAGAAATTTTAGTTCGACCGGTTTATATACGATTCGAGTTGTATTGTCAGTTCTTTTGGATTCAAATATCGTTCATGGCCAACTCGCCTGAAAGCCGCCAAGCCAATCTAGGGCTGGAGTGTGCTATCGACTTAGCCTGGTCAAGCACCCTAAGTACGCCACTCTACCTACACCCCGGCAGGCCGAAGTAAGGCGGGTCCATGGACAGTTGAACCTAGAAGAAAAGACAACGTATCCGGTTGTATTTAAAATCGCGTTCAACTTAAAATCTTCTTGAGAATCGTAAGCCGTGACGAAATTATAGACAAGGAACGAATTTTACTCTTTTTCTTGACTTAAGTGTGCAGGAAAAATAAAGTCTACATTGATGGAGAAAAGCCGGAGCTAACTAAGCTTCGACTCCCCTAAGATGGTGAGAAGACCCCGTAAATGGAGTCTGCTGCCAACAAACCAAGTGTTGGCAAAGGTCACTGCCGGAGCTACTCAGCTCCGACACCCCGGAGGACTAACTATCGATAATCTATGGTTGATAGAGGCTATTGCCGGAGCTATCAAGTTCCAGCGATGGACAATGCCGGAGCTTCTAAGCTCCGACAACCTCAGGGGACCTTCACTATCGAAGACTTCAGACCTAAATTCTACAAGTTCAGAGCAAATGAGTCTTCAACAAAACACAATATCCTTTTGGTACATGTTCACAATCAAATTGTGTACATCTACCAGGGGGCCAAGTGAAGATAAAAGTGTTGAAGACAAAAAGTGAAATTCTCAAAAATTTGGGGATTTCATTTATCTGGAGACAGGAGATTACATCTGAAGACAAGGGATTACAAAATTGAGGAAGAAGAAGAGAAAATACAAGTGAGAGCTAAAGAGATGGTCCTAGACCCTATGGAAGAACTCGGCGACCTTCTGGGCGACCTCCGATACGCTGGCTCGGGTAGCTTCGCCTTCTCCTTCGACGGGGCCTTCCAGCACCAAGTCCAGAGGAAATTGGGAGTTCCGGCTGGTGTAGCACGTCAGCACATACTCTGTGACGTTCTTCGCCAGGGATTTCCCCTCAACCTCCAGTTGGTCTGCGATGACATCGCCCACCTTGGAGAGCTTGCTACCTGCTGCGCTCAACGCCTGCAACGCAAGGTCCAGCTCTGGCTCCGGATCATCCGGGCGCACGGGGCTAAAACCCATCAGCGTCAGCGTGTCGTTTGCCTTGCCCAGGAACTCCCAAATCCGTAGGGAGTCCGCCGTCCTTAAGCTCTTCATCTCTTCCAGGGATCTCCTGGCCGCCGTCAGTTCGGAATTCTCACGGGCGAGGCGCTCAACTTCTTTGGCGTTTTGCTGAATCTTTTCGGCAACCCGCCTCTCGAGTCTTCCGAGCTCCTCCTCCCGGAGGTGGATCTTGTTCCGGTGATCGACCATGTCCTTCTCCCTAGCCTACACTTTTTTCTCCCGGGCAACAAGGGCACACTCGTATTCGTAGAGTTCCTGCCCTCGCACCCAGGTCTTCTCCTCTTCCTCTTGGCAGCGCTCTTCCAATTTCTTGGTGCGCTCCTCGAGGCCCTTGTCCGCCAGAGCTACTTTCTCGGCAAGCTCCTCTTCCCTCCTCAGGACATCATCCCGCAGCTCAAGGAGTTTCTGCTCTTCATTCTCGAGCTGTTTCTCCCTCTCTTCAAGTGCCTCTCGGCGCTTGATGAGTGCAGTGTTAATGACCTCCAGCCTTTCATGGCGTTCCTTGGCTGCACTATTGGCTTCTTTGGCTTGATTGTAAATTTCCTGGGATTGGGTGTCGAGGGCCCGAGTCATGCTCTCCCTGTCATCCAGCAGCTTGCCCCAGTACTCCAGGCGGATCTTCTCCCGCTTGATCCACTCCTTGTCATCCGCTAGCCTTGACTGTGCCAGCTTGGTCTCGAAGCAGAGCCGATTACGCCACCGCCTAAGGGTTTGGCGCTCCTCTTCAAGAGCCTTGCTGTCGTGGAAGAAGGCCAATTGGACTTGACGCAGACTGGAGCAGGCATTGTCGATAGACATCGACAGCGGGATAGGCTCCGGACCTGCTGGGGTCTCCTCTGCTGGTTCCAGCGGGTCTTCACATACAAAAATTGGGTCCCACACTACGACAGTGGACCCCTGAGCTTCCAAGGCACTAGGGCCGTCCTCCGGTATGGCCTCAGTCGCCATCGAAGAAGGCCCTGCCGCCAAGTCTTCATTCACTTCCTCGGGCAGGGGGCCAGCGACTTCGTTTGGGCACTCCGGCTCGGCCGCAGGTACCTCCGACGTCGTTGCTTCTGGAGCAGGAGCTGCTACTGGCTCCAGTCGTGACACCTCTTCCGAAGGAGGCTCGAGCTCTATCGCCTCTTCAACCACCGGTTCAGGCGCCAGAAGGTCTTCATCTTCAACCAGCCCCGTGACCGGAGCTCCAACAATAACCGGCTCAGCGGCCAGTGCTTCGGAGGTAGCCAGCTCAACTGCCGGAACTACCTCGACCTCCGGCTCGCATGCCGGGGCTTCAGTCACCTCTGGCTCAACCGCCGGGGCTTCGACACCTTCCGGCTCCGAAGCCGGGACTACTACTTTCTCCGGCTCAACAGCCGGAGCTTCCATCACTGCAGCACCAGGACCCGGAGCTTCAACCTCCGAGACAGGTGCCGCTGGCGCATCTTCACTCCCGTGGTCCGGCGCTACCACGGGAACTTCTGGGGATGAGTCGAGGTCCATGACCACGACAGCCGGCACCGGAGTTGTCGCAGCCTCAGCCACCACTTGGGGCGGCACCGGGACAGGAGCAGAAGCTCCCACGTCCTCATACACTTTGGCTAAGGGTGGAGCCTCAATCCCCTTCTTGGGGACGCTGCAGATGATGATCGAAGAAAATCAACAAACAGTTGCTACAATTATATAGTTAACCAAGGTAAAGATTAAAAATTACCTTGGAAGGCTTCCGCACCAGCTTGTGCGGAACCTTTTTCCTGGACGTTCCGGGCTGGCCACGGTCGGCGTAGAAGCTCCAGAAGGCCCCCCGGAACCTGTCGCGGCCACAGGCGTTTCCCGGGTCGAGGCTCCCCTCGATCGGGAAGAACCCCCGGACCTGGAGGCTCTCACCGTCCCAGGTGCCGGAGTCGTGTGCCCGGAGCTAGCACCCTAGGAGGATCCCACCACGGGGACAGACGCGCTCTGGGAGGATCCCACTGCAGGAACGGTATCGTTCCGGAAGGACCCCACTACGGGGATAGTCGCCACGGTGGTAGAAGATCTTCCCCTCTAGGGAGAAGGAACCGAGGCGGAAGTAGCGGGCCTGACGGACCTTCCGTCGGCATGTCGTAGCTTCCTCTTCCGGCTCTCCGGCTCATCCGCCAGCTCCTTGCCCTTGCCGACGACCTCGACCCTCGGCTGTGGGTCAGGGACGGAGCCATCTTCGGGCATTCCGGGGATCGCCACCTGGGTGGTTGATCTTCTCTCGACGACACCAAGGTCATCAAGTGCGGGCATCTTCCGCCGGAGCTCCCTGCTGAACTCTACTTCCACGTTCAGAGGGAGAAAGGCCGACGGCGGAGTCAAGTCATCACCGTCGACGTCGATGTCGTGCTGGAATTTCTTGAGGTGGAACTCCAAGGTTTTCCCCACCATGTTGGACTTCAACCCGGTCTCAACCCGGTCCTCGTCCATCACGCTGTTGAGGGCCCAAGCGAGCTTCTCCCTCCTCTTCAGCGGCGCCCACCTGTTGGCCAGGAAGTTGCGAAATACCGCCTGAGGAGTCAATCCTCCCTCCACGCATTGGCGGATCCTAGTCAAGGCGGGGTTGAAAGCTTCTGCCAGCACCGGAGCTTCACTCCAGATCGTCGTGTCGATGCCGGGCAGACCGTCGGGCAGCTCCAACCTCTCGTGCTCCTCCACCCTGACAACTATCCAATCCTTCTTCCAGTCATCCCACTTCCCGGAAGGGAACGACCGGAGGTACTTGAATGGGCACTTCTTGCGCTTCACAAAGTAGTAGAAGCCAAGGTACTCATTGCTCTGGCCGGTGGTGTGGACGGTGAAGAAGGTCCGGAAGAGTTCGATGCAGGGGGGATGCCCACCCACATCTCACAGAAGTGGACGAAGATAGACACGAGGAGAATGGAATGAGGGCCAAGGTGGTATAGCTGCAGACCATAAAAGTCTAGCAGCATCAAGAAGAAGGAAGAAAAAGGTGGGATCAACCCCCCCATGGCGTACGAAGAAAAGTACACCATTTCGCCGGCGCGCTCCTTCTCGAAGGGGAGCTCTCTGCCGACACGGACCAAGCGGTTGAAGCAGTCCGAGGACCACCCCATGAGGGCCCGGACCTTCTTCAAATCGCCGTCAGTCTTCAAGCGACTCTCGCACGGACCCAACTCCATCGCGGCACAGCTAGGCAAGAGAAGAGGAGAGAAGCACAAGTTGGGAGTCTGAGCGCAAGATCAGATGAGAGGCGTAAAGAACTCCCGACAGTGTGCGCTTTCCTTCTTAAGTAAGCCCTCGCAACGCTTGGATGGAAACCACAGGGAAGTTGAAGATACCACTCAAGAATTCAACCCAGCCGATGACAAGAGGGCCCAGGACCACCCCGACGATCAAGTCGAGGCTCTTACCCAGGCGAATAGTTGTCATCATGCGGCGGGAAACCCAAAGGCGGCGGCCTGACAGGGGGCGCGGAACCGATATGGTTTTCGTATTGAGAACCGGCGACCTTCAATTGCGTGAGATCCGCACGTCAAAGATCTCATCTGCCGCACGAGGTGCGCCACGCGGCGGGATCTAACTATAAATCCCTGCCAACGGCACCTTCGAAGACCCTTGAAGACCCAGTTAAAGAGTCGCAAGGATGGACCCACCTCCGACGGAATGACTTCACCCCAGTGATCTTCCTCGGAGGTAGGTCCAGGGGGCCACTGTCGGTACCCTAAAAACCGTACACCCCTTGAGGTTACAAAGATTTCAAAGGAAAGTCATTTACTTGGTATGAAGACCCTCGGAGGCCCACATGTCAGATATAACCGGACCCGCTTCTCCAACATGGTTAATCCCTGGGTCGCCACGTGTACAACCAAACTAGAGCTACCGCCCACAAGGGGGAAGCTCCGGGCCACGTACCAAAATGGCACCTCCGGACTTAACCCCAGACCGAGAGAAGCTCCGGACCTGACACGTGTCGGGTAGCCCCGGAGCTACCTGTTTCCCACAGCAAGCTCCGGAGCTGCCACATGTCCAATCGTCGGACCTTCAGCCTCTAACCTCCGGAAGACCTTGTAACGGCTCCGGATCTTCAAAGGAGAGCCAAGGACTTCAAGACCCAATTAAGTGTCATTAATGCCATATTAATGACACTTAAACGGACAATCTTAACACCAGTAACGGTGCTATCAAAGCCCGTTACAGGATCATTAAGAGCAATTAAGCGTGTATCAATACTAATAACCGCCGGGGCCACATGTCGAGCCTGGCTAACTTGTAACGGCCTGCCCTTGTACTATAAAAGGACAGGCCGACGATACACGCAGGGAGGTTCACGAACGAACTCACGCACCCCATACACTCGTGGCAAGCTCATATTGCTAATACAACACCAACACACCCGTGGAGTAGGGTATTACGCTCAAGCGGCCCGAACCACGTAAATTCTTGTGTCTCCTATGTCAAACTCCTATTCACCTTCTTGAATCTCCGCGTGCCCACACCGAACATCAAACTCCCCTATCACTTTAGTAGTGTAGGGAGATCTGCCGGCTCCAACCGCCGACAGTGATGGATCTGGCATTGGTCTTGGTTGTGTACTCATGCAAGATAGAAGTATGGATCCCGACAGCTTCAGAATCATGACCAACATTATCCGACTCATGATCTTGAGCTCGCTGCCGTGGTGCTCGTATTGAAGATGTGGAGGCACTATCTATTAGGCAGTCTAGTGCATCTCTACACTGATCACAAGAGTTTGAAGTACATTTTCACCCAGAAAGACTTGAATATGCGACAACGAAGATGGTTGGAGTTAATCAAAGACTATGGGATTGAGATCCACTACCATCCTGGCAAAGAAAATGTGGTTGCAGATGCACTGAGCCGCAAGTTTCATGTCAATCATCCGTCGATCACTTCAATGGAAGAGGATGAGCCGAGTTTATACTTGGTTCCATATGGAGCGCTCTACAATCTGGCTCTCATTCCTACCATCAAGGAACATATTGTAGAGGCTCAAAAGGAAGACAAGGGAGTGTCGCACATTCAGCGAAGAATGAAGAAGGGGGAGATGAAATGCTTTCGATGTGATGATCATGGTACTATTTGGTTTAAAGACTGTATAGTCGTGCCCCATGACATGGAGCTCCGAAAGAAGATCTTGGATGAAGCACACTTATCCAAGTACTCTATTCATCCGGGTAGTAACAAGATGTACAAAGATCTGAAGAAGAAATTCTGGTGGTCCCGGATGAAGCGAGAGATAGCAAAATATATATCTGAATGTGACACAAGTCGGCTAGTGAATGTCGACCATTTGAGGCAAGCCGGACAGTTGCAACCCTTGAACATACCGGCATGGAAGTGGGAAGACATCAGCATGGATTTCATTGTAGGGTTACCTCTCACTTCCCGTAAGCATGATTCAATTTGGGTGATAGTTGATCGGTTGACCAAGTCAGCTCATTTTATACCCGTCAATATCAACTGCCATGCACTGAAGTACGCAGAGTTGTATATTGCTAGAATCATGTGCTTACATAGAGTACCCCACACTATCATTTCAGATCGTGGAGCCTTATTTGTTCTTGATTTTGGGAGCAGCTCCACACATCATTGGGTACCAAGTTGATTCGAAGCTCTTCTTATCATCCACAGACTGATGGTCAGACGGAGCGAGTAAATCAAGTCTTTGAGGACATGCTACGAGCTTGTGCCATCCACCATGGTAAAAATTGGGATGATCATCTACCATTGGCGGAGTTTTCATACAACAATGGTTATCAATCTAGTATCCAAATGGCGCCTGTCGGTACCCTAAAAACCATACACCCCCTGAGGTTACAAAGATCTCAAGGGAAGGACGTCTACTCAAATTGAAGACCCTCGGAGGCCCACTTGTCAGACATAACCGGACCTGCTTCTCCAACATGGTTAACCCCTAGGTTGCCACGTGTACTGCCAGACCGGAGCTACTACCCACAAGGGTGAAGCTCCGGGCTAGGTACCGAAACGGCACCTCTGGACTTAACCCCTGACCGAGACAAGCTCCGGACCTGACACGTGCCAGGCCACCCCGGAGCTTCCCGCTTCCCACAAGCAAGCTCCGGAGCTGCCACGTGTCCAAACGTCGGAGCTGGCCGCCTCAAACCTCCGGAAGACATTGTAACGACTCCAGATCTTCAAAGGATAGCCGCGGACTTCAAGACCCGATTAATTGTCATTAATTCCATGTTAATGACACTTAATCGGACAATCTTAACACCTGTAACGGCACTGTCGGAGCCCGTTACAGGGTTATTAACAACAATTAATCGTGTATCAATACTAGTAACCGCCGGGGCCACATGTCGGGCCAGGCTAACTTGTAACGGTTTGTCCTTGTACTATAAAAGGACAGACCGACGATACACGGAGAAGGGAGAAGGCTCTCGAACGCTCTCAGGCACACACGCATTGACGTGAGCTTTCATACATAAACTAATACAACACCACACACCCGTGGAGTAGGGTATTACACTCAGGCGGCCCGAACCACGTAAACCACTGTGTCTCTCGTGTCCAATCGTGATTCACTTTCTTGAGTCTCCGCGCGCCCACACCGAACTACAAACTCCTTCAACACTTTAGTAGTGTCAGGAGATCTGCCGACTCCAACAGTCGACAGTTGGCGCGCCAGGTAGGGGTGCCTGAGATTTTCAAGAATGGTGAATTCTGCGGCTGGATCATCCAACGGGCAACCTGCTGCTCAGGCTGTCGGGGGCAATCCCTCCAACATGCAGCCACCAGCAGGAGCCTCAGCACCAGCAGGAGTCACACTCCCACCACCACCATCTTCTCCGGCAAAACGTGCCGGGCAACATGATGGTGCGCCGGCGTCACATACTGCGCCGGCAAGTCATGACAACCCAGAACACGCGCTCCATGCAGCGCGTGCTCTTCTCCAGCGACCACCACCTCCGGATGCATCTCGAGATGCCATGGAGCAATGGAGGGCTGATGTTGAGCATTTGGTCGCAGCAGCGGCCGAACGCCTCAACAACCAGGGTCCTCCTCCTTCAGGGCGAGCCCCGTCGCAGCGACGGACGTTGTCTGGAAGACTTGGTCCTCATGTCTCCAACAACCGAAGACGAGCTGCGTCACAGCAAGTGACGTCGTTGCCCTCTGGGGCACGACGCACCCATACGGTATATCGGCTTTCGACACATGACCTCCGGGCGGAGCTTGATCGCTGATACCGCCAACAGGATGGCCGTGTCCATATCGAGCGAGCTCGAGAAAGACGGGATGCTCAAGACCTTTCTACTCTGGAAGGAGTAGGAGGAGGCTGTTCCGCCCTAGCCATGCACCTGCGCATGGTTAGATGGCCACAGAAGTTCCGGCCACACTTGCCGGAAAAATTCGACGGGACTGTGAACCCCGTAGAATTTCTGCAGATATACTCCACTGCAATCTTAGCAGCTGGAGGAAACGAGGCCGTAATGGCCAACTACTTTCCAGTGGCCTTAACTGGGACCGCCAGGTCCTGATTTATGAGCCTTCCACCCAACTCTATCGACAGTTGGGAGGAGCTGTGCCGTCAGTTCACTGCCAACTTCGGGAGTTCATACACCCGACCGGGCACTGAACTAGACCTTTTTGCGGTCGTGCAAAAAGGGGGAGAATCTTTGCGGTCATTCATCCAGAGGTTCTCTCAGGTACGCAACACAATCCCTTCTATCTCAAGCGCTTCTGTCATTGTGGCATTCAGACAGGGTGTACGAGACAAGAAGATGTTGGAGAAGCTGGCGATCAAAGAGATCACCAGCATCACGGAGCTCTTCAGCTTGGCAGACAAATGTGCCAGAGCTGCGGAGGGCCGTGAAATGCACTCCAAACCAGCCTTGGAGGATCACAAAAAATCCTCCAAAGAAGAAGCTGCTACCTCCGGGAGTGGCAAGAAGAAAAAGAAGACCAACGGCAAGAAGAAGCCGTCGGCCGGCACATCCAACGTTGCAGCCACTGCAACTCCTGGTGGCCGGGGGCCACGCCCCGAGAAGCGACCTCGACCGTCTTCCGAAGACGGCGGCAAATCCAAAATGTGGTGCCCCATTCACAAAACGGGCAGCCACAGGCTGGAAGACTGCCGGGAGGTCCAAAACCTTGCCGAGCGCTACAACAAGCGCCGGGAAGGGTCTCCTTTCTGACAGAGGGAGGGAAAACAGAAGGTTGACGAAGCTCCGGCTGAAGAGGAGTTAGGGTTTCAGGACCCCAAAAAGGTCCTGAAAGCCGTCTACACCTCCGTCGACGATGACTCCGACGTCTCCGACAACAAGCGTCGGAAAACCATGAACACCATCTTTGGTGGATCATGGGACATCACTTCTCGTCGTGTCATCAAGACTATGCAGCGGGATATGGCTGCTGTAGCTCCTACAGCTAGACCGGAGCCACATCGAAAGTGGATGGACACACCCATCACTTTTGATGCTTCGGACTGTCCTCGAAGCATGGTCGGAGCTGGCCAATTACCCTTGATGGTATCTCCCACCATCAACAACATCCAGCTCCATCATGTTATGGTGGATGGAGGTTCGGGGCTGAACCTTATAAGCTTTGAAGCTTTTACCAGACTTCAGCTTCAACCTTCGGATCTTCAGCCCTCTCGACCATTCTCCGGAGTAGGTCCGGGGGCCATTACCCCACTCGGAGCTATAATTCTCCCCGTTACCTTCGGGACACGGGAGAAGTACCGCACCGAGAAGTTGGTCTTCGACGTCGCTCAGATCAACTTACCATTCAACGCCATCTTGGGTAGACCTGCCCTATACAAATTTATGGCAGCTGCTCATTATGGATACTTGGTGTTGAAGATGCCAACACCAGCAGGCGTTCTCCGGATTCGTGGAGATCGCACCGCCGGAGTAACTGCTCTGGAGGAGCTCCATGCACTCACCACTGCGCAAGAGGAGGACTCCAGACAGGGGCAAGCTCCAAAACCTCCGAGTATTCGGCAACGAGGCTCAACCTCTGCTCCCCGTGTGCAGCCAAGCGGCAACACCGACATCCCCGTCAAAGTCGTCCAAATTGGTTCCGATGTCACTCAAACCACCCGCATATCGGGTGGGTTGAATGACAAATAGGAACTCGCGCTCATCACTTTCCTCCGGGCTAACGTTGACGTATTTGCTTGGCAACCGTCACAAATGCCTGGGATCCCCAGGGAAGTGATTGAGCACAATCTGAAGATTTACCCCGATGCTCGGCCTGTGCATCAGAAACCTCGGAAGCAATCTGTAGAGCGACATAACTTCATCCGACAAGAAGTGAAGAAGTTGCTCGAAGCCGGATTTATCCGAGAAGTCTTCCATCCAAAATGGCTGGCGAACCCAGTTGTTGTGCCCAAGGCCGGCGGGAAACTTCGGATGTGCATCGACTACACCACACTGAATAAGGCATGTCCAAAAGATCCATTCCCACTACCTAGAATAGATCAGATAGTGGATTCCACCTCCGGGTGCGAGTTACTGTGTTTTCTAGACGCATATTCTGGATATCATCAAATCAGGATGTCTAGGGAGGATGAAGAGCATACTTCATTCATCACAGTGGATGGATTGTATTGTTACACAGCCATGCCGTTTGGTCTCAAGAATGCAGCTTCAACTTTTGTACGAGCTATGTACAAAACTTTCGAAGAACTCATCAGAGACATAGTGGAAGTGTATGTCGATGACATCGTGGTCAAAGTCAAGAACAAGGAGTCCCTCTTGGACACCTTGCAGGCTGTCTTCGACAAGCTGCGGGCCACCCGCACGAAGCTAAACCCAGACAAGTGCGTCTTCGGGGTTAGTTCCGGAAAGCTTCTTGGTTTCCTAGTAAGTCACCGGGGCATAGAGGCTAATCCGGCGAAGATAAAAGCCATTGAAGACATGCGGCCACCAACCCGCATCAAAGACGTCCAAAAATTAACTGGATGTCTAGCAGCCCTCAGCCGGTTCATTTCAAGACTGGCGGAAAGAGCACTTCCCTTCTTCAAGTTACTGAGGAAGTCCGGACCATTCCAATGGTCTGAAGAAGCAGAGAAGGCATTCCAGGAGCTGAAACAGTTCTCCGAACCCTGGTGAGCCTTTGTTGCTTTACATTTCAGCTACTGACGAAGTCGTCAGTATGGTTCTGGTTGCGGAGAGACCGGAACTACCCAATACTCAGGAATCCAGACCCCTTCGGGAGGGTCCGGAGGTTCCTGAAAGCGGGTCTGGGTCCCAGCTCCCAGACTCAAACCCACAAGAAGCCACTTCAGAGGACCCGGACCCCTCTAAGAGGGTCCAGGTCATTTCTGAAGAAGCTCCGGGTTCCTCCACCCAGAACCCGGAGGTCCCCGAAGAGAGTCTGGACCCCTCCGAGAGGGTTCGAATCAATGAAGAGGAAGCTCCGGACCCCTCCGGGAGGGTCCGGACCATTCAACGCCCGGTATACTTCATCAGTGAAGTGTTACATGATGCCAAGACTCGATACCTAGAGGTGCATAAACTGCTTTATGCAGTTCTTATTGCCTCAAGGAAGCTTCGACACTATTTCCAAGCTCACAAAGTCTCGGTGGTGACCTCATATCCACTTCGAGCGATCCTGCATAATCCCAATTCAACTGGGAATATTGCAAAGTGGGCAGCGGAATTGGCTGAATTCGATCTTGAATTCATTCCGAGACAAGCAATCAAGAGTCAAGCGTTGGCAGATTTCATGGCAGAATGGACTCCCTCTCCATTAAACCCTGGGGGCCCTAGCGAGCAGAAGACGGAACCTCAAGTTCCAACCTTCACTAAGCCTCACTGGACCCTTTACTTCGACGGCTCCATGCAGAAGCAGGGAGCCGGAGCTGGAATCCTTCTCCTCGCACCAACTGGGGAGAAGGTGAAATACATGGTACACCTTGACTTCAAGGCAACCAACAACATGGCGGAGTATGAAGCACTCATCTATGGATTAAAGGTGGCACTATCATACGGTGTCAAGCAATTGCTGGTCAAAGGAGATTCACAACTCGTCATCAAACAGGTGAAGGGTGAATGCTCCTGCAATAATCTCCAGCTGGCTGCTTACCTCCTTGAAGTCCAGAGGCTTCAGAAGGACTTCGAAGTCCTAGACCTTCACCATGTTCAGCGTGCTCACAACGCTGAAGCTGACGAACTCTCGACCAAGGCGTCAACTCGAGCTCCGGCTCCTGATGGAACCTTTGTCCGGAGGTTGTCAAAACCCACAGTTTAGCCTGCCGAACTGAACGAAGGGGGCGAGATCAGCATCCCGAAGCTGACGGTCCCGATGGCCCTGTTACCATGGCAGCCATCAAGGGTCGTAGGTGCTGCAGGAAGCTCCGAGCAACCCAGCACGCAAGACTCAAATGCTCAAGTCAGTTCCGATGCATGGATCTCGGAGATCCGGAGCTACTTGAAAGACAACATCCTTCCTGACGATGATGTATCCGCTGATCGGGTAGTCAGATTGGCTAAAAGATACACGTTGGTAGAAGGGGATCTCTACCGGCGCGGTGCCAATGGCATCCTAATGCGGTGCATCACAAGGGAAGAAGGTTGCGAGCTCCTCGCAGAAATCCATGGAGGCGAGTGTGGGAACCACGCATCTTCCCACACGCTGGTCGGAAAAGCCTTTCGGCACGGCTTCTACTGGCCTACAGCGCTCCAGGATGCCACTGAGCTGGTGAAGAAATGCAAAGCATGCCAATTTCATGCAAAGCAAATTCATACACCTGCACAGTCCTTACAAATGATACCTCCCACATGGCCTTTCGCTGTGTGGGGGATGGACATCTTGGGACCCTTCCCTAGAGCCGTCGGAGGTTACAAGTTCCTGTACGTCGCCATCGACAAGTTCACCAAGTGACCAGAAGCAACTCCCGTTGTGACGATCAACAAACAATCTGCAATCAATTTTCTACAATCCATCGTGAGCAGATTCGGAGTCCCAAATAAGATCATCACTGATAATGGGACTCAATTCACAAGCTCCGCATTTCAAGGATATTGCGAAGACCTCGGCATACAAGTTTGCTACGCTTCCGTAGCTCATCCTGCCAGCAATGGACAAGCCGAGAGAGCAAATGCAGAGATCCTTAAAGGACTCAAAACACGCACTTATGAGCGCTTGAAAAAGCACGGAGCCAATTGGATCGAAGAGCTTCCGCCCACTTTATGGGCCAACAGGACTTCTCCAAGTCGGGCAACCGGAGAAACACCCTTCTTTCTGGTGTACGGAGCTGAAGCGATCCTTCCTCCGGAAATCACTGTGGGGACCGGAGTCCACACATCCGAGGATCTCATTGGGTGGTACCGTGCGATGCGGCACCTAACAGCACACACAAAAAGGATACCAAAACATATAAAGTTTTCATTTCATAATAAGAAGAGTTTACAAAAGAGTGTACAAAAGAAGTACACACGCAGCGGAAAATACATACTCATAATTTCACCTAACTAAGCAGGAGAGAAGACGTCCATGCCCTAGGACGATTCTCACTAGCAACACGAAGAACATACAGCAGCGGCGTGGCTCACATGAGATTTATCTCGACACCTCGAGTCTCATGTACAACCTGAACAGCAGAAATGAAACTAATACCTGCAAAAATCGTTAAAGCGCAAACGTGAGCATAAGGCTCAGCAAGACTTAACCGTCTCACTAGACAGATGCAAGGGGACACTAAACATAGGTAAGGAATAGCATAAATGACTCGCCTACAAGTTGATCCTTATAATCAGGTTTTAAGTAGCAAATGACATTTCCCAAGCACGGCACATCATGGGCTCCACAATCAAACAAGAAACGCTTTACCAATGATATGACATGCTCGAGACACATAATGCTATTACAGCTAAAGTATGGGGAAATTGAAAACCTTTAGTTATACTATCTCTAAACCAAACAAGGTTGCAAGATAATTATAATTCAATACAATATGATTTCCTGGCTTCTTTAGTATTTACTACGTCACCGCTCAGTGAACAAGTGGTACTCTATTACTGCGAGGGACAGTGATTGCAATCAGGACACACCCGGACAACACGACACATACGCACTTTCGGAAATGCCAGCGAGCACTTCGCGCAGTACCTACGTAGCACTTCAGTACTAGTCGTATATGGCAACCTTTCGCGAGACACTCAAATGCCGAACCGGTCGATCCGTCACGGGCAGGAGGTCCCTGCGTGGGGCGTACTCTGACGTGCCCACCAGCGGATTTACACCTTGCTACCCTCAACCCACACCTATAAAACGGAACGGTATGCCTCGACACCCAAGTGACCAAGCTACGTCAGTTTATTGGATCCCATATGTCCATTATGTTGCCGGTACAATTCAAGCTTGTCCGAAGGGGCCGCACACGACGCGGGCCTTAATCGACACAGGCAGAGCTATGCGACCGAGACTCACTTCTCGCCGCTTCCTAGCCATTCCCTGCCCGGTCTCAATTTCATTATATTAAGCCATTTTCTATATAACCAATCCTGTGAGATACATCTCTCGCGAGTAGATTCCAACCACTCGACTTCTACCGGATTTCCTATGCATTAGCAAAGCAGTTACTACAGGTCAACTGTGACTCGTGCCAAATAAACCCCTGGGATTTTTGGTCATGCAAGTGGAGTATCATACACCCTAAACGTAATGCACAATTCATATACTATTCATCATAGTGATAAAGCAAAAGCTCATAAACGACTTAAATGCAAACCGGGGCTTGCCTTAGTTTGCGACTGAACAAATGTCAATTGTTAGGGCTTGATCTTCCTCCGGAGAACCTGCCATGGAACCTCAGTGGAAACACCTTGGCCTTCTCCTCCAAGTGAAGCTTCTTGTCGATCACCTATCAGCACGTTCCTATCGACATGATATGCATATAAGTAATTAAGTAATTAAGTAATTTAAGAAAAGACTCCACGGGGTTGTGTAAACTCTAAGAATGAGGAGTTCAACTAGGAAGGATAGATATGCCTTTGTTGTGTGAATGAACAAAGGATGAAGTCAAGTGGTCATAGTAGTATCGAGATGTGAATCGAAAGGTGCAATGTAAGCACACATTGCAACTTGGCACTCAACACTCGACGCTATGCCACCCAAGGACGATACAGCTGAATGGTGTGAAAGTGTTGGACTGGTAGGGTAAAGATGACCTAAGAGTCAAGGTGGCATAGTAGTGTCGAGATAAGCACTGAAAGGTGCAATGTAATGACACATCGCAATTTAGCACTCGACACTTGGAGCTATGCCGCACAAAGAGTGATAAGGTAGAATGGTGAAGAAGTATTACTGGACTGTGTGATGTAAGGATGACTAAGCGATCAAGATGGAGCATTGAAAGCTTAAGGCATGAGTGAACTGTGCAACAAGAGGTTGTGACTTAGAAGTCAACCAATGAAGTTACACAAACTCATTAAGGAGTAAACCTAATTTCGTGACAAGTGTGGTCGCAGGGTCCTGATAAGGATGAACCAGGATGAAACCCTAGCGACACTTGGGAGTGAAGTGAGATCGACATTGCTTGGACTCAAAGAGTCGTAACAAGCCCTGTTAATCTAATGTGAGTACCAAGACAACATTGAAATGACTTTTTGGTAAAGTAGTTTCTACGGCAAGCTTGTCGAGCATTGTTCAAGTGCTTACGTGACACTATTGCAGTGTCCTTTGCAAGATTGTCCAGATGAGCTCGGTGAACTCCTAGAACTCGAACATGATGCGAGACCTTGTCGTGACGGTTGCCATCACGGGAAGATTGGGTTAGCCAGGTCCACATCGATCCGGACTCGTCAAAGGGGTGAGCGGAATCTCGAACACCACTTCATGAGTCGAAGAGTTAGGGACTCGACTTAATTGTCGACAAAAGACTCGACGAACCTACAGTCGAAGAAGAGGTACACCAAGTTAACCAATCCTGTGATCGGCTACGGAACATCCTCGACACAACCAAGGAACTCTTATCCAAGGTCCCCCTTGGTCTAGTTCTCCTTGTTGGTCGCAACGTTATTGCATACCTCTACTCCAAGTCATCGGTGATCACCGAACCACTTGGTTTGACCTAGAAGGCATTTCATCGAGCACCCTAGCTACACTTAGGACTTAACGAGTCTCACCTCGACTAAACCCTAATTTGGCTAAATGACCATTGTACGACGAGTCGTGCTGGTGTTTCAGCACCACACACATCACAAGCATCCTTCATCTCGATGCCAGGACACGATGACGGCTCGGAGCGTCACGACGACGTCATATGGTCAACGACGTCGGCGCGGCTCATGGTGGAGCATCACGAGCACGCACGGACAAGTCAACGTGATACAAACGACAAAAGAGGTCAACTTAGGGACTCCTATAGGAATGATATCAATGCGGAAACTGGACGTACGACTTGACGACACAAGAGTAACCTTAGCGATCATGACGAACGGACGTCGGTGACGTCAAGCAAGGTATTTCAGGGTAAGGCTCACCTTGTAGGTATTTCGCCGAACATCTTGGTGTGTACTAGAGTTCCATCGCGTCATCACCATTCAAAGGGTATCTTGGCACATGTACTTGTCAATTGCCACATCACCATACCCCTGCATCAAGACCAGCTCTGAACATCAACGAAGTTGGTTCTTTCCTTGTGAACATTTCATCGAATACCTAGGCTGCAGCTCTGTCCCAACTAATCTTTGCACAAATCGAGCTAACCTTGAGCCAATTGTCGTCGCCGAGATGTCATCCACATGTTCCTGCACCTTGTGCATCTTATGACCTATTCGCATCTCTGGTTGGATGCAATCACGAAGGGGAACATCGCGACCAACACAACGCTGTTGTGGCAAGGAAGGGGGTGGGGACTATGGCGCAGGAAATAGGTTCACGCGGCCGACAAGCGATGTGTGGTGCTGGAACTATATGCTGAGTGCCGGACCATGGCAAGAGGGGTGCTGACGGCTTGTGGACGATGGATGTACACTGGTGACCATGCCCGCGGCGTGCTGGTGACCAGGATGGTGAGCAGTGGCGCTGAGTACCGTTGGATGGCGCAACAGCTTGACAGGAGCACTGCAGAGGCTTCATGGCGACCAGTCTCGTGCGGGGAAGTGGACAGTGACGGCGGAAGACAGAGGAGGCGCGAACGGGGTGGATCGCATGGTGCGTGGACAGCAAGGTCGCGCGTGGCGCGATGACCAGGGAGGCGCTCGGGGTCGAGCGTTGCAGCACGTGAGCAGGACTCCCGTCGGCAAGAAATCTAGCAAGAAACCTAGCTGGGAAGTGGAGAGGTAGAGGGAGGAGCATGAGGTGAAGAACTCACCCGGAGGACGAGCGACGGCCGTCGTCGAGGTTGGTGCACGGCGGCGGAAGCAGACTGAGCGCACGGCGCGGCCTGGGAGAGGAGGAGGCGCGACGGAGCGGGAAGGCGGTGTGCGCGCCGGGCGGAGCCGCTAGCGACGTCGCCGGGACGACGAGCGCGGCGGTGTGGTGAGCGGCGCCATGAGCGGTCGCGGGAGGTGCGCGGGCGCGCGGTATGGGGGCGAGTCAGGAGCCGACGCAGTGATAAGGGAGGGAGAGGAAGAAGCAAAGTTGCTTTTGTGGCCCTGAGGATAGACATGACATGTGGGCCCCATTTTTCTCTTCTCTTTATCCTCTTCATTTTCAGATGCAAAATATTCCATCCATTGAGCAGCTTACCAGTGGGGTCCACCTTTCCTAGTACTGAGGATAAGTATGACATGTGGGTCCCACTCTCTTCTCCCTTCTCTTTTCAAAATTCAAATGGAGCTAGCAAACAAGCTTCAAAAATAGTCAACTTTGGCCCAGTGACTAAATAAAATGTGGAGAATTTTATGGTGCAATCAGATTTCAAAACTGGGCAAGTTGAATTTGAACTCAGGTTTGAATTTGAATTCAAGTGGTGATACTTGACTCAAGGAAATAAATAGTAGATTAGGTTCAAAAATCCTGAAACTTTGAAGTTAACCTTTTTGAACCATAAGGGACCTCAGGAAAAATCTGGAGTTGATTTGGACAAAGTTGAGCACAAAGTTTAAATTTGAAGTCGACGTTGATTAAACTCTCAGTACGTGTCCAATAAATGGGAAATGGGCTTCAAAAATTTTGAAACTTTACCGAGAGTCTATTTGGAATATTAGAAGTTCATAGAAAAATTTACGGCATGAGATTTGAATATTTTTGGATGTCCCATTTTAGGGTTGGAATAATTCCTTTTTCTTTACCTCTATTTTGTTTTCTTATCTCCTTTAATTTTTCAATGAAAATGTGAAGACTTGGAAATTAAGGATCTCACACCTTAAGTTCCAAATACATTATCAACTATGTTCTATAGGTAAAATTTTAACAAGTCCCTATTTTAAGTGAACATAGTTTAACTCATATGGCTCATGTGAGTTTGGATTTCCAAGTCTATTTTCAAAATTTTTAAGTTCGCATTTTTGCGTTTTTGTTCTTCCGAAAAACGGGCTTTTACAATCCTTCCCCCTTAAAGGAATCTCGTCCCGAGATTCTAACAGGTAGAATAACAGAACGATGAGGGAACGATCCGTAAAAGAGGGTCATTGACTAAGGAAATGGCAATGCCCTTAAAAACTTGGGTTCTACGAAATAGTGATTATCTTCAGGCATCTTAAGAAATTCTAAAGTCTGCTTCAGGAGATTCCAATCTTTAGGTTGATAACCTTGACAGGATGCTCGACATGACAATATCACATCGTAAAACTTTCATGTCTGTTACTGATCCTTTATTGTTGTACTCTTGCACTGACATGACATCTTGTCCTGTCTTAGTCTTGATTTGAAGAATTTGCACTTGTTCTTTGCTTCTCTAGGTCACCTTGATAGTTTGAAACTTTTCTTGCATTGATTCTTGGTTGCTTGCTTGGTTTTGCATAGGTTCTTTCAACTTAATGTGGTATTTCCCTTGTTTACGAGGTTAAACAACAATTATTAACCTCGTTTGATGTTTAGTCAACCATAGGATTCCTTAGCCGTAGCATAAGAGTAGCAAGACACTCAACACCCTCATGTAATCAAAACAGCAGGAATATTGAAGATATGACGACTACAAGGTTTCTGGATATATCAACGTCTTCAAACAATAGAAGCAGAAGATGAAGACCTTTTTGCGGTGGCACATGAGGATGTAAGGATTCAGTATCCTCATATGTTTCAACACAGCAAAGAACTCAATCATATGGTAACTACAAGGTAATTAGTATAGCAAGGTTACCATATAACAACATAAGATCTTAGATGGACCCAAAGAGTTTCACGAGGTTGACAAACGAACGGTATAGTTGCAACAATCAAGGTACTTGAACCTAACAAGTCAAGGCTGGAAGTCCAAGTGTTTGTTTAGTTGCAAGTACTCAAGACGATTTGAGTTTCAACAAGTCAAGAACAAGGACTCAACTGTGTTTTAGTCACAAGGTGTCCCTTGTGCTACTCAAGATAATGAAATCAGTCGAAGGCGTTGCGAACGATAAAATTGATCACAACTCAAAAATGTTAGGCACTACTTAAGTATCTGAACGGGGTCACATATTCTTGCTCAAAACTCATTAGTAATTACATTTTATGATGCATCACAAACCGGATGATGTTATGCAGACACAATGCAACTCCGCGGATGATTATGCAAGGTATGGTGCATTCAGTATTATACTTTGAGCAAAAATAGGTAAGACAATCCAAACACAGTCAGAAGTATCCCAAATACAGGAGGATTGATTGAATTTGGTCATGAAAGGCGCTAGAGAAGACTTGCTACTTTCATATCTCGACCAAGATCGATGGTTTCAAGGTAAAAGTATTAGCAAGGAATGGTGAGGTTCATCTCAAGGCAACGGAGTGTACAAAATGGAACAAAGTGATTGAACTTCTTGTTGATCGGAAGTTCCCTAAAGCTTGTTAATCATAACCTACAGGTAATTGTGGTTCCTTAACAATGGGTCAGGTTTTTCATCTCGTAGTTTTCTTAAAGTACTATGTCTACCCCTTAAAAGGTGCGGTAGGGTTGCCTTCAGAAGTGGCAAAGAGAGTAACCTTTGAAGAGTAAGGTTCTCCTCACTTCCGTAGGTTGCACTAAGTGGTTGACAAGGTATTGTGCTAGGCACGACCTTGGGTAGTAATCCACGTTCTTGCTAAAGAATTTCCAGCTCATACTACTCACTTATGGCTTCTCGTCTCAAAGACTGAAGCAAAGGAGTGGTTTAGCGTGAAGAAACAACTGACTCCTTTAACTCGTTGATCGAGTCCCACAAGAAACGGGATTCAAGGTAATCCGTTACTTAAGCTTCGCATTGACTTAATGAGTCAATGTTGTACTCGGTCCTACTTACTTGAGCATTGCTCCCAGCACGTTGGTTCGGTGTCGATGTACCTTGGTATGACACCTAGGTGAACGTAACACTTCAATTACTAGATGAACTCCTTCCCCCTTAAGATTCAAGCTAGGTGAGCAAGAAACTTACTCCAAGCAATATTTACGGGGAGGGTCGTCCAACTAAGGGAAGTGTCATACATGCTCAATGCACAATTAAAGTGTGAGATGCAAGGTTGCATAGTCAAAACACTAGCATGTGCATCCGAGCAAAAGGGATTTGCCTTAGTGTAATACTCAATTCTAAAGGCAAATATTGTTGGGTCGCAACACCTGGGATGTTATGGAACTCCTCGAGTTGAACTCGAGAACCAAATCCATAGACACCCTGAAGGGTCATCACCCGGGTAAATCCTGGTGGAGGATGAACAGCTTGGACGCAACTTAGATTTTGGCCAAGTAAATGGCAAAATCATATCTTGAGGTGAACGACAAAGTTAAAGTACACTTCAAGACCTTTCTAAAAAGTATTGGCTTGACTCTAGATCGTCTCTGGTTTGCAAGTTATGCAATTTTAAAGTTAGCAGATTTCTCTGCACTTTCAGCAGAATCTGCTTAAACAGTAGCAGTTTTGATCTAAAGTTTTCAGGCTGTTCTGATGGAAATCTGAAATTATTCTTATTTACAAAGTTGTAGCCAATGTAATAAGCCTTCCAGAATGTACTTACTTGTCTTCATATCAACTCTGGCTCAAAAGATATGAATTTTTGAAGTTAGGTAAAATTTCAGTATTCAGAACTGAATTCAGTTCAGATTGACCACTCTGTATTCAAACTCGATTTGGAATAGGTAGATGACCGATTCAGGTCTGGAGCCAATTGCAAAAATTGTAGCTGACTCTCTAACCTCTCCAACGGTTACTCGCATGACACCATTGGATCAAAAGTCTGCGAGTTATGGATTAAATTCAGAGGTGTACAGATTGCTGTCCAGTTTGGGTATGCCTGGACAGTCTCTGCAATTATCCAAATTTCACCCATTTAGAAAAGGATTCTGGTCTGGTGTTGAACAGAAAACATGTAGAGGACTTCCAGATCTTTCTAAAGAGTATTTACTTGCCCTCGTAGCATTTCTGGTTGAGAAGATACAGCGTTTGCAAGTTGACAGTTTTTCTGAAAATTTGGACAGCACCTCCTTTGTTTAAGGCTGATTTTGTCCACAATTTTCAAATATACAAACATCAACATTTGCAAAAGCAATACATAGCAAACTTGTTGCATACATTCTCAAGATTCCAGAAATGTAAAATACGAATCCATTCGACAATTCTACTAGGAATTATAATCGAAACAGTAACTGAATAGGTAACGGTCCATATTCTGAACTGTTTCGACACCTTAAACGATACTTCAATTTAGACCATGTTATTGCGAGTTTTAGCCTTCGTGTTGATTAGGAAGTTGGTAGAGGACTATTTAAGCTTTCCAGGCATGTATAAACATGCATAGTTTGCATTTCTAGTTTAAGAGTTATGTCCGTTCAAAGTTCAGAATTTTTCCGACTGTTTCAGATAGCACCTATATACATGTATTATCTTCAACTCTGTTTTCTAATTAGTTATAAGCTGAATTTGAGGTATCACTGAATAACAAAGTTGTAGAATAGCTTTTCCATTTTCCAGAAATGTATCATAATGGAATAGAAGAGCTTTCTTCAAGGAAATATGACAAAAGTTCAGATGCTGGTCCGTGTAGTTTCAGAACAGCAGCTAATGTGATAATGGTGCATTTTCATCTCCATAAAAGCATCTTTTGGCTTGGAGGTCAATAGGAAACTATTAGAAGACTTCAAAAGCTTTTCAAAAAGTATTCACTTGCCTCCAAAGCCCTCCAGGTTGAAGAGATATGGAATTTCAAAGTCAGGTCCATTCTGTTCGAAAACAGAACTCACCGGCTTCGAAACACAAGAATTTGAGAACAAACTCAAATTTTGAAACTTAGCTCAAAACTCAAGTCCGATGGCTAGAACTTGATTCACAACTAATCATTTCCTTTAGGACCAAATGAAATCTTAAAAGGGACTTGACGACCTTCTTATCCATAGTATACCACTATGGATCTTCAAACTTAACCAAAGTCTTACTCCGGCGAAGTCGAGCTAAACTCTCGCCAGGAGCAAAGGACTTTGGTTCACCTACTCTTGAAAAGAAACATTTTTCCTTGTCCACAAGATATCAGCAACTGATACTTGGACTTAATATGAATATGAAGCCATTTCTTTCGTGGGGGATGGTCAAAGTATCAAGTGAGATACTGGTGGTACTACGTGCCTTACCAAAAGAAAAGTCTAACCCGGTATATCCGGATACGTCTATAGGTGGTCCTAATATCGATCACTCGCAAACGTATTCTACACGGGTTGCTACCGGAGTTAGTGTACCTGCAGAAGACAAACAATCCCCTTTCACACCTTCACACCTCAAGGGCGGCACGGGGAAACACGACAGGCAGTCATAATAAGATATAGTCAAAAGTAAATGCATACGACTCTGGTGTGAGTCGTCCTCGAGTGAGGCCATGTCTCGAGGTACATGGCTGTAAATACGTCTGTACAGCAAAGACTCCCGTACGAACCGGCTTATACACGCTCGGGCATACGTGTTTCGCATGATCCCATAGAACATGAATGGTTCTAGAGATGCATACTATCGGGTTATACACCACCCGACGGGGGCTCCCACTAATTTTGTGTCACGCTGGGGTACCGCGTGTCATATGTTCTCAGAAACATGGAAAGTTTCAGAGACTCATATTGACTTTCCGTGCTAAACCACGGGAATTTCACATACCATATCTCGTATGCAGAGTTTACCGAGATTGATCCGCTCTCGGTGGCGTACCTTACCTCTTACCTTGAAGACAGAGCGTCGTTACAGAATAATATAACAAGTTAGTTCACCACCTTTATAACTTATACTAGTAATAGTCCTTAATGGGCATATAGCTAAACCTCACTCGACTACTTCGGAGTTTTCGAAAATAGGCTCTTTTCGAGCGTGCTATTCCCAATGAAGCTCTGATACCATGTCTGTGGGGACCGGAGTCCACACATCCGAGGATCTCATTGGGTGGTACCGTGCGATGCGGCACCTAACAGCACACACAAAAAGGATACCAAAACATATAAAGTTTTCATTTCATAATAAGAAGAGTTTACAAAAGAGTGTACAAAAGAAGTACACACGCAGCGGAAAATACATACTCATAATTTCACCTAACTAAGCAGGAGAGAAGACGTCCATGCCCTAGGACGATTCTCACTAGCAACACGAAGAACATACAGCAGCGGCGTGGCTCACATGAGATTTATCTCGACACCTCGAGTCTCATGTACAACCTGAACAGCAGAAATGAAACTAATACCTGCAAAAATCGTTAAAGCGCAAACGTGAGCATAAGGCTCAGCAAGACTTAACCGTCTCACTAGACAGATGCAAGGGGACACTAAACATAGGTAAGGAATAGCATAAATGACTCGCCTACAAGTTGATCCTTATAATCAGGTTTTAAGTAGCAAATGACATTTCCCAAGCACGGCACATCATGGGCTCCACAATCAAACAAGAAACGCTTTACCAATGATATGACATGCTCGAGACACATAATGCTATTACAGCTAAAGTATGGGGAAATTGAAAACCTTTAGTTATACTATCTCTAAACCAAACAAGGTTGCAAGATAATTATAATTCAATACAATATGATTTCCTGGCTTCTTTAGTATTTACTACGTCACCGCTCAGTGAACAAGTGGTACTCTATTACTGCGAGGGACAGTGATTGCAATCAGGACACACCCGGACAACACGACACATACGCACTTTCGGAAATGCCAGCGAGCACTTCGCGCAGTACCTACGTAGCACTTCAGTACTAGTCGTATATGGCAACCTTTCGCGAGACACTCAAATGCCGAACCGGTCGATCCGTCACGGGCAGGAGGTCCCTGCGTGGGGCGTACTCTGACGTGCCCACCAGCGGATTTACACCTTGCTACCCTCAACCCACACCTATAAAACGGAACGGTATGCCTCGACACCCAAGTGACCAAGCTACGTCAGTTTATTGGATCCCATATGTCCATTATGTTGCCGGTACAATTCAAGCTTGTCCGAAGGGGCCGCACACGACGCGGGCCTTAATCGACACAGGCAGAGCTATGCGACCGAGACTCACTTCTCGCCGCTTCCTAGCCATTCCCTGCCCGGTCTCAATTTCATTATATTAAGCCATTTTCTATATAACCAATCCTGTGAGATACATCTCTCGCGAGTAGATTCCAACCACTCGACTTCTACCGGATTTCCTATGCATTAGCAAAGCAGTTACTACAGGTCAACTGTGACTCGTGCCAAATAAACCCCTGGGATTTTTGGTCATGCAAGTGGAGTATCATGCACCCTAAACGTAATGCACAATTCATATACTATTCATCATAGTGATAAAGCAAAAGCTCATAAACGACTTAAATGCAAACCGGGGCTTGCCTTAGTTTGCGACTGAACAAATGTCAATTGTTAGGGCTTGATCTTCCTCCGGAGAACCTGCCATGGAACCTCAGTGGAAACACCTTGGCCTTCTCCTCCATGTGAAGCTTCTTGTCGATCACCTATCAGCACGTTCCTATCGACATGATATGCATATAAGTAATTAAGTAATTAAGTAATTTAAGAAAAGACTCCACGGGGTTGTGTAAACTCTAAGAATGAGGAGTTCAACTAGGAAGGATAGATATGCCTTTGTTGTGTGAATGAACAAAGGATGAAGTCAAGTGGTCATAGTAGTATCGAGATGTGAATCGAAAGGTGCAATGTAAGCACACATTGCAACTTGGCACTCAACACTCGACGCTATGCCACCCAAGGACGATACAGCTGAATGGTGTGAAAGTGTTGGACTGGTAGGGTAAAGATGACCTAAGAGTCAAGGTGGCATAGTAGTGTCGAGATAAGCACTGAAAGGTGCAATGTAATGACACATCGCAATTTAGCACTCGACACTTGGAGCTATGCCGCACAAAGAGTGATAAGGTAGAATGGTGAAGAAGTATTACTGGACTGTGTGATGTAAGGATGACTAAGCGATCAAGATGGAGCATTGAAAGCTTAAGGCATGAGTGAACTGTGCAACAAGAGGTTGTGACTTAGAAGTCAACCAATGAAGTTACACAAACTCATTAAGGAGTAAACCTAATTTCGTGACAAGTGTGGTCGCAGGGTCCTGATAAGGATGAACCAGGATGAAACCCTAGCGACACTTGGGAGTGAAGTGAGATCGACATTGCTTGGACTCAAAGAGTCGTAACAAGCCCTGTTAATCTAATGTGAGTACCAAGACAACATTGAAATGACTTTTTGGTAAAGTAGTTTCTACGGCAAGCTTGTCGAGCATTGTTCAAGTGCTTACGTGACACTATTGCAGTGTCCTTTGCAAGATTGTCCAGATGAGCTCGGTGAACTCCTAGAACTCGAACATGATGCGAGACCTTGTCGTGACGGTTGCCATCACGGGAAGATTGGGTTAGCCAGGTCCACATCGATCCGGACTCGTCAAAGGGGTGAGCGGAATCTCGAACACCACTTCATGAGTCGAAGAGTTAGGGACTCGACTTAATTGTCGACAAAAGACTCGACGAACCTACAGTCGAAGAAGAGGTACACCAAGTTAACCAATCCTGTGATCGGCTACGGAACATCCTCGACACAACCAAGGAACTCTTATCCAAGGTCCCCCTTGGTCTAGTTCTCCTTGTTGGTCGCAACGTTATTGCATACCTCTACTCCAAGTCATCGGTGATCACCGAACCACTTGGTTTGACCTAGAAGGCATTTCATCGAGCACCCTAGCTACACTTAGGACTTAACGAGTCTCACCTCGACTAAACCCTAATTTGGCTAAATGACCATTGTACGACGAGTCGTGCTGGTGTTTCAGCACCACACACATCACAAGCATCCTTCATCTCGATGCCAGGACACGATGACGGCTCGGAGCGTCACGACGACGTCATATGGTCAACGACGTCGGCGCGGCTCATGGTGGAGCATCACGAGCACGCACGGACAAGTCAACGTGATACAAACGACAAAAGAGGTCAACTTAGGGACTCCTATAGGAATGATATCAATGCGGAAACTGGACGTACGACTTGACGACACAAGAGTAACCTTAGCGATCATGACGAACGGACGTCGGTGACGTCAAGCAAGGTATTTCAGGGTAAGGCTCACCTTGTAGGTATTTCGCCGAACATCTTGGTGTGTACTAGAGTTCCATCGCGTCATCACCATTCAAAGGGTATCTTGGCACATGTACTTGTCAATTGCCACATCACCATACCCCTGCATCAAGACCAGCTCTGAACATCAACGAAGTTGGTTCTTTCCTTGTGAACATTTCATCGAATACCTAGGCTGCAGCTCTGTCCCAACTAATCTTTGCACAAATCGAGCTAACCTTGAGCCAATTGTCGTCGCCGAGATGTCATCCACATGTTCCTGCACCTTGTGCATCTTATGACCTATTCGCATCTCTGGTTGGATGCAATCACGAAGGGGAACATCGCGACCAACACAACGCTGTTGTGGCAAGGAAGGGGGTGGGGACTATGGCGCAGGAAATAGGTTCACGCGGCCGACAAGCGATGTGTGGTGCTGGAACTATATGCTGAGTGCCGGACCATGGCAAGAGGGGTGCTGACGGCTTGTGGACGATGGATGTACACTGGTGACCATGCCCGCGGCGTGCTGGTGACCAGGATGGTGAGCAGTGGCGCTGAGTACCGTTGGATGGCGCAACAGCTTGACAGGAGCACTGCAGAGGCTTCATGGCGACCAGTCTCGTGCGGGGAAGTGGACAGTGACGGCGGAAGACAGAGGAGGCGCGAACGGGGTGGATCGCATGGTGCGTGGACAGCAAGGTCGCGCGTGGCGCGATGACCAGGGAGGCGCTCGGGGTCGAGCGTTGCAGCACGTGAGCAGGACTCCCGTCGGCAAGAAATCTAGCAAGAAACCTAGCTGGGAAGTGGAGAGGTAGAGGGAGGAGCATGAGGTGAAGAACTCACCCGGAGGACGAGCGACGGCCGTCGTCGAGGTTGGTGCACGGCGGCGGAAGCAGACTGAGCGCACGGCGCGGCCTGGGAGAGGAGGAGGCGCGACGGAGCGGGAAGGCGGTGTGCGCGCCGGGCGGAGCCGCTAGCGACGTCGCCGGGACGACGAGCGCGGCGGTGTGGTGAGCGGCGCCATGAGCGGTCGCGGGAGGTGCGCGGGCGCGCGGTATGGGGGCGAGTCAGGAGCCGACGCAGTGATAAGGGAGGGAGAGGAAGAAGCAAAGTTGCTTTTGTGGCCCTGAGGATAGACATGACATGTGGGCCCCATTTTTCTCTTCTCTTTATCCTCTTCATTTTCAGATGCAAAATATTCCATCCATTGAGCAGCTTACCAGTGGGGTCCACCTTTCCTAGTACTGAGGATAAGTATGACATGTGGGTCCCACTCTCTTCTCCCTTCTCTTTTCAAAATTCAAATGGAGCTAGCAAACAAGCTTCAAAAATAGTCAACTTTGGCCCAGTGACTAAATAAAATGTGGAGAATTTTATGGTGCAATCAGATTTCAAAACTGGGCAAGTTGAATTTGAACTCAGGTTTGAATTTGAATTCAAGTGGTGATACTTGACTCAAGGAAATAAATAGTAGATTAGGTTCAAAAATCCTGAAACTTTGAAGTTAACCTTTTTGAACCATAAGGGACCTCAGGAAAAATCTGGAGTTGATTTGGACAAAGTTGAGCACAAAGTTTAAATTTGAAGTCGACGTTGATTAAACTCTCAGTACGTGTCCAATAAATGGGAAATGGGCTTCAAAAATTTTGAAACTTTATCGAGAGTCTATTTGGAATATTAGAAGTTCATAGAAAAATTTACGGCATGAGATTTGAATATTTTTGGATGTCCCATTTTAGGGTTGGAATAATTCCTTTTTCTTTACCTCTATTTTGTTTTCTTATCTCCTTTAATTTTTCAATGAAAATGTGAAGACTTGGAAATTAAGGATCTCACACCTTAAGTTCCAAATACATTATCAACTATGTTCTATAGGTAAAATTTTAACAAGTCCCTATTTTAAGTGAACATAGTTTAACTCATATGGCTCATGTGAGTTTGGATTTCCAAGTCTATTTTCAAAATTTTTAAGTTCGCATTTTTGCGTTTTTGTTCTTCCGAAAAACGGGCTTTTACAATCACCTTGGGTTTCCTCCGAGTCCGGACCTTCGACGAAGCCGCGCAGGACCAGCTCCGGCGCGAAGACCTAGACCTCCTCGAGGAGGGAAGGTGCCAAGCAGCTGTTCGGAATGCCCGATACCGCCAAGCTCTACGGCGCTATCACCAGCGGCATGTACACAACCGACAGCTCGAGGAAGGCGATCTGGTGCTACGGAGAATACTATCCAGAGAAGGGCAAAACAAACTCTCCCCCGGCTGGGAAGGGCCCTTTCGAGTGATCAAAGTATCCCATCCCGGAAGCGTTCGCTTGGCTACCGAGGATGGGACACCTCTCCCAAATCCTTGGAACATCGAGCACCTCCGTAAGTTCTACACTTAATTCCACGGAGGTGAGTCTTAAGTAACTTGAAATGTATGTTATAGAGTCATTGTACAGAGTCGGGTAGTTCCTCCGGGAGAGCAGCCGGACCTTTCCCGAAAGGTTTGAAAAGCTCATGCAACACTTGACACAGTCTCCGGACTAAAAGTGTGGCTAACTACCCTGGGTCAAACGAGAAACCAAACACACTTAGCCTGGTTCCGTACCCTAAGAGTGTACTTGTTTCCCCTGTACCCCGGACCTATAATGAAAGACATCTTCATGTGAAATAGACTCCACGTGCATTCATTTTTGCATAGGCTCGACATTTTTATTTTTCTCTTTCTTGTCTATAACAGAAACGTGCAATTCTTAAGAAGGTCTAGTTTGACCGGTTTACATACGATTCGAGTTGAATTGTCAGATTTTTTGGATTTAAATATCGTCTGTGGCCAACTCGCCTGAAAGCCGCCAAGCCATTCTAGGGCCGGAGTGCGCTATCGACTTAGCCTGGTCAAGCACCCTAAGTACGCCACTCTACCTACATCCCGGCAGGCCAAAGTAAGGTGGGTCCATGGACAATTGGATCTAAAAGAAAAGACAATTCATCCAGTCGTATTAAAAATCGTGTTCAACTTAAAATTTTCTTGAGAACCGTAAGCCGCGACGAAGTTATAGACAAGGAATGAATTTTACTATTTTTCTTGGCTTAAGTGTGCAGGAAAAATGAACCCTACGTTGATGGAGAAAAACCGGAGCTAACCAAGCTCCGACTCCCACCAGGGCGTCAACCGTCGGCGTTGACTAAAAGATGGTGAGAAGACCCCGTCACTGGAGTCTGTTGCCAACAAACCAAGTGTGGCAAAGGTCATTGCCGGAGCTGCTAAGCTCCGACACCTTGGAGTATTAACTACCGACGCTCAACGTGTTGATAGAGGCTATTGCCGGAGCTACTAAGCTCCAGCGATGGACAGTGCCGGAGCTTCTAAGCTCCGACAACTTCAGGGGACCTTCACTATCAAAAACTTCGGACCTAAATTCCACAAGTTCGAAGCAAATTCGTCTTCAACAAAACTCAACATCCTTTTGGTACATGTCCACAATCAAATTGTGCACATCTACCAGGGGGCCAAGTGAAGATAAAGATGTTGAAGACAAAAAAAAAATGAAATTCGCAAAAAATTGGGGATTTCATTTCATCTGAAGACCGGAGATTACATCTGGAGACAAGGGATTACAAAATTGAGGAAGAAGAGAAGATACAAGTAAAGGCTAAAAGAGACGGTCCTAGACCCTATGGAAGAACTCGGCGACCTTCTGGGCGACCTCCGACACGCAGGCTCGGGTAGCTTCGCCTTCTCCTTCGACGGGGCCTTCAAGCACCGGGTCCAGAGGAAATCGAGGGTTCCGGCTGGTGTAGCACGTCAACACATATTCTGTGACGTTCCTAGCCAGGGATTGCCCCTCGACCTCCAGCTGGTCCGCGATGACGTCGCCCACCTTGGAGAGCTTGCTGCCTGCGGCGCTCAACGCTTGCAACGCAAGGTCCGGCTCTGGCTCCGGATCATCCGGGTGCACGGGGCTGAAACCCATCGGCGTTAGCGCGTCGTTGGCCTTGCCCAGGAACTCCCAAATCTGCAGGGAGTCCGCCTTCCTCAAGTTCTTCATCTCTTCCAGGGATCTCCGGGCCGTCGTCAGCTCCGAATTCTCGCGGGCGAGGCGCTCAACTTCTTTGGCGTTTTGCTGGATCTTCGCAGCAACCCGCTTCTCAAGTCTTCCGAGCTCCTCCTCCCGGAGGTGGATCTTGTTCTGGCGGTCGACCAGGTCCTTCTCCCTAGCCTCCACTTTCTTCTCCCGGGCGACAAGGGCACACTCGTATTCGTAGAGTTCCTGCCCCCGCACCCAGGTCTTCTCCTCTTCCTCGAGGCAGCGCTCTTCCAATTTCTTAGTGCGCTCCTCGAGGCCCTTGTCCGCCAGAGCTGTTTTCTCGGCGAGCTCTTCTTCCCGTTGCAAGACGTCATCCCGTAGCTCTAGGAGTTTTTGCTCCTCGTCCTTGAGCCGTCGTTCCCTCCCTTCAAGTGCCTCTCGGCGCTTGATGAGTGCGGTGCTGATGGCCTCGAGCTGATCAAACCGAGCATTGGCCGCGTCGTTAGCAGCCTTAGCTCGGTTGTGGAACTCCTGGGATTGAGCATCGAGGGCGTGAGTCATGCTCTCCCTCTCGTCCAGCAGCTTATCCCAGAGCTCCAGGCGGATCTTCTCCCGCTTGATCCACTCCTTGTCATCCGCAAGCCTCGACTGCGCCAGCTTAGTCTCGAAGTGGAGCCGATTACGCCACCGCCTAAGGGTTTGGCGCTCCTCTTCAAGAGCCTTGCTGTCATGGAAGAAGGCCAGTTGGACCTGACGTAGACTGGAGCATGCGTTGTCGATGGACATCGACAGCGAGATGGGCTCCGGACCTGCTGGGATCTCTTCCGCTGGTTCCAGCGGGTCTTCACATACAAAAATTGGGTCCCACTCTACGAGAGTGGAACCCCGAGCTTCCAAAGCGCTAGGGCCTTCCTCCGGGACAGCCTCAGTCGCCATCGAAGGAGGTCCCGCCACCAAGTCTTCATTCGCCCCCTCAGGCGGGGGGCCGGCGACTTCGTTCAGGCACTCTGGCTCTGCCACAGGTACCATCGACGTCGTCGCCTCCGGAGCAGGAGCCGCTACTGGCTCCGGCCGGGACACCTCTTCTGAGGGAGGCTCAAGCTCCCTCGCCTCTTTAACCGCCGGCTCTGTGACCGGCGCTCCAATAATCACCGGCTCTGCGGCCGGAGCTTCGGAAGTAACCGGCTCAACTACCGGAACTACTTCGACTTCCGGCTCGCATGCCGGGGCTTCAGCCACCTCCGGCTCAATCACCGGGGCTTCAGCACTTTCCGGCTCCGAAGCCGGGACTGCCACTTCCTCCGACTCAACAGCCGGAGCTTCTACTACTGCAGCACCAGGACCCGGAGCTTCCACTTCCGGGACGGGTGCCGCTGGCGCATCTTCATTCCCGTGGTCCGGCGCTACCACGGGAGCTTCTGGAGACGAGTCGAGGTCCATGACCACGACAGCCGGCGCCGGAGCTGTCGCAGCCTCCGCTTGGGGCGGCACCGGGACTGGAGCAGAATCCCTCGCAGCCTCAGACACTGTGGCTGAGGGTGGAGCTTCACTCCCCTTCTTGGGAACGCTGCAGATGAAGAACGAAGAAATTGAGCAAACAGATGCTACAATTAAAAAGTTAATCGAGGTAAAAAAGAAAAATTACCTTGGGAGGCTCCCGCACCAGCTTGCGCGGAACCTCTTTCCCGGACGATCCGGGCTGGCCACGGTCGGCGTAGGAGCTCCGGGAGGACTCCCAGGACTTGCCACAGCCACGGGCGTTTCCCGGGTCGGAGCTCTCCTTGATCGGGAGGAACTCCTGGACCTGGAGGCCCTCACCGCTCCAAATGCCGGAGTCGCGCGCCCGGAGCTAGCACCACAGGAGGGATCCACCACGGGGACAGTCGCACTCCGGGAGGATCCCACCACCGGAACAGTAACGTTCCGGAAGGACCCCACCACGGGGACAGTCGCCACGGCGGCGGAGGATCTTCCTTCCTGAGGAGGGGGAACCGGGGGGGGAAGTGGCAGGCCCGATGGACCTTCCGTCAGCATGTCGCAGCTTCCTCTTCCGGCTCTCCGGCTCCTCCGCCAGCTCCTTGCCCTTGCCGATGACCTCAGCTCTTGGCTGTGGGACAAGGGCGGAGCCGTCTTCGGACAACCCGGGGATCGCCAACCGGGTGGTTGATCTTCTCTCGACGACACCAAGGTCGTCAAGCGCGGGCATCGTCCGCCAGAGCTCCCTGCTGAACTCAACTTCCACGTTTAGAGGGAGGAAGGCTGGCGGCGGAGTCAAGTAATCTCCGTCAACGTCGATGCCGTGCTTGAATTTCTTGAGGTGAAACTCCAAGGTCTTCCCCACCATGCTGGACTTCAACCCGGTCTCAACCCGGTCCTCGTCCATCACACTGTTGAGGGCCCAGGCGAGCTTCTCCCTCCTCTTCAGCGGCGCCCACCTGTTGGACAGGAAGTTGCAGAACACCGCCTGGGGAGTCAATCCTCCCTCCACACATTGGCGGATCCTGGTCAGGACAGGGTCGAAAGCTTCCGCCAGCACCGGAACTTCGCTCCATACCGACGTGTCAATGCCGGGCAGACCGTCTGGCAACTCCAACCGCTCATGCTCCTCCACCCGGACGACTATCCAATCTTTCTTCCAGTCATCCCACTTCCCAGAAGGGAATGACCAGAGGTACTTGAATGGGCACTTCTTGCGCTTCACGAAGTAGTAGAAGCCAAGATACTCATTGCTTCGGCCGGTGGTGTGGACGGTGAAGAAGGTTCGGAAGAGCTCGATGCAGGGAGGGATGCCCACCCACATCTCGCAGAAGTGGACAAAGATGGAGACAAGGAGAATGGAGTGAGGGCCAAGGTGGTACAGCTGCAGACCATAGAAGTCCAGCAGCATCAAGAAGAAAGAAGAAAACGGTGGGATCAGCCCCACCATGGCGTACGAGGAAAAGTACACCATCTCGCCAGCGTGCTCCTTTTCAAAGGGGAGCTCTCCGCCGGCGCGGACCGAGCGGTTGAAGAAGTCCGAAGACCACCCCATGAGGGCCCGGACCTTCTTCAGATCGCTGTCAGTCTTCAAGCGACTCTCACGCAGACCCAACTCCATCGCAGCACAGCTAGGCAAGAGAAGAGGAGCAAAGCACGAGTTGGGAGTTTGAGCGCAAGAACAGATGGGAAGCGTAATGAACTCCCGACGGTGCGCTTTCCTTCTTAAGTAAGCCCTCGCAACGCTTGGATGGAAACTGCAGGGGGGTCAAGGATACTACTCAAGAATTCAACCCTGCCGATGACAAGAGGGCCCGGGACCACCCTGACGATCAAGTCGAGGCTCTTACCCAGGCGAACAGTTGTCATCACGAGGCGGGAAACCCAAAGGCGGCGACCTGACAAGGCGCGCGGAACCGATACGGTTTTCGTATCGGGAACCGGCGACCTTCAATTGCGAGAGATCCGCACGTCAAAGATCTTATCTGCCGCCTGAGGTGCGCCACGCGTCGGGATTTAACCGTAAAGCCCCGCCAACGGCACCTCCGAAGACCCTTGAAGACCCAGTTCAAGAGTCGCGAGTATGGACCCACCTCCGACGGAATGACTTCACCCCGGTGACTTTCCCCGGAGGTAGGTCCAGGGGGCCACTGTCGGTACCCTAAAAACCATACACCCCCTGAGGTTACAAAGATCTCAAGGGAAGGACGTCTACTCAAATTGAAGACCCTCGGAGGCCCACTTGTCAGACATAACCGGACCTGCTTCTCCAACATGGTTAACCCCTAGGTTGCCACGTGTACTGCCAGACCGGAGCTACTACCCACAAGGGTGAAGCTCCGGGCTAGGTACCGAAACGGCACCTCCGGACTTAACCCCTGACCGAGAGAAGCTCCGGACCTGACACGTGCCAGGCCACCCCGGAGCTTCCCGCTTCCCACAAGCAAGCTCCGGAGCTGCCACGTGTCCAAACATCGGAGCTGGCCGCCTCAAACCTCCGGAAGACATTGTAACGACTCCGGATCTTCAAAGGATAGCCGCGGACTTCAAGACCCGATTAATTGTCATTAATTCCATGTTAATGACACTTAATCGGACAATCTTAACACCTGTAACAGCACTGTCGGAGCCCGTTACAGGGTTATTAACAACAATTAATCGTGTATCAATACTAGTAACCGCCGGGGCCACATGTCGGGCCAGGCTAACTTGTAACAGTTTGTCCTTGTACTATAAAAGTACAGACCGACGATACACGGAGAAAGGAGAAGGCTCTCGAATGCTCTCAGGCACACATGCATTGACGTGAGCTTTCATACATAAACTAATACAACACCACACACCCGTGGAGTAGGGTATTACGCTCAGGCGGCCCGAACCACGTAAACCACTGTGTCTCTCGTGTCCAATCGTGATTCACCTTCTTGAGTCTCCGCGCGCCCACACCGAACCACAAACTCCTTCAACACTTTAGTAGTGTCAGGAGATCTGCCGACTCCAACAGTCGACAGCGCCATATGAAGCTCTCTATGGCAGGAAGTGCCGCACACCATTGAATTGGTGTGAGTTTGGTGAAAGAGTGATATATGGCATTGATCTTGTAAACGAAGCTGAAGAACAAGTGCGAGTGATCCAAGCCAATCTCAAGGCTGCTCAATCTCGACAAAAGAGCTATGCGGATAAACGATGTCGACCTCTTCACTTCAACATTGGGGTCAAGATTACCTTCGTGTATCTCCAATGAAAGGAATTCATCGTTTTGGAGTGAAGGGAAAGCTGGCTCCACGATTCATTGGGCCGTTCGCTATCACTAAGAAATGCAGACCTGTGGCCTATCGTCTAGAGTTACTGGCGTCTCTCTCTGGAATTCACAATGTATTCCACATCTCTCAGCTGCGAAAGTGTCTCAAATCCCCAGCTGAAGTCTGCTCGGAAGATCTTGAAGCTCTACAACCTGATCTCACTTATTCTGAGCATCCGTTCAAGATCATTGATGAGAAGACTCGCACCACAAGAAGCCGCACTTTGCACTTTTACAAAGTCTTGTGGAACGACCATAATGCAGATGAAGCAACTTGGGAAAGCGAGGATTTTCTTAGATCGAACTATCCGGACTTGTTAGCGGCATATGTTCATTAGATCTTTTCCTTTTATCCTTCCTTTTGTAATCGCAGGGCGAGATTCTTTTAAGGGGGGCGGACTGTAAAATCCCACTTTTTCCTTCATATAAAGTTCAACTACAAGTTTATTATCAACCATAGTGGAGATCCATCATGGTTATACACATGAACTTATGGTGGGACACATGAACTTGATCTCATCAAATCTTTTCTTCCACTCATGCTTAAAATTTATTAACATGGGGAATGGACTTCACCAATAATCTTAGATTAATTCTATTGACCTCTCTGCAAATTTTGGAATTATTTGAATGGAGATTGCTAGGTCAAATTAATATGCAGTACTAAATATATATTCAAATTAGTTACAAATTGAATATGCTACTGTATATTTGGCCCTGTCAAAAATATTTAAATCTAAGGCTGTAAATTTTTCCATGGCCTTCTAATATTCTAAATAGTTTCTCTGTAAAGTTTCAAGATTTTTGAAGCACGTCTTCCAATTATTTGGACAAGTACAGAGGGTTTAATCCTCGTCGATTTTGAATTTAACGTTGCACTTAACCTGGTCCAAACCAACTCAAATTTTTTCCTAAGATCCTTCATGGTTCAATAAGCTTTGCTTCAAAATTTGGTGATTTATGAACCTCATTTACTATTTATTTCAATAATGTCATTGGAGAGGTTTGAATTCAAATTTGAATTTTAATTTGAAACAAACTGCGTCCAATTCGAAATCTGATTGCAGCTTTGGATTCCTCATATTTTTATTAGCCTGTCTGCAAATTTTGAGAATTTTTTAGCAATGTTTGAGGTGGAATTTTAAACAACAGAGAAGAGGGAGAGAGGAAGCAGTGGGGCCCGCATGTCAGCCAGTCAAACGAATTACCGTCTCAGCCTTTCTCTCCCTGCTCGACACAGCGACGGCATGCACCAGCACGACAGCAGCGAGCTGCTCCTGTTTGAGCCCTACAAATACCCCCTTGCGCTCTCTCTCTCCCATTGCTCTCTCCCAGCCTCCCAGCTCTCTCTCTGCTAGCTCTCGCGTGGCTCGTTTCCTTGCCGCCGGAAGCCGCCAGGGAGGCACTCCTCTGCTCCACCATGGACAGCTCAACACAAGCCTTGTCAAGCTTCGACTCCCACATAGAAAAGGTGCGCCCTGACCTCTTGTAGCTACTGGTGAAGTTTGAATCCATGCCGTGCCCCCTAGCTCTTGTATTTCGTGAAAAACCGAAGTGCATTTGTAGCTTTTGAGCTAGGTCATCGATTTAATTCAAATTGTAGGTGCAACACTTTTTTGATACAGTTAGATAATATGATCGCCGTATCCTAGCACATCCCCCCTCCAAAAACCAGAAGGAACCATCGAGTAATTAGGGAGTATCGAGTTTTCCCCTTCCGACATTGAAAGAGCACGGTTCACCGTCGAACTCTATGCTCTGGCCATTTTCCTCACAATTAAGCTTCACAATCATGCTCCTGAAATGGCCACGATACTCCCGGCGCAAACCGCATAAAAAATGGTGTGTTGGCGAGCTAAACCGCCATGACCGAGCTCAACACCGTCGCCCCCATCGACGTTGGCAGCCGTCCGCTCGTTGTCCGGACTGGCCATGTTGTCATACGGGTGTTCCAAGATACAAGGAACATTTTTTCTTTTTTTGTCTTGGTCATTTGATGCCTCTAGCAGCGGGAACGGCCACGCGAAGTCACTGTATGGCTCCCAGTTCGGGTCTGGCTGGAGGTAGAAGATGAACCTGACAGTGGGTCCCCCTGTCAGTGATTCAATTTTGTTTTTCTAATTCCAGGAACTTTGCCCAACTTCAAAAATGCATATCTCTCTGATACTGATCCAAAAATTTTCAAACAAATTTTATTAGAAATCTCTTGATCTCTAGTTTCTGTTAGTGCCAATTGGGATCTATGAAAACAGTTTTCATTTCTGTAGAATGCATTCTTTTCAAAGACAAATAGATTTTTCCCAGCTGAACCTTCCGGTGTAAAAATCCCCAAAATTCACATAAAATACTTTGTCCTGTTCTTGGTTACCAGGAAACGTTTGGGAGCCATTTAAACTGTATAACCTAATCAAATTCCAAATTCCGTTCTGCTGTTCAGTTATAAAATAGAACAGTAACCAGGAATTTAATCAAACTTCTAAATTCAATTTCTCTTAGTATCCTTGCTCTAAAAATCTCAAGTAAAATCCTGTATAACCCTTATGATCAGAAATTCCAAGTTGTACAGTTAGTTTGGTATAAAAACCTGTATGACTTTCTGTATAATTCAATTGCCTTTTTCCTTCATTGAATTATTACAAATGTTCAGCTGCTTTGTTATGTCCCAAATTTTAACTGAACCTTGCTTTAGTCATATACTAGGTCCTAAAAAATTTCAGATTTATTAGACCTAATATCCTGTCCCAAATTCAATTCCCAATCTGAATGTTAATTGAAAAACTAAATTCAGTTATAAAATAATTCAAGAAATTCCTAGCAACTTTAGAATTCAATATCTCTTTCACAGAAACTTAGAAAATTGTGAAACAAATTTTCTTAGAACCAGTGAGACCCCCTATATATGGTACAACAACTGGTAGCCATGATAGGTCTCCAAAATTTCGACCAAATTTTAGAGAAGGTTATTGCTTACCATAATTTTTTGGAATAACAAACTTGTTTGATCATCTCCTGTTCTTTGCAAGAGTCTCCTTGTAGTCCCTAACATCTACCATAAAAATCCCAAAGCCAACTAAAATCATTCACTCACTATAACCATAGTTAGAAGCTTATGAACTATATATACATTATAATTTACTAGCATTCATATATGCATGTCGTGTAGTGATCGATATTGACGAGAAGTGTCACATCGAGGAGAATGCCAGGGTGTCCACTTGAAGTCCTTGGAGGAGTCTTCAAAGGAGGTCCACTAACAATTGACATTTACTTGAGTCGCAAACTAAGGTAAGCCCCGGTTTTCATTTAAGAGCTTTTCAAAGTTTTCCAGTTTTATTCATTTACATCTTCAGTTGATATTGTGCATTCTATATAAGGTGTTTGATACAACACTTGCATATCCACAAATCCTATGGGAACGTTGGAAAGGTTTACAGCTTCACGTGTAGAACTACCAATGCTAATAGTGTAGATATACCGGTAGAAGTTGAGTAGTTGGAATCTACTCGCGAGATAGGAGTAAATGTTCATATAAGGGTGAAAGATGAAAGAATGGCTTATGAAATGAATACAAGACCAGGCAGGGGGAATAGGAGTCGACGAGATGGAGTCTCGGGCGCATAGCCCTGCCTGTGTCGCTTGAGGATCGTGCCGTATGCGGCACCGTTGGGCAAGCTTGAACTGTACCAGTTGCATAATGGGATATGGGCCCAATAAACTGATGTAACTCCAGACTATAGTGTGGAGACTCCTTGGTTGTCCTTTAATGGAGATGCGAAGGCATAAAGGTGTAAATCTTCTAGTGGGCAACTTCGATGTGTCCGTGTAGGGGACGTTTTGCTCGGGATGAGGAGGTTTGTCGACATTGGGGTCTTGGGTGAAAGGTGGTTATGTATAACGCAGGGAGGAGAGCATGTAGGTGTATTCCACGCAGGTGTGTGTGTCGTGGAGTCCGAGTGTGTCCTGATTGCAATCACCGTCCCTCGTGGTAATAGAGTACCACTTGCTCACTGTGTCGTGACGTAGTAAATACTAAAGAAGCCAGAACAATATGATGTATTGAATTATAATTGCTTTGCATCCTTGTGTGGCTTAGATATAGCACAATTAAAAGTTTACAGTTTCCCCATACTTTAGTTGTAATAGCATTATGTGCTTTGGGCATGTCATATCATCGGCAAAGAGTTACTTGTTTGATTGTGGAGTCTATGATGTGTCGTGCCTAAAGAATGTCATTTGCTACTTAAAACATGATTATAAGGATCCACTTGTAGGTGAGTCTATTTATGCTATTCCTTACCTATGTTTAGTCTTTACCTTGCTTATGTCTAGTGAGATGGGTCAGTCTTGCTGAGCCTTATGCTCACGTTTGCAGTTAACGAGTTTTTGCAGGTTATGCCATTGATGAAGGGCCTAACGACGATGCCTTACCCTTTAGGGTTTACGGCTGAGTGGAGGCCCTGCACGCCGCCGATATCTGTGAGTGCTGCTAGTGTAAAGCGTTTGAGGGCATGGACAACTTTACTCATGCATAGTTAGTGCTGAGAGCGTAGTATGATGTATAGACTTCTTTCCTACGTTATAAATTGTAAAAATTCCGCTGTGTTTATAAATCAAAGACTTAGTATTGTATTTTATTCTTGTTATTTTCTTGTATACTGTTGGGTGTCGCATCGCACGACACCACCCAATGAGATCCTTGGATGTCGGGATTCCGGTCCCCACAGAAGGCTGGCCCCTGGGATTGGCGGAGCTTGGTAGCTCTGACAATTCCCAGTGTCAACATATAAACGTTGACGGTCGGAGCTTGGTAGCTCCTGATGTCGTCACACGAATAGTTGAATTTATGCCTCCAGAGGTTGTCGAGGCTTTATAGCTCCGACATCACCTACTATCAACATATTAAACGTTGACGGTGGGACCCCTTGGAGGATGTCGGAGCTTAGTAGCTCCAGCGTCGTCCACCATCGCTATGAATTTTTGTTTTTCCTACATATTAAATACAAGAAAAGAGTTAAATTCATCCTCTTGTCTATAAATCGTTTGTGACTTTTCATTCTTATTTGAGTTTTAAATCCGAAGGAACCCGACATGGTAACAAGTGTATTGATGTAATCTTTCCGAACCCATATGCTTTTCTAGTACTCACCCTACTGAGACCTATCGGAGTCTAGGTAGAGTGGCGTACTTAGGGTGCATGACCAGGCTAAGTCGATAGCAGACTCCGGACCTATGTTAGCTTGGCGTTCAGGCAAGTAGACTATACAGCATGTTAAGATTCGGAGAGACCAACAATATAACTTGTAACACATATGAGTAACTTGGACAAAAAACTAAAAAAGTATTGCGCAACTTTATTATAGACGAGAAGGGTAAAAATAATAAGTTGATAGGTCGAGCCTTGTACAAAAATAAATGCACGTGAAGTCTGTTTTTACACAACAATGTCTTTCATTATAGGTCTGGTTTATAGGGAAGACAAGGACACACTAAGGGTGCGGGACCAAGATAAGTGCACTATACATCTTGTACTAACCCAGGGTAGGTAGTTACACTTTTAGTGCAGTGACTGTATGAAGTGTACTTGAACTTCCCGGACCCTCCTGGAGGGGTCCGGATGTTCTCCCGGAGGACCTATCCTTGTCTGTTTATCGACTCTATAACATACATCATGTGTAATTACAGGCTTACCTCCATGATTCTAAGTATAAAACTTACAGAGGTGCTCGATGTTCCAAGGATTAGGGAGCGGAATCCCATCCTCAGTTGCTAAGCGAACGCATCCGGGACGAAATACTTTGATCACTTGGAATGGACCTTCCCAGCTGGGAGAAAGTTTGTTCATTCCTTCACCAGTTAGTATCTTTCAAAGCACCAGATCACCTTCCCGGAGCTGTCGGTTGTGCACATGCCTTTGATGATAGCGCCGGAGCGCTTGGCGATAACGTGCATTTCGAACAGCTGCTTGGAACCTTCCCTCGTTGACGAGGTCAAGGTCTTCACGCCGGAGATGGTCCTGCGTGGCTTCGTCAAAGGTCTGGACCCGGAGGGACCCCAAGGTGATCTCCGGAGGAAGGACTGCTTCAGCTCCGTACACCAGGAAGAATGGAGTCTCCCCAGTTGACCGGTTAGGTGTTGTCCTGTTCGCCCATAGTGTGGATGGAAGCTCTTCAATCCAGTTGGCTCCATGCTTTTTTAGGCGCTCGTATGTACGTGTCTTGAGTCCCTTTAATATTTCTACATTTGCTCTCTCGGCTTGTCCAGTACTTGCTGGGTGAGCTACTGAAGCGTAGCTTAGTTGAATGCCGTGGTCTTCGCAATATTCTTGAAATGCAGCACTTGTAAATTGAGTTTCATTATCTGTTATGACTTTGTTCGAAACTCCAAATCTACATATAATGGACTTCAAGAACTTGATTGCAGATTTCTTGTTGATTGTCACAACTGGAGTAGCTTCCGGCCACTTAGTGAACTTGTCAATGGCGACATACAGGAACCTGTAACCTCCAACAGCTTTTGGGAAAGGTCCCAAGATGTCCATGCCCCACACAGCGAACGGCCATGTAGGAGGTATCATTTGTAGCGATTGATCTAGTGTGTGAATCTGTTTTGCATGCAACTGACACGCTTCACATGTTTTCACTAGCTCAACCGCATCCTGAAGTGTTGTAGGCCAATAAACGCCATGCTGGAACGCTTTACCAACCAGCGTGCGGGAAGAAGCATGGTCCCCGCACTCGCCTCCATGGATCTCCGCGAGGGGTTTGCAGCCTCCGGTCAGCGGATACACTGTCTTCAGGAAGGATATTGTCTTTCAAGTAAATCCGGATCTCCGAGATCCATGAATCGGAGCTTACTTGAGCTTCTGAGTCTTGCGTGTCGGGTTGCTCAGAGCTTCCGATAGCACCTACGACCCTTGGTGGACGCCATGTTAGAAGGGCCACCGAGACCGCTAGCTTCGAGGTGCTGGTCTCGCCCCCTTTGCTCAGTTCGGCGGCTGCGCTGTTGGTTTTGACAACCTCCGGATGAAGATTCCGTCAGGAGCCGGAGATCCAGTTGAGGCTTTCGTCGAGAGTTCGTCGGCGTCAGCGTTATGAAGACGTTGAACATGATGGAGATCCAAGACTTCGAAGTCCTTCTGAAGCATCTGTACTTCAAGGAGATAAGCAACTAATTGAGAATTATTGCAGGAACATTCACCTTTGACTTGTTTGATGATGAGTTGTGAATCTCCCTTTACCAATAGTTGTTTGACACCATAAGATAGTGCTACCTTGAGTTCACAGATGAGGGCTTCACACTCCGCCATATTGTTAATTGCCTTGAAATCAAGGTATACCATGTACTTGACCTTCTCCCCAGTCGGAGCTAGGAGAAGGATTACAGTTCCAACCCCTTGATTTTTAACGGAGCCGTCAAAGTAGAGGGTCCGGTGAGGCTCGGTGAATACTGTAACTTTGAGTTCTGGTCTCTGCTCACTGTGGCCCCTAGGGTTTGATGGAGAGGGAGTCCATTCCGCCACGAAGTCAGCCAAGGTTTGACTTTTGATTGCTCGTCTTGACACGAATTCTAGATAGAATTCTGCCAGTTCCGCTGCCCACTTCGCAATGTTCCCAGTAGAATTAGGGTTATGCAAAATAGCACGCAGTGGAAAAGAAGTTACCACGGATATTTTGTGGGCTTGGAAGTAGTGACAAAGCTTACTTGAGGCAATAAGAACTGCGTAAAGCAGTTTATGCACCTCAATGTATCTTGTCTTGGCATCGTGGAGTCCTTCACTGATGAAGTACACGGGACGTTGGATGGTTCGGACCCTTTCAGAAGGACCCAAAACTTCCTCTCCATCGACCCAAACCCTGCTGGAAGGTTCTGGACCTTCAGTTTGTGCTTCTTGGACCCTCCCGGAGGGGTCCAAAACTCCTTCTTGTTCGAACCGGACCTCACTAGGAAGATCCAGATCATCTTGGTCAGCCAGGTGAACCTCCTCATACAAATGAGGTTGATCTCCTAACATTTCGTTTTGAGGTTCCGTGTCTGGGAGTTGAGACCCAGTCATATCTTCAGGTGATTCCGGACCCTCCTGGAGGGGTCTGGACTCCTGGATTGGATTATGTTCTGGCTTTTCCGCAACCAGGACCATACTGACAACTTCCATGGTTGCCAATGTAAAGCAGTAAAGGCTCACTAGGATTAGGGGCTACCAATATCGGTAGTGTGGTGAGGAGCTGTTTCAGCTCTTGAAACGCCTTTTTTGCTTCTTCAGACCAATGAAATGGTCCGGACTTCCTCAAGAGTTTGAAGAAGGGTAGCGCCCGTTCTGCCAGTCTTGAGATAAACCGACTGAGTGTAGCTAGGCATCTAGTTAGCTTCTGGAAATATTTAATGCGGGCTGGGGGGCGGATATCTTCTATGGCCTTGATCTTCACCGGATTTGCTTCAATTCCTCGATGAGTCACTAAGAACCCCAGAAGCTTCCCGGAGCTAACCCCGAAGAACACTTGTCTGGGTTCAGCTTTGTACGCGTGGTGTGCAATTTGTCGAAGACGGCTTGTAAGTTGTCAAGGAGTGACTCCTTGTTTTTGATCATCACAACAATATCATCGACATACACCTCCACCAAGTCTCTAATTTGCTCTCCAAATGTTTTGTAGATAGCTCGCATAAATGTTGAAGCAGCATTTTTAAGACCGAATGGCATGGCAGTATAACAGTACAACCCATTTACTGTTATGAAGGCAGTATGCTCTTCATCTTCCTTAGACATTTGTATTTGATGATATCCAGAATATGCATCTAAGAAACAAAATAGCTCACACCCGGAGGTGGAGTCCACTATCTGATCTATTCTAGGTAGTAGAAATGGATCCTTTGGACATGCCTTATTTAAGGTGGTGTAGTCGATACACATCCGAAGCTTCCAACTGGCCTTAGGTACAATAACTGGGTTTGCCAGCCATTTTGGATGGAAGACTTCCCGGATGAATCCAGCTTCGAGCAACTTCTTGATTTCCTGTCGGATGAAGTTTCGTCGCTCGATTGATTGCTTCTGGGGCTTCTGGTGTACAGGCCGTGCGTCTGGATATATCTTCAGATTATGCTCAATCACCTCCCTAGGGATCCCACGCATTTGTGACGGTTGCCAGGCAAACATGTCAACATTAGCCTGGAGGAAAGTGATGAGCGTGAGTTCCTATTTTTTGTTCAGACCCCCCGATATACGAGTAGTCTGAGCAGCATCAGAAACAATTTGGACGACCTTGACGGGAACGTCGGTGTCGCCGCTTGGTTGCACAGGGGGTGCAGAGCTAGAGCCTTTATGACGAATGCTCGGAGAATTCATAGCTGGCTCCTTTCCAGATGCTTCCTCTTGCGCTGTGGTAAGCGTATAGATTTCTTCTAGGGCGGTAACTCCTGCGGTGCGATCTCTGCAGATCCGGAGAACACCCGTGGGTGTTGGCATCTTCAACACCAAGTAGCCATAATGGTAAGCAGCCATGAACTTGTATAAAGCTGGCCTACCCAAAATGGCATTGAACGACAGACTGATCTGTGCAATGTCAAAGACCAATTTTTCAGTTCTGTAGTTCTCACTAGTCCCAAAGGTCACTAGGAGTGTGATGGAACCGAGAGGAGTAATGGTTCCTGGACCTACCCCAGAGAAAGGTCGGGATGGGCGAAGTTCCAAAAGCCGGAGCTGAAGCTTAACAAAAGCTTTGAAGCTTATGAGGTTTAGCTCGGAACCTCCGTCCACCATTACATGGTGGATTTGAATATTGTTAATGGTGGGTGACACCATCAACGGGAGTTGGCCAGCCCTGATCATGTTTTGGGGGCAGTCCAAAGCATCGAAAATGATGGGAGTTGTCGGCGGTTGGAGCCGGCAGATCTCCCTACACTACTAAAGTGATAGGGGAGTTTGATGTTTGGTGTGGGCGCGCGGAGATTCAAGAAGGTGAATAGGAGTTTGACACAGGAGACACAAGAATTTACGTGGTTCGGGCCGCCTGAGCGTAATACCCTACTCCACGGGTGTGTTGGTGTTGTATTAGCAATATAAGCTTGCCACGACTGTATGGGGTGCGTGAGTTCGTTCGTGAACCTCCCCGCGTGTATCGTCGGCCTGTCCTTTTATAGTACAAGGGCAGGCCGTTACAAGTTAGCCTGGCCCGACATGTGGCCCCGGCGGTTATTAGTATTGATACACGCTTAATTGCTCTTAATGATCCTGTAACGGGCTTTGATAGCACCGTTACTAGTGTTAAGATCGTCCGTTTAAGTGTCATTAATATGGCATTAATGACACTTAATCGGGTCTTGAAGTCCTTGGCTCTCCTTTGAAGATCCGGAGCCATTACAAGGTCTTCCGGAGGTTAGAGGATGAAGGTGCGACAATTGGACACGTGGCAGCTCTGGAGCTTGCTATGGGAAACAGGTAGCTCCGGGGCTACCCGACACATGTCAGGTCCGGAGCTTCTCTCAGTCTGGGGTTAAGTCCGGAGGTGCCGTTTCGGTACGTGGCCCGGAGCTTCCCCCTTGTGGGTGGTAGCTCCGGTTTGGTTGTACACGTGGCGACCCAGGGATTAACCATGTTGGAGAAGCGGGTCCGGTTATATCTGACATGTGGGCCTCCGAGGGTCTTCATACCAAGTAGATGACTTTCCTTTGAAATCTTTGTAACCTCAAGGGGTGTACGGTTTTTAGGGTACCGACAGTGGCCCCCTGGACCTACCTCCGAGGAAGATCACTGGGGTGAAGTCATTCCGTCGGAGGTGGGTCCATCCTTGCGACTCTTGAACTGGGTCTTCAAGGGTCTTCGAAGGTGCTGTTGGCGGGGATTTATAGTTAGATCCCGCCGCGTGGCGCACCTCGTGCGGCAGATGAGATCTTTGACGTGCGGATCTCACGCAATTGAAGGTCGCCGGTTCCCGATACGAAAACCGTATCGGTTCCGCGCGCTCTGTCAGGCCGCCGCCTTTGGGTTTCCCGCCGCGTGATGACAACCGTTCGCCTGGGTAAGAGCCTCGACTTGATCGTCGGGGTGGTCTCGGGCCCTCTTGTCATCGGCTGGGTTGAATTCTTGAGTGGTATCTTTGACTTCCCTGCGGTTTCCATCCAAGCGTTGCGAGGGCTTACTTCTTCGCTCCTCTTCTCTTGCCTAGCTGTGCCGCGATGGAGTTGGGTCTGCGCGAGAGTCACTTGAAGACTGACGGCGATTTGAAGAAGGTCTGGGCCCTCATGGGGTGGTCCTCGGGCTTCTTCAACCGCTTGGTCCGTGCCGGCGAAGAGCTCCCCTTCGAGAAGGAGCGCGCCGGCGAAATGGTGTACTTTTCTTCGTACGCCATGGTAGGGTTGATCCCACCTTTTTCTTCCTTCTTCTTGATGCTGCTAGACTTTTATGGTCTGCAGCTATACCACCTTGGCCCTCACTCCATTCTCCTCGTGTCTATCTTTGTCCACTTCTGTGAGATGTGGGTGGGCATCCCCCCTGCATCGAACTCTTCCGGTCCTTCTTCACCGTCCACACCACCGGCCGGAGCAATGAGTACCTTGGCTTCTACTACTTCGTGAAGCGCAAGAAGTGCCCATTCAAGTACCTCCGGTCGTTCCCTTCCGGGAAGTGGGATGACTGGAAGAAAGTTTGGATAGTCGTCAGGGTGGAGGAGCACGAGAGGTTGGAGCTGCCCGACGGTCTGCCCGGCATCGACACGACGATCTAGAGTGAAGCTCCGGTGCTGGCGAAAGCTTTCAACCCCGCCTTGACCAGGATTCGCCAATGCGTGGAGGGAGGATTGACTCCTCAGGCGGTATTTTGCAACTTCCTGGCCAACAGGTGGGCGCCGCTGAAGAGAAGGGAGAAGCTCGCTTGGGTCCTCAACAGCGTGATGGACGAGGACTGGGTTGAGACCGGGTTGAAGTCCAACATGGTGGGGAAAACTTTGGAGTTCCACCTCAAGAAATTCCAGCACGGCATCGACGTCGATGGTGATGACTTGACTCCACCGTCGGCCTTTCTCCCTCTGAACGTGGAAGTGGAGTTCAACAGGGAGCTCCGGCGGAAGATGCCCGCACTTGACGACCTTGGTGTCGTCGAGAGAAGATCAACCACCCGGGTGGCGATCCCCGGAATGCCCGAAGATGGCTCCGTCCCTGCCCCACAGCCGAGGGTCGAGGTCGTCGGCAAGGGCAAGGAGCTGGCGGAAGAGCCGGAGAGCCGGAAGAGGAAGCTGCGACACGCCGACGGAAGGTCCGTCAGGCCCGCTACTTCCGCCTCGGTTCCTTCTCCCCAGAGGGGAAGATCTTCTACCGCCCTGGCGATTGTCCCCGTAGTGGGGTCCTTCCGGAACGATACTGTTCCTACAGTGGGGTCCTCCCGGAGCGCGTCTGTTCCCGTGGTGGGATCTTCCTGGGGTGCTAGCTCCGGGCGCACGACTCCGGCACCTGGGACGGTGGGAGCCTCAAGGTCCGGGGGTTCTTCCCGATCGAGGAGAGCCTCGACCCGGGAAACGCCCGTGGCCACGACAGGTTCCGGGGGGCCTTCTGGAGCTTCTACGCCGACCGTGGCCAGCCCGGAACGTCTAGGAAAAAGGTTCCGCGCAAGCTGGTGCGGAAGCCTTCCAAGGTAATTTTTAATCTTTACCTTGGTTAACTATTTAATTGTGGCAACTGTTTGTTGATTTTCTTCGATCATCATCTGCAGCGTCCCCAAGAAGGGGAGTGAGGCTCCACCCTCATCCACAGTGTCTGAGGCCGTGGGAGCTTCTGCTCCTGTCCCGGTGCCACCCCAAGTGGTGGCTGAGGCTGCGACAGCTCCGGCGCCGGCTGTCGTGGTCATGGACCTCGACTCATCCCCAGAAGTTCCCGTGGTAGCGCCGGACCACGGGAGTGAAGATGCGCCAGCGACACCTGTCTCGGAGGTTGAAGCTCCGGGTCCTGGTGCTGCAGTGATGGAAGCTCCGGCTGTTGAGCCGGAAGAAGTAGTAGTCTCGGCTTCGGAGCCGGAAGGTGTCGAAGCCCCGGCGGTTGAGCCGGAGGTGACTAAAGCCCCGGCATGCGAGCCGGAGGTCGAGGTAGTTCCAACAGTTGAGCTGGCTACCTCCGAAGCACCGGCCGCTGAGCCGGTTATTGTTGGAGCTCCGGTCACGGGGCCGGTTGAAGATGAAGACCTTCTGGCGCCTGAACCGGTGGTTGAAGAGGCGATGGAGCTCGAGCCTCCTTCGGAAGAGGTGTCCCGACCGGAGCCAGTAGCAGCTCCTGCTCCGGAAGCGACGACGTCGGAGGTACCTGCGGCCGAGCCGGAGTGCCCAAACGAAGTCGCTGGCCCCCTGCCCGAGGAGGTGAACGAAGACTTGGTGGCGGGGCCTTCTTCGATGGCGACTAAGGCCATCCCGGAGGACGGCCCTAGTGCCTTGGAAGCTCAGGGGTCTACTCTCGTAGAGTGTGACCCAATTTCTGTATGTGAAGACCCGCTGGAACCAGCAGAGGAGACCCCAGCAGGTCCAGAGCCCATCCCGCTGTCGATGTCTATCGACAACGCCTGCTCCAGTCTACGTCAAGTCCAATTGGCCTTCTTCCACGACAGCAAGGCTCTTGAAGAGGAGCACCAAACCCTTAGGCGGTGGCGTAATAGGCTCTGCTTCGAGACCAAGCTGGCGCAACAAAGGCTAGCAGATGAGAAGGAGTGGATCAAGCGGGAGAAGATCCGCCTGGAGTACTGGGGCAAGCTGCTGGATGACAGGGAGAGCATGACTCGGGCCCTCGACGCCCAATCCCAGGAAATTTACAATCAAGCCAAAGCAGCCAACAGTGCGGCCGAGGAACGCCATGACAGGCTGGAGGTCATTAACACTGCACTCATCAAGCGCCGAGAGGCACCTGAAGAGAGGGAGAAATGGCTCGAGAATGAAGAGCAGAAACTCCTTGAGCTGCGGGATGATGTCCTGAGGAGGGAAGAGGAGCTTGCCGAGAAAGTAGCTCTGGCGGACAAGGGCCTCGAGGAGCACACCAAGAAATTGGAAGAGCACTGCCAAGAGGAAGGGGAGAAGACCTGGGTGCGAGGGCAAGAACTCTACGAATACGAGTGTGCCCTTGTTGCCCGGGAGAAAAAAGTGCAGGCTAGGGAGAAGGACCTGGTCGATCGCCGGAACAAGATCCACCTCTGGGAGGAGGAGCTCGGAAGACTCGAGAGGCGGGTTGCTAAAAAGATTCAGCAAAACGCCAAAGAAGTTGAGCGCCTTGCCCGTGAGAATTCCGAACTGACGGCGGCCAGGAGACCCCTGGAAGAGATGAAGAGCTTAAGGACGACGGACTCCCTACAGATTTGGGAGTTCCTGGGCAAGGCCAACGACACGCTGACGCCGATGGGTTTCAGCCCCGTGCGCCCGGATTATCCGAAGCCGGAGCCGGACCTTGCGCTGCAGGGGTTGAGCGCAGCAGGTAGCAAGCTCTCCAAGGTGGGCGATGTCATCGCGGACCAACTGGAGGTTGAGGGGCAATCCCTGGCGAAGAACGTCGCAGAGTATGTGCTGACGTGCTACACCAGCCGGAACTCCCAATTTCCTCTGGACCCGGTGCTTGAAGGCCCCGTCGAAGGAGAAGGCGAAGCTACCCGAGCCAGCGTATCGGAGGTCGCCCAGAAGGTCGCCGAGTTCTTCCATAGGGTCTAGGACCATCTCTTTAGCTCTCACTTGTATTTTCTCTTCTTCTTCCTCAATTTTGTAATCCCTTGTCTTCAGATGTAATCTCCTGTCTCCAGATAAATGAAATCCCCAAATTTTTGAGAATTTCACTTTTTGTCTTCAACACTTTTATCTTCACTTGGCCTCCTGGTAGATGTAAACAATTTCATTGTGAACATGTACCAAAAGGATATTGTGTTTTGTTGAAGACTCATTTGCTCCGAACTTGTAGAATTTAGGTCCGAAGTCTTCGATAGTGAAGGTCCCCTGAGGTTGTTGGAGCTTAGAAGCTCCGGCATTGTCCATCGCTGGAACTTGATAGCTCCGGCAATAGCCTCTATCAACACGTAGAGTATCGATAGTTAGTCCTCTGGGGTGTCGGAGCTGAGTAGCTCCGGCAGTGACCTTTGCCAACACTTGGTTTGTTGGCAGCAGACTCCATTTACGGGGTCTTCTCACCATCTTAGGGGAGTCGGAGCTTAGTTAGCTCCGGCTTTTCTCCATCAATGTAGAATTTATTTTTCCTGCACACTTATGTCAAGAAAAATAGTAAAATTCGTTCCTTGTCTATAATTTCGTCGCGGCTTACGATTCTCAAGAAGATTTTAAGTTGAACGCAATTTTAAATACAACCGGATGCGTTGTCTTTTCTTCTAGGTTCAACTGTCCATGGACCCGCCTTACTTCGGCCTGCTGGAGTGTAGGTAGAGTGGCGTACTTAGGGTGCTTGACCATACTAAGTCGATAGCACACCGCCGCAGCCCGAGCGCCCCGCGGCCCCGGCGTCCTCACCGCCTGAGGCCCGGCCTCCTCGCCGCCCAAGCGCCCCGGCGGCCCCGGCCTCCCCGTCGTCGCCGCCCGCGCGCCCCGGCGACCTCGCCGCCCGCGCGCCCCGGCCTCCCTGCCGTCCGCACACCCCGGCCTCCTCGTCGTCGCTGATCGTCAAGTAATGATGTTGATTATGCAAATTTGTTGTGGATTTCTTGATATTTGATATGGATTGTTCAATCTTCGAATGATTGTTGATCGAATGAGTAGAAATTGTTGCTCGATCTTGATGTTAATTATGCTTAGTTGTTAATGATGTTGGTTATGCAAATTTGTTGATAATGTTGTTGATTATGTAGATGTTAAGCATGCTTATGTTTTTCTTTAGTATTCTTAATGTTTATGTTCATTGCTGCTTATCGTTATTGAATTAAGTTATTAAATGTTCAAATTTTGATTAATTGTTATGTTTCTTTTAGCATGTTTAATGTTCTTTATATATATAAATATATAAATATAAATATGTATATATATATACATAAGCGGGTTAAAACGATAATGTATCAGAAGAAATATCAAAAGAGAGAGGAGATATTCTACGCCATAAGGCTTGCGGCGAGCATGACAGCGGCGAGACCGAAGCCGGTGGCGGTGGTCTTGGTAGCGGTAGAGGATCCTCCGGAAGGCGTGGACGGCAGCGGAGGAGAGGCTCCGGGAGCGAGGGCTGGTGGCCGTGTAGGTACCCACCGATCTGATCACCGGGGAGGAACCTCTTGGAGGCGACCCAGTTGGCGTAGTTGGTCTGCAGGTCCCAGGAGCCGCTCGGCTCGCCGACGTTGTACGTTGCCACCGACGCCATGCCGAACACGGCCACGACCATGAAGGCCACGACTGCAACTGCAAGAGCTCTCGCCATGGCAACTGCTGCCTTCGTTCTAGCTGGAAGGGGCGATCGAGCAGAGCTGCTACCCGGTCAAAACCTAGCTTGTGGTAGAGCTTTTGTTGCAGAAAGCTAGAAGGTCGTTGTGGATGCTTGGCTCGTTGATCTTTCGAGTTGGGTTTGCGTGCATATATATAGACACAATTATCGTGGACGGCCCTGCTATGAAACTTTCAACTCTGACCCACTTTTCTCCTGACTCTCGTTCTCTTTCCTCATTCGTAAATGATTTATAAATGAACATGAGCAACGTAACCTATAGCAATTGATTACCCATTTCGGATCGGTACGTCTCACATGCCATTGGCATGTCAGACGTGCAGGTTCGGAATTGTCCCTTTTTGGACAGCCTCGGAATGACCGAGGGGGCGTGGCTTGTGACGAGACGCGGGTACGAATTTGGACGAGATTTCGGTGGCGTAACCCTGTTGTTCTCTGCTGCACCATTTTTGGGCGTGCAGTGGAGAACAGCGGGGTTATGCTGCCGAAATTTCGTTCGAATCCGGATCACGCGTCTCGTCATGAGCACGCTCCGCTCGGTCACTCTTGGGTGGGTTTAGGATCTATCTGCCTAGGTTGTAGGGCCGTGACATAACACAACAATACATTAACAACAATTTCTTTCGCATTAAACTGCAGAGTCAAACATGGGTGAAGACCGCAGTTGGATGTATACTGGCTGGAAGAGTAGAAATGGTGGTCACTCCGATGAGTGTTTTATCAAGTTAGATCAATTTTTGGATCGAGCATTTTCGTTGTCAACGGAAGATATGGTGTGGTGCCCATGTACAAAATCCGGAACACTAAGTTTTTGAGAAGATTGGAGCTTTCGTTTCACTTATGTCGAAACGGTTTCACTCCACAATATGAAGTGTGGACCTTCCACGGCGAGACTAATTCTCGAGTCATAGCCGAAGTGGATGAGGATGATGATATAATAAAGGTTGATAGGATGGATGAGATGTTAGAAGCTCTTGAAGTGGAGGATCCTCTTACAAATGAGGCAGAGAAGTTCTTCGAGGAGCTGAAGAAATCACAAGAGCCGTTGCATGAACACACGGCTGTGACCGTACTTGCTTTCTTGACCAGATTTATGGCAATTAAGTCCAAGTACTTTTTTTCCATCAACTGCTACAATGATCTCATGAAATTGATCTGCGATATCCTTCCACAACCTCACAAAGCGCCACCAGATATGTATCAGTCAAAGATCAAGATATCTGGTCTCGGTATGAAGTATGAGAAAATTGATGTGTGCCCAGACAACTGCATGCTATTCTGGAAAGAGCACACCAATGAGAAGATGTGCTTGAAATGTGGTAAATCGAGGTATGTCGAAGTTGTTAATGACGATGGCGATAATGTGATGACAGATGTCGCACATAAGCAGCTTCATTACTTGCCTGTGACACCTCAGTTGAAGCGGATGTTTCTTTCAAAAAGAACTGCAAGACACATGAGATGGCACAAAGAAGGTAAACGTGAGAACAAAGAATTCTTGACGCATCCGTCCGACGGTGATGCATGGAAGGCGCTAGACCATTTCGATCCAGACTTTTCTCGTGATGCGAGGAATGTTCGCATCGGATTAGCGACAGACGGATTCTCACCGTTCAGTACGAATGCCACGCCATACTCATGTTGGCCTGTCTTTGTCATTCCGTACAACCTGCCACCTGCTTTATGTACGAAGAACGAGTTCATGTTTCTCAGCCTCATTGTACCTGGACCTGATCATCCCGGGTCACGTCTCAACGTGATGTTAAAACCGCTGATCGAAGAATTGAAAGTCTTGTGGACAGGAGTTGAAGCGTACGACAGTTACAAGAAGCAGAAATTCAACCTTCGAGCTGCTTATTTGTGGTTCGTCCATGATTTGCCGGCATACGGCATGTTTTCCAGATGGAGCACTCACGGTCGTCTGATGTGTCCGATATGTGCTTCAGACACGGATTGCTTTCGACTAACTCATGGAGGCAAAATATCTTACTTTGATTGTCACAGACGTTGGCTGCCCTCGAATCATATATTTAGGCAGCAGAGGCATGTCTTTCGAAAGAACACTGTTGTCACTAAAGGACCACCGAAGCGTCTCAACGGGTCAGAAATTTCTGATATGTTGGACAAACTGGTGCCTGATGAAGGTCGTCCTGGATATTTCGTAGGTTATGGAGAGGAACACAATTGGACTCACATATGTGGATATTGGGAGCTACCATATGTGAAGTCGTTGATTCTAATGCACAACATTGATGTCATGCATCAGGAGCGTAATATGAGCGAAAGTATCATAAGCACGTGCATGGATATGCCTGGCAAAACGAAAGACAATTATAAAGCTAGACTAGATTTGGCAGACATTTGTCACCGTCCAACTCTTGAAATCTCTGAAAGTGGTGGAAAGCCACGTGCTTCTTTCTGTCTTCGATTGAAAGAAAATAAAGAAGTTATGAAATGGATGAAAACTTTGAAATTCCCAGATGGTTACGCAGCTAGCCTGAAACGAGCCATAAATGTTAACACAGGAAACCTCACTGGGTTGAAGAGTCATGATTATCACATTATAATGGAAAGACTCCTACCTGTTATATTCCGAGGCTATCTAGATGATGCGGTGTGGAAGGTTTTAGCCGAGCTCAACTATTTCTATAGACAACTTTGTGCTAAAGAAATCAAGATCGGGATGATGGATAAGTTAGAGAAGGAGATACCCATACTTTTATGTAAGATGGAAAAAAATTTTCCACCGGGTTTCTTCAATCCAATGCAACATCTGCTTATCCATCTTCCATTCGAAGCTAAAGTTGGCGGTCCTGTGCAATATAGGTGGATGTATCACATTGAAAGATCGCTACGATATCTGAAACCAATGGTTGGCAACAGGGCAAGGGTGGAAGGGTGCATCGCTGAAGCATATGCTCTTAAGGAAGTTGGATACTTTTCAAGTGTCTACTTTGCGGAAGAAAACAATATCAATACTTCGGCGATGCGGTACAATGTGGACGAAACACCCCTTCTAAGCGACCTTTCCATTTTTCAAACGAGAGGCGCCACCGTTGGTAGCTACACGACCTACGAGCTATCCGAACAGGAAAGGACTGTTGCTTTACTCTACATGTACGCAAATATAGAAGGCATGCAGGAATACTTCGAGTAAGTGTTTATCCTATGTTTATGCTAATCTACATATTTTGTAACACATGTACTCTAAAAGATGTTTTTTTCATGTTCAGCGAGTTCCACAGACAATATTGGTCACATAGGCATCAACCTACGGCCAAACAAGTAGAAGCGATGCGAAAGGAAGGAATAAATGGGGGGCAGAGTTTTCTATCTTGGTTTCGAGAATATGTAATATTCTCTCGTCTTCTATGTATTATAAATTACTATTATTAAAGACGTATTATGTAATATTCTCTCGTCTTTTATAACAGTGTCGGACTGACAATGTCCATGAAGATTTGCAGCAGCTATCTTATGGATTGGTGAATGCTAGAAGCTATGGTCAATATGACGTAAATGGCTTCCGATTCCGTACAACTCATTTTGAAGCTCATCGTCCTCTCGCGGCAACATCAAATTCCGGTGTTGTGACGAGAGCAATGGACACTCAAGGGAATTTAACCGATTATTATGGTATCATTAACAAAATCCTTGAATTTTCTTTTACCGGAAATAAGACCCTTCGAGTTGTCTTCTTTGACTGTGACTGGTTTGATCGTACTCATGGAACTCGAGAAAACCAATTTGGAATGGTGGAAGTGAAACATAAGGACCGACTACGAGGTTACGATACATTTGTTCTTGCGCATCAAGTTGAACAAGTGTATTATCTACCTTATCCATGCACGAAGCTCAGTGCTTGGTGGGTGGTATATAAGGTGAATCCTCGTGAGCGGCTATATACTCCTGGGGATGATGGTTACCATGATAGCAAAGACGTTGAAGAAGTGTACCAAGAAGAAGAGTTGCCAGACACTTTTATCGTCGAGCTTGGTGCAGGACTCGATCAATTAGTTGGAGATGTTGAAGATGTTGAAGATGTAGAGGCAGATGATACGCGGAAATGAAAATTAGAACAGGCCACGATGGAAGATCGTTGGGCTGGTTTAAGGAGTAGGGCACAGGCACATGACAATGACGTTGATGAATTTTGAAAGTGACTACAAGTAATGTTTTCTTGAAGATAGTAACATGAATTTTATATATTTTATTTGCATATTTACTAATTATCTAATTACAATAGGATGGCGTCAAAGAAGGGTAAGAAGGTGCCGCCGACGAGGGGGTTCTACCCCTCTAGACCTGAGGACGCTTTCGTTGGTGCCTCGTCGACTGGCAGCAGACGCTCTCAGCTACTGGGGCACGTTCAGACCAGCTCTAGAGCTTCGTCACAGGTAAATGTCACTCGTTTTTGACAAATTTTTGAAATTCAAATTCACATTAAAATAACTTATGAATCATTTGAATGTTGTAGTCCTCACCGGCTGACTCAGAGGCTGCGGCGCCTTCGGTGAGCCAGCCCTCGGCGAGGCAGCCCTCGGCGAGGCAGCCCTTGGCCAACCAGCCCTCGGCGAGCCAGCCCTCGGCGAGTCAGCCCTCGGCGAGCCAGCCCTCGGCCAGCCAGCCCCCGGCTGACGATGAGTTTGTTCCTGAGGCCTTTGACTCGGCTGGTGAGGAGTCGTCTGGGTCACCTGACGTGGCGCCCCAACAGACGCGGAGGACGAGGAGGACTCACTTTGTCAGTCCTCCCGCGGTCCCTTCACAGAGGATCGTGATTCGTCTAGTCGGAGACAGGTAATAAACATTATAGTTTTCAATTTTAGTTTCTTTTGATTACTTAAGTGATGAATGAATGAATAAATATCTTACAGGGCCTGGGACGACTTGTCTTTCACCGGTGAGAAACACCAAAGACCGGTGAACGGTGTCCTCGGGTCTATAGTGCGTTTGCACTATCCCGGGGTCATCGACGGGGTGCCTGCTCTTTCGTGGGAGGACTACGCACGCGTCCATCACCAGGAGCACGGCAACCTTCAGGAGGCCGTATGGGCTGATTTTATGGTAAGTATGTTAAAAAAGTTTCTAAGTTACAACTCTTAAACTCTTTTAGTGAACATCTCTTCAATATATTCTTTATCGCAGGCAAGATATATTTTTGAGGACCCGAACGACCGTCGCATGTTTGAGGATGCGAGGCGAGTGTTTCACTTCAACACTGCCAAGGCGCTTTGACAAGCTTTGTCGAACGCCCGTGTTCAAATTATTAATGAGCACTTGAAGGCGAACCAGCAGCACGTGTTACACTTCCGGCAAGAGAGCGAGAGGCACCTGACGGAGGAGGAGTACACGCAGGTACGTGGAGTGTAGTAAGTATTTTTTTCTGATAATTTCCTCGATGGTACTTTTAACGACTTCGAACTATGTGCAGGGCCACGTGAGCTGGTTGCAGGGTCAGACCGATGCATTTTGGGCCCTTTGTCGCTACTAGGCTAGCGACGAGTTTAAAGCTAAGTCTGAGAAGGCTCGAGACTGCAGAGGGGTGGAGGGGAAGAGCAGACACGGGCAAGATAACCACTTGCATTTAGCTAAACGCATGGTAAGTGTGTGTAACTTATGTTTATATATTAATAATATATTGTTCGTACTAACACGTATTGACAGGAGCGCGAGATGGGGGTGCTGCCCACCCCTGCCGAGGTCTGGAGGAGAGGTCACAGGGACCCTTCTCAGCCGACAGGGTGCAGTCAGGCTGCAGCCGAGCGGTTGGTAAGTTTAGAAATCATTCATATTAAATATAACTATATTGATTGTTCAACTTACACGGTTTTATTGTTTTGCAGGCTAAGTACGGGGAGGAGGCTAGGAAGATACACGGCGAGGATTTCGATTGGGAACGTCAACCGATCGATCCTCGAGCCGCGTATGCAACTGGTGGTGGAAAAGCACACGGAAGGTGAGTTTACAAGTCATTTTATCGTTTTCAATTCAAAGTATTCAAGATATTTCAATTTCATATTACTGACTCTCTTTTCTATAGGCTCGCCATATTCGACGGAGTTGTCGACTCGAGGGCGGGTAGACCTGCGAGAGGCAGCTCCACGCAGGCTTCGGGCGCGGGAGGTCACCGTGTATCGCAGAGGGACATTGAGATGCAGTCCCTCCGAGAAACTGTAGAAGAAAACGAAAGGCGACATGAGGAGGAAAGGAGGGCGATGGAGGCCACGATCCAAACCCATGCAGCAGCGTTGGCGCAGATGCGGGAAGCAATGGAGGTAACAAAATAAAAACTAAAATTCTCATTAATTCAGCGTAAATGACTTACTAATAGGTAGCATTTAATGTTTGCAATGACAGGCCATCGCTCGGGCGCAAGGTCTGGGAATCCAGCTACCGGTACTACCACCGGTCCTCCTAGGCGATCCTTCTTCAGCGGGTCAGGTAAGTTTGTATATAATCCTTCTTCTCCAGCGTAATAAGATCGAGATAGATGAAAGAGAGAGATAGTTAGATAGAAGAAAATGATTGAGATAGAAGAAAGATAGAGATACAAGAAAGGGAGACAGAAGAAAGAGTGAAAGATAGATAGAGTAGGATGGGAATGAAGAGAGAGAGTAAGATGTAGATGGATATAGAGAGAGGGGAAGATAGAGGGAGGGAGATGTAGATGGAGATAGAGGGAGGGGAGGAAGATAGAGGGAAAAGGATAGCAATAGAGAGATAGAGTGAGAAAGAAAGATAGAGTGAGAGACAAAGAGAGAAATGAAAAGAGAAGAAGAGAGGGGGGTTTAGATGAAGATAGAGGGAGAGGAAGGGAGGGAGAGAGATGTTGATGCATTTATCTTCTAACTCTAAGTTTCATTAATTGCAGGGATCCGCGATGGCTGCACAAACGCCATCACCGTCGCTACCGCCGCCTGGAATGAGGCGTGACGAGGACTTCGACTTCGGAGGTGGCTCCGGAGGTGGCTACGGAGGTGGATACGGAGGTCAAACCGGCGAGTGAGCCCATGTTTAGTTTGTTGATGTTGATGCGATGTTTGTACGATGTGTTTTGAAACTGTTGTTATGTGATATGTTATGTGAATCTGGCCATCGAGCCAGTTAGTGTTTTCTGTTTTTTTTTTTTAAAAAACCTTATTTGCGAAGGCTTTTTATACAGTACCGTCGCAAATAAGGAGAAAAGCCGTCGCAAATAAGCCACTGCTATTTGCGACGGCCCGACCGTCGCAAATAAGGTTTAATTGCGACGGCCCGGCCATCGCAAATAGCTGAGTGGGTCCCGGAGGAGGACATGTGGGCCCTGCCCACTGAACTTATTTGCGACGGCCGGGCTGTCGCAAATAGAAGCACTTAATTGCGGCAATAACTTGCAACGACCTTCTTTAGCCGTCGCAATTAAGGTTATTTGCGACGGTGGCCGTCGCAAATAAGATTAATTGCGACGATTTAATTGCGACGGCCAAAAATCGTCGCAAATAAAGGAAGCCGTCGCAAATAGCTTATTTGCGACGGCATACGCCTTATTTGCGACGACCCTGGCCGTCGCAAATCATCGGGATTCCTGTAGTGTGTAGAACTTACGAAGGTGCTCGATGTTCCAAGGATTCGGGAGAGGTGTCCCATCCTCGGTAGCCAAGCGAACGCTTCCGGGACGGGATACTTTAATCACTCGGAGGGGCCCCTCCCAGCCGGGGGAGAGTTTGTTTAACCCTTCTCTGGATAGTATTCTCCGTAGCACCAGATTGCCTTCCTCGAGCTGTCGGTTGTGTACATGCCACTGATGATAACGCCGTAGAGCTTGACGATATCGGGCATTCCGAATAGCTGCTTGGCACCTTCCCTCCTCAAGGAGGTCTAGGTCTTCACGCCAGAGCTGGTCCTGCGCGGCTTCGTCAAAGGTCCGGACCCGGAGTGAACCCAAGGTGATTTCCAGAGGAAGGATTGCTTCAGCTCCGTACACCAGGAAGAAGGTTGTCTCTCCAGTTGACCGGTTTTGAGATGTCCTGTTAGCCCATAAAGTGGGCGGAAGCTCTTCGATCCAGTTGGCTCCATGTTTCTTCAAGCGCTCATAGGTGCGCGTTTTGAGTCCCTTAAGGATTTCTGCATTTGCTCTCTCGGCTTGGCCATTGCTGGCTGGGTGTGCTATGGAGGCGTAGCAAACTTGTATGCCGAGGTCTTCGCAATATCCTTGGAATGCGGAGCTTGTGAATTGAGTCCCATTATCAGTGATGATTTTGTTTGGGACTCCAAATCTGCTTACAATGGATTGCAGAAAGTTGATAGCAGATTGCTTGTTGATTGTCACAACTGGAGTTGCTTCCGGCCACTTGGTGAACTTGTCGATGGCGACGTACAGGAACTTGTAACCTCCGACGGCTCTTGGGAAGGGTCCCAAGATGTCCACCCCCCACACGGCGAAGGGCCATGTAGGAGGTATCATTTATAAGGGCTGAGCCGGTGTATGAATTTGCTTTGCATGAAATTGGCATGCTTCACATTTCTTTACCAGCTCAGTGGCATCCTGGAGCGCTGTAGGCCAGTAGAAGCCATGCCGAAAGGCTTTACCGACCAACGTGCGGGAAGATGTGTGGTTCCCACACTCGCCTCCATGGATTTCTGCGAGAAGTTCGCAGCCTTCTTCCCTTGTGATGCACCGCATTAGGATGCCGTTGGCACCACGCCGGTAGAGATCCCCTTCTACCAGCGTGTATCTTTTAGCCAATCTGACTACCCGGTCAGCGGATACATCATCGTCAGGAAGGATGTTGTCTTTCAAGTAGCTCCGGATCTCCGAGATCCATGCATCAGAGCTAGCTTGAGCTTTTGAGTCTTGCGTGCTGGGTTGCTCGGAGCTCCCGGCAGCACCTACGACCCTTGATGGCTGCCATGGTAACAGGGCCATCGGGACCGTCAGCTTCGGGATGCTGATCTCGCCCCCTTCGCTCAGTTCGGCAGGCTGAGCTGTTGGTTTTGACAACCTCCAGACAAAGGTTCCGTCAGGAGCCGGAGCTCCGATTAACGCTTTAGTCAAGAGTTCGTCAGCTTCAGCGTTATGGGCACGCTGAACATGGTGGAGATCTAGGACTTCGAAGTCCTTCTGAATCCTCTGGACTTCAAGGAGGTAAACAGCTAGCTGGAGATTATTGCAGGAGCATTCACCCTTCACCTGCTTGATGATGAGCTGTGAATCTCCTTTGACCAGCAGTTGCTTGACACCATATGACAGTGCCACCTTTAGTCCGTAGATGAGTGCTTCATACTCCGCCATGTTGTTGGTTGCCTTGAAGTCAAGGTGTACCATGTATTTTACCTTCTCCCCAGTCGGTGCAAGGAGAAGGATTCCAGCTCTGGCCCCCTGCTTCTGCATGGAGCCGTCGAAGTAGAGGGTCCAGTGAGGCTCGGTGAAGGTTGGAGCTTGATGCTCCGTCTTCTGGTCACTGGGGCCCCCAGGATTTGATGGAGAGGGAGTCCATTCTGCCACAAAATCTGCCAACGCTTGACTCTTGACTGCTTGTCTTGAAATAAATTCAAGATCAAATTCAGCCAATTCCGCTGCCCACTTTGCAATATTCCCAGTTGAATTGGGATTATGCAGGATTGCTCGAAGTGGATAGGAGGTCACCATCGAGACTTTGTGAGCTTGGAAGTAATGTCGAAGCTTCCTAGAGGCAATAAGAACTGCATAGAGAAGCTTATGCACCTCTAGGTATCGAGTCTTGGCATCATGTAATACTTCACTAATGAAGTATACCGGGCGTTGAATGGTCTGGACCCTCCCGGAGGGGTCCGGAGCTTCCTCTTCATTGATCCGGACCCTCTCGGAGGGGTCTAGATTCTCTTCGGGGACCTCCGGGTTCTGGCTGGAGAAACCCGAAGCTTCTTCAGAAATGACCTGGACCTTCCCGGAGGGGTCTAGGTCTCCTGAAGTGACTTCTTGTGGGTTCGAATCTGGGAGCTGGGACCCAGACTCGTTTTCAGGAACCTCCGGACCCTCCCGAAGGGGTCTGGATTCCTGGGTGTGGGATAGTTCCGGTCTCTCCGCAACCAGAACCATACTGACGACTTCGTCAGTAGCTGAAATATAAAGCAACAAAGGCTCACCAGGGTTCGGAGCTACCAGAATTGGTAGTGTGGTGAGGAATTGTTTCAGCTCCTGGAATGCCTTCTCTGCTTCTTCGGACCATTGGAATGGTCCAGACTTCCTCAATAACTTGAAGAAGGGGAGTGCCCGCTCCGCCAGTCTTGATATGAACCGGTTGAGGGCTGCTAGACATCCAGTTAACTTTTGGACGTCTTTGATGCGGTTTGGTGGCCGCATGTCTTCAATGGCTTTTATCTTCGCCGGATTAGCTTCTATGCCCCGGTGACTTACCAGGAAACCAAGAAGTTTTCCGGAGCAAACCCCAAACACGCACTTGTCCGGGTTTAGCTTTGTGCGGGTGGCCCGCAACTTGTCGAAGACAGCCTTCAAGGTGTTGAGGAGTGACTCCTTGTTTCTGACCTTGACCACAATGTCATCGACATACACTTCCACTACGTCTCTAATGAGTTCTTCAAAAGTTTTGTACATAGCTCGTACAAAAATTGAAGCTGCATTCTTGAGACCAAAGGGCATGGCTGTGTAACAGTACAATCCATCTACTGTGATGAATGAAGTATGTTCTTCATCCTCCCTAGACATCCTGATTTGATGATACCCAGAATATGCGTCTAGGAAACACAGTAATTCACACCCGGAGGTGGAATCCACTATCTGATCTATTCTAGGTAGTGGGAATGGATCTTTTGGACATGCCTTATTTAGTGTGGTGTAGTCGATGCACATCCGAAGCTTCCCGCCGGCCTTGGGCACAACGACTGGGTTCGCCAGCCATTTTGGATGGAAGACTTCTCGGATGAATCCGGCTTCGAGTAGTTTCTTCACTTCTTGTCAGATGAAGTTTTGTCGCTCTACGGATTGCTTCCGAGGCTTCTGATGCACAGGCTGAGCATCGGGGTAGATCTTCAGATTGTGCTCAATCACTTCCCTGGGGATCCCAGGCATTTGTGACGGTTTCCAAGCAAACACGTCAACGCTAGCCTGGAGGAAAGTGATGAGCGCGAGTTCCTATTTGTCGTTCAATCCTCCCGATATACGGGTGGTCTGAGCGGCATCGGAACCAATTTGGATGACTTTGACGGGAATGTCGGTGTCGCCGCTTGGCTGCACACGGGGTGCAGAGGTCGAGCCTCGTTGACGAATGCTCGGGGGTTTCGGAGCTTGCTCCTGCCTGGAGTCCTCCTCTTGCGCCGTGGTGAGTGCGTGGAGTTCCTCCAGAGTAGTTACTCCAGCGGTACGATCTCCGCGGATCCGGAGAACGCCTACTGGTGTTGGCATCTTCAACACAAGGTATCCATAATGAGCAGCTGCCATGAATTTGTACAGGGTAGGTCTGTTGGTGATGTGCCCAAGAGGCAATCATAACAATTCGGGTTCAGGCCTATTGGATATTTGATCCATGAGCAATTAGGGTACTAATGGGCCTGCGACCTAAAAGCCCATTAGTACGCCTATAAATATGAGAGGTAGGGTTAGGGGCTAATCATCCCACCACGTGACAGCCCTAGCCGCCACCCCTCGCAGGCCTCACGCCGAGACCCTTACCGCGCACGCGGTGCTTGCACACCGGTGCACGGCGTTCCTCTCCGTACGTGTGGACTCCGTAGAGGCGTTGCTGCTACTGCTGCGCTGATCGGCTACGACGATCGTGATCGTCTACCTGCTGCTGTGACGAGGACGAGGAGAAGACGAACGAGATCGTCTACTTCCCTTACACCGACGCGCATCAACGTTCCGCTGCGCTGCGCATCTAGTGGTAACGATCCATGACCGCTGTACTCGCATGTTTCCTAGGTGATGCGGTAGAGTTGCTAGAGTAGCTTTCCGCTGATTTCCTAACAAGGTCAACCCAAGATGGCGTTGAATGGTAAGTTGATCTGAGCGACGTCGAAGACCAACTTCTCGGTGCGATACTTCTCCCGGGTCCCGAAGGTAACGGGGAGAGTAATAGCTCCGAGTGGGGTAATGGCCCCCGGACCTACTCCGGAGAAAGGTCGAGAGGGCTGGAGATTCGAAGGTCGGAGCTGAAGCTTAGTGAAAGCTTTGAAGCTGATGAGGTTAAGCCCCGAACCTCCGTCTACCATGACATGGTGGAGCTGGATGTTATTGATGGTAGGAGATACCATCAAAGGTAGTTGACCTGCTTCAACCATGCTCCGCAGGCAATCAGAAGCATCAAAAGTGATGGAGGTGTCCATCCACTTTCGATGAGGTTCCGGCCTGACTGTAGGGGCTACAGCGGCCATATCCCACCGCATAGTCTTGATGACGCGATGAGAGGTGATATCCCATGACCCACCGAAAATGGTGTTCATGTTCTTCCGACGCTCGTTGTCAGAGACGTCAGAATCATCATCGATGGAGGTGTAAACGGCCTTCATGACCTTTTTGGGATCCTGAAACCCTAACTCCTCTTCAGCCGGAGCTTCGTCGACCTTTTGTTTTCCTTCCCTCTGTCGGAAAGGAGATCCTTCCCGGCACTTGCTGTAGCGCTCGGCAAGGTTTTGGACCTCCCGGCAGTCTTCCAAACCGTGGCTGCCCGTTTTGTGAATGGGACACCACACTTTGGGTTTGCCACCGTCTTCAGAAGACGGTCGAGGTCGCTTCTTGGGGCGTGGCCCCCGGCCACCCGGAGTTGCAGCAACTGCAACGTTGGATGTGCTAGCCGACGGCTTTTTCTTGCCGTTGGTCTTCTTTTTCTTCTTGCCACCCCCGGAGGTAGCGGCTTCTTCTTTGGAGGATTTCTTGTGATCTTCTGAGGCTGGTTTGGAGTGCATCTCACGGCCCTCCGCAGCTCTGGTGCATTTATCTGCCAGGCTGAAGAGTTCCGTGACGCTGGTGATCTCCTTGATCGCCAGCTTCTCCAACATCTTCTTGTCCCGTACGCCCTGTTTGAATGCCACAATGACAGAAGCGCTTGAGATAGAAGGGATAGTGTTTCGTACCTGAGAGAACCTCTGGATGAAGGACCGCAAAGATTCTCCCCCTTTTTACACGACCGCAAAAAGGTCTAGTTTAGTGCCTGGTCGGGTGTATGAACTCCCGAAGTTGGCAGTGAACTGACGGCACAGCTCCTCCCAACTGTTGATAGAGTTGGGTGGAAGGCTCATAAACCAGGACCTGGCGGTCCCAGTTAAGGCCACTGGAAAGTAATTGGCCATCACGGCCTCGTTTCCTCCAGCTGCCAAGATTGCAGTGGAGCATATCAGAAGGAATTCGGTGGGATTGACAGTCCCGTCGAATTTTTCCGGCAGGTGAGGCCAGAACTTCTGTGGCCATCTAACCATGCGTAAGTGCATGGCCAGGGCGGAACAGCCTCCTCCTACTCCTTCAAGAGTAGAAAGGTCCTGAGCTTCCCGTCTTTCACGGGCACGCTCAATATGGACACGGCCATCCTGCTGGCGGTATCGGCGATCAAGCTCCGCCCGGAGGTCATGAGTCGAAAGCCTGGATACCGTGTGAGTGCGTCGAGCCCCGGAGGGCAGTGACATCACTTGTTGGGATGCAGCACGTCTCCTGCTATTGGAGGCATGCGTACCAAGTCTTCCTGACAAAGTCCGCCGCTGCGACAGGGCTCGTCCCGAAGGAGGAGGACCCTGGTTGTTGAGGCGTTCGGCCGCTGCTGCGACCAAATGCTCCACATCGGCCCTCCACTGCTCCAGCGCATCCCGAGATGCATCCGGAGGTGGTGGACGTTGGAGAAGAGCACGCGCTGCATGGAGTGCGTGTTCCGGGTTGTCATGACTCACCGACGCAGTAAGCGACGCCGGCACACCATCACGTTGCCCAGCACAGTTTGCTGGAGAAGACGGTGGTGGTGGGAGTGTGGCTCCTGCTGGTGCTGAGGCTCCTGCTGGTGGCTGCCTGTTGGAGGGATTGCCCCCAACTGCCTGAGCAGCAGGTTGACCATTGGATGATCCAGCAGCTGAGTTCACCATTCTTGAAATCTTAGGCGCCCCTACCTGGCGCGCCAACTTTTGGCGGTTGGAGCCGGCAGATCTCTCTACACTATTAAAGTGATAGGGGAGTTTGATGTTCGGTGTGGGCGCGCGGAGATTCAAGAAGGTGAATAGGAGTTTGACACAGGAGACACAAGAATTTACGTGGTTCGGGCCGTCTGAGCGTAATACCCTACTCCACGGGTGTGTTGGTGTTGTATTAGCAATATGAGCTTGCCACGAGTGTATGGGGTGCGTGAGTTCATTCGTGAACCTCCCCGCGTCTATCGTCGGTCTGTCCTTTTATAGTACAAGGCCAGGCCGTTACAAGTTAGCCTGGCCCGACATGTGGCCCCGGCGGTTATTAGTATTGATACACGCTTAATTGCTCTTAATGATCCTGTAACGGGCTTTGATAGCACCGTTACTGGTGTTAAGATCGTCCGTTTAAGTGTCATTAATATGGCATTAATGACACTTAATCGGGTCTTGAAGTCCTTGGCTCTCCTTTGAAGATCCGGAGCCGTTACAAGGTCTTCCGGAGGTTAGAGGCTGAAGGTCCGACGATTGGACACGTGGCAGCTCCGGAGCTTGCTGTGGGAAATAGGTAGCTCCGGGGCTACCCGACACGTATCAGGTCCGGAGCTTCTCTCGGTCTGGGGTTAAGTCCGGAGGTGCCGTTTCGGTACGTGGCCTGGAGCTTCCCCCTTGTGGGCGGTAGCTCCGGTTTGGTTGTACACGTGGCGACCCAGGGATTTAACCATGTTGGAGAAGCGGGTCCGGTTATATCTGACATGTGGGCCTCCGAGAGTCTTCATACCAAGTAGATGACTTTCCTTTGAAATCTTTGTAACCTCAAGGGGTGTACGGTTTTTAGGGTACCGACCGGAGTATCCATCCACTTTCGATGTGGCTCCGCCTAAATAGTGGGAGCTGCCATGGCCATGTCCTGTCGCATTGTCTTGAGGATGCGGCGAGAGGTGATGTCCCAAGAACCGCCATTGATGGTGTTCAGGGTCTTCCGGCGCTCGTTGTCAGAGACATCGGAGTCGTCATCGACAGTGTTGTAGACGGCTTTCAATACCTTTTTGGGGTCCTAGAAACCTAGCTCCTCTTCAGCCAGAGCTTCATTGACTTTTTGGTTTCCTTCCCTTTGACGGAAAAGAGCTTCTTCCCGGTGCTTGTTATAGCGCTCGACAAGGTTCTGGACCTCCAGCACTCTTCCAAGCTGTTTCGGTTCGTCTTATGAATCGGACACCATGCTTTGGAATTGTTGCCGTCTTCTAATGAAGGGCGAGGTCGCTTCTCGGGGCTTGGCCCCTAGCTTCTAGGGGCTGTAGTAGCAGCAGCGGCTGGTGCGCCAGATGACAACTTATTTTTGCCGTTGGGCTTCTTTTTATTATTGCCACTACCGAAGGTAGCAGCTTCAGTTTTCGAGGACTTCTGGTTGGCCTCCGGAGTTAGCTTAGAATGCATTTCACGGCCCTCTGCAGCTCTAGCACATTTGTCGGCTAGGCTGAAGAGTTCCGTAACGCTGGTAACTTATTTAATGGCCAGCTTCTCCAACATCTTCTTATCTTGAACACCCTATCTGAATGCAACGATAACAGAAGAGCTCGAGATTGAAGGAATAGTATTCCATACCTGAGAAAACCGCTGGATGAAGGATCGCAGCGATTCCCCTGATGTCTGCTTTATAGCAAACAGATCCAATTCAGTGCCAGGCCGGGTGTAAGAACTCCCGAAGTTGGCAGTGAACTGCTAGCATAGCTCCGCCCAACTATTAATGGAGTCGGGTGGAAGACTCATGAACCAGGACCTTGCAGTGCTAGTTAAAGCCACCGGGAAGTAATTGGCCATGACAGCCTCATCACCTCCCGCTGTCAGTATGGCAGTGGAGTAGATTTGAAGGAATTCGGCGGTGTTGACAGTCCCGTCGAATTTTTCCAGCAAGTGAGGCCAGAACTTATGTGGCCATATTACCATGCGCAAATGCATGGCCAAGGCAGAATAGCCTCCTCCTACTCCTTGAGGAGCAGGGTTGTCCCGAGCCTCTCGCCTCTCACGAGCACGCTCGATATGGACACGGTCGTCCTACTGTCGATAAGGATGATCTAGTTCTGACCACAGACATGAGTCAGAATCCTGGTGATGGTATGAGTGCCTCGCGCCCCAGGGGGCAACAAAGTCACCTGCTGGGATGCAGCACGTCTCCTGTGTTGCGAGACTTGTGGACCAAGTCGGCCGGACAAGGTCCGTCGTCGTGATGGTGCTCGCCCCGAAGGTGGAGGACCTTGATTGCCGATGCCTGCAGCCGCAGCTGCAACCAGATGGTCAACATCAGCTCTCCACTGCTCCATAGCACCCTGGGGTGCACCTGGAGGCGGTGGGTGTTGTAAGAGAGCTCGCGCAACAATGAGCGTGTGCTTAGGGTTGTTGTTTGTCGATGCAGTGATCGACGTAGATGCTCCATCTTGTTGACCAGCATTGTTTGACAGAATAGATGGTGCTATAGTGCCTGCTGGAACAGTGGCACCTGCTGGCTGGTGAGCATTGGAGGGATTGCCTCCAGCAGGTTGTTCAGCACGGTTGCCATTGGATGATCCTGTGGCAGAATTCACCATCTTGTGATCTCGGGACTGGCCCCTACCTGGCGCGCCAAATGTTGAAGTGTTTGAAATGACACTTCCCTAGGACCTGCTAAGGAGCAGCCCGCGGAGGTTCTTGTTATGGTTGGAGTACGCAGAGATCAAGATCAAGATGATGACACCAGAGATTTACGTGGTTCCGGCCGCCTGAGTGTAACACTCTACTCCACGGGGTTTGTGTTGTATTGTGTGAGTTTGTTCGCTAGTATGCCTGTTAGCTTGGATTAGCTCAGCTGAGATGAGATGTCCTTTGGTACGTGCGGCACAGCCCTTTTATAGTTCTAAGGACTGACTGTTACAAAGCTTGCCTGGCCCGACATGTGGCCCTGGCGTATTTAATGGCCTAATACACAGTCTAAAGGGTATTAAGTGTGATTAATAGTGTGATAACATGCCTTAATGGTTGCGTTAGCCCTATTAACAGTGCTCTTATCACGTGTCGTTAATACAACATTAACAACACGTAATTAAATCTTGTAACTGCCGCTTTAATTACCCTTGATTGTTCATGCTGAAGGAGATCTGCCAGTGTATATGTCGATGAAGGTCCAGAGGCTCCACACGTGGAAGCTCCGGAGCTTTCCCTTACAGGAGGTTAGGTCCGGGGCTGTTGTACACGTGTCGGCACCGGAGCTCCTCTCTGCTGGGGGTTAGGTTCGGAGTCGTTGTACACTTGTTGTCACCGAAGCTTACCTTTGTTGGGAGCTTAGTTCTGGTTTTCCTTTACACGTGTTGACCTACAAGCTATCCATATGAGGGAGCGGGTCCGGTGCAATGTGACATGTGGGGCCCGAGGAGACCTTCAACTCTGACAGGTAGGACTTCCTTGTACTCTTCGCGGTACTAACGGGTACCTGATACGCAGGGTATCGACATCAACCCAAAAGCCGGATCTAGAAAAACATGTCGGAGCTAACCAACATAAGTCGGACCTATCAAAACATATCGGAGCTTAACAACGATATGCTGGAGCTATCAAAGACATGCCGGAGCTAAAGACAAAGCTCACCGGAGCTACCCAAAAACATGTCGGACCTAGACAAAGAAAGTCGGACCTATTGTCGAACCTAGCTAAAAAGATGTTTTGGCAACATTCAAATCTTTTTTGTCAAAGCCAATGTATTTAGCACACATATTCTCACACACACCCTCATGAGTGAATAAACAATTATAACCCTTGTCACATAATTGATATATGGACCAAAGGTTATAATCCACGGAGTCAACGTGTAAAACATGAGAAAGAGTATGTTGTGATAAAATTGCAATTTTACCGGTACCAAGCACCCTTCCTTGACTATTATCACCAAAGTAAATGCCTTCGCTTGGATCTTCATTTTGTTCATATTCCACGGACATTCTTCTTTCTCCGGTCATGTGATTGGTGCATCCACTATCTAGCACCCATTTAGCTCCACTGGATGAACATGCCTACAAAAGACAAATTATGCCTTGGTCTTAGGTATCCAAGTTTGCTTGGGTCCTTTGTGGTTAGTCACAAGTGATTTGGGCACCCACACATGAGACTTGGTGTTCCCATGGCGTGGCCCAACATATTTAGCATAAACTCTTCCAAGATTAGTTTTCATAAGTGCATATGAAGCATCAAATGTTCTAAATAAAACTTGTTGTTCATACGAGTTAAAATGTTAAATTTATCAACATTATTAAGTTTTCTTGCTTGAGAAGAGTTTCCCTTAACAAAGGCAATGTAATCCTTGTTATTCTTGTGGCTTCTAGCGTTTTGCTTTTCACCATAAGAACACCCAATGCCATATTTGACATTAGGAAGTATTGTGATTGAGTATGCACTGTGTGCATACTTGACCTTTTCCTTGTCAAATATGCCACTTTGGGAATGTTTCTTGTCCTTTGTCAAGTTTGGCTTGTCCTTCAAGTTAGTGTCACTTTTGGCACAAGCACAAGTAATAATAGTTTCAGATTGTATATGTTGAGAAGGTGAGCTTGAAGAGGATGAAGAACCACTTTGCTTGAGTGACTCAACTTGTACCTCAAGGATCTTGTTAACTTTGGTTGAGTTAGTTAGTTCATCCTTGATGGTGTCATTTGAGTCTTCTAACTTCAAGCAAGCTTCCTTGCTTGAAGCTAACTCAACTTCTATTGATTTACTTCGCTCCTTTTCAAGTTCAAGAAGCTTTTCAATCTCAAGATATTCCTCCTTTTGGGAGATGATCATATCTTCCTGACGATTGACCAACTTCTCCTTATCAACAATCTTATCAAGTAAAAATTTCATTTTAGTAGCAGTCTTTTTGTCTAAACCCCTAAGCATGTATTCACTTTCATCACTTCTACCAACCTCACTATAATTATCACTCTCACTAGTAAAAGAATGTGAGGAGGAAGATTTAGTTGTTACCTTTCTTTTACCTTCCTTGGCCATTAGACATGTGTTGTCGGCGTCCTTCCATGCGCCCATGGTTGGGAAGAGAGTGTATTTCTTGGTAGTCTTCTTGATGGCTATGGTGGCCATCTCCTCTTCTTCTTCGGATGAGGATTCATCATCGGAGTCCCACTCCTTCCCTAGATGCACTTGGCCATATTGCTTCTTCTTCTTGAACATTTTCTTTGGTTGAGGCTTGTTGTCCTTAGTCTTCCTCTTATTTTCCTCATGTGGACAATCAACTATGAAATGGTCATACTCTCCACAGTTATAGCATGCATGCCTTATTTTGGGTCTTTGTTTGTCCCTTTGTCTTCCTTCATTTGAGCTGCCACCCTTTCTTCTTCTCATCATTTTCTTGAACTTCTTCAAGAACAAGATCATGTCTTCTTCATCGATATCACTGCTTTCATCATCGCTTTCGTCTTCTCCATGAGCTTCTTGAGCTTCTTTTGATACGGGTTTACAAGTTGACTTCAAGGCAACTCCTTTCTTCTTTGCCGAGGTAAGATCGGCAATTTCCTTGACATGTTTGGCTTGCTTCTCCATCATTTCAAAGTTGAGAATCTTGCCTAGAAGTTCATCCGGGGTCATTTTCCGATACCCAGGGCTTTCTCTAATCATAGAGCAAAGGGTCATGTTGCGAGGCATGAATGCTCTAAGTATCAACTTCACGACTTCATGATCATTCCACTTCTTGCTGCCATATTCTCAAACTTTATTGACTAGAGATTTCAATCGATTGTACATACCTTGTGATGATTCATCTTCTTGTATAGCGAATCTTCCCAATTCACCTTCAATAATTTCAATATTTGCTTCACGTACATGGCGATCACCTTCATGTGCAGTTTGTAGAGTGTCCCATATCTCCTTGGCAATTTCGAGTCCATCCACCTTGGTGAACTCGTCTCGGCTCAATGAAGAAGTGATCACAGTTGCGGCTTGGGCGTTTCGATGAATGGCTTGTTCTTGTCTTGGAGTCAGCTCTTCATCATCCGGGATATCTATCCCTGTACACACTATATGCCACAAACTTGGTTAAGAGATATGAGGTGCATTTTCATGTTTTGCCTCCACATTGAATATTAATTTCCATCAAAGAAAGGTGCTTTCCCTAAAGGAATTGATAGGTAGTGACTATTGTTAAAATTTAGACATTCATAGTCAAAAGGATATCGGGAGTAGTCTATGTGACTACCCCCGTTCTTCTTTTCATCGTCTATCTTCTTCTTCTCTTTCGGGGAGAGAGCTTTCTTCCGTAGAAGAGCCCTGAGTTGAAGCATCTCCTCGTCATCGTCCTCACACTCTTGAATGGCATCGAGGAGCTTCTCTAGCTTTTGGGCCTTTCCATCATCGCCCTTCTTGTTGTTGAAGTTCTTGTGTACATCATTGATGTTCAACATCATCTCTTCGAGCGGTGAGTCTCTTTTGAAGAGTTTGGCTTTGATACCAATTGAATGTAGCCTGGAGGGGGGTGAATAGGCGTTTTGAAACTTTGTTGATCCCTAAAACACTTAACAGATTGATCAAATACAGGGAGATCGGACTAGTCCAGTACAGTGCGGATTCGTCCGGTATGCGTGGACTAGAAAGATCAAAATTGATCGATAATTTCACTTCTAGTACCCTATACAGCGGAAAGTAATTTGCAACTTGAACGTATTACAACAATGAAACAATGTATGACAAAGATCAACTTTAATTCCAATGTTTCAATGTGAGTTACACAAGATTATGTAAACCCTAGAATATGATGAACGATGAAACAAAAAAGTGCAAGAAAAGATTTTATCTCGTGGTTCAATTCCCACGGAGGAAACCTACATCCACGTTGAAGAGTCCACGAAGGACCGGGTCTTCACCAACCCTACCCTCGTCGAATCGCCACAGAGGTCGATTCTCTTCCACTAATCACAAAGGGGTAAATAACTCATTCAAGGGGTCTTCTCACAAGTTGAGGGCTCCCCAAGAATTACAATGAATGAACACCACCGAACACACTCAAAAGATGTACATGAAACAATAAGAGTCTGCGAGAGATCAAACCCAAGAGCTCAAGATGTGTAGAACAAGTCTCTCCTTTGATCAATTGCTAATCCTCAAAGATTTGATCCTTTTAGGGTTAGAATGTGTGGAGATGTGTATTTTGGGCTCTTGGGAGGTGTGACGGCGCAGGGGGTCGAGAGTGATTGATGTATGGCCATACACCTCTATTTATACTATGGTTTCCAAAAGTTACCGTTAGGGTTTGCGATGTCCGGACTAGTTCGTGGTGGACTCTGGACTAGTCCAGTGTACGGCGTGTGGAAAACCCTAAGTATTGATGGATACTGGACTAGTCCGTTATCGGTGTGGACTAGTCTGATTTTAGTCAGAAACTTTTCAGACTAGTCCGGTTGATATCGGACTAGTCTGATGTAGTGAACACCGTAAAGAACTGAAGACAAGTCCACACTTGGAGGGACTTGTCTGGTATTAGTCAGAGAGTTTTTGGACTAGTCTGGCTGATATCAGACTTGGCCGGTGTAGTGCAAATGTGAAGTGCTGAGGACTAGTCCGCACTAGGGGGGACTAGTCTGATCTTAGTCACAGAGATATCGGACGAGTCTAGTGTATATCAGACTAGTCTGGTTTTCCTATGAATTGAGCAGTGAGTTGAATTATTTGTTCACTTGAGCTCTTGGGGAGTGTTTCTCCAACACACTCCATACAAAATAATCTAATATTTCCAGCTCTTGAGCTCTTTTTGCTTTAGATCCTAATTCTCCTTCCTTTTTGCGCTTTCTTCCTAATTTCTTTAAAAACTGCACTCATCTCAACAATTTTGTTAGGATCTCATTTGTTTGTGTAACACCCTCAATTTCATACATCATGCCTTGCATACATTCATATACATGTTTAACATTGATCCACATAAAGAGGAACAAGTTTAAAATTGATTTGGAGCATTTAAAACTGATTTGGAACAAAACCGCACTTAAAACGCAGGAAAGTACGGACTAGTCCGATTTTAGTGAGGACTAGTCCGATTTCTCTCTGGCTAAAAACGAACTTATCCGATTTTGTGCGGACTAGTCCGATATTCCAAGAATCCTTGAAAAATTGCTAAGTCCCTGGACTTTTCCGGACTAGTCCGGTGTTCCAGCGGACTTGTCCGTTTTCCTCTCTGTTTAAAGTCGGACTTGTCTGATTTTAGGCCAGACTTGTCTGATTTTTCTCTCTGGACAACTTCGGACTAGTCCGGTCCTTTCCGGACTTGTCCGATATTTCGTGACTTCGAGATTGATCTTTTGTTTTACGACTTGTATCTTGGGTTTCACATTATGTGGGCCTAGGGATGTCGTGCCTAACTCTTTTAGAGCCCGTGTGGGACTCTAAACCGGCCTCTACTCATCCCAAAACTCGAAATCCATCTAACCCTAGCCTCCACCTCTATATAAACAGCCCCACCCTTTGGATTGATATCTATTTGCCACTTTTCCACCCATCCAAACCCTAGTTCGTGGAGAGCCATCACCAAGGAGGGAGGAGAAGATCCCAAGCAAGGGGAATAAGAGGAGGAAACGAAAGAGGATCAAGATCTCCGCCAAGTTTTCGTTCTTCATCACCAATTCATCCCCAAGTTCATCACGAACCCTAGATCATCAAGATCCAAGTGTTACCTCCAAGTTTCTTGATTCATTGGAGTTCTAAACACCTGGTATACCTTCTATTCTCTTGTCCTTATGCGAATTAAACCCCTAATCTCCAAATTCACGTCGATCTAGAAAACCCTAATCTGCTGATCTCGCAGAGGGCGGACTTGTCCGGTCCCTAGCGGACTAGTCCGATCTTTCTGGTTAAATTGTGTTGAATTGGTTCTAAAATTTGATCTAATCGAATCCAAACCTGTATAAACTTGTTAAAAGCTATTAGAACTAGTTAGTGATCATTAAAAGCAATCTAGTAACAAGTTCTACCTTGCATTTGCATCAATCATGCATGTCATGTCATATTAAGTAATATTTGTGCACTCTTTGATTGTGTTTCTTGTCTTGTATGTTTATTGTGTGGATTATACGGATTTGCGCTAGAGAGTGCCGCGGAGGATCTACAGCATCAAGAGTTTGAAGGCTTTGACCCTAATCAACAGCAAGAGCAAGGCAAGTGTCCTTGAAGCATATTGATCCTATTTTTAAAATAAATGTTTTGTTTGCAAACTGCATGCTTGTGTCAATTTTATGGGAATCCTATGGTAGGAAGTTTACTAGATTTGTTTAACCACCCTTGTCACCTGGAATATATGATAGAGAGTCGGGAGGAGTTTTTACCTTTTGCTTCGCTTAATCAACTGGGATGGGAAAACAACTATACCACTCAATTTAATTATGTATGGATGAGATTATGGTTAATGTGAACTGGTTAAATATGATATGGTAATGGTTGATCTAAGCAAGCCTGGTATGTGGATGGGTTGGATGTTATGGTGGTTTGCTTGCTTTAGATCTAAGGACCGGTTCATGCGAGAATAAGCGAGGACTATAGTGCCACCACGAGGCCAAGTATGGGTGCGGCGTAGCTGATTAATTAGGGCTTTGCTAGTGCTGTTTGGACCATTGTGGATGCTCGGGGAAGGGGTAGTCGGATTGGGTTTGTTGATGATTGGTGGGACTACACTGGGATCCGAATGGCTCAAGAGGGGGCCCTTGGTTGAAGATGTGCTCAGTTGGAGGCATCGCGACCGGTGAAACCTCAGTGGGGTCTAAATAGGCTAGTAATCCCTTTGTAAAGGCTATTTTGTGATCTCTTAGCCACACACCGATGGAAGTGTGAGACGGCATAATAGAGGTTTTAGTCATCAAAAGGTGATGAAATCACGAACACGTGGGTAAAGAGGTACAAACTCTGCAGAGTTAATTAAAACTATCATGATAGCCGTGCTCCCGGTTATGAGCACCTGGACAACTTCCATGATTAGAGGGAATTGGTATTGGGATGTTTTGTAATGGTTATGGCTGGTTATGAATTTATCTCTGGTATTGAATCTGGTTATTGGCAATGGTAAAATCTGGAATTTTTTATGATGGTAATGAATTCAGATTTGGTATTATGGTATTACTTGTGATTATGATGGGTTTACTTCACATACATATAATATATTGCTTTTCAAAGGTTTTAATGTACTTTTCAGCACTTTACCATTATTATTGTCGACATTTGAATAAGTCACATGTCATACTTTCCACACTTGCTGAGTACGACATGTACTCACTCTTGCAATCCCCCCCAACAGTTGCAGGTCAGGATTGGGAGTTTAATGGCGATAATGCAGTGTTCTAGGCCGTGTCTACCGTCAGCTTTGCCTGTGGAGTTGCGCTATCCCTTTTGCCTAGTTTGCTTAGTTGCTTAATTAGTTTATTTCCGCTGCATTAGTTAAACTTGTCATTAATATTCATTAGAGCTTGTATTCGAGGATAATCTAGTTTGTGTAATAAAATTTGGTTAATTAATCTTGTCTTGTGGTAATTTTCTGTATACTCTTTTGTGATTGCACTCATGTATGTGTGATGAACATCCTGGGCACACATATGCGTTAGCTTGGTTCAATTTTCGGAACCGGGTGTCACAGATTGGTATCAAAGCCACAGGTTGACCGTAGGACGCAGCCTAGATAGAATGGACACTTTAGAGCACACAGGAGAACTCAGGAATCGATGTGTTTTTGCTTGGAGTGTTGTTTGCTATATATATTACTTGCTTGTGTGCTTAATAGAGGATTTTTGGGATGCCTTAGCATTGCCATGTCCACCTAGTCTAGTGTAGCTAGCTGTTTAGTTCATATCCCTTGATGCATATAGTTGGGGACGTTTTCTAATTCTTACCTATTGATTTCTTTCAGATGGTGAGGACTCGCAACCAGAGGGATGGCAATGATGAGGAGGAGAACAATGGAGTGCCTCAGAACAACATCGGACAAGGATCTAATCAGGGAGCTATCAACATTGAGCAGCTATTGGCTATGCAAAACCAGCTCATGCAGACCATGATACAAACAATGGGACAGCTGCAGGCTGGCAATATCAACAATCAGCCCCACATGCCTCCACCGCCACCCCCGCCTCCTCATAACCGATTGGGAGAGTTTATGAGGACTAGGCCGCCGAACTTTGCTCAAGCTGCTGACCCTATGGATGCGGACGATTGGCTCAAGTCCGTGGAGAAGAAGCTATCTATTGTCCAATGCAGTGACCGGGAGAAGGTCTTGTTTGCTTCTCATCAACTAGTTGGAGCAGCTGAGGATTGGTGGGATTCTTATTGCAATGCTCATGAGAACCAAGAGAGAATTACTTGGGCCGAATTCAAGGAAAATTTTCGTTCTCATTATGTGTTCGAGGGTGTTATGATATTGAAGAGGCAAGAATTTGAGAATTTAAGGCAAGGAAAATAAAGCGTGAGTGAATATCTCAATAAGTTCACTCAACTCTCAAGATATGCGCCTGAGGATGTTAGTCGGGACAGCCGGAAGCAATATTTGTTCATGAGAGGCTTGAACAATGAGATCCAAGTGCAATTGCTCAACTATGATTATGTCAATTTTCAGAAGCTTGTGGACAAAGCAATTGTGGTTGAGAACAAGATCCGTGAGATGGAGCAAGAAATCAAGAGGAAGGCGCCATATCAAGGACAGCAACAAGGAAGTAATGTGCGCCCTCGCCTTGCACCACCCAATGCACCCTATTACAGCTCCTCTATTCCTACTCAGCGCCCTGGCTATGCACCGCGCCCAACTCAGTTTGTGCAGCAGCGTCCTGTCATGCAAGCACCTAGGCCTCAAATGCCTTATGCACCTCGTGCTAATTTTCCTAGTGCTAATGTTCAAAACCAAGATCGTCCCAATAATTCTGGTGGGGTTAAGAAGTGCTACACTTGTGGAGAAGCTGGACACTTTGTGCATCAATGTCCTAAGTCAGGTCTTGGTCAAGGAAGCAATGCACCGAGGCAAAACCCAAGACCCAATGGAGGACAACCACAAGGGAACCGTGGACAGCAGAATTTTGCTCGTGGCAACGTGAACCATGTCTCAACAGAGGATGCTCAACAAGCGGATGATGTGGTCATTGGTATGTTTCTCGCAAACTCCAACCCCGGGACTATGTTATTTGATTCCGGAGCATCACATTCATTCATGGCATCAATGTATGTTGCCAAGTATAGTTTGCCTATCTCTCATATGAAGTTTACTCTATTGGTTAAGTCTCCTGGAGGAGAGATGAGGACAAATATAGTATGTCCAAAAGTAGGCCTTAGAATAAGGGGGGTAGACTTCTCCGCCAACCTCATTGTTTTGGATTCTCAAGGGTTGGACATTATACTTGGTATGGACTGGTTGAGGAAGCACAATGGAGTTATTGAGTGTGCCACGAAGACGATGAAGTTGACCAACGAGGAAGGGATCACCGTAGAATTTGAAGCATCTCAAACCGCACCGAAGCAATTGGAGTTGAATCATATGGACGGTGCCATAATTGAGGAGATTCCGGTGGTGTGTGAATTTTTGGATGTTTTTCCGGACGAGTTGCCAGGTATGCCACCCGATCAAGACATTGAGTTTGTTATTGATTTAATACCTGGAACTGCACCTATAGCTAAGAGGCCGTATAGGATGCCTCCTATGGAATTAGCGGAGCTCAAGAAGCAGATTCAAGAGCAATTAGAAAAGGGTTTCATTCGCCCTAGCTCTTCGCCTTGGGGAGCGCCTGTTCTATTTGTGGACAAGAAGGACGGATCCCAAAGGATGTGTGTGGATTACCGAGCTCTCAACGAGGTAACAATCAAAAACAAGTACACCTTGCCCCGTATAGAGGATTTGTTTGATCAGATGAAAGGCGCCTGTGTGTTTTCCAAGATTGATTTGAGGTCGGGATACTTTCAAATGAAGATTAGACCATCGGACATACCCAAAACAGCTTTTAGAACACGGTATGGATCTTATGAGTACACCGTGATGTCATTTGGATTGACAAATGCGCCTGCCTACTTTATGTACCTCATGAATAAGGTCTTCATGGAGTACTTAGATAAGTTCGTTGTGGTGTTTATTGATGATATTATGATCTACTCAAAGGATGAGAAGGAACATGAGGAACACTTGAGGCTTAAGTTGCAGAAATTGAGGGAGCATCAATTGTATGCCAAGTTCAACAAGTGTCAGTTTTGGTTGAAAGAGGTGCCATTTTTGGGTCATATCATCTCAGGAGGAGGAGTATCGGTTGACCCTGGTAAAGTGAGGGACGTGTTGAAGTGGGAACCGCCGCAAAATGTCAAGGAAATAAGGAGTTTTCTTGGGATGGCTGGATATTACCGTAGATTCATCAAGGACTTTTCCAAGATAGCCAAGCCGATGACGGGGTTGCTAATGAAGGGAAAGACATTCCAATGGACTCAAGCTTGTCAAAACAGTTTTGAGGAGTTGAAGAAGAGGTTAACAACAGCCCCAGTTTTGGTATTGCCGGATGTAAGTGTGACGCCCGGTTCCGAAAATGAACCAAGCTAACGCATATGTGTGCCCAGGATGTTCAACACACATACACGAGTGATTCACAAATGATAAACAGATAATTACCACAGCTCAAATTATTAAATAAGTACTCTTATTACATAATTCATTATATCCTCGAATACAAGCTCTAATGAATATTAATGACAGGTTCAACTAATGCAGCGGAAATAAACTAATTAAGCAACTAAGCAAACTAAGCAAAAGGGATAGCGCAGCTCCATGCAACACCACAGGCAAAGCTGACGGTAGACACGGCCTAGAACTCCGCATTATCGCCATTAAACTCACAATCCTGACCTGCAACTGTTGGGGTGGGGGATTGCAAGAGTGAGTACATGTTGTACTCATCAAGTGTGGAAAGTATGACATGTGGCTGATTCAAATGACGACAATAATAATGGCTAAGTGCTGAAAAGTACAGTAAAACATTTGAAAAGCATTATACTATATGTATGTGAAGTAAACCCATCATAAGCCATGTAACCATACCAGTCCATAATTTACCATAATCAATAACCATAATCAATGTCATAAACAATAATCCCATCCATAACCATAACCATAATCATAACCATAACCATAATCATAACCATAACCATAATCATAACCATAACCATAATCATAACCATAACCATAACCATCCCAAATTTCCAATTTCCCTCTAATCATGGAAGTTGTCCAGGTGCTCATAACCGGGAGCACGGCTATCATGATAGTTTTAGTTAACTCTGCAGAGTTTGTACCTCTTTACCCACGTGTTCGTGATTTCATCACCCTTCGGCGACTAAGAACCTCCCTTATGCCCATGACTCGTCGGTCACATTACACACTTTCGTTGGTGTGTGGCCAAGAGATCACAAAATAGCCTTTACAAAGGGATTACTAGCCTATTTAGACCCCACTGAGGTTTCACCGGTGGTGATGCCTCCAACTGAGCACATCTTCAACCAAGGGCCCCCTCTTGAGCCATTCGGATCCCAGGGTAGTCCCACCAATCATCAACAAACCCAATCCGACTACCCCTTCCCCGAGCATCCACAATGGTCCAAACAGCACTAGCAAAGCCCTAATTAATCAGCTACGCCGCACCCATAACTTGGCCTCGTGGTGGCACTGTAGTCCTGGCTTATTCTCGCATGAACCGGTCCTTAGATCTAAAGCAAGCAAACCACCATAACATCCAACCCATCCACATACCAGGCTTGCTTATATCACCCATCGTATTGACCAGTTCACATTAACCAGAATATCATTGATGCATAATTAAATGTGTAGTGTTGGTTTTTCCATCTCAATTAATTAAGCGAAGCAAAAAGGTAAAAACCCTTCCCGACTCTCTACCATAAATTCCAGGTGACAAGGGTGGTTTAACAAGTCTAGTAAACTTCCTACCATAGGATTCCCATCAAAATGACACAGCATGCAGTTTTGCAAACAAAACATTTATTTTAAAACAGGATCAATATGCTTCAAGGACACTTGCCTTGCTCCGGCGGATGGGGTTGCTCAAGCGCTTCGAAGTCTTGATTCTGAAAATCCTCGTACACGATCTCTTGAGCACTTCCCTCTAATCGTGATCACACATACAAGAATATACATACAAATCAACATGATGCACACACATTAATCAACATGCGATGATATACATGCATGCAAAGTACAATAATTAATTAACTATAGTTGTTTATTAATTAGATGCAACTAGTTCATACATGTTCATACGAGTTTACGGGGGTTTTAGCGTGGATTAATGCTGCTGAAAATAAAATTATAGTGCAACTAAAATCAATTTATGTCTATTAGATCTAATGTGTCGCCAAAATTCGCATCGGGAACGAATCCTACCGTAGATCTGACGGCTTGACGGTCGCGGAACAAATGCGACGCGTAGACGAAGTGGATGGCGCAGCAGTCCCTTGGCGGCACGACGACGGCGACGATCTCCGGTGGACGGTGGGGCCCTCCTCTTTTTCTTCCTCTTCTTCCCCTTTTTTTTTCTTTTTCTTCCTCTGGCGGCGGCAGCTCTGGTCCCCCTTTTTTTTCCCTGGCGGCGCGGCTCTATAGACGGCGGCGTTTCTGGGATCGGGGGAAACCCCCAGGGACCTACGGTCCTTTTTATAGGCGCAGACTAGGGCCGGCACGGAGTCCGTGCGCGATGCGCGCGAGGGTGGGGCCCGGGAATCGCGCTACGCGCGGGAGGGCGGGATTCGGCGGGGTTCAGCGGGAATCGGGCGGCGCAGCGCGTTTGGCAGGAGCGGGAGACCGTGCGAGCGGGCGCGTTTCGGCGGGGTTCAGCGGGAATCGGGCGTGGGTGGGGCGCAGGCGCGGGAAGGCCGGGGTGGGGGCCACGCGGGCGGCGGGGCGGCGTGGGGCTGGGCGCCTCGGGCGCGTGCCGGTCGGCACGTGGGCGGGGCCCAGGCGCCTCGGGGCGGCGGGCGGGGCCCAGCCGCGCGGTGCGCGTGGGCGTGGGGGCCGAGGCAGGCCGCGGTCGGCTCGGCCGCCTGGCCGCCCGGCGGGTTTTCCTCTTTTTTTTAGATTATTATTATAATATATTTTATTATTTATATTTTATTTATCTTATTAATTTTATTTATTATTTTTTTATATATATATTTATTATTATATATAATTTATTTATATATATCTCTTTTTTATATATATATATATATTATTATTTTATTATTGATATTTATTCCCTAATACATGTTTTAGGCTATAATTATTAATTTCTATTTCTTCTTTTTGCTACATACATTTGTATATATATGCTCCATCTTTTATGTTTTATTATTTTTCTTTTATCCTACTGATGTTTAATGCATGATCATGTATGCAATGCAGGATGCGAAAATTCAGGGTGTTACAAACCTACCCCCCTTAAAGTGAATCTCGCCCTCGAGATTCAACAGCGTAGAGAAAAAGATGCGGGAATTCTGCCTTCAGGTCTTCTTCACGTTCCCACGTAGCTTCGGCTTCTGTATGGTGTTTCCATTGCACTTTACACCAACGAATCCTCTTATTTCTCGTGACCCTTTCCTTCACGTCCAAGATCTTGATAGGTTGCTCGACATAAGACAAATCCTCCTGAAGTTCTAACTCGTCCATCGGCACTTGTTCTTCCGGCACCCTGAGACACTTCTTGAGTTGAGACACGTGAAACACGTCGTGTACGTCTGAAAGATGAGCTGGCATCTCCAACTTATATGCTACTTCTCCTCTCTTGTCCAAAATCTTGAATGGTCCAATATAACGAGGTGCGAGCTTTCCTCTTATATTAAACCTCTTATGACCTCTCATAGGTGACACCTTGAGGTAAACAAAATCTCCTATTTCAAAGGCTAATTTCCTTCTCCTATTGTCCGCATAGCCTTTTTGTCTTGATTGGGCAGCCCTCAAGTTTTCACGAATTATCTGGACTTGCTTTTCGGCTTCTTGCAACATATACGGACCAAATACTTGAGTTTCTCCTGCCTCATTCCAGAATATAGGTGTCCTACACTTCCTCCCATAAAGTGCTTCATATGGTGACATTTTCAAGCTTGCTTGGTAACTATTGTTATATGAAAATTCTGCGTATGGCAAGCTTTTATCCCAACTTTTCCCATACTTTAATGCACAAGCTCTTAACATGTCCTCCAAAATCTGATTTGTCCTCTCGGTTTGTCCATCCATTTGAGGATGATATGCTGAACTGAAATTCAACCTCGTTCCCAAGGCTTCATGCAATTTTTGCCAAAATCTGGAGGTAAATTGAGAACCTCTATCCGAGACTATTTTCTTAGGGACTCCATGTCGACACACAATATGCTCCATGTATATTTCGGCCAATCGTGCAGCTGTATATTTGGTCATCACAGGGACAAAATGAGCTGACTTGGTTAAGTGATCCACAATTACCCAAATTGAGTCATACCCGGACTGAGTACGGGGTAACCCAACTATGAAGTCCATTCCAATTTCTTCCCACTTCCATTCAGGAATCTTCAACGGTTGCAGTAATCCGGCTGGCCTTTGATGTTCCGCCTTGACTCGTTGGCACACATCACACAGTGCTACGTATTCATCTATGTCCTTCTTCATGCTATTCCACCAATAGCAAGTCTTCAAGTCTTTGTACATCTTCGTACAACCAGGGTGAATTGAGTATGGCGAGTCATGTGCCTCCTTTAATATTGTTTCTCGAATATGCTTTACATTAGGCACAACAATTCTCTTTCCAAGCCATAAGGTGCCATGTTCGTCTTCATCAAATCTGAATTCTCTCCCTTCTTCGATTCTTTCCTTGATTTCCTTGATCTCCTCATCTGTGGTCTGTGCTTCTCGAATTTCTTGCTCCAAGGTCGGATTTAACTCCATCTCATTTACAAACCCGAGGTTCAACCGTTCAAACTCCTTACATAACTCGGACGGTAACTCTCGAACTGTAAGTTGATGGCTTACTTCCTTTCTACTCAAAGCATCGGCCACTACATTGGCTTTCCCCGGATGATAGTTGATTCCCACATCATAATCCTTGATGAGCTCCAACCATCTTCGTTGCCTCAAATTCAGATCTGTCTATGTGAAAATATACTTAAGACTCTTGTGATCCGTATAAATTTCACACCTATGTCCAAGAATATAGTGTCTCCAAATCTTTAATGCATGTACCACGGCTGCAAGTTCTAAATCATGTGTTGGGTAATTCTGCTCATGTTTCTTCAATTGTCTCTACGCGTAGGCGACCACTTGACCTTCTTGCATCAATACACACCCAAGTCCTTGTCTCGATGCATCACAATAGATGTCGAAACTCTTGCTTACATCCGGCAATACCAAAACTGGGGCTGTTGTCAACCTTTTCTTCAACTCCTCAAAACTATTCTGACAAGCTTCAGTCCATTGGAACGCCTTCCCCTTCATTAGCAATTCCGTCATGGGCTTGGCTATCTTGGAAAAGTCCTTGATGAATCGACGGTAATATCCAGCCATTCCAAGAAAACTCCTTATTTCCTTGACGTTTTGCGGTGGTTCCCACTTCAACACATCCCTCACTTTACCAGGGTCGACCGATACTCCTCCTCCAGAAATAATATGGCCTAAGAAGGAAACTTCCCGTAACCAAAATTGGCATTTACTGAACTTGGCATACAATTGATGCTCCCTCAATTTCTGCAGCGTAAGCCTCATGTGTTCCTCATGTTCCTTCTCATCCTTTGAGTAGATCATAATATCATCAACAAACACCACAACGAACTTGTCCAAGTACTCCATGAAGACCTTATTCATGAGGTACATAAAGTAGGCAGGCGCATTTGTCAATCCAAATGACATCACGGTGTACTCATAAGATCCATACCGTGTCCTAAAAGCTGTCTTGGGTATGTCCGATGGTCTAATCTTCATTTGAAAGTATCCCGACCTCAAATCAATCTTGGAAAACACACAGGCGCCTTTCATCTGATCAAACAAATCCTCTATGCGGGGCAAGGTGTACTTGTTCTTGATGGTCACCTCGTTGAGAGCTCGGTAATCCACGCACATCCTTTGAGATCCGTCCTTCTTGTCCACAAACAGAACGGGCGCTCCCCAAGGTGAAGAGCTTGGGCGAATAAAACCCTTCTCTAATTGCTCTTGAATTTGCTTCTTGAGCTCTGCTAATTCCTTAGGAGGCATCCTATACGGCCTCTTAGCTATAGGTGCAGTTCCAGGTATTAAATCAATAACAAACTCAATGTCTCGATCGGGTGGCATACCTGGCAACTCACCTGGAAAAACATCCAAAAATTTACACACTACCGGAATCTCCTCAATTGCGGCACCGTCCACATGGTTCAGCTCCAATTGCTTCAGTGCGGTTTGAGATGCTTCAAATTCTATGGTGATCCCTTCCTCATTGGTCAACTTCACCGTCTTCGTGGCACACTCAATAACTCCATTGTGCTTCCTTAACCAGTCCATACCAAGTATAATATCCAATCCTTGAGAATCCAAAACTATGAGGTTGGTGGAGAAGTCTACCCCCCTTATTCTAAGGCTTACTTTTGGACATACTATATTTGTCCTCATCTCTCCTCCAGGAGACTTAACCAACAGAGTAAACTTCATATGAGAGATAGGCAAACTATACTTGGCAACATACTTTGATGCAATGAATGAATGCGATGCTCCAGAATCAAATAACATAGTCGCGGGATTGGAGTTGGCGAGAAACATACCAATGACCACGTCATCCGCTTGTTGAGCATCCTCCGTAGAGACATGGTTCATGTTACCACGAGCAAAGTTCTGCTGTCCACGACTTCCTTGTGGTTGTCCTCCATTGGGTCTTGGGTTTTGCCTCGGCACATTGCTTCCTTGACCAAGGCCTGACTTAGGACATTGATTCGCAAAGTGTCCAACTTCTCCACAAGTATAGCACCTCTTAACTCCACCAGAATTTATGGGACGAGCTTGGTTTTGAGCATTGGTTCCAGGAAGATCAGCACGAGGTGCATAAGGCATTGGAGGCCTAGGTGCTTACGTAACAGGGCGTTGCTGCACGAACTGAGTTGGGCGTGGTGCATAACCAGGGCGCTGAGCAGGAATAGAGGAATTGTAATGAGGCGCGTTGGGCGGCGCAAGGCGAGGGCGCACATTACTTCCTTGTTGTTGTCCTTGGTATGGCGCCTTCCGCTTGATTTCTTGCTCCATCTCACGGATCTTGTTCTCAACCACAATTGCTTTGTCCACAAGTTTCTGGAAATTTGCATAGTCACAATTGAGCAATTGTACTTGGATCTCATTGTTCAAGCCCCTCATGAACAAGTATTGCTTCCGGCTATCCCGACTAACATCCTCAGGCGCGTACCTTGAGAGTTGAGTGAATTTATTGAGATATTCACTCACGCTTGATCTTCCTTGCCTCAAATTCTCAAATTCTTGCCTCTTCAAGAGCATAACACCTTCCGGCACATAATGAGAACGAAAATTCTCCTTGAATTCGGCCCAAGTAATTCTCTCTTGGTTCTCATGAGCACTACAATAAGAATCCCACCAATCTGCGGCTGCTCCAACGAGTTGATGAGAAGCAAATAGGACCTTCTCTCGGTCACTGCATTGGACAATGGCTAGCTTCTTCTCCACGGACTTGAGCCAATCATCCGCATCCATAGGGTCTGCGGCTTGAGCAAAGGTTGGCGACCTAGTCATCATAAACTCTCCCAATCGGTTATGAGGAGGTGGGGGTGGCGGTGGAGGCATGTGGGGCTGATTGTTGATATTGCCAGCCTGCAGCTGTCTCATAGTCTGTATCATGGTCTGCATGAGTTGGTTTTGCATGGCCAATAGCTGCTCGATGTCGATAGCTCCCTGAGTAGATCCTTGCCCATTGTTGTTCTGAGGCACTCCATTGTTCTCCTCTTCATCATTGCCATCCCTCTGGTTGCGAGTCCTCACCATCTGAAGAAAAGCAGTAGGTAAGAATTAGAAAACGCCCCAACTATATGCATCAAGGGATATGAAACTAAACAACTAGCTACACTAGCCTAGGTGGACATGGCAATGCTAAAGCATCCCAAAATCCTCTATTAAGCACACAAGCAAACAATATATATAGCAAACATCACTCCAAGCAAAAACACATCGATTTCTGAGTGCTCCTATGTGCTCTAAAGTGTCCATTCTATCTAGGCTGCATCCTACGGTCAACCTGTGGCTCTGATACCAATCTGTGACGCCCGGTTCTGAAAATGAACCAAGCTAACGCATATGTGTGCCCAGGATGTTCAACACACATACACGAGTGATTCACAAATGATAAACAGATAATTACCACAGCTCAAATTATTAAATAAGTACTCTTATTACATAATTCATTATATCCTCGAATACAAGCTCTAATGAATATTAATGACAGGTTCAACTAATGCAGCGGAAATAAACTAATTAAGCAACTAAGCAAACTAAGCAAAAGGGATAGCGCAGCTCCATGCAACACCACATGCAAAGCTGATGGTAGACACGGACTAGAACTCCGCATTATCGCCATTAAACTCACAATCCTGACCTGCAACTGTTGGGGTGGGGGATTGCAAGAGTGAGTACATGTCGTACTCAGCAAGTGTGGAAAGTATGACATGTGGCTGATTCAAATGACGACAATAATAATGGCTAAGTGCTGAAAAGTACAGTAAAACATTTGAAAAGCATTATATTATATGTATGTGAAGTAAACCCATCATAAGCCATGTAACCATACCAGTCCATAATTTACCATTATCAATAACCATAATCAATGTCATAAACAATAATCCCATCCATAACCATAACCATAATCATAACCATAACCATAATCATAACCATAACCATAATCATAACCATAACCATAACCATCCCAAATTTCCAATTTCCCTCTAATCATGGAAGTTGTCCAGGTGCTCATAACCGGGAGCACGGCTATCATGATAGTTTTAGTTAACTCTGCAGAGTTTGTACCTCTTTACCCACGTGTTCGTGATTTCATCACCCTTCGGCGACTAAGAACCTCCCTTATGCCCATGACCCATCGGTCACATTACACACTTCCGTTGGTGTGTGGCCAAGAGATCACCAAATAGCCTTTACAAAGGGATTACTAGCCTATTTAGACCCCACTGAGGTTTCACCGGTGGCGATGCCTCCAACTGAGCACATCTTCAAACCAAGGGCCCCCTCTTGAGCCATTCGGATCCAGGGTAGTCCCACCAATCATCAACAAACCCAATCCGACTACCCCTTCCCCGAGCATCCACAATGGTCCAAACAGCACTAGCAAAGCCCTAATTAATCAGCTACGCCGCACCCATAACTTGGCCTCGTGGTGGCACTGTAGTCCTGGCTTATTCTCGCATGAACCGGTCCTTAGATCTAAAGCAAGCAAACCACCATAACATCCAACCCATCCACATACCAGGCTTGCTTAGATCACCCATCGTATTGACCAGTTCACATTAACCAGAATATCATTGATGCATAATTAAATGTGTAGTGTTGGTTTTTCCATCTCAATTAATTAAGCGAAGCAAAAAGGTAAAAACCCTTCCCGACTCTCTACCATAAATTCCAGGTGACAAGGGTGGTTTAACAAGTCTAGTAAACTTCCTACCATAGGATTCCCATCAAATTGACACAGCATGCAGTTTTGCAAACAAAACATTTATTTTAAAACAGGATCAATATGCTTCAAGGACACTTGCCTTGCTCCGGCGGATGGGGTTGCTCAAGCGCTTCGAAGTCTTGATTCTGAAAATCCTCGTACACGATCTCTTGAGCACTTCCCTCTAATCGTGATCACACATACAAGAATATACATACAAATCAACATGATGCACACACATTAATCAACATGCAATGATATACATGCATGCAAAGTACAATAAATAATTAACTATAGTTGTTTATTAATTAGATGCAACTAGTTCATACGTGTTCATACGAGTTTACGGGAGTTTTAGCATGGATTAATGCTGCTGAAAATAAAATTATAGTGCAACTAAAATCAATTTATGTCTATTAGATCTAATGCATCGCCAAAATTCGCATCGGGAACGAATCCTACCGTAGATCTGACGGCTTGACGGTCGCGGAACAAATGCGACGCGTAGACGAAGTGGATGGCGCAGCAGTCCCTTGGCGGCACGACGACGGCGACGATCTCCGGTGGACGGTGGGGCCCTCCTCTTTTTCTTCATCTTCTTCCCCTTTTTTTTTCTTTTTCTTCCTCTGGCGGCGGCAGCTCTGGTCCCCCTTTTTTTCTCTGGCGGCGCGGCTCTATGGACGGCGGCGTTTCTGGGATCGGGGGAAACCCCCAGGGACCTACGGTCCTTTTTATAGGCGCAGACTAGGGCCGGCACGAAGTCCGTGCGCGATGCACATGAGGGTGGGGCCCGGGAATCGCGCTACGCGCGGGAGGGCGGGATTCGGCGGGGTTCAGCGGGAATCCGGCGGCGCAACGCATTTGGCGGGAGCGGGAGGCCGTGCGGGCGGGCGCGTTTCGGCGGGGTTCAGCGGGAATCGGGCGTGGGCGGGGCGCAGGCGCGGGAAGGCCGGGGTGGGGGCCACGCGGGCGGCGGGGCGGCGTGGGGCTGGGCGCCTTGGGCGCGTGCCGGTCGGCACGTGGGCGGGGCCCGGGCGCCTCGGGGCGTCAGGCGGCGGGAGGGGCCCAGCTGCGCGGTGCGCGTGGGCGTGGGGGCCGAGGCAGGCCACGGTCGGCTCGACCGCCTGGCCGCCCGGCGGGTTTTCCTCTTTTTTTTTAGATTATTATTATAATATATTTTATTATTTATATTTTATTTATCTTATTAATTTTATTTATTATTTTTTATATATATATATTTATTATTATATATAATTTATTTATATATATCTCTTTTTATATATATATATATATTTTATTTTATTATTGATATTTATTCCCTAATACATGTTTTAGGCTATAATTATTAATTTCTATTTCTTCTTTTTGCTACATACATTTGTATATATATGCTCCATCTTTTATGTTTTATTATTTTTCTTTTATCCTACTAATGTTTAATGCATGATCATGTATGCAATGCAGGATGCGAAAATTTAGGGTGTTACAGTAAGCAAGAGTTTTGATATTTATTGTGACGCATCAAGACAAGGGCTTGGATGTGTATTGATGCAAGAAGGTCAAGTGGTCGCTTATGCATCAAGACAATTGAAGAAACATGAGCAGAATTACGCCACGCACGATTTGGAACTTGCGGCCGTGGTACATGCGTTGAAGATTTGGAGACACTATATTCTTGGACATAGGTGTGAAATTTATACGGATCATAAGAGTTTGAAGTATATTTTCACACAAACGGATCTGAACTTGAGGCAACGAAGATGGTTGGAGCTCATCAAAGATTATGATTTGGGGATCAACTATCATCCGGGGAAGGCCAATGTAGTGGCCGATGCTTTGAGTAGAAAGGGAGTAAGTCACCAACTCACAGTTCGAGGGATACCATTCGATCTATGCAAGGAGTTTGAACGGTTGAACCTTGGGTTTGTAAACGAGATGGAGATGATGGAGTTAAATCCAACCTTGGAGCAAGAAATTCGAGAGGCACAAACCACAGATGAGGAGATCAAGGAAATCAAGGAAAGAACCGAAGAAGGGAGAGAATTCAGATTTGACGAGGATGAACATGGTACCTTATGGCTTGGGAAGAGGATCGTTGTGCCTAATGTAAAGCATATTCGGGAGACAATATTAAAGGAGGCACATGACTCGCCTTACTCGATTCACCCAGGTTGTACGAAGATGTACAAAGACTTGAAGACTTGCTATTGGTGGGATAGCATGAAGAAGGACATAGCCGAATATGTTGCATTGTGTGACGTGTGTCAACGAGTCAAGGCGGAACATCAAAGGCCAACCAGATTATTGCAACCATTGAAGATTCCAGAATGGAAGTGGGAAGAAATTGGAATGGACTTCATAGTTGGGTTACCACGTACTCAGTCCGGGTATGACTCAATTTGGGTAATTGTGGATCGCTTAACCAAGTCAGCTCATTTTGTCCCTGTGAAGACCAAATATACAGCTACACGATTGGCCGAAATATACATGGAGCGTATTGTGTGTCGACATGGAGTCCCTAAGAAGATAGTTTCGGATAGAGGTTCTCAATTTACCTCCAGATTTTGGCAAAAATTGCATGAAGCCTTGGGAACGAGATTGAATTTTAGTTCAGCATATCATCCTCAAACGGATGGGCAAACCGAGAGGACCAATCAGATTTTAGAGGACATGCTAAGAGCTTGTGCTTTAAAGCATGGGAAAAGTTGGGACAAAAGCTTGCCATACGCGGAATTTTCATACAATAATAGTTACCAAGCAAGTTTGAAGATGTCACCATATGAAGCGCTTTATGGGAGGAAGTGTAGACACCTTTATTCTGGAATGAGGCAGGAGAAACTCAAGTATTCAGTCCAGATGTGTTGCAAGAAGCCGAAAAGCAAGTCTAAATAATTCGTGAAAACTTGAGGGCTGCCCAATCAAGACAAAAAGGCTATGCGGACAATAGGAGGAGGAAACTAGCCTTTGAAGTGGGAGATTTTGTTTACCTCAAGGAGTCACCAATGAGGGGTCATAAGAGGTTTAACATAAGAGGAAAGCTAGCACCTCGTTATATTGGACCATTCAAGATTTTGGACAAAAGGGGAGAAGTAGCGTGTAAGTTGGGGATGCCAGCTCATCTTTCAGACGTGCATGATGTCTTTCATGTTTCCCAGCTCAAGAAGTGCTTGAGAGTACCGGAAGAACAAGTGCCAATGGAAGAATTGGAACTAGAGGAAGATTTGACTTATGCCAAACAACCGGTCAAAATCTTGGAAACTAAGGAGAGGGTCACAAGGAACAAGGCTATTAGATGGTGTAAGGTTCAATGGAAGCACCACACAGAAAAAGAAGTAACTTGGGAGCTTGAGGATGATATCAAGAAGGAATTTCCCTATCTCTTCTCTTCTGCGTCGAATCTCGAGGGCGAGATTCATTTTAAGGGGGGTAGGTTTGTAACACCCTCAATTTCATACATCATGCCTTGCATACATTCATATACATGTTTAACATTGATCCACATAAAGAGGAACAAGTTTAAAATTGATTCGGAGCATTTAAAACTGATTTGGAACAAAACCGCACTTAAAACACGGGAAAGTGCGGACTAGTCCGATTTTAGTGAGGACTAGTCCGATTTCTCTCTGGCTAAAAACGGACTTATCCGATTTTGTGCGGACTAGTCCGATATTCCAAGAATCCTTGAAAAATTGCTAAGTCCCTAGACTTTTCCGGACTAGTCCGGTGTTCCAGTGGACTTGTCCGTTTTCCTCTCTGTTTAAAGTCGGACTTGTACGATTTTAGGCCAAACTTGTCCAATTTTTCTCTCTAGACAACTTCGGACTAGTCTGGTCCTTTCCGGACTTGTCCGATATTTCGTGACTTCGAGATTGATCTTTTGTTTTACGACTTGTATCTTGGGTTTCACATTATGTGGGCCTAGGGACGTCGTGCCTAACTCTTTTAGAGCCCGTGTGGGACTCTAAACCGGCCTCTACTCATCCCAAAACTCGAAATCCATCTAACCCTAGCCTCCACCTCTATATAAACAGCCCCACCCTTTGGATTGATATCTATTTGCCACTTTTCCACCCATCCAAATCCTAGTTCGTGGAGAGCCACCACCAAGGAGGGAGGAGAAGATCCCAAGCAAGGGGAAGAAGAGGAGGAAACGAAAGAGGATCAAGATCTCCGCCAAGTTTTCGTTCTTCATCACCAATTCATCCCCAAGTTCATCACCAACCCTAGATCATCAAGATCCAAGTGTTACCTCCAAGTTTATTGATTCATTGGAGTTCTAAACACCTGGTATACCTTCTATTATCTTGTCCTTATGCGAATTCAACCCCTAATCTCCAAATTCACGTCGATCTAGAAAACCCTAATCTACTGATCTCGCAGAGGGCGGACTTGTCCGGTCCCTAGCAGACTAGTCCGATCTTTCTAGTTAAATTGTGTTGAATTGGTTCTAAAATTTGATCTAATCAAATCCAAACCTGTATAAACTTGTTAAAAGCTATTAGAACTAGTTAGTGATCATTAAAAGCAATCTAGTAACAAGTTCTACCTTGCATTTGCATCAATCATGCATGTCATGTCATATTAAGTAATATTTGTGCACTCTTTGATTGTGTTTCTTGTCTTGTATGTTTATTGTGTGGATTAGACGGATTTGCGCTAGAGAGTGCCGCGGAGGATCTACAGCATCAAAAGTTTGAAGGCTTTGACCCTAATCAACAGCAAGAGCAAGGCAAGTGTCCTTGAAGCATATTGATCCTATTTTTAAAATAAATGTTTTGTTTGCAAACTGCATGCTTGTGTCAATTTGATGGGAATCCTATGGTAGGAAGTTTACTAGATTTGTTTAACCATCCTTGTCACCTGGAATATATGATAGAGAGTCGGGAGGAGTTTTTACCTTTTGCTTCGCTTAATCAACTGGGATGGGAAAACAACTATACCACTCAATTTAATTATGTATGGATGAGATTATGGTTAATGTGAACTAGTTAAATATGATATGGTAATGGGTGATCTAAGCAAGCCTGGTATGTGGATGGGTTGGATGTTATGGTGGTTTGCTTGCTTTAGATCTAAGGACCGGTTCATGCGAGAATAAGCCAGGACTACAGTGCCACCACGAGGCCAAGTATGGGTGCGGCGTAGCTGATTAATTAGGGCTTTGCTAGTGCTATTTGGACCATTGTGGATGCTCGGGGAAGGGGTAGTCGGATTGGGTTTGTTGATGATTGGTGGGACTACCTTGGGATCCGAATGGCTCAAGAGGGGGCCCTTGGTTGAAGATGTGCTCAGTTGGAGGCATCGCCACCGGTGAAACCTCAGTGGGGTCTAAATAGGCTAGTAATCCCTTTGTAAAGGCTATTTTGTGATCTCTTGGCCACACACCAATGGAAGTGTGAGACGGCATAATAGAGGTTTTAGTCATCAAAAGGTGATGAAATCACGAACACGTGGGTAAAGAGGTACAAACTCTGCAGAGTTAATTAAAACTATCATGATAGCCGTGCTCCCGGTTATGAGCACCTGGACAACTTCCATGACTAGAGGGAATTGGTATTGGGATGTTTTGTAATGGTTATGGCTGGTTATGAATTTATCTCTGGTATTGAATCTGGTTATTGGCAATGGTGAAATCTGGAATTTTTTATGATGGTAATGAATTCAGATTTGGTATTATGGTATTACTTGTGATTATGATGGGTTTACTTCACATACATATAATATATTGCTTTTCAAAGGTTTTAATGTACTTTTTAGCACTTTACCATTATTATTGTCGACATTTGAATAAGCCACATGTCATACTTTCCACACTTGCTGAGTACGACATGTACTCACTCTTGCAATCCCTCCCAACAGTTGCAGGTCAGGATTGAGAGTTTAATGGCGATAATGCAGAGTTCTAGGCCGTGTCTACCGTCAGCTTTGCCTGTGGAGTTGCGCTATCCCTTTTGCCTAGTTTGCTTAGTTGCTTAATTAGTTTATTTCCGCTGCATTAGTTAAACTTGTCATTAATATTTATTAGAGGTTGTATTCGAGGATAATCTGGGTTGTGTAATAAAATTTGGTTAATTAATCTTGTATTGTGGTAATTTTCTGTATACTCTTTTGTGATTGCACTCGTGTATGTGTGATGAACATCCTGGGCACACATATGCGTTAGCTTGGTTCAGTTTTCGGAACCGGGCGTCACAGTTTGTCATAAATCAACCAAAACCAACAAGGAATGCTTAGATGCACTTTCAATGGTCAATGATAGCAAATTCTCTACATATAAAGCTAATCTTCTGTCAAAGCCGAGGACGGCTTTGCTACAAGGAAGGGAGAATGATGAGCCCGTGTCTGCTATCCAACTGACGGGTATTGAAGGAATTTCTGAACTGACGGGTTAACGGATAGCAGACACGCCCAGAAACTACAGTCTTAGTTTATTGTTTCCTTGAATGATGCTCTGATCTGGTCGAAGCGATCAGGACCTTAGTTTCTGGGCGTTCAAGGAATCAGTTTGGTTCCTCCCTTCCTTGATCGTGCTTCCTGGTGGAACACGTGTGAGGATTTCTTATTCAAATCCTATCTTCAGAATTTCTGAACTACTGGGGTGCTGCAAATTCTAAATTGCTGATCGGATATCCTGCGGTGTGGACTGGTGGATTATAACTCATCCTGATTATTATTGGTGTTTATTTCTTGGCCGAGACGGAACATATTTTATCAACCTACTAGTACCGTGAAAGATCGGGACAAAATCACGAGCACGCTCTCGTGTTCTTATCATCTAGTATTTGTGAGACCAGTTACATATTACTATTTGATAGTACCGTGAAAGATCGGGACAAAAACTATGAACACACCCTCGTGTTCGTATCAGCTACCACATCATCTTAGGTGCTTGAGAGGCAGAACGGTTGAGCGTATCTCACCCGGACTTACTCCTGCTGAAATATCTTCGAAAATTGCTATATTTCGAATATCAAAGGGGTAATGCATTTTCCTCCTCAATTGGATTCTCTCAAGTCGCTCAAAGTGTTTGAATCCTCACCTTGGCATAATTTTGCCACTTTTGTCCCTACAACTAAGTATGGCTTTTTGTGAAGTTTGGTAGGGATAAATAGTAGCACACTTGCAATTCATATATTACTAAGTCAAAAACAAGATCTACATGAGAATACCATAAAATCAATGACTAAGGAAATTCTTGTGCACTTATTAAGGAAGGTGGATGATGGAATGGTGATGATAACTCCCATTTAATCACTCTTTTTTTTGTGCAAGGATGAAGCATGGCTACGTATTGGCTCTCTCTTTTTTTTTCTTTTTTTTTGAAATCTTTTTGAGAGTTCTTATATAGCCATGCCTTCTACTCCTTTTATGCATCTTTTTAATGAGAGAGGGTTTTTCAATAATTCTTATGGAGTATCTTTTAATGGTGGAAAAATGATGGAGTATGGTGGAGTGCACAAGAAATTTCCTTATCAAAAGATTTCATGCAAGTCACTCAACAGGATCAAGAGTTTGACAAAGTTCAATGAAAATGCTAAGTGGCATATGCATGTGGTTTTCAGTGTTCATATCATATGATCTTGGTGGGCATTAATTTCCAATGAGAGAGGAAGGCAGACCTTAAAACTTCAAATTGTGCAAAATTCAAAATCAATTTCAAGAAAGGATTAGTTTGTCTATGGGGTTCATTTTACTCACCATATCACACCAATAAAAAACATAGATGATATGTTGTCCTAAATTAATTATATGGTCTAGAAACATGGTAATGAAATCAAAATACAGGGTATACTAATATCATATTTGAGAAAATTGCAATGTTTAATTTAATTGGGTTGACTTTAATTTGAATTTTCATGAATATGTCAAAATTTTCAACTCAAATAGCAGTGATTCACCAAGAGCAGGGGATAAGAGATTCAAACCAACGTAATGTAGCGAAACGGGCCTGAGTGGGTCCACCGACAGGTCGGCCAAGCCAGGGGGTAGGCCGACCCATGGCTGGCTCCCCTGGTGCTCCACTTTGTCATGTCGTATCGTGTGTACGTTTGAGATGTGTCCTCGGGTGGATCGTGTGATCTATTCATTACGAAATCACGGAGGGACTCCTCCCGCACACTTGTTTGCAGCAATCTTTATTGGACACAAATGCAATGCTAAAACAAAGGGAACTTTCCCGGTGTCAGCTGAACCAGTAAGTTCTATTTATTGAACTCAAAATGGGGGTGGTTGAATGAAAATCGAAATAGAAAAACTAGCACCCCAAGATAAAAGATGGGACTTGAGCAAGTTGGAAATTAGAAGGATGTTGAAGAACTGATGGATTGGTTGATATACTGTGGGCCATAAGGATCATCTTTATAATGGGCCCACTTGTTGGACTTCGTGGAATTAAGTGGAATTTGGAAGAATGGCATGAAAATCAACTAAATTTACCACGTCGACTTCCTTTTCCAAATCCTCTTGGGAATCTAAGAAGATTTTGAGACGGTGGCCATTCAACTTAAATAGATGACCTTGATCATCTTGGAGTGTGATGACTCCATGAGATGAAGTTTCTGTTATGGTAAATGGTCCTTCCCCTTTACTTTGCAACTTCCCATGTCCAAAGAGTTTTGCCCTGGAGTTAAAGAGAAGGACATTATCTCCAGGCTTAAACTCTTTTGGCATAATCTGTTTATCGTGTCATCTTTTGTTCTTTCCTTATAAATTTTGGCACTATGGTACACCTTATCCCTCCATTCCTCAAGTTCAAAGATCTGCCTCAAACAATGCTCTCCACCCTTATCAAGATCCACGTTCTACCGTTTTATGGCCCAATGAGCTCTATGCTCCAATTCCACAAGAGGATGGCAAGCCTTCCCATAGACAAGTTGGAATAGGGACATGCCAATGGTTGTCTTGTAGGCATTTTGATATGCCCACAATGCGTCAGGTAGGTTTTGCTTCCATACCGTTCCCATTTCCAAGACAGTCTTTTGCAGACTATTTTTAATCTGCTTGTTAGATGTTTCTGTTTGACTGTTTGTTTGTGGGTGATAGGGAGTAGCAATATTATGATGAACTCCAAGCTCCCGTAGAAAGCTCCGGAAGGTCTTCTCAATGAAATGAGACCCTCAATCACTTATGACCATTCTGGGAGTTCCAAAGCATGGGAAAATGATCTCATGGAACATTCGGCATTTTTGCAGGGTAATGCCTCTAGCCATTTTCACACATAATCGATGACCGCCAAAATATACTCGCAATAATAGGACTTTGGAAAAGGTCCCATGAAGCCAATACCCCACACATCAAGTAATTTGACTTGGAGATTATATGTGAGGGGCATGGCATTACGAGCAGTGATTCCTCCATGCTTTTGGCATTTTCAACATCGGTGAATGAATTCCTTGGTATCTTCATACATTAAAGGTCAATAGAATCAACTTTGCCAGATCTTTGCCTGGTACGGTAAACACCGTAATGACGTCCATAGGGTCCAACATGACATTTTTTAATGATTTTGGTGCCTTCGACCGTGGAAACACACCTTGTAAGAAGGCCATAAGCACATACTCGATAAAGATATGGGTCATCCCACATGTGTCTACGACTCTCATATAAGCTTCTTTTTGTTTTCGTCTGGCAGGACGTACCTCGTGACCATGAAGTTTATGATATCAGCGTACCAAGGGTGAGATTCAGTCACCTTAAGCGACATATCATCACATAGGAAGTCATTAATGGGTACATCCATGTGTTGTGTGACTTCCATACATGAGAGATGATCTGAAACGGAATTCTCCACTCCTTTCTTATCCTTAATCCCCAAATAAAATTCTTGGAGTAGGAGAATCCATCAGATTAGCCTTGGTTTAGCATCCTTTTGGGTGAGCACAAATTTCAAGGAAGCATGATCTGTGTAGACAATGACCTTGGCTCCTACCAAATATGACCTAAACTTATCGGTAGCAAAGACTACTACCAGGAGCTCTTTTACAGTAGTGGCATAATTGAGTTGTGCTCGTGTTAGAGTCTTGCTAGTGTAGTCTATGGCGTGATGCTTTTTATCTTTGGTTTTGCCTAAGACCGCATCAACAACAAAATCGCTAGCATCACACATGATTTCGAATGGCAGCGTCCAATTAGGGGGTTAGATGATTAGGGGTGAGACAATTGTCTTTTTGAGTGTATAAAAGGATTTAAGGCACTCCTCATCGAAATCAAAGGGAGCATCCTTAGTGAATAGGTTTGTGAGGGGTCTAGCAATTTTGAAAAAAATCCTTGATGAATCGTCGATAGAACTCTGCATGAACTAAAAAGCTGTGGATTCCCTTAATGTTATCCGGACGTGGAAGTTGTTCAATAACTTTAATTTTTGCTTTGTCCACCTCTATCCCCCTCTCGGACACTAAGTGTCCGAGAACAATGCGTTCACAGACCATAAAATGGCACTTCTCCCAATTAAGCACCAGATCCTTCTCTTGGCATCTTTGTAAGACCTTATCTAAATTCTCCAAACATTGATTGGATGTTTTTCCATAGATTGAGAAATCATCCATGAAAACTTCCATGATTTCCTCAATCATGTCAGAAAAGATATACATAATGCACCTTTGAAAAGAGGCAGGTGCATTACACAGTCCAAAAGACATTTGCCGGTAGGCATACGTCCCATATGGACATGTGAATTTGGTCTTACTTTGATCATCGGGATGGATGGGAATTTGATGATAGCCTGAATATCCATCAAGGAAACAGAACAAGGAATGTTTTGCCAACCATTCCAACATCTCATTGATGAAGGGCAGCGGAAAATGATCCTTCCTAGATGCCTTGTCGAGTTTTTAGTAATCAATGCAAATCCTCCATCTCATGATGGTTCATTGAGGAATTAATTCATTCTTCTCAATTTGATCGACTATCATTCCTCCCTTCTTTGACACTACTTGGACCGGGCAAACCCACTCACTATGAGGCACAAGATAAATAATCCCGGCATGAAGGAGTTTCAAGACCTCCTTGACAACCTCACGCATCGCATTATTCAACGCCGTTGGGGTTCCTGTGAGGGGGTACTCTCGGGGTCAATGGGAATATGATGAGTGCAAAAAGCAGGGCTGATGCCCTTGAGGTCTTGAAGTGAGTAGCCAAAAACAGTCCTATGCTTTTCCAATAGGGCTATGAGTTTGAGTGTTTCCTCATCTGAAAGCTTGTCACTTATGATGATAGGAGCTTCCAAATCTCCATTTATAAAAGCATAACGTAGGCCTGGAGGCAAGATTTTTAGCTCTATAGGAGGTTTGGGTGTGGGATCTTCTTTTGGCAAGTCAAAAGTCTCATGAAGCTCATCCTCTTCTTGGATGAAATCTTCTTCTCCTTCTTCAGGAGGCTCCAAAAATTTGAGAGTCCTAACCTCCTCAATTGGCCCATCGTGGAGGGGTGGTTCCACATATGTGTTCTCGGAACACATATTTGGAATGGAAATTTTGTTCCCTCCAAGATTTATGTTAAGGTTTCCATTAGAGGGGAATTCCACGAAGAATTTCTCAATGGGCACCCCAATCATTACATCAAAGTCTCGGACTTCAAACACGTGAAAATCAAGGAGAAACTCAACATTTTGGGTCACACTGACACTTCTTGTAAAATCCCATATCCTTCAAGAATATTTCCATATGTATCTCGGAAGGATTTTTGCATTGGTGCCACTAGCACATCACCCAAAATGGTGAGAGCAGTAGTATCAGAAATGATATTTGATCCAACATAAGGATTATAAAGGACTCGCAGGGCACTTAGGCATTTTTATCCTATGCACGAGGGTACCCAATATTGTGGGTATCGACAGTGGCACCTGGGTCCACCTTGGGGAGAGGTGGTGAGCCCGAGGGTGGAGCCCTAACCTTGCTTTCTCGCGCCGTCTTTTGATATTTGTCTTGGCTAGCTGAAGCAGTGCGCGCCACCATTGCGGCCATGCGTCCTCTTCTGGTTGAGAGGTCACGGCGACGTGATCTTAGCTTGCTGCAATATCTTTAACTGCGACGGTTCCCAATATGGCTGCAGCGCTTCCACTGCTCCGCCTTTATGGGAACTGCCGAGTTGCCTTCACAAGTCGGTGTCTGCTCGAGCTATTCCTTCTGACAAGGGACCTAAGCCCCACTGTCATGGGCGTTGCGGGTTAAGCAGCACGTGCCAGGTCTAGGCGATCTGCAGAATGTGCCTAAGTATCGTGGGGGTGATCGAAAGGAAACCTTTGGAGGCAAAGATAACTCCTTTCTTATTCACTCCCCAACGCTCGAGCCTTTGCCTTCTTCCTTGACGGTCGAGCCTTCACCACCTACAAAGTTCTTGATCTCGCCTGCTCTAATGGCTTCGATCTTGTCTTCCTCCCACATAGAAGATGTAGAGCCAGTGAGGCAGTTACATGGCTGGAAAGATGAGGAGCGGTGGGAACAGGTCCACCTCGGCTCCCTCCATCTTGACTTCAAGGATGGAGAGATCGTCTTCTTTACTTCGTATGCGTACTCCGGGTTCATTCCGCCTGTTCCATCCTTCCTTGTGATGCTTCTGGAGACTTTCGGGCTCCAACTTCATCACCCGTCACCGAATGCCTTGGTGGTGGCGGTGGTCTTCTCACACTTTTGCTAGATGTTCGTGGGAGTTCACCCTTCCGTGCTAGTGTTCTCGCAGTTCTTCGTGTTAAGACGGAGCGGGAAGAGCTAGACAAACTTCCTTGGGGCCTACTACTTCCAGCAGTGGCCCAAGTGCCTGTTCAAGTACATCACCCCACTTTTCTCCACGAGGTGGGAAGGCTGGAGGGAAGACTGGGTGATAGTGCATGCTGACGCCCACAACCGCATGACCCTGCCTACTGACTGGGTGATATGCAGGAAGATGACCTGGGAGGAGCGCCCAGAGTTGGAGCCCGAGTACACCCAAGCAATGGAGAGGATTCGGTACCTGGCGGACCGTGGCCTGTCGTCGTTGAAGGTGTTGGCAGTCTTCGTGGGCCGACGCCTGGCCCCACTTCAGAAGCGTTGCCGCCCGACATGTCCATACTTCGAGTTGCTGGATGTCACCAGGCTGGTGAGGAGTCGCGATTCGGAGATAAGCCAACAAGAGTTGTTCGAGATGATGTCCAGGTCGTGCAGCGATCTATTGACCCCCGATGTCTTCACCCTTCCAGAGCTTTGTCCACCACTCTACACGGACTGGGACCTCAGTGTGAAGATTTTGAGGGAGATGTTGAACCTGGACGCACTTGGTCTTGCACCACGGCAGGTTGGAGACACAAACAAAGGGCTAATCATCCATGACCCTCAGCAGAAGTCTCCACCCGACCCGAGCCCTTAAGTGCGGGAGGGAGAAGACTCGACCTCCAACAGTGGCAAGGGCTGTTGACAGTCCTTAATTGCCAAATCCAGTCGTCAATTCCCTGCATAAAGGATATGGATTGGACAACCAACATAGTGGTAGGAGTTATTTACTAACTATTTACACAATTATTGGTGCAATTGTGTATGCAGGTAAATTATGCCCATAATTAGAGGTATTTCCAGGGGCCAATCCAAGAAACACACCTTCCCACCAATCAGGAGCAAACACGAGGATTCATGGGCCCACTCGGAGGATAAAACCAACTAAAAGTCACCGGAATCACCAATACCCATGACGACGGCCCACCTAATAGTGTCACAGAGAAGTTTAGGCACGATTGGAGCGGTTGGCACTTCCACCGAACCACCAGGTCGCCCGACCTGGTATTCGCGCTAAATGCAGTCAAACACCACGTGTTGGCTCCTCACCGCTTGGAGATCACGATCGCTATTTCTGGTGCCAAACTGACCTTTGGAGGGTATACATAGGGGGTAGGGGCTCCCTCAGTCCACACACCAAAAGCTTGAGTCTAGTACTCCACTCCAAAGGCGTAGCTCTGCCCAAGTGCTTAGAAAATAGGGAGAGAGTGAGAAAGAGGAGGAGGAGGAGGCTCTGTCTTGTCGGGCTTCTTCCACTTAAGGATAGGGTTCGGGCTTGTCAAACCCTCTCCATCCTTGTACCTCGACAATTCTTTCCATCTCAAGTAAGATACATGATTCTATTTGAGATCATTTATTTAATTCAAGTGAGTTAATTCCTTAGTAGCTTGTTCGTTCATTGCTTTATTCATTTAGAGGCCCTAGTCTTTGCTAGAGAGGTTAGGGAAGTAATCAATAGTGTAGGCTTGGTGTCTAGGCTTGACGTTACCTGTCATTATCTCGTAGTACACGAGTTGTAGAGGTAGGCAGTAGGTGGTGACAGCCCTATCCATCCGTTGTAATCCTCCATGTTCGACTATGACATAGGCTCTTGGCGTGAGTTGCCTGGCAGACTAGGTTAAGCCCGTGCCTAATACAAGCTGCTTTTGATCGACTTGCTTTGAATTAGAACCCCTTCTCTTAGGAATCCACTCTATCCCTTGCCTACCACCAATCTTTGTGTCCTTGGGTGAACTAGTTAGAAGATTAGCACACACGTCCCTTGAATACGATACCCTTGAGAATACTCTTTAAAGGGAAGTGCTACAGTGGTTTCTTCTCAGGAGCAATCCTTCTCAGGGACAGATTGTGAGGATCCCTACCATCACCTGCGGGAGTTTGAGCAATTGTGTTCTTGCCTTCTAATCAAGGGCATTACACAAGAAACCCTTAAGTGGAAATTGTTTCCCTTTTCCCTCAAGGGAAGAGCGAAGCAGTGGTACACTCAGACCATTGGGAGTGCAAATGGAAAATGGAAAGAACTTTGAGACAATTTTTGTATTGCATCTTTCCACTCTCCCAAGTTGCCTATCTACGAAGAAAAATTCTCAACTTTCAGCAAATCAAGAAGGAATCTATAAGTGGACCCTGGGCTAGATTCTCATTACTAACCAAATTAGGGCCAAACTTATCCATTCCTGAACACGTGTTGTTACAATATTTTTGTTTCGGGCTTGACAGGGATTCTGCCCTATACGTCGACATAACGGTTGGAGGCTATTTCCTATATAAGACACCGTTTGAAGGAAGGGAAATTATGGACCGCATTCTAGAAAATACATCCTTCATCGTCGGTCTTAATGAACCTTCTCAAGTGGAAGCCGATTCGAGGCATAAGGATTCCCCCATAGTCACCTGTAGGATCGAAGAGCACGTGACGAGCTACCAGAGGGGGGTGAACGGTAGATTTAAAAATCTTACATGGCGGAAACAATTAAACCCCAACCCCTTCGGCAGAAAAATGATATGTTAAATAAATCGTGTGTGAGACTAATATAAACGTGTTTCACCGTGGCAAAAGTGATATATATCAGAGAGAATCAAGTCACAAAGACAACACAACAAGAATCACTCAAATCCGTCGAGAAAAACTCAAGTTATGATCGAAAGATCAACCAAAGGTCAATCTGTCCTACCCGAGAAAAACAGTTTTGGAACGCTGCAAAGAAACTCGTGTATATCATAGACCACAAATCCAATGACCGTGAAATTTTGACAGATGATATATAATCAAGTTGTGAAGACAACACAAAAAGAATCATATCAATTGGATCTGTAAAACTCGAGTTATGATAAAACCACCGACGAAAGGTAGTGCTGTCCAGAAACTCGATGAGTAAAACTTGTCTGGAACAAGTTGGACGAACAAGGCACAAAAGTTCCTTCAAACTACGAATTTTATTCAATATAACACAAGAGAAACAGCCCCAAAGTCGTGCACCACGAGCTCTGGGCTCCCTTGCTTATATAACCAGCTCGAAAGCCAACTCAACTCAGATCAGGAACCTAATCCTACTCTGTTCACGAATCGTAACTTTCCATAACTACTTAGGATTCTTCTATACATAGATAGAAGCAATCTTAAGACTTCCAAACACCTTAGGAACGTACCCACATTCCTAAACAACTCAAATTCGTGACCCACACGAAATCCTATCATAACCAACTCAAATCTTTCCATATTTGAGTCAAATCTGACTCAGCCGCAGCCTGAGTCCATAACCTAGTCGGTTGGACCTTTCCGACCAACTCTTTACGTCCACATCACTTCATCACGTCTCGGAACCATGTAGCCACGTCCATGCACTCCTTGCACACGTGCAAACATCTTCCAATGACGTCCACGATACCTTCACATGCATTGTTCTTGATTCAATCATGTTGCATAACCTCCTGATCAGCTCAACCACAATTCCTCCTGAATTTGGTTGTTGGAACCTCATCTCCTCCCTGAGACTAGTCCAATGGATCCCATCACCAGCCATGTATTGAACTCAAGCAACACATGCACATTAATAAACAACCAATCCATACGAGCCCAAGTCCTCGACTTGACTCAAGTTAGTTCCGAACACAACACCTTACGTGAGAACCTCACATAAGCATGTTGCAAAAACACAGTAACACGATATCATCCATGTCAACCAAAAATGCACCAAAGACTTAGCAAATGAATACTAAGCAATCTTTCCAGAGATGTAAAGCAAGTACGAAACATTGCAAATGAAAAACAGAAGCATTGCGGTCAAGTTCCGGACCTTGCTAGAGCAACCCGGACCTTGAGCCGAAGCTAACAAAAGCTAGTAGATCCTAGCGCCGGAACATACCAAAACTAGTATAACCAAGCTCCCGCCGGGGCTTACAAACTAGCAAGACCTTAATAAAAAAGGTATTTTGGTGATATTCAAAACTTTTATCGTCAAAGCAAGTGTATTCACTACAAGCCAATGTATTCAGCACACATAGGTCTTACAATCTCCCCCTTGATGAATGCATTGGCAACACCATTTAAAATCCGAAAATTGGCTTAGTGACATAAAAGTTTTGAAGGCAATTTCTCCCCCTTTGTAATTCAAAAGTAAAATGAGAAGAAAATCCAAAAATTATCTCATATTATCTCTCCCCTTTTATTATCTCTCATTATGCACATATTATCTTTCTCTTCATGCTTATCTCTCCCCCTTTGACAATGTATTCAGCAAGTCATGAGCATATAAACAAATTATCTCTCCCCCTTTAGTTGTTATGACCATATTATAACATATACATATAAATAAAGCTCATCCAAGTCATATTATCAAGTACCTTACATTATCACATCAATGAAATACATAAAGTAGTGTAAGCCATGCTAGAGATCAAATGTAATTTTCAATTTAAGTAAGTTATGATCTCACAAACTTAACTATTTCAAAACCTGAAATCATGACACTAGTTGCTGCATTTTATTATTTTTCAAAGCATAAATTTAGATCATATGATATTTGCAAGAGATTATATGCGCATCTGCCTTATTCTAACCAACCAAGCCAAGCCTATGTCATTTGACAATCAGAAGCTTAAGGACATGGTTTTAGTCATACACAACTTCTTCCAAGTTCATATCTAAGTGCAATGATAAGCATCTCAAAAGAAGAAGTGCGATGCATGCATATTATCTTGATCTTTTCTCAATTTATATTTGTTCATAAAAACTCAACATGTGAGTTGATTACTTGATTAATTCTTAATGATTAAAAGCACTTGTGAACATGTAACAAGTTCAAAACAGCAAGAAAGTTCGACCATGATCAGTTTCAGTGTAAGTAATTATTCCAATTACTAGACATGGCAAAAACTACAAAATGTATAACACGAGTAATGTAGTAAGAACTTTCAGCATGTAAAAGGAATCACAAAGTCATATATGTATGAAATATTATCCTCATATTATTTTAATTTCAGATTCACACATAGACTTCCCAAGTTTCAAAACTCCCCCTCAATTTAAGCCATGAGGATGCATAACCCCTATTTCACTACGAATGTGACAAAAACGAGTGAAATCCAAAGGTTTTGTAAAAATGTCAGCCAATTGTTGTTCGGTATCTACATGGCGAAGCACAATGTTTCCTTTTTTAACATTATCTCGGAGAAAGTGATACCTAATGTCAATATGCTTAGTTCTAAAATGTTGCACGGGGTTTTTAGCAATGCAAATGGCACTAGTGTTATCACAAAACAGTGGAACACTATCTAGATCAACCCCATAGTCCTTAAGTGTTTGAACAATCCAAAGAATTTGTGAGCAAGCACTAGTAGCAGCTACATATTCAGATTCGGCTGTGGATTGTGCAACTGAATTTTGTTTTCTAGAGGACCAAGCAACAAGAGAATTACCAAGAAAATGACAAGCACCGAAAGTACTTTTCCTATCAATCCTACAACCCCAAAATCAGCATCCGAAAAAGCTTTCAAAGTAACAGTTGAGGAAGAAGGAAGAAAAATTCCAAATTCTTGAGTTCCATGTAAGTACCTGAGAATCCTTTTGATGGATTGACGATGTGAAGCACGTGGGGAGGCTTGAAACCGTGCACAAAGACATACGCTGAATTGTATGTCTGGTCTTGCTGCCGTGAGGTACAAAAGTGATCCGATCATGCTTTTATATTCTTTTTGATCCACGGCTTCACCATCTTCATCAAGTCCAAGTGTTGTTGCTGTTCCCATTGGTGTCCGAAGAGGCTTTCTTTTGTCCATGTTGAAGCGCCTTAGGAGATCTTTTGTATACTTCGTTTAATGCACAAAGGTACCCTCCTTAGTTTGCTTGATTTTCAGCCCCCAAAAGTAAGTGAGTTCACCCATCATACTCATTTCAAATTCGGAACTCATCATTGCTGAAAACTTGGACACAAGATCATGAGAAGCACAACCAAAGATAATATCATCCACATACACTTGAATGAATAATGAGTCATTGCCATGCTTAAGCACAAAAAGAGTTTTATCAACCTTGCCCATGGTAAACCCTTTTTCATGTAAGAATGTTTTTAACCTATCATACCATGCTCTAGGGGCTTGTTTGAGACCATACAAGGCTTTGGACAGTTTGTAAACATGATTAGGAAAATCAGGATTTTCAAAACCTGGTGGTTGTTTCACATAAACCTCCTCATCTATGTAGCCATTAAGAAAAGCACTTTTAACATCCATTTGATATATCTTAAAACCAATAGATGCAGCAAAAGCCAACAAAATTCTTATGGCTTCTAATCTAGCAACAGGAGCAAAAGTTTCATCAAAATCTAGACCTTCAACTTGAGTGAAACTTTGAGCAACCAACCTAGCCTTATTCCTAACCACAACCCCATCCTCACTTTGTTTATTTTTAAATACCCATTTAGTTCCAATTAAAGTGTGACCTTGAGGTGGAGGTACAAGTTTCCAAACATTATTTCTTTCAAAATTTTCTAACTCTTCTTGCATGGCAATAATCCAAGATTCATTAGTGAGTGCGTGTGATATATCTTTGGGTTCAAAAGAAGCAACAAAAGCAGAATGAGCATAAGAGTTTGGATCGCAAAACCTGGACCGTGTGACTCGTTCGTGCAAGCTTCCAATCATCTGTTGTGGGGGATGATCTTTGTAAAACCGTAGGGGAATAGATGTCTCACAAGCTTCTTCTTCTTCATGTTCATCACAAATCGATGATCTTGTGACTTGAGGATTATTTGAATCAGCATTGATGGTTGTCGGTGCTGGTTGAGAATTAACATCCGGAGCTGAACCAAAGTCTTTAGCTGCTGAATTTTCGGGCAGCAGCTCCAATTCTTCCTCATCTTCAACGAAAATGCTCCCACCCTGCAGATATGGATCTGGACCTGCAATGTTTGAGCTAGTACCTAGGCTAGCTTCATCAAAAGACACTTCACAAGTCTCCACAATTTTGTTAGTGTCAAGTAAAAGCACAAGGTAGCCTCTAGTATGAGATGGATAACCAAAAAACATGCCATCAATGGATCTAGGTTCAAATTTATCAAGATTATCATGTTTCTTAACAAAGCATTTGCAACCAAAGACCCGAAAGTGTGTAACACTAGGCCTATGTCCAAACCGGAGCTCATATGGTGTTTTACCTAGCCTAGCACGCAAGAAAACACGATTTGATACATATCAAGCGGTTGCTAACGCATCAGCCCAAATTTTCTAGGAGTTTGATATTCATCAAGCATAGTCCTAGCCATCTCAACTAAGGTTCTGTTCTTACTTTCTACAACACTATTTTGTTGAGGTACATATGGTGAAGAAAATTGATGATCTATTCTATTTTCAGCACAAAGGTGATCCAAAGATTGATTTTTAAATTTAGTTCCATTATCACTTCTAATTGCTTTTAAAGATCCTGGGTAATCAATTGATAATCTAAGAAATAAAGTTCTAAAGTGACTAAAAACTTCATTCTTAGACATCATAAAGTAAACCCAAGAGTATCTAGAATAATCATCAACAATCACAAGTACATACCATTTACCTCCCAAGGATTGAACACGTGAAGGTCCTACGGTGTCAAGATGCAAAAGTTGACATGGTTTGGTTGTCATGATCATTGTGAGAGGAGTATGTGAACCTGCAACCATCTTAGCATGTCTACAAGAATAGCACACAATTTATTTGTCCCCTTTAAGCTTAGGCATCCCACGTATGCGATCAAGAGCACTAACACGCGTTAGGTGGTCAAAGCCTACGTGACCTAGTCTACGATGCCAAAAATATAGGTCCTTTGAATCATTAGCAACTAGACACCTATGCTTAGAGGAAGACATATCAAAATCAGCTTTAAAAACTCTTCCAAACTGAGACATGTTAAAAATAAGCTCACTATTTGAACTTACAACTTTGCAGCAGTTTTTATTGAAAATAATTTCCAGATTTTCATCTAGCAATTGTGAAACAGAAAGCAAGTTGTATTTCAAATTTTTGACAGGTGCCACATCCTTCAAAGTGTAGTGATCATTTACTCTAACTGGACCCTTAGCAATTATAGGAGTTGAAGAATTATCGGCAAAAGTAACATTCTCTACACATGACACAAAAGAGAGGGAGGAGAACCAATTTTTGTTACCGGTCATGTGGTGTGAGCAACCTGAATCCATAATCCAAATGTTCTCCTTCCTCAAACGTGTAACCTACATAGAAGCATAATACGTCGATGACTCAATACTGGGGTTAGTCAAAAGGCATTTAGGAATCCAGTACTGAGTCACGCAACGTGCAGCAGGAAAAACACGCGAAAGCTGAGACAAAACAGCAGGTTTATGAGTCAAAGTTTGAGATTTTTTATTCTTAACTACTGACCTATAAGGTTTACTTGTGTAGCACAAAATTCAGTAGCACCGGAGGCAAAAACAGAAGGTCCGTAGATAAACTTTGAATGTTTTGACTCAAAACAGCAGGTTGTACATTCGGTTCAATATGTGCAGCAAATTTTGCATAAAAGTTATGATATCTAGCAACCATTCTTTCCCTTTTCTGTTGTTTAGCTAGTCTATAACAAAAATCTATGACATGACCATCTCTACCACAGTAGGTACAATGAAATTTAACTTTGTGTTCATGTCTAGATGAGCAAACAACATTTTTATTTAAAACCGAATGAGACAATACTCCTGCAGATTTGAAAACCACTTCTTTTTGTTTAGGAACTGTTTGAATCAAACCACTTCCTAATGACTTTACAATTTTAGGTGGATGTGCCTTAGCATGAGCATGAGAATCAAAACCTAAACCAGTTTTATCATTGCAAGACTTGGATGAATTTAGCAGCAAGTTTAGGTTCTTATTCCCATTACAAAACCGATCAAATGTCTTATGCATGTTATCAAGTTTATTGGACAGATAAAGGCAATTTTCACATGAAGTTTTTCCTTTTAATTTGCAATTGGAACAATATTTAACTTCATGACAACGTAAAGCATTGTTCAATATAGAGATTTCATTCATAGCATCTTGCAGTTTCTTATCAAGGTCATCACAACTAGAACAATGCAAATCAATTGTAGAACAAGAAGCATCTTTTAAGTTTCTAATATTAAGTGCAGCAAGCTTTTTGTTCTTTTCAATTTCAAGTTCAAGTTTATCAAGTGTGGAGGTATGTGCACTTCTTAGGGAGGACAATTGTTCATATATTAAGTCACATGAGGAACAAGAATCATCACTAGGAATCAAGGATTTCAAACGATTAATTTCAGATTCTAGTGACTCAATTTTAACAGCATTGTCCCTAAGCTTTTTGTCCTTTTTCTTAACAATAACAGTGGCACGAGAAATAGCATCACACATTTCTTCGCAAGTAGGACATACCTCTTCATTGTCACTGTTGTGTTCTGCCTCCTCCATACTTGATCTTGACTTGCCCACCATGAAGCACAAGTTTGCCAAATCATCTTTATCTTCATCCCTTCCAATGTCCACGTCGCTTGAGCCAAGTTCCTGGAGTGCTGAGATAAAACTGCTCACCAATTGACGTCCTGTAAAACCCTTCTTTTTCTTCGTATCTTTTGCAGAGGAGTTCTTCGTTCTTGTTTTCTTTTCATCTCGGGAAGTAGGACCTGAAAGGTTAGGGCAATCTGAACAAAAATGTCTTGTCTTACCACATTCAAAGCATCGTTGAGGTCCGGAGCTTCCTCTCCTTCTAGTTCTCATATTTTGCAATGCTTTTGAGAACCGAGTAGAGATGAGATCTAGCTCCTCCTCTGGAAACTCCTCAATGTGTTCAAGGGTTAGAGAGGACAGCAAAGCAAGTGTACCACAAGATGATGTTTGATCGGAACTAGGCATGTCACGTTGAGAAACAAAAGCAATAGACTTGTTGGGGTTCTTACGTGAGATTATGTCAATTTCATGAGTTTTTACTTGGAATATAGCCCATCTAAAGTAAGTGAACTCATGACAGTAGATTCACGAATAGATGTGACTTTCATCTCCCAAATTGACATATCTAATGCACTTATCAATTGCCTAGCATTTTCAGCATCTGAAAAATTAACATTGACACTACGCAAGTTGCTGAGAATCTTATTAAAGCGAGCAAAAAGGTCATCAATAGACTCACCGGGTTGCATCTCGAAGCACATGTATTCTTTCTTGAACATGTCTTTCCTTACCTCTTTGATTGTGTTGGATCCTTCGTGGTAGTCACAAAGTGCTTTCCACACATCGTATGCAGATCGGAGGTGTGCAACATGGTCGAAGTCGCTTTGTGTTAATCCTTGTATGATCAAGTTCAGAGCCTTGTTGTTGTTGTCGATATCTCTTAGATTTGTAGCTGTAACTTGATCGTTTGATGGCACTTCGTAAGGCTTGTATACCTTCTCCCATATTGCAAAGCCTGTGCCTGGATGAAAGCCTCCATGCGTGTCTTCCAAAGCTGAAAATCAATACCAGCGAACACACAAGGTTTGGTAGAGTACTTCTCCATGATGATTAGTCAAAAACACGCGCAAATCACAAAGATTAGAGCACCGTGGCTCTGATACAATTGTAGGATCGAAGAGCACGTGACAAGCTACCAGAGGTGGGTGAATGGTAGATTTAAAAATCTTATGCAGCGGAAACAATTAAACCCCAACCCCTTCGGTAGAAAAACGATCTGTTAAAGCAATCTTATGTGAGACTAATATAAACGTGTTTCACCGTGACAAAAGTGATATATATCAGAGAGAATCAAGTCAAGAAGACAACACAACAAGAATTACTCAAATCCGTCGAGAAAAACTCAAGTTATGATCGAAATATCAGCCAAAGGTCAATCTGTCCTACCCGAGAAAAACAGTTCTGGAACGCTGCAAAGAAACTCGTGTAGATCATAGACCACAAATCCAATGACCGTGAAATTTTGAAAGATGATAGATAATAAAGTTGTGAATACAAATCAAAAAGAATCACGCCAATTGGATCTGTAAAACTCTAGTTATGATAAAACCACGGACGAAAGGTAGTGCTGTCCAGAAACTCGACGAGTAAAACTTGTCTGGAACAAGTCGGACGAACAAGGCACAAAAGTTTCTTCAAACTACGAATTTTATTCAGTAGAACACAAGAGTAGCAGCCCCAAAGTCGTGCACCACGAGCTCTGGGCTCCCTTGCTTATATAACCAGCTCGAAAGCCAACTCAACTCAGATCAGGAACCTAATCCTACTCTGTTCACGAATTGTAACTTTCCATAACTGCTTAGGATTCTTCTATACGCAGATAGAAGCAACATTAAGACTTCCAAACACCTTAGGAACGTATCACACATTCCTAAACAACTCAAATTATTGACCCACACGAAATCCTATCATAACCAACTCAAATCTTTCCATATTTGAGTCAAATCCGACTCAGCCGCAGCCTGAGTCCATAACCTAGTCGGTTGGACCTTTCCGACCAACTCTTTACATCCAAATCACTTCATCACGTCTCGGAACCATGTATCCACGTCCATGCACTCCTTGCACACGTGCAAACATCTTCCAATGACGTCCACGGTACCTTCACATGCATTGTTCTTGATTCAATCATGTTGCACAACCTCCTGATTAGCTCAACCACAATTCCTCCTGAATTTGGTTGTTGGAACCTCATCTCCTCCCTGAGACTAGTCCAATGTATCCCATCACTAGCCATGTCTTGAACTCAAGCAACACCTGCACATGAATAAAGAACCAATCCATACAAGCCCAAGTCCTCAAGTTGACTCAAGTTAGTTCCGAACACAACACCTTACGTGAGAACCTCACATAAGCATGTTGTAGAAACACAGTAACATGATATCATCCATGTCCACCAAAAACACACCAAAGACTTAGCAAATGAATACTAAGCAATCTTTCCAGAGATGTAAAGCAAGTACGAAGCATTGAAATGAAAAACAGAAGCATTGCAGTTAAGTTCTAGACCTTGCCAGAGCAACCCGGACCTTGAGCCGGAGCTAACAAAAGCTAGTAGAACCTAGCGCTGGAACTTACCAAAACTAGTATAACCAAGCTCCCGCCGGGGCTTACAAAACTAGCAGGACCTTAATAAAAAAGGTGTTTTGGTGATATTCAAAACTTTTATCATCAAAGCAAGTGTATTCACTACAAGCCAATGTATTCAGCACACATAGGTCTTACATCACCGTAGAACCCATACCATGTTCATCTCAAGTTGTGACTATAAAATCCTCACCCGAACCAAAGACACCAAAGGAAGAAGAAATTCGACCTTTGAAGTATCCATTATGCTTCGAGGAATATATATTTGAAGATTTGGGGAATGTCTCAAAGTATTGTTATGGAAGGAAACCGTCATTACATCCCTCACTTCTTGATCTGCCCAAAGAAAATTTCCTTCAAGAAATGATCAAAGAGTTGACCTCAATCATGAGTAGGGAATGGACGGCCGAGGTTGAGCTTTCACCTGAAATAATTCGGGTAAACTAACCCCCAACAACCATTCGATGTCTTATTATAATCCCACAGTTGGAGACAATATCATTTCTGAGAATTGTGCTTTAGCCATTTTGGGTGATCTACCCTGGGCTCCAACAAGAAAAATCCTCCAGAGACTCCTATGGAAACATCAAGGAAGGATATGGGATTTTACAAAACGTGTCTAAGACATGAGAAAATCAAGTTCTGCCTTGATTTTCATGTCTTTGAAGTCCAAGACTTTGATGTAATGATAGGGTTACCCATTAAGAAATTACTCATGGATGCACCCTCAAAAGGCAGCCTAGGTGTTAAACTCGGAGGGAGAAAGTTTTCCATTCCCGTTCAGCGATCCAAGAACACATTAGCAGAACCTCCCCCCAAGAGTGGGCCAATCAAGGAAGCCATGGCCCTTCAATTCTTAGACTCTCTTGGAAATGAAGAAAATGAACAATTCATCCAAGAGGAGGATGAATTGCAGGAGACATTTGATTTGCACAAAGAAGAGGCATCACAAAAGCCCCTGATTGAGTTGAAAACCCTACCTCCTGGCCTACGCTATGCTTTCCTACACAGTGATGCAGAAGCTCATGTCATCATAAGTGACAAGCTTTCACAAGATGAAACTACCAAACTTATGACCGTCTTAGAAAAGCATAGATACATCCTAGGCTATGCACTCCTAGACCTTAAGGGAATCAGCCCTACTCTTTGCACCCATCGCATTCCCACCAACCCATTTAACACACCGTTTAGGGAACCTCAAAGGAGGTTGAACAATGCTATGTGGGAGGTTGTCAGTAAGGAGGCCTTAAAAATTTTGCACGCTGGGATAATTTATCCCGTTCCTCATAGTGAGTGGGTTAGCCCTGTCCATGTAGTGCCCAAGAAAGGAGGAATGTCAGTCGTTTGAAATGAGAGGAATGACTATCACAGTATGGAGGATGTGTATTGACTACAGAAAACTCAACAAGGCAACGATGAAGTATCTTTTCTCGCTGCCTTTCATTGATGAAATGCGTGAGCGGCTAGCAAAACATTCCTTCTTTTATTTCCTTGATGGGTATTCTGGTTACCATCAAATTCGCATCCACCCTGATGATCAAAGTAAGACTACCTTCACATGCCCTTACAGAACATACGCCTATTGGCGAATGTCGTTTGGGTTGTGTAATGCACCATTTCATTCCAAAGGTGCATGATGTCTATTTTCTCAGACATGATCGAGGAAATCATGGAAGTTTTCATTGATGACTCTTTTGTCCATGGAAAAACTTTTGATCATTGTCTTGAGAACCTAGACAGGGTCTTACAGAGATGCTAAGAGAAGGACCTGCTGCTAAATTGGGAAAAGTGCCATTTTATGGTCCGTGAAGGCGTCGTCTTAGGACACTTGGTGTCCAAAAGGGGGATTGAGGTGGACAAAGCCAAAATTGAAGTTATTGAAAAGCTTCCACCTTCCACCAACATTAATGGTATCCGTAGCTTTTTAGGCCATGCGGGGTTCTATTGACAATTTGTCAAGGATTTTTCCAAAATCGCTAGACCTCTCACTAGCCTATTATCTAAGGATGTGCCCTTTGATTTTGATAATGAGTGTCACCATTCTTTTGACATCCTCAAGAAGGCACTCATCATAGCTCCAATCATTCAACCCCTTGATTGGACCCCGCCATTCGAAATAATGTGTGATGCTAGTGATTATGCCGTTGGAGCGGTCCTTGGCCAAACCAAGGATAAGAGGCATCATGCAATAGCCTACGCTAGCAAGACTCTGACAAGAGCTCAGCTTAACTATGCCACAGCTGAAAAGGATCTCCTAGCCGTAATCTTTGCTATTGATAAGTTTAGATCATACTTGGTCGGAGCAAAAGTCATAGTCTACTTAGACCATGTTGCTTTGAAATATTTTCTCACCAAGGAAGATACTAAACATAAGCTAATCCGATGGATTCTCCAATTCCAAGAGTTTGACCTGGAAATAAGGGATAAAAAGGGAGTGGAGAATTCTGTCGCTGATCACCTATCACGTATGGAAATCCCAAATACAGCGGATGTACCCATCAATGATTTCCTACGTGATGATATGTTGCTCAAGGTGACCGACTCTAACCCTTGGTATGCAAACATCGTAAACTTCATGGTTACGGGCTACATATCACCAGGGCAGGATAAGAAAAAGCTCATTTTTGAGAGTTGATGTCAACTGTGGGATGATCCATACCTCTATAGGGTATGTTCCGATGGGTTACTTAGAAGGTTCGTCCCAACAGTCGAAGGCACCAAAATCATCAAAATATGCCACGCGGCCTCCTATGGAGGGCACTATGGTGTTTACTGTACTCAGGCAAAGATCTGGTAAAACAGATTCTTTTGGCCCTCAATGTATGAGGATACAAAGGAATTCGTTCAAAGATGCCGGGAATGCCAAAAGCATGGAGGAATCAATGCTCGCAATGCTATGCCCCTCACATACAATCTCCAAGTAGAATTATTTGATGTGTGGGGATCGACTTCGTGGGACCTTTTCCAAATTCCTACGATTGCGAGTATATTCTAGTGGTCCTAGATTATGTGTCCAAATGGGTAGAAGCATTACCATGCAAACATGTCGATGCCAAGACCGCTCAGAAAATGTTTCATGAAATCATTTTCCCATGGTTTGGAACTATCTGAACGGTCATAAGTGATGGAGGGTCTCATTTCATTGATAAGACCTTTCAGAGCTTTTTGAGGGAGCATGGGGTTAGGCATAACATTGCTACTCCGTACCATCCCCAAACAAGCGGTGAAGCAGAAACTTCAAACAAACAAATCAAGAATATTCTGCAAAAGACTGTCTTTGAGATGGGGTATGGATGGAAGAACAAACTACCTGATACACTTTGGGCATACCGTGCCGCCTATAAGACACCCATTGGAATGTCACCTTTCCAAATTGTCTACAGGAAAACTTGTCAGTTGCCTATAGAATTGGAACATAGACCGTATTGGGCTATCAAGAAGTGGAACATGGATCTCCACGAAGCTGGAAAGATGTGCAAGATGCAAATTTCTGAATAGGAAGAATGGAGGGATAAGGTGTACCATAGTGCCAAGATCTATAAAGAGAAAACCGAGAGCTGGCACGATAAAAGATTACGCCTAAGGAGTTCAAGCCTGGAGATAAACTCCTAGTTTTCAACTCTAGAGTCAAAATTTTTGGACATAGGAAAACTGAAAAGCAAATGGGAATGTCCATATAATGTGGTAGATACTTCATCTCATGGAGCTATTACACTCCAAAATGATGAAGATCATCTATTCAAAGTAAATGGGCACCAACTCAAGATCTTTTTAGAACCCGAAGAAAATTTGGACAAAGATGAAGACATAGTCGATTTGATTGACTTTATTGCCTATCCTTAAAGTTTGATTAAATTTTCCATGTCTAATAAAGAAAACTCCAACCCTCATGATTCCTTTCCAATCATCCCACTATCCCCATTTGGCTAAGTAGGAGAGCAGTAAAATGTAGAATATCATAAATACTTTCTTACATAGGACTTAGGTGCTTATTTTGATTCTATCAGACAAAGTGCCTTTTGTCAAATAAACTGTGACTCATCGGTGTAGGTAAGGCCGGTAGAGTCTTTCACTTTCCCATGTTTTCGTATCAAATAAAGACAGGTATAATAACAAGTGTGGGAGAGGTCCCACAAGCCTCCCAAAGTGCAACATGCACGGACCATCATGAAAGAACAATTTAGGGCATCACATGAAGGACCAAAAGAAGATTTGAGCCATGATGGCTCGACCCACCCTTCTTCATTAAGGCGATGGTTTGCACTCTCTCACCTCTTATCCCTCTATACCTGATTTTTGGGTTGATTTTAATTATGAATGATAATATCATTAAAAGCCAACTCATTATAAACTAAAATTGTGCAATTTCATATATCATATTTGCTAGAGAATGGAATATGTCTACACCTCATTTCAATTTCACGACAATGTTCTTGAACCACATATTAATTTAGGAAAAACATGTCATCTAAGTATTTGATTGGTGTGATATGGTAAATGAGTGAAACTTGGAAACTCTCCATGCTGGAATTGAATTTTGGTATTACAATTTTTAAAGTCATCAGATTTTGCCATCCTCTCTCATTAGAATTTAAATTCCCACAAAGGCCATATGATAGAGATATTGAAAACCACATGCATATGACACTTTGCATTTTCATTGAACTTTGTCAAACTCTTGACCCTTTTGAGTGACTTGCATGAAATCTTTGATTAGAAATTTCCTGTGCACTCCACCATATTCCATGATTTTCACACATCCACCATCAAAAGATACTCCATGCAAATTCTGCAAAATCCTCTCTAAATAAAAAGATGCACATAAAGGAGAAGAAGGCATGGCTATAAAAGCTCTAAAAAAAGAGAGAATTCAAAAAAATAAAAAAAGAGAGCCAATAAGTAGCCATGCTTCATCCTTGCAAAAAAAGCGTGATCAATTGGGAGTCATCATCACCATTCATCATTCACCATCCATAAAAAGTGCACAAGAATTTCTTTAGTCATTGGTTTTTGTTGCATGGTCTTCTCATGTGGATCTCGTGTTTTGACTTAGTAACATATGAATTGCAAGTGATCCATTTTTTATCCTTACCAAGCTCCACAAAAAGTCATATTTAGTTATAGGAAAAGAAGTGGCAACTCATGCCAAGGTGAGGACTAAACACATTGAGAGACGAGAATATTCTTTTAAGGAGTATGGCAATATCTTTTTGACTTGTGAAAATATAGCAATTTCCAAGTTTATTTCAGTAGGAGGTATCCAGGTGAACTACATTCAAATTGTTCTATCTCTCAAACACCCAAGATGATGTGGTATCCACAGGTCAAAGGTTCTTGAACAAAGGTATGTGTTGAAATGTTTTGTATACATATTCCATACTCGTAGCTGAAATATGATATCACTTAGTTCTTCTTGCCTTCACTCGATGACGAGTAAAGGACAAAGTGTGGGGGAGTTTGTTGACAGTCCTTAATTGCACAATCCGACCATCAATTCCCTGCATAAAAGATATGGATTGGACAACCAACATAGTGGTAGGTGTTATTTACTAACTATTACCACAAGTGTTGGTGCAATTGTGTATGCAGGTGAATTATGCTCATAATTTGAGGTATTTCCAGGGGCCAATCCATGAAACACACCTTCTGACCAATGAGGCATAAGCACGAGTGTTCATGGGCCCACTCAAAGGAGAAAACAAACTATAAATCACCAGAATCACCAATACCCATGATGAGGGCCCACATAACAGTGTCATAGAGATGTTTAGGCGCGATTGGAGCTGTTGGCACTTCAGCCGAACCACCAGGTCGCCCGACCTGGTATTCGCGCCAAACGCGGTCACCCGCCATGTGTTGGCTCCGCACGGCTTGGAGATCATGATGGCAACTGATTCCCTCGCTTTTTCTGGTGCCAAACCGACCTTTGGAGGGTATAAATAGGGGGAAGGGGGCTCCCTCACTCCACACACCAAAAGCTTGAGTCTAGTACTCTACTCTAAATGCGTAGCGCTGCCCAAGTGCTTAGAAAATAGAGAGAGAGTAAGAAAGAGGAGGAGGAGGAGGCTCTGGCTTGTCGGGCTTCTTCCACTTAAGGATAGGGTTCGGGGTTGTTGAACCCTCTCCACCCTTGTACCTCAACAGTTCTTTCAATCTCAAGTAAGGTACATGATTTCCATTTGAGTTCATTTATTTAATTCAAGCGAGTTAATTCCTTAGTTGCTTGTTCATTCATCGCTCTATTCATTTAGAGGCCCTAGTCTTTGCTAGAGAGGTTAGGGAAGTAATCAATAGAGTAGGTGTGGTGTCTAGGCTTGACGTAGCCTTTGATTATCTCATAGTACACGGGTTGTAGAGGTAGGCAGTAGGTGGTGCCAGCCCTATCAGTCCGTTGTAATCCTCCACGTTCGACTACGATGTAGGCGCTTGGCGAGAGTCGCTTGGCAGACCTAGGTAAGCCAATGCCTAATACAAGCTGCTTTTGGTTGACTTGTTTTGAATTAGAACCCCTTCTCTTAGGAAATCCACTCTATCCCTTGCCTACCACCAAGCTTTGTGTCCTTGGGTGAACTAGTTAGAAGACTAGCACACACGTTCCTTGGATTGGATACCATTGGGAATACTCTTTAAGGGGAAGTGCTACAGTGGTTTCTCCGTGTGCTTGCGGATTTTCATCTGTGACATACCAGCTGTCAACAACGGGGAGGTGCTGGCCCCCGATACGGGGAAGGGGAAGTCGCCAGTGGTCGAGGTTGTGAAGAATAAATGTCCTCGATCACCGCCAAGGGCACCGTCGAGGGCGGTCGTTGCTTCAATCCAGCACCCGATGTAGTGCCCATTCCCAGCCTCGCGTGTTGGAGGATCTTCAAACAGAGGCCCCACCTGCCACGCGACGGGTCAGGTGTTGATCCATGACGGCGCACGAGCCTTCTCGAGGTGGTCCGACGAGCATCAGACTGTCGATCTCCTCATCGCTGGTGCAGTCCAAGGTGTCAGCGAGGGAACCGGTGGTGTCACATCCGTGGAGCCCTAGGCCAAGAGGCCTCGAGACATGAGTGTCCTTGTTGTGCCGTGGCGATGCATGTTGGCGGTGGCTCTGGAGAGGACTCTAGAGGTGGCACGGCTGGGTTGATCGCCAGAACCCAACACATGACTACAGAGTCTCGCACCCACGCCATCAATCTCCTGGGGTCAATGGAGATGCACTGACGAGTACCGGTAGTGACACCGGTGGTTCTGGTGGAGACATAGCTGTATCTACCCCGCCCGCCGTATCGACAGTGGCACCCATGGCCTCAGTGCAACCGAAGCTCGAGGCCCGCTGGAGCTTCCAGGGGCATCGATAAGGCACACTTATCAAACCTTTTCCTCATTGTTCCTCCTGTCCTTTTGTTTGAGTAGTCCTTGACTTCATCCAGCAGGTCATTGTCAGCTGTAGTGACGCCCTTGCCGCCAGGGGTAGTGGTGGGGAGCACACCCACCTCCAAGGGAGCCACAGTTGTGACGGTGGAGCAGGGCCCCGGGTCGGCCTGGGAGACCGTCCCTCCGGCACCCACGCCTGGCGCGGGCAGAGAAGTACCCCAATCTGTTGTCCGGAGTGTGGCGCCGGAGACCACACAACAAGCTGGGGTCCGGCCCTCGAGGCTGCTTTTTCGGCAGATGGCGCCTTGGTTGATGGTCGCGCTGCCACTCCAGGTGGTGCTGCAACTTTTGCTTGGCCCTTGTCAGCGACGTCCTTGGCACTGGCGGCCTTACCATCCTCACCGCAGGGGAAAGAGGATCCTGAGATGATCATCAAGTGGCCCTCCAGAGCATCGGCCGAACTAGAACTCCTCTCCAACATCATCGACTCAGCGCAGTCCAACCTTCACTAGGCGCAACGTGCTCTCGTCACAGAGTGGGAGAAGCTGCAAACGGAGGAAGGACATCTCCGAGCTTGGGAGAATGTTCTAAGGTCCAAGATTGTTGAGGCGAAGGAGAGGGTCCAGAAGGAGGATGAGGTCCTACAGTTGAAACATCACCTGGTGAATGCCATGGATGCCAAGTCCCAGCAGATCCTGGCCGAAGCCAAGGCGACTGGCTGGGCAGCTGATGCTCGCATTAGCTCCCTTGAGGGGATTCGAGAGGCCCTCGCACGCCGAGAGTCCATTGTTGCTGAGCAAGAGACGATGACTGAGGAGATGAAGGCGCGGGCTTAGTCACAACGGGACAAGCCGCAGTCCCGCATCGAAGATCTTGAGCTCCACGAGGGTAACCTAGCGCGGGATCAGGGGCAACACCTGGTGGAACAGCAGGACCTCCTTCTGCAAGAACTTGATGTCAGCACTCGGGAGCAGACAGTGGAGCATCGTGATCGGGATCTTGATCTGCGAGAATAGCAGTTGGCCGCCCGGGAGAGGAAGTTTGCAGAAAGTGGGGCAAACACGCTGAGGGCATCGCAGTAGGAGGTTAGAGACTTCCAAGCATCCTGTGCGGCCGAGGCGTAGAAGGTGTGAGACTTCCTGGGCCGCACCGAGGAGGCACTGCGACCCTTCGGCTTCAGCCCCCTGTGGAGTGGGGAGCCAGCACAGGAGGTGGGTCATGTGATCCCCAAGCTCGACTCCACAATCACAAAGATACATGATATGGTGACAGCCGGCGCTCGCCGTCTGGAGATCGAGGGGAGAGCTTGCGAAGACGGTGGCATCCCACGTTCTGGTGTGCTACTGGAGTCGGTAACCGGATATGCCTCTAGACTCGGTAATCGATGACCCCCTTGAGATGCATGAAGAGGCGGCAAAGGATGAAGTCGAGGACTTGCCAAATATGTCACCGCACAGTTTGCGCGCGATTGAGGCTTGCGGCCCCTAGGCTAGGTAATTTTGTATCTAGGGCTTGCCCCTTTGTAAATGACCTTTAATGAATTTTAATTCATGTCCAGTTTCCTGTCTTGTCTTGTGCTTCTCAACTTGTTCACCCAGATCCTTAGCAGCGTAAGGGCCCGAATAACTTCGTCGTCTTCTTAGCTTTTAGGAACCAACGTTCGCATGCTTGATGTAGCCACTTTGCGCCATTTGACATCTTGCCTAGGGAACCCCTTAGAGGCCCCCTGGTAGGTGTGGCCAACTAGTTATTCGGGCCGAAAGATGTCTTTGACAGGACCCCAATGGAGCACGAGATCTTGGGAAGTCCATGCTGGTGGGCCCCCTAGGGGACGTTGGGCTTGATTTGAAATGCATGGTCGTCGTCAAACAGACCTCTGACAGTGAGTTCGACAAGGCGGATGTCGAGTCGAGGCGGTGCCCACTTTCAACGTTTAAAGGACGTCAACGGCGGGACTCTTGGGCGGTGCAGGGGCTTGATCCCTCTGGCGTCAGCCACCATCATCGTGTAGAAACGTCAACGGTAGGCCCCCTGGGAGGTGCGGGAGCTGGATGTCCTGCACACATGACACAGGAGGAATAACTTTGCTCGTCAGTTACCTCTCTTTTCTCTTTAGCTTTGTTATGTCTTAAGATCCTAGCCTGGTATGTGGGGCTTGGGTAATTTGATGCCCTAGTGCTCGGGGTCCGGCTCCCGCCTAACCTAGGGTGTGAGCCTTCCGGCCCCCAGTACTCAGCCGTAGTGTTGGGAGGTAGGGTGTGTACATTTAGGGTATAGGACCAGGCTAAGCGGGCTACACACCCTGAACCTTCGGCTTGGCATAGGCCTTTCGTGGGAGGCCATCTGGCGCACATGATCCTAAGTAAGGGGGCAGCCTTGAGACCCTATAACACATTGCAGGTACCTCAAGCGGGCCCACCTATAGTAGGATTGCATAACTCCACCAGGGGTGAGACACAAAGAAGATAACCATGTATATGAAGACAATATATATGAATATGAGCATAGTTTGATGATCATAAATTTAATGTGTAATTAAATAAACATACAAGAAGCACTGGTCAAGATAGTGATTCTTTTAAATTGGCATGCATAGGAGGAGGCAGGCTTTACAAAATAAGGTAACGACCCGCTTCCAGACGACAAGGGAGGTAGAGTGTACATGCTTAGGGTTCTGGCCCAAGCTAAGGTGACTGCACACTCTGGACCTGACCCTCCTGGAGCTTGGTTGTCTAGTGCGCTACTCTTGGACTCTATGACACCTTGACACTATCCTACCATTAAGCTAGGGGTAACTTATGAGGGTGCTCTATGCTTCGAGGGTATCTGTGACGGCTGCTGGGCAACATGTCGACACTAGCCCACAGGAAGGCAATGAGCAGATGTTCCTATTTGCTGCCTAGGCCCCCTGCTATGCGGGTGGTCTGAGCAGCGCCGAAACTAATCTTGACAGCTTTAACAGGGACATCGTTGCTCTCGAAGGGCTGCATACGGGGTGCAGTGGATGAGGTGCGCTGGCGCGAGCTCGGCGGAGGCTGACTTGGTCCAGCACCGCCCGGGGCCAATGCTGGAGTGTTGACGGCTCCTAAGATATACTAACAAATCATCCCCGTCAACGGCGCTAGAAATTCTTGTTGGTATTTCTTAACACCACAGATCATCTCCGGTAAAGAGATGAGATCTGCAAGCGCACGGAAGATATCGTTGTAGCATTTCACCCATGAGTATTCCCAAGGGTATCGTATTTATCCCAAAGGAAGGCAATGGAGTAAAGTATATACTACTCTTATGGTCAAGCTATGGGATACTAATCCATTATTTGGACAGGAGTAAGTTGATAATAGGGGTAGTGTTCACACACACCTAGGCAATCTATTCTAAAGGGTAAATGGGTCCTAGAGGGAGATTGGATTAAGAGTGAGTTGCTCCTACAATGCTCCTAATACATATACATAGCCTAAGGTAGATACTAATGGTCATGTCAATGATGAATTCCTATGCAATGCTATTCAACACATCGGGCACGGGCTTACCCCTAGCAATACTAGGGCGACTCCCGCCAAGATCCTGTGGCATAGCCGAACGTGGAGGATTACAAAGGACAGATAGGATTGTCACCACCTACTTCCTACCTCTTCAATCCGTGGGTCTACGAGACATCCAACGCTACTTAAATACCCTAGCACCAGGCTAGCATACTAAGCAAATACCTTAGGATCCATGGCAGAAGCCATCCTAAGGCAATGACTAACCTAAACATCATTGAACCAATGTTGAAGCATAGCATAATTCATTCATATTAACATAATCATATCATAACTACATAGACTATAGTGGGGGTCTATAGTGTTTACGACCATAAGATGTGATCATGAAAGTGAAATCATAAAGACTATACCTTCCACATACATGGACTCCACAATCAAACAAGAAACGCTTTGTACAAGTATACGTATAAAAGAAGACTAAAGATAATATATTTATTGAGCACAAAGTGACAAATACAAGAAGGAATACATAAGTCATACCTTTCCCAATGTGGAATTGGGAAGAGAGACTCCTTCTACTCCTTTCCCAATTTGGACTTGGGACTAGAGGCTCTCCTCTCTACATCCTAACTCCTTTAAGGACTATGGAAGATAGTGTATACAATAGAATGATGCCCAAGTGGTGTGTGTTGAAGTGAGGGGTAGGGGGTCCTATTTCTACTAGTGTTGTGGTTGGTTCCCACCACCAAAAGCGCGCGAATCAGTCACCATTGACTCCAGGGAGCCGGGAGGAGCCAACACGTGCAGGCTGACCGAGTTTGGTGCAAAGACCAGGTCAGCCGACCCCCTGGTTCGGCCGACCTGGGAATTGCACCGTTTCTCGTGTGCTTTCTCCAGGTGGCTGCCATGTGGGTCCCATTGATGTATATGGGTGATACACTGTTGGATCTCCTCGGATACTTCTGTTTGTGGGCCATTTGATCCATGGGATGCCACGTATCGTCGCCTGATTAGCTGGGATGATATTTTATAGGATTGGTCCCTCTACATTTCTTCATTTCCTGCATAAAGGGCTGCATACACATATTTCTCCAAGTCCAAGTGGAATTGGGTTAGATAGAAAGGTGATGCGTGCATGAAATGACAGATCCTTCACATAATTGAGTTAAATTGACGGATAAAATTGGTATATAACAGCCATCAACAAACCCCCCCAAGCTTATCCTTTGCTCGTCTCGAGCAAAGTCAAGACTTTAGGTTGATTATCAGGAGTTTCTACAATATCTTATTTTAAAAAGTATCTAATGCACAACAAGATACTCTACCTAGTATTGCAGAAATTGGCTATAATACCCTACCTTTCTTAAGTTATCATGGGGCTTATGCTTTTTCATATTCATGAGTAGTTGAAAGGTGGAATAGCAAATGGAGCAAACATAGCCTAGAAATCAAGTTCCACTTAAATCCTGGAGAATTCAATTTAGATATTAAGTACCTCAATTTGTTTCTCTCAGTCACTCCTTTGTGGATAGTGAAAATATTTCCTCACCAAAGCATTGTACCTCTACTATTCCTACTCATTGAATATGGCTTGTATGTGGAGCTTGGTAAGGAAAGTAAGTAGGCATATTTGCATCACATGTATTGATAAGTCAAAAGAGTAAGCCTTAGGAGAATTCAAATCAAAACTTTTTGATTCAAGACTAGTGCATGTGTGATGGAGTGGAAGTGGATGTGGATACTTGAGATAACTCCTTTTTGGTGTAATCTCTCTTTCTTTTGCAGAGATGAAACATGTCTACTTTTCTTTACTCTTTTTTTCTCATGCTTATGATGTAAGCATGCTTTTTGCTTTGCTTTTTTTTATAGCCATGTCTTCTACTCCCTTTCTTTGCAATGAATTTTGAAGAGAGTGCTAAACATGAATAACATGGAGTTTCTCTTTTTGTTGTGGTATGGTGGATATGATGGACGTTTTGCTTACTTCTAGTGTAGAAGTATAGCATGTGCAAGTGAAGTCTTGAATTCAAAAAGATTTGAATGATTTCTCACATAGGTCTATACTAGTTTGACTAGGCTCAATGTGAAAGAAAATAGCATATGCATAAGGTTTTGTCTATGTATGGACATCATATGGCTTTGGTAGGTATTTCCAATCAATTGAGGGAAACTTAAATCTTTTTAGAATTTCTCCGGAAATCGAAGTTTTACTTTCAAACTAGGACTAGCACCTATTACCAATTCTAGTCATGCAACAACCTGGAATTAGATTAAGCTTTTGCTACCCACAACTTCCAAATTAAGGTAAAAGTATTTCAAACCAATGAAAGCAATATTTAGAGAGTAGCAAGTTGTAAACTAGATACTTAGGAAAATAAAACAGAGCAACTATTCATCATTTCATCTATGTGAGTTTTAAATAATTCTTACCGCACATCTTTATTTGATGAAAGCAAATCTAACCTATTTTTATATATATTTTTTTAAAATGCAAGGTGGATAATGGATGGATGGAAAATAAATACACAATGTATGATTTGAAATAAAAATATAGTGGGTGTGATACAAGTTGCCTCAAGTGGGGGTGCTCCCCCAAGCTTATTCCATATCAAGGTCCATGATAGGGGTTGAAACCCTAACGACGGAGGTAGGTCATGAGTTGGCCTATCCTTATTGCAGCGTGGCTTTGAAAATGGAGGGTTGAGTGTTGATTGTTGTTTTGCCTCCCATGGACACCATGAGTGTGGTTGAATAGAGTGTTTTCGATGTTGATCGTCCGCACATCAGGGTCTCCATGTATTGGGTGTGATTTGCCATTCCTTGGCTAAGATAATGATAACCTTTTAGATCCAAAGGAATGACGTGCACTCAACATACATTGAGTATGTTCGTCATTCTTTGGCTAAGGTGTATCATATCTTTTTGCCATAAGAGAGTGACATGTGCCCAACATGCATTGGGTATGATCAGTTGTTCCTTGGGTAATGTACAACATACCTAGAACCACAAAGGAATGGCATGCACTCAACATGGGTTGAGTGTGATCTGTTGTTCCTTGGCTAAGGCATGACATACCTTCTCGCCACATAGGAACAACTTGCACCCAATGATGGTGGCAAATCCCTTGAGCTTGAATGAGTGCTTAAAATAGTTGAGAGCATAATGCTCTCACCCATTCGTGACAGCCCATTGGTTGCTCATGGAGGGTTCCCATTTCAAATCTCTAGCCTCGTATAGTTATGATTGACCTTCGGGCATAATTTCTGATAGGTAGCAACCATCCTCATTTACTCCTTGGCCAAGAGATGTTGAAATGTGATCCTCTAGGGATCTCAACAATCAGCTTCTTGAATGCCTGCATAGTAATATTACTCCTGCAAACTTCCTCTCTTGAATGGAGAGGGATGGTTAGCTCCCGAGACTTGTACAAATGAACGTTCGAGTTAGGTAACCGAACTTTCATTTGTACATACGGGGAAGAACAAAATCAAATATGCATTGGATCCAATGTCAAGTGTATCTATGATCAATGTGTTATTCATTGATAAGAGTGGAGCTTTATGGATAATTCATGTTGCATATTTTCTAAAGCTCATACTCATAGCAATGCATGTGATAGAAATACACTATATGGATCCTTACACCTTTTAAAGTTTCTCACCATCTTAGCTTTCAAGAGCAAATTTTTATCATTTAGACCATGACAAACAAGATTCTCAATCTTATCCTCCTGAACCTCACTAAAAATTTGAAATTTAGTGACTCCTCCTAAAAATGTAATTCAATTTCAGAGCAAGGATATCACTTATTCCTAGGAGTTTGAAATACACTGACACCATCTATGCATGAAGCTCAATTCAAAATTATGGTTGTCACTATGCCCAAGTTTTTATATGCCAATTCACCAATTAATTCATGCCCAAAAGTTTTGTTTTCTAAACCTCGACAAAAATGACTAAGTTTACAAAACAATTCTTAAAGGATTCTAGGTACTTGTTTTAGATTTTTCCAAGTAAGGTGGGATTTCCTTTTGGAGATCCAAAAGTCAATACCCACACTTACTCTTGTGAGGATGCATAAGAATTAAATGATAAGGAAGTGTCAACCTTCCTCACAAATGCAAGCAAATACATTCAATTCTATGGCAAACCAAACAATGAAAAATTCTAAACTCATACCTCATTTGGGATTAGTTGGTGACGAAGGTCTTTGTGTGAGAAACTCACAACCTTGATTTTTGGCATAGGCTTGATGGTTGATGTCAAATGCCAAGTTGAGGTTGGATTTGGTGATGGATTTGGTTCTGGCTCCTCCATTGGGTCATCCTCTTGAACATTTCTCTTCCTCAAACTCAAAATGAGTTTGAAGGAGAGAAGTGTTCTCAAATCCTCCCAATGGTGAATTGAGCTTGATGAAACCTTCCACTTTCTTGCCAAACCACCTCTTCACAATTTTGACCTAGCTGCACTTCAATCAGGAACACACAAAACAACTCGAAAACGGGTTACGTTAGCCAAAAGCAAATTGAACCCAATTTTCAAATTGGCTTGTCCAGCTTGAAATAACTTGTAAATGCAATGAGGGTCAAAGGAAATCTTTTTGGTTTAAACTAGGAAGATAAATTCAAGTGGTCATGCACGTAGTTCATATCCAATTAAATTTCTCCCCTAATTCAAATTATTAGTTTTATGATCGTTGGAAATTTTACTTTCCAACATGCAAGTGGGGAATTTCAAACATGCAAATGCAAGGGTTGATGCAATTTGGAAAACAAATATGAGATAACTACCAATTAACCTATTGGCAAGGACTCACCAAATTTTTGAAGTCCGATGGGTGATAACTACCAATTAACCTATTGGCAAGGACTCACCGAATTTTTGAAGTCCGATGAGTAGGACTTACCTTAATTTTGTTCAGCACGATGATTTGTTGTCCAATCCCGGAGTTGAAGATGTGGACGATTTCTTCTGTTTTGACATGCCAAACTCATTTGGCTGTCATTTGGACATGTGGGCCACAAGGTGGCCCTAGCCTCTCTCTGTTGTATTGATATAGACATGTCGTTGTAGCGACGGGTTCTCCCTCTTGAATGTATTCCTTCATGAGCATGGTGAGGCTTTGTCCTTCTTAGGGGTGCCACTCTGACCATATCGATATTCCACTGAATCAACTCATACCTTGATCATGGATCAAAGGCTTCCTTGGGCATGATGACATGTGGACTCCACAATCAAACAAGAAACGCTTCATCCACAATGTCACTTTCCCTAGGTTGAATGGGTTTGGTCGAAGTGTGGGAATCCCAACAAGTGATGTGGGATATCTTGGACTTTGAATGCTTCTTAAGTTCTTGTCCTTGGCCAAGATCTTCATGTGAATGTTGTCTTGATTTCTGTTTGGACAAGATACTTCATGGTAGGCTAGTTGAACTTAAATCCCTTGGAAAGCCATAGCCTCCTTGAATACAAGGGTGATGTTAATTCCACCCTTGACCTCCTTGTGAATGGTAGCCATTGGAGTTGTTGCTTGAAAAAGGTCCTCATGGGTCTTAGGGAAATAATTCCCACGCGTCCAATGATGACATGGATTTTCACAAATCATGTGAATATCCACGACTTGGATTATCCAAACAAATTTCCAACGACTTGGATATTCATGACACTTCAATGGGAGGTGTAGTTCCATAACTAGCATATCCACCTTGTGAAGTGGTGTGCATGACAAGCTATGGGAACTCGAGCATTCTTCAATCCACCTCTTGAGTGGCGACCTTCTTCTCATCCATGATGAATGAGAATAGGACTCCTTCAGCTCCAACATGAATGTGGTCATGGATTGGTGGAGCCAACCCATGACACGAGTGTTGGATGAAGAGCCAACTATCCATCCCATGGTGGAGGCAAACCAAGAAGAACTTCTTGGAGTCTTCCCCAAGCTTGGGTATGGATGACTTTGGCTCCTACTGAAAGCTGAAATTCTCCTGCAAAAAGGCAATGGTGTTGCCTAGCGGACATTTGTTGATTTACACCTTAAATCATCTTGCAGTTTAGCACTTGCGTCCTCGTTGGTCATCCCATACAATGGGTTGGCCAACACTACCCTATTTTCACATAAAGGAGAAAACAAACAAGGGTAATTCTGCCTAATAACTACTAGTACCTATAGCTTAATCACAAGTGATAGCTATCCTTCACTTCCTTTGCCTTCCCCGGCAACGGCGCCAGAAATGCTTGTTGACGGCTCCTAAGATATACTAACAAAACATCCCGGCAACGGCGCCAGAAATGCTTGTTGGTATTTCTTAACACCACAGATCATCTCCGGTAAAGAGATGAGATCCGCAAGCGCACGGAAGATACCGTTGTAGCATTTCACCCATGAGTATTCCCAAGGGTATCGTATTTATCCCAAAGGAAGGCAATGGAGTAAAGTATATACTACTCTTATGTTCAAGCTATGGGATACTAATCCATTATCCGGACAGGGGTAAGTTGATAATAGGGGTAGTGTGACACACACCTAGACAATCTATTTTAAAGGGTAAATGGGTCCTAGAGGGAGATTGGATTAAGAGTGAGTTGCTCCTACAATGCTCCTAATACATATACATAGCCTAAGGTAGATACTAATGGTCATGTCAATGATGAATTCCTATGCAATGCTATTCAACACATCGGGCACGGGCTTACCCCTAGCAATACTAGGGCGACTCCCGCCAAGAGCATGTGGCATAGCCGAACATGGAGGATTACAAAGGACGGATAGGGTTGTCACCACCTACTGCCTACCTCTTCAAACCGTGGGTCTACGAGACATCCAACGCTACTTAAATAACCTAGCACCATGCTAGCATACTAAGCAAATACCTTAGGAGCCATGGCACAAGCCATCCTAAGGCAATGACTAACCTAAACATCGTTGAACCAATGTTGAAGCATAGCATAAGTCATTCATATTAACATAATCATATCATAACTACATAGACTATAGTGGGGGTCTATAGTGTTTATGACCATAAGATGTGATAACGAGAGTGAAATCATAAAGACTATACCTTCCACATACATGGACTCCACAATCAAACAAGAAACGCTTTGTCCAAGTATACGTATAAAAGAAGACTAAAGATAATATCTTTATTGAGCACAAAGTCACAAATACAAGAAGGAATACATAAGTCATACCTTTCCCAATGTGGAATTGGGAAGAGAGACTCCTTCTACTCCTTTCCCAATTTGGACTTGGGACTAGAGGCTCTCCTCTCTACATCCTAACTCCTCTAAGGACTATGGAAGATAGTGTATACAATAGAATGATGCCCAAGTGGTGTGTGTTGAAGTGAGGGGTAGGGGGTCCTATTTATACTAGTGTTCAGGTGGGTTCCCGCCACCAAAAGCGCGCGAATCAGCCACCATTGACTCCAGGGAGCCGGGAGGAGCCAACACGTGGAGGCTGACCGAGTTTGGTGCAAAGACCAGGTCGACCGACACCCTGGTTCGGCGGACCTGGGAATTGCACCATTTCTCGTGTGCTTTCTCCAGGTGGCTGCCAGGTGGGTCCCATTGATGTATATGGGTGATACACCGTTGGATCTCCTCGGATACTTCTGTTTGTGGACCATTTGATCCATGGGATGCCATGTGTCATCGCCTGATTGGCTGGGATGATATTTTATAGGATTGGTCCCTCTACATTTCCTCATTTCTTGCATAAAATGCTGCATACACATATTTCTCCAAGTCCAAGTGGAATTGGGTTAGATAGAAAGGTGATGTGTGCAAGAAATGACATATTCTTCACATAATTGAGTTAAATTGATGAATGAAATTGGTATATAACAGCCGTCAACATGGAGCTGCTGCAAGTGCTTGGAGCTTCTACAAGGCTGATATCACAGCAGTGCGGTATCTACGGATCTTGAGGACACCGGAGAGGGTTGGCATCTTCAAGACGAGGTAGCCGTAGTGGGCTATGACAATGAATCGGTTCAGGGCAGGCCTGCCGATGATGACGTTGAAGGGGAGGCTGTCGCGATGTTGAACAGGATGTTCTCCATCCTGGAGTTCTCGGGTGTCCCGAAGGTGGATGTTGGCATACGAGATGATGTTCCCTAGTCCCAGCCCAAGAATGAGCTCGAGGAGGTGAGTTTGGGTACTGGTATCTACAGCTGGTCGAAGGCCACACAGTTGATGAGGTTGAGGCTGGCCCCGCCATCTATCAAGACATGGCAGAGCTTGACATTGGTGATTGTGGGGGAAACGAGGAGAGGCAAGATCCCGATTCCCGCCATGTTCTTGGGGTAGTCGGAGGCGTGAAAGCTGATCGGCGTCTCCCTCCACTTGTGGTGCAGCACCAGAGTGGTGGTAGGAGCTATCAAGGCCACCACTCGCCACAGGGTCTTGACCATGTTCTGGGATGCGAGATCCCAAGAACCCCCCCCCCCCCCCCTTCCCCCCGCCCCCGCTCGAAGATGATGTGGAGTGTCTTGCCGCTCGTGGTCGCTATTGGCGTCAGAGTACTCGTCCCGGTGGACTGCCTTAAGAGCCCGTTCAGGTTTTTGGTACTCCATCTCTTCGTCATCGTCGACCTTGGGGTCGACCTTCTGCTTTCCCTCCCACTGGCAGAAGGTTGCACCTTCAGGACGTTGTTGCACCTTCTCTTGGTATCGCTCGACGCACCTCTTAATACACTGGTAGTTGCGAGTCACTATGGTTGTGAGTCTTATGCACCAAGCAAGGCTAGACACTATCATCAGCAACAGGTGGCTGGCGCGGGCGTTTGTCGGGGCGTGGAGGTTTGGAACCATCGATTGTGGCTGCTGCAGCAACGGGTGCCCCCTGTAGCGGCTTGTTCTGGTCACTGCCCTGATTCTTGTTCATTTTTTACCACTACCCTTGGTAGCGGCACCTTCGCCAGTTTGGCCGGTTTTATTTCCCCGGTCATGGCCTTCTGCTACCCTGGTGCACCGGTCGGCGATGGCAAAGAGCTCGGAGACGTCTTGCACGTTGTGCGTGGCTAACTTCTCGAGCATCTTCTTATCCCGCACACCCTGTCCGAACGCTACTATGACAGAAGCATTCAGGATGTTGGGGATGGAGTTGCGTACCTAGGAGAACCGCTGGATGAAAGATTGCAGTGCCTCTGCGGGTTGCTCACGCACAAAATGGAGGTCGAGCTTGATGCCGAGATGCTTGTAGGAGCTATCGAAGTTCACCATGAACTATCAGCAGAGCTCTTACCAAGAGGTTAAGGATCCCTCGGGCAGGTTCATGAGCCATGACCGGGTCGAGCCAGTCATGGCGACGGGAAGTAGTTCGCAAGGATGAGCTCATCTGCTCTGCAGCAAGGAGTGTCGTTGCGTAGATCTGCAGGAACTCGGAGGTGTTGACACTCCCGTGAAAATTCTCCGATAGGTGTGGTTGGAACTTGCATGGCCATGTTGTCAAGCGGAGGTACGGAGCCAGGGCTGTGCACCCTCCGATGGCCTTCGTCGGAGAAGAGTATGGTGCAGCATACACTGGAGGTGTCTACCGCACACCGTATGACGAATGCAGTGCTACAGCCTGTACGATGTACGACTGCTGCGGAGCTTGCTGCACAGCGTACTGCTGTGGAACATGCTGTTGTGGCACTTGCTGCTGCAGAACATGCTGTGCAGAGTACTGTTGTTGTGGCACCCACTGCTGCAGAACATGCTGTGCAGAGTAGTGCCAAGGAGCGGTCGACCCAACGTAATCTTGATGTGGAGGTTGCAGAGGGTTTAACTGTGGCGCACCTTGGACGGAGGATGCCTCTTGCTCAAGCTCTTGAGGGTCGTACTCGGCCTCAAGGATGCGCTGTCTCTCCCGTTGCCACTCGATGATGACAAGGCTATCTTCATTTGCTCGACGACAGTCGATCTTGGCCCTAATGTCGGCCCAGTGATCCCGCACGCGCCATTGAGCCTGGTGGAGTGGAAGTCGGCGGAGTATCGTTCGATGGTCGACGTGCGCGACAGCTACACGTGACGTCTCCCTTTGACGGGGAGTTGATTGCTGCAACGATGAGGTGGTCGATGTCGTGAACCCACTGCTAAGCCACTCCATGGGAAGCGTTCAAGGACGATGGGCTGTGGAGAAGGGCTCTAGCTGCTACCAGTGCACTCTCCGGACTTGCAGCCGGCGGCTCCAGGGGCGTCGACTGGGCCGAGATGTGCCACCCTGGCAAGCTGCATCTATGTGGGGGCTCGACGGACTGGACCGCGCCCTGAAGTGGGATCTGGTCAGGGGACCACCCCCGGTGTGACGAGGGCCACGGGAACCGTCATCCAAAGGCTTGATGTTTACCATTGCGGTGAAAGCGCAACCACTTTTCAGAGGAAGAAGCCCCTACCTGGCGCGCCAAATGTCGAAGTGTTCTTGTGACACTACCCTCGAACCAGCTTTGAGTGCATCCGGCGGAGGTTCTTGATTAGCGGGGGCTTAGTCCTCAGGTGGGGCTACGCGTATGAGATATTGGTGAGACAGTGGTTTTACGTGGTTCAGGCCGCTAGAGCGTAACACCCTACTCCACGGTGTGTATGATGTATTGCTTGAGAGTCTCTAATATGTGGATCTGAGAGTGTGCATATCTTGTAACGTAGGCTACCCGGTCCTTTAATAGAAAGGTCGGGCACCTTACAAGTGTGGTCCAGGGCCCGATAGTTGGCTCCAGGATGATCTTATCCTAAAAAGCTTCCCAGCTATGCTGCCTCTTACTGCGGCTTGAAGACTCACCGTCTTGCAGCCTCAGACGCCAGTGGCCCATGCGTAGTTGTTGACGAGGGCAGGAAATGTCCCATTCAACTATCTTGTCGCCGTAAGCTACCCACTCTACGGAGTGGGGTAGGCCTGCGGTGTCTTCACTGCGATGCGATTGGACGCAACAATACCTGACAGGAGGCGTGCACTGCGTCGTGTGCCTGGGAAGGCGCGTGTTTTCAATGCTCGATTTAAACAGGGCGCACCACCCCTTAACTCCCACAGCCTACCGTCCAGGGCAAGTTGCAGGACGTGTGGCAGCACCGGAGCCAGCTTGAGCGGGGGAGGCTGGGTTCTGTACAGCGGGCCACGTGGCAGCCCCAGAGCCTATACCTAAGGAAAGTTGAGGGTCCGGGACTGTCGAACACGTGGCGGTTTTGGAGCTCGCTCTGCGAGGGAGGCAGGTCTGGACCTTTAGGCCACGTGGTGGTGTTGGAGACCTCTCCTATGGAGGAGCGAGGCCCCGTCTTGCCAGACACTTGGCAGCTCGGGAGTCTGTCTCTTCAGGGGTGATGGGTCCCGTCTTGAGGTCCACGTGGTAGGGTCTTGAGCCTGCCCTTAAGGAGGGGCGAGGTCACGACCTGCTAGACACGTGGCACCATCGGACCCTACCTCAACGGGGGAGGCAGGGCAGTTAGGAATTTTGTTCCTGTGTGCGAGGTTACCTAGTATTATGGGTACCGACAACATCCGAAGAATATCGGGTGAGTTCTACACCTCTGCCGTCAACTCTGAACTCAAAGTAGAGGTCAACTCCTTGACTGTGTCTTGGAGGTATACTCCATATGGCGGGTCAGGTGGAGTTGGAGGCAACGATGGCTTCCTTTTATAACAGTACTTTGAGGTATATTCATAATCTTCAAAAAACTCATCCTCGAAGTAAAATGGGAATTCAGAACGTTGACTTGATTCATCCTTCGATGGTTTAGGTTCCAGAGATGTTTCTACAAGCAAGGCAGGTGTCGGTACTCTGAAGACCGGGTACCCCTATGTACAAGCTAGAAGAAGCTCTGGACATGAGCCCTTGCTCTCACTCAGGAGGGCTCTGTAGCTGCCACGTGTCCTCCGGCTTCAGGCCCATGCTCCTACTGAGGAGAGCTCCGGAGCTGCCATGCGTCCTTCAGCTCCAATCCCTTGCTCCCACTGAGGATGGCTCTGAAGCTGCCACACATCCTCCGGCTCCAGGCCCTTTCTCCCAAAAAGGAGGGCTCCAGATCTGCTACGCGTTCTCCGACTCCAGGCCCTTGCACCCACCGAGAAGGGCTCTGGAGCTGCCACGCGTCCTCTGGCTCCGGGCCCTTGCTCACATTGAGGAGGGCTCAGGAGCAGCCACGTGTCCTCCGGCTCCGAGCCCTTGCTCCCACTAAGCAGGGCTCCAGAGCTGCCACAAGTCCTTTAGCTTCGGTCTCTTGCTCCCACTGAGGAGGGCTCCGAAGCTGCCACGCATCCTCCGGCTTCGGGACCTTGATCCCACCGAGGAGCGCTTCGGAGCTGTCATGTGACCCACGACCTGCAATGGGTTGTGGGCCCCGAAGAGTAAAGGGTGGTCCTGTCAACTCGCGCATTGAAGGAACGCGCCTTCCCCTGGCGCACAGGTGTGGTGCAAGCCCCTGTCAGGTACCGCTGTGTCCATTCACATTGCAATGAAGGCGCCGCAGGGCTACCCCACAGTGCCAAGTGGGTATCTTACGGCGACAAGACAGACGGATGGGACATTCCTTGCCATCATCAACGACTATGCATAGCCACTAATGTCTAACACGGCAATATGACGAGCCTTCAAACCGCGGCCAGAGGCAGCGTACGCAAGAAGCCTTAGATCTTTTACAGGATAAGATCACCCTGGTGCCACCTGTCAGGCCCAGGACCCCACTTGTAAGCTTTTTGGCTTTGACTATAAAAGGATCGGGCAGCACCCGTTACTCAGGGGGCTCTCTGATCCACTCGTACTATGAGACTCATTCACACCATTCAGACCCAAGAGAGCAAACTCTGTAGCAATACAACACACACCGTGAAGTAGGGTATTACGCTCCGATGGCCCGAACTATGTAAAACCACCGTCTCACCCATCTCTAATATGCATAGCCTCATCTGAGGACTAAGCCCCCGCCGAACAAGAATCTCCACAGGCTGCTCTCAAAGCGGTTCTGGGGGAAGTGTCACGGAAATACTTCGATACCAGGTGATGGACATGGTTCTGGCTCTTCCTTGGCTATAGGAGTGTCCTCGATACTCGATGTGGCTTCCTATTGGGGAGGTTCATTAAGACCTGTAATGAAGGAGGCATTTCCTAGAATTCGATCTAGAAGTTCCTTACCTTCTCCCAGCGTCTTATGGAGGAAAGACCCTCTAGCTGTAATGTCGAGATATAGGGGTGACTCTTTTTTAAGTCCCATGAAGAAATGTTGCAATAACAACGGATATAGGATTAACAAATCTGGGCTGGAATTTCGCAAAAGCGAAAACCTATCTCAGGCTGTACCTATTGATTTCTTCTCCATCCGTGGAAGCCTAGTACTTCCATTCGTAAGGAAACAATTCGGGACATTGGAAAGAAAGCAAGACAAAAATTTTTCAATAATTCTTTCCAATCTCCGTTCGTTTTCCCAGCATCATGGGTGTACTATTGTTTTGCGTTTTCCTTGAGAGAAAAGGGAAACAACTTCCATTTGAGAGTTTCTTGTGTCATGCATCTAATTAAAAGGCAAGAACACAGTTGTTCAAACTCTTGTAGATGGTGGTAAGGGTTTTCACAATCCATTCCTGAGAAGGATTGTTCCCGAACCATGGCTATAAAGCGAGGGCGGAGTTCATAGCTAGTTGAGCAAATAGGTTCCATCGACGGCAGTGGCTCATAGAACTCACCCTTTGGAGCAGGATAAGAAAGAACAGTGGACTGCTCCATGGTAATGGTGGAAATGTAAGAAGTAAAGAAAAGAAAATAGATACGAGGGTGAACAAGGTTCGAAGATCAACAACAACCTTTCCCGGCAACGGCGCCAGACATGCTTGTTGGTATTTCTTACAAAACAGAATAATCCGCAAGCGCACAAAAATACCGTTGTAGCACTCCCCTTTAGAGAGTATTCCCAAGGGTATCGAATCCAAGTAATGTGTGAGTGATCTTCTAGCTTGTTCTCCCAAAGACACACGATTTGTTTTGTAGGCAAGGATTTGAGAGGAATTTAATGGTTTGATATTTATGCCACAGTAGTCTGCGGCAGCTGCTTGCTCGGGCACAGATTTATTGTCAATACCAAGACAATTGTTGGCACGAGCCTATGGCGTAGCCGAACGTGGAGGATTACTAAGGACAGATAAGGTTGTCACCATCTACTATCTACCTCTTCACCTCGTGGGTGTATGAGATATCTACTGATGAATTCTAACCTAAACACCACATTTAAGTTCTAATTCACAACTCTAATCATTTTGAATGCAAAGCTGCGACTAGAGTCTCCAATAAATTAAAACAGTGAACCCACAAGCAGTTACAAAAGTAAACTACTATCAAATAGAAATCAAACTTGTATTGAATTCACAGAAGTTTCTTACTCGACTCCGGCACAACTTCTATAGAGGTACAAGTGTGGAAGAGGGACTTGACAAGCCTAGGCATCCTCCTCCTAGCTCCTTCTCACTCTTCTTCTCCTTGGCTAACCATTTGGCCAGTTCTAAACCTTATGAGTGGAGTACTACTCTCAAACTAGTGGTGTGTGGAGAAGTGAGAGCATGAGGTGGTATTTATACACGAGTTCAATCGGTTTGGCGCCACAATTAGCGCGTGAATCAGTCGTTACCGCCATCAGGGAGCCAAAGGAGGCCAACGCGTGGAAGCTGACCGAGTTTAGCGCCAGGACCAAGTCGGCTGACTAGGGGGGGGGGGGGGGGGGGGGGTCAGCCGACCTGGTCCTGGCCCTCTCTCGAGTGTGCTTTCTCGGAGTGACTTCCAAGTTGGCCCTGACCCTCTTCTCGGGTGCAACACCGTTGGATCTCCTCGGATACGTCTGGGAATGAGTCATGGATCCATGTGATGCCACGTGTTGTCTCCTGATTCGTCGAATGGTCAATTTTTGAATTACTCCCTGCATGCTTGGGTATGTTTGGGTCATACAAATAGACACTAACATTTATAGAATTTGTTAGTTTTAACTCCTACTACTATGTTATATTCTTCATATTACAATTTTTATGCGGTGAATTGACGATCATATTTAGCATGTAAGGACCATCAACACCCACTGTCTCCTTACCTCTTCATTTTTGCCTTCGATACTTTGCAGCGTGTTCTACAACTGGCTGAAGATGGACAACGACTCTCCCCACTGCAAAACGGAGCTGCTCGTCTGCGACTGTCACTTCATGCTGATGAGCACTTATCTTCGTGAATTCGGTGCAAACTGAAATTGACTTTGCCATACGACTGATAGGGAAATTCGGCTAGGCTACTGGGCTGCACATCAATGCAGCAAAATGCTCTGCTTCACCGATCAGATGCTCGGCTGACTCCAACGCACTACGCATAGGGAGACGCATCCGTGAAAAGCGTGATGAAAACCCACGAAACCATCTCCAACGGGTGACCCAGCGAGGTGACATTATTTACATAGCGGGGTCAGCGTAATGCATATATAGATCTTTCTTCAGAGGCGACCAAGTCCTGTTCAGAGCGCGCACAACTCGGCGCGGGCGTGGGAACGCGACGTATTTTGGCGCGAGACCGTGGGATACGCGATGATTTCTGCCACGCCAAGCGTTTTGTCGCGCGGGCATGTGCATGGGAGCACGTGGGCTCACGGAGATTTGACCCGGGTAGTGAATTTTTTATACTGCGCTTTTCGTTTGACGTGCAGCGTTGGAGAAGACGATGTTTGCCTACCGCTCAAACACTCTAGACGACACGCAAATAACGAAATAAGTTCTTCTTTTTACGTCTTACGGTTGGAGTCAGCCTGAGGAATGCACGACTGTTGCCCTGCAAAACTTCCAAGGTATCAAGCTAAACTTGCCGATCACTTATTTAGGCCTCCCCCTCACTCTGCAAAAAACTTGGATGCTTGATCTCCAGACCATCAAAGATAAAGTTTCGGCTAGACTTGTTGGATGGCAGTGCAAGCTCCTCTCCTTTGGGGGTCGCTGCGAGCTAGTCCGCACTGTTTTGAGCTCGATGCCCACCTACATCTTGATGGTGATGAACGTCCCTAAGCGCTTCCTTGCTCAACTGGATAAACTCTGACGTTGCTTTCTCTGTTCAGGCTGCCATCCATTGCAAGGAGGGCGTAGCAAGGTCTCCTGGGAGCTAGTCTGTCGTCGGACAACTGAGCTTGGCGACCTTGGTATTCTGGACCTAAGCAAATTTGGTCGAGCTCTGCGCCTCAATTGGCGTTGGTTCCAGTGGACTACTCCGACCAAGCCATCGGTTGGATCGGCGCTTCCACTTGACAGGCATGATGAGGCTCTGTTCGTGGCTGCTACGAGGGTGACTGTGCACAATGGCAAGTTAGCATCCTTCTGGCAGTCTAGTTCGCTACATGGGTTAGCTCCGGCTGGGCAGTTCCCGCTCCTACAGCGGCACAAACAAGAGAAAAATTGGACTACACCGGCACAACAAGAGGAAAAATTTGAGGGTGGCCGATGCCTTGTCTGGCGACAAATGGATAATGGACATTGCCCATGATCTCACGGTCCCAATCCTGCAGGAGTCTGTATCCCTATAAACCCGAATTCAGATCGTGGAATTAGATCTCCCTGACCCGCGGCCGGACAACATTGTATGGAAGATGACCGCTAGGGGCACTTATACGGCAAAATCAGCATATCTACTTCAATTCGCGGGCTCCAGGTCATCGAGGATGCAGAAACTGGCACGGCAACCTTGGGCTCCGAGTCGCTGCAAGCTGTTCTCGCGGTTGTTCTTGCAGAATCGCCTCTGGTCAGCCAACAGACTGCAACTTCGCGGTTGGCCGAACATGTATTTTTGCCAGCTGTGCGTCGGAAACTTGGAGACGGTGCTTCATTTGTTCATTGAATGCCCACTAGCCAGAGAAATCTGGGGGTCGCGCATCTGTTCTGCTGTCGACCCCCTCCTTACGGCCGGGAAACTGGACCAGTCAGGAGGATCTACAGAGCTGGTTTGACGGCCTTGCTGCAGGTCAACAAAAGGCCAAAGCGATTCGGATGATGTCGATATTGCTCTGTTGGATGCTATGCAAAGAACGGAATGCCAGGGTTTTCTACGGAAAGTTCCGAGCGGTGGAGACGCTCTGGAACGACGTAAGAGCAGAAGCGTGGATGTGGGGGCGAGCCAGGGCAAAAGCACTGTCCTGATCATTAGCGCCGGACCATTTTAACTACTGTATGCACATCTTGTGCGTGTAGTGGTTTCAGGTCGTTAGCCAGGTCTTTTCCTGTTTGGTTTATTTGGTTGTAAGTCAAGTTTTTTCCGTAAATTTGGTTTGCTTTTTCCACTGCTTAATGAAATTACTCTCGGCGCCGATCCAGAAGTTAAAAAAAAAAAAACAATACATGCAAGAAAGCCATTTCTTGGGAGGACGGAAAGGCGGCAATCAAACCTGCGCCGCATTGCGTGTGTCCTGCCTCTTGAAACGGAGCACACACGGCCATGGTTCTTGTTCCCTACAAATATATGCAAAAGATCTACTTCAAAATTATAGTAATAATGATAACTGTTAGCAGAATTATTGGTTTTGTCCATTCGTCCGGTCCGATCTGCTGCACGATTCCCTCAACGTCCGCCCGTACATGCTACACGACTCCCTCAACACCTGTCCGGACATGCAGACATGCGGCCCATCCGTCACACGTCTCCATCACGTCCGCACTGGTCACCCGGTTAGCTCCACCCGTAGGCAGCACTTATATATATATATATATACATATATATATATATACTTATATATATATATATATATATACATTGTACTCTAGAACTGTACTGTGGTGTAGAGAATAATATACTCGATGATTTAATCGTTCCAAATCCTCTTATATGGTATCAGACGACCATCAATCCTTTCTCTTCCTCGATTCCGCTGTTCTTAGAGTTCAATCCAACATTCTCCCCGTCTAAATCCTCCACTTCCTCCAACATTAGAGACAACTCCGATCGTCGCTCATCCACCACGCCACTAGCAGATGTTCTCCAGACAGTTAACATCAAATCTCATGTCTCAATCACCCTCCAAATCACCAAACCGAATCATTCTGATTGGCGCATGTTGTTCGACTCGGCGCTTGGAAAATTCGGCCTCGACAGTCACATGTCCACTCTGACGCCTGTCATCAATCGTGACACCGACTGGTATCGCGTCGACCAGTGCATCATCAACTGGATCTTCACGACTTGTGCTCCGAAGGTATGCCAACTCATTCGCAAACCCAAGACTGATGCATTCTCGCTGTGGACAGAAATCAATCAACTCTTTTACGACAACAAGCTTCAACGGGCTGTCTTCTTTGAATCTGAGTTTCGGAATCTTGTTCAAGGAGACATGTCTATATCTGACTACTGCGCCAAGCTCAAGAACCTTGCAGACAACTTGCGCGACATCTTGCAGCCAGTGTCCGAGCAAAGCCAAGTGCTGAATATGTTGTGTGGGCTTAATCCAAGATATCGCCATGCGATATCTGCTATTACAACTTGGCAGCCACCTCAATCATTTCTCAGTGCCCGCTCGCACTTATTGATGGAGGAACTTTTTGATTCTCAACGTGCACGGTGGAGGACGCACAAACAGAGGTCGTGGCCGCGGTTGTGGCCGTAGTCGTGGCCGAGGACCCACGTCTCCCTCGACTCCTCCATCTGGCGCACAAAGCGCGACGTCCGGAAATCAGCAACAACCCCCAACGTCTTCTGCATGGCGGCCTCCGCAGAATCCGTGGACTGGCATGGTCCAGGCATGGGCCAAGCCGTTCCATCCTTCGTCGGCTGGCGTGCTTGGGTCACGTCCTGGAGTTGCACCACAGCAAGCAATGTACGTGGGCCCAGGACATGTGGAGTACCCGAACTCTGCTGCTTTTTTCTCAGCAGGCAACTTGGCATGGGGCAATTATGCACTGTTAAGTGCTCTTCAAAGCACATCCACAACACCAGTCAGTACATCGGACTGGTTTGTGGACTCTGGTGTGTCATCACACATGGCTGGTATATCCTCCTTTCTTCACCCTATTAAGCTATTCCCATATGATGCTTCTGTCACCGTCCGTAATGGAGCTAAACTCCCTATTATACACATTGCACCTTCACACATACCAACATCTGCACATTCTATACAACTCTGAAATATTCTTCTTTCACCCGCTCTTGTTCATAATCTGATATCAGTTCGTCAATTAACATGTGATAATCGTGTGTATCTATTGAATTTGATCCTCACGGTTTTCAATTAAGGATCTACGAACCAGAATGGTGATTCTCCGATGTGACAGCGATGGAGACCTGTATCCACTTCGATTGAAGCCCTCCAAAGCTCTACACGCTTCTACAAACTCCATCAACTTATGGCATCAAAGACTTGGGCATCCTGGCCGATTCTCTCTCCTGCAAGCTTTACAACAATTTTCTTTCATTTATAATAAATATGCTCCCCATCTTTGTCATGTGTGCCAATAGGGTAAACATGTCAGACTACCCTTCACTTCTTCTACTTCTACCAGTTATTTTTCATTCCAAATAATACATGCTGATGTGTGGACTTCCCTCGTATTGAGTAGTTCTTGTTGGGAAATCGGCGGTACGCTACTCTAGCAATTCTACCACATCACCCAGAAAACATGCAAGTACAGAGGTCATAGATTATTACCACTAGACGCACAGCGCAACAAAACGTAGACGCGCGTTGGTGTAGGGAAAGTAGACGATCTTGTTGTCTCCTCCTCGTCCTCGTCACAGCAGCAGATAGACGATCAAGTCCGTTGTAGTCGATCAGAGTAGCAGTAGCAGCAGCGCCTCCACAAAGTCCGCACGTACGGGGGAGAACGTCGTGCGCCGGTGTGCTAGCACCGCACGCGCGGCAAGGGTCTCGGCGTGAGGCCTTCGAGGGGTGGCGGCTAGGGCTATCAAGTGGTGGAGTAATTAGCCCCTAACTCTTCCCCTCATATTTATAGGCATACTAATGGGCTTTTAGGTCGCAGGATCATTAGTGTCCTAATTGCTTATGGATCAAATATCTAACATGCCTTAACTAGAGTTGTTATGATTGCCTCTTGGGCATATCACCAACAATCTCCCGTTTGCACTAGAGACAATCATCTAGCCAAACTTTTCAATATTTCAACCCCTTAAGTGTGTGACCCGTTAGGTTCATGTGCAGTCGGTTATAAATGGAAACCGTTCCAACCACAAGTCAGTAGAGGTACCTAGCAAGATGTATTGACTCCCGAATGTACATAAAGATCATATCGGCCGAACTAGATACATTCAACATGTTAATCCCTTTGTCTCACGATACAAGTCAAGCTCAAGGCGAGATGTGTGCCTCCCTTGTGATAGCTCGACCATTCTCTCGATCAAATAGTAGATTGATTCCCTAACTAACTTTTAGTCATTATGATTAACCTTTAATCACCTTGACATGAACATGCACTTTCAAATCCAACTATGTCGAGGGGCCTAAAGATATCTCTCCTATTATTAAGGAGGGGAAAATTCCATCTTCATCCACGCACATCCTGTTCTATGTTTCATTATGGACTCAAAGACTACTTTTATGACTATTCAGTTACAGAGTAGCGTTTGGTAGTCTCAAAGTATACAACTACACACAGTGAGAAACAATGGCGATCTTAGGTCTAAGGATCTAGCAGGTGTATAACTCAAGACCAACTGATGGCACATATGAAAATAACAATCCCAGCAGTGTCTCAGAGTGGGTCAATCCAACACCATGTTCACTAACATGTGTTCACATTATTAATTTGATATCTCCATATCTATGATCTGTGAAACATGATCATCAATTCATACATGTGCTAGTCTGTGTGACATCATTATCTCATATAATGATATAGACTAGGGATCATTCAGAGTAACATTACTATTAACAAAGAGTTTCACAAACAAGTCACATATTTGATGATCAATGTAAATAATAATTACTCATATAACAATTTATTTAATAGTACATAAATATAGCTATGACACAAGTCTTCCACTACACACTATGATCACTAATGTAAGTACCTAATACCCATAGATATCGTGTGTGCCTCATGATTTGATTGTGGAAGAGGCTTTGTCAATGGATCTGTAACATTCAAATCCCTATGCACCTTGCATATCTTCACATCACCTCGCTCGATGATCTCTCGAGTGAGGTGATAGCATTGTATTATATGTTTGGATCGCTTGTGTGATCTAGGCTCATTTGCCTGTGCGATGGCTCCACTATTGTCACAATAGAGATCCACATGACTGGACGCATTACGAACAATACCCAACTCAGAAACAAATTTTCTGATCCAAACAACTTCCTTTGCATCTTCAGAAGCTGCAATATACTCTGCCTCCGTCGTTGAATCTGCTACTGTATCTTGCTTGGAACTTTTCCAGCTCACTGCCCCTCCATTGAGGCAGAATACAAAACCAGATTGCGATCTAGAATCATCCTTATCAGTTTGAAAGCTGGCATCGGTGTAACCTTTTACAACGAGCTCTTCTTCACCTCCAAACACTAAGAATGCATCCTTAGTTCTTCTCAAGTACTTAAGGATGTTTTTTATAATGGTCCAATGAGCCACACCATAATCTAATTGATACCTGCTCGTAATACTTAGAGCATAGAATACATCTGGGCGTGTACATAACATGGCATACATGATGGATCCAATAGCCGAAGCATATGTAATCGCTCTCATCCTCTTTTGCTTATCAGGTGTCGAAGGACACTGATTCTTGCTTAGAGTAACGCCATGTGACATTGGCAAGAAACCTTTCTTGGAATCTTGCATATTGAACCTATTCAATATCTTGTCAATATATGTATCTTGGCTTAATCCAGTTAGCCTTTTAGATCTATCTCTATAGATCTTTATGCCCAAAATGTACGTTGCCTCTCCTAAATCCTTCATTGAGAAACTTTTTCTTAATGAGGATTTAACATCATCAAGCATTGGAATGCCATTTCCGATCAATAATATGTCATCTACATATAGGACCAGAAATACATGTGCGCTCCCACTAAACTTCTTGTAAATACAAGGTTCTTCTATGTTCTTGATGAAACCAAACCCTTTGATCACTTCATCAAAACGTAGATTCCATCTCTGAGATGCTTGCTTCAACCCATAGATGGACTTTTGAAGCTTGCATATTTTACTAGCATATTTAGGATCGACAAAACCCTCAGTTTGTGTCATGTACACATCCTCAGTCAGACTTCCTTTAAGAAAGCCTATTTTGACATCCATCTGCCATATTTCGTATCAAAATATGCAGCAATTGCTAGGAGAATCTGAACAGACTTTAGCATTGCGACAGGTGAAAAAGTTTCATCATAATGAACACCTTGAATTTGTCTAAAACCTTTCACCACCAATTGCTCTTTATAGATGTGAACATTTCCATCCATATCAGTCTTTTTCTTGAAAAACCATTTATAATCGATAGGTCTCATACCTTCGATTGGATCAACCAAGTTCCAAACTTGATTTTTATGCATGGATTCAATTTTAGATTCCATGGCTCCAAGCCGTTTCTCAGAGTCGGGTCCCTTCATTGCTTCAGTATAAGTCGTGGGCTCATTATTGTCCAACAATACCATGTCATGCTACTCTGTGGTTAGAAGCGTTAACTTTTCAGTCGCACGACGTGCCATCGTAGACCTTCGTGGGGCTGGTGTTTCATCAACTAGTTGCACAACATCTTGTACATCCTGTACATGACCAGTGAGTGTTGAAACATTTTTAGGTATTTCTTCAATTTCTTCAAGATGCACCTTGCTCCCACTAACTCCTTTTGAGAGAAATTCTTTCTCCTAGAAGACACCATTGCGAACGGTAAACACTTTACCCTCTATTTTATTATAAAAATAATAACCTTTGGTTTCCTTAGGATATCCCACAAAGAAGCATTTGTCTAAATTGGGAGTGATTTTGTCTGACGTCAAACGTTTGACATAAGCATCAAACCCCCAGACTTTGAGAAAAGACAATCCGAGACGTTTCTCGGTCCACATCTCATATGGTGTCTTCTCAAGAGACTTAGTTGGGGCTCTATTTAGTGTAAATGCAGCAGTTTAAAGAGCATAACCTCGAAAGGATAATGGAAGATCTTCTTAGCTCATCATCGGCCTAACCACGTCTAACAAGGTTCGGTTCCTCCGCTCGGACACCCCATTCCGTTGAGGTGTTCCAGGTGGAGTTAACTGTGGAACAATTTCACATTATTTTAAATGATCATAAAATTCATGGCTCAAATACTCACTCTCACGATCAGATCATAGAAGTTTAATTGTCTTGCCCAATTGATTCTGTACTTCATTATGAAATTCTATGAACTTTTCAAAGGATTTAGACTTGTGCCTCATTAGGTAGACATAACCATATCTACTAAAGTCATCAGTAAAAGTAATGAAGTACTGGAAACCACCCCTAGCTATTGAACTCATAGGTCCACATTTATCTGTATGTATAAGTCCCAACAAGTCAATTGCCCTCTCACTTTGACCAGTGAAGGGTACTTTGGTCATCTTCCCAAGCAAACAAGACTCGCATGTGTCAAGTGATTCAAAATCAAATGAGCTTATTAAACCATTTTAATGGAGTATTTCAATGCGTTTCTCATTTATATGACCTAAGCGAGAATGCCAAATAAAAGTGAGATTTAGATCATTTCATTGAGCTCTTTTGATATTAATATTACAGATAATTTTATCCTCAAGATCAAGAACATATAATACATCCACCAACGAACATTGAGTATAGAAAATATTATTGTAAAAAATAGAACAACATTTGTTCTTTATTACAATCTCATAACCATCAACTTCTTCTAAACACGAAGAAGAGATAATATTCTTGCTCAAAGTAGGAATGCAATAACAATTATTCAATTCCAACACTAATCCTAAGGGTAATGACAAGTGGTATGTTCCCATAGCTATGACCACAATCTTTGCTCCACTGCTGACAGGAACATCCAACTCGCCTTTTGCAAATATTCTAGTCTTACTTAGACCCTGCAACGATTTGCAAGTGTGAATCATTGATCCAGTATCAAATACCCATGATTCACTAGAAGATAATGCAATGTTAATTTCTATAACATTTATACCTGAAGCAGAAGTCTCACTTCCCTTCTTTTTCTTCATTTCCTCCAAGTACTTCTTACAGTTCCTTGACCAGTGCCCCTTACCATGATAGTGAAAGCATTCATCATCAGGAGAAGGGCCAAATTTGCCCTTTGGCTTAGACTTTGAGCTTGAAGGCTCATAGGGAACCTTTCCTTTGCCTTTGCCTTTAGGATGCGTCACACGCTTTCTCTTTTTATTCTCCTTTTGTACCATCATAACATGAGTGACGTTTTTCTTAATGCTTTCTTCGGGTGTTATAAGCATCCCATGCAATTCAGCCAAAGTTTTCTCCATGCCATTCATTTGAAAATTTAATATAAATGGTTCGTAGCTCGGTGGGAGTGACTGAAGAACAATATCAATAGTCAGATCATCCTTGAGTTCAGAACCAAGTTTTCCCAAGGTCTCAATGTAACCAATCATTTTGATTACATGAGGGCTCATTGGGCTAACCTCTGCTAGCTTGCATGAGAACAAGGACTTTGAGATGTTGTATCTCTCAGCTCTAGCTTGATTCTCAAACATTCCATGCAGTCCCTCAATCATAGAATAAGCATCTGTATGCTCATACTGTTTTTGCAGATCAAGGGATATAGTAGCGAGCATGAGGCAGCTTACATTAAGCACATCATCGCAGTGCTTCGTGTAAGCTCTACGTGCCGCAATAGTTACATCAGCTGGGAGGTCATCAGGGTATGGCTGCAGAAGAACGTACTCGATTTTCTCTTGCCTAAAAATGATTCTCAGGTTGCGGTACCAATTGATAAAGTTAGCTCCATTGAGCTTTTCCTTTTCAAGCACAGATCACAAATTGAAACCAGAACTGTTACTAGCAGACACTATCTACAATAGAAAATAAATATGCAAGGTTTAGCACTATGTTATGTACCAATCTTCTATTAACAATTTAATAAAATACATCACCACTATATGATTATCGTCTTCCCTCTAACGACATCAGTGGTTCAAAATCCATAATTCCTAGTGAGCTTTGGCTTCACTACTAGGAAATTAGTGACATAGATAAACAACAATTGTTAATCATATCCCTATATGACTCTTGTTTGTTGGGTAAGATCCAATGTCCCGGCTCCCTACTCTATGCCATAAAGACCAAAACCGTTTTGATAGCTTTGTTGAGTAAACCAACACTATGCATGCGAATGTCCAACATTCACCCCATGCATTATGATAGATGATGGTATTTTGCTTTGGCAAACCTACCACAGAACGATCAAAACAACATAGGTGCAGCTATTGATAAATGGCATAAAATACTTAACTTTTGCAAGGGAAGCTATTCTATCATGACAAAACATTCACCATATGGAAAGCATGAAAAGAATAGTAATAAATAAACATTGCAGACATATGATCATATGACATTGTGAATAATATGGCCTTAAGAATCATAATGGTCTCCATCGCCATGGCTTCATCTTGATCTGAGCTGTCATGCCTCCCTTCTTGTGGTGATCTCCATCTCCACGATGCTTGAAGACATCTCCATGATCATAAAAGAAGCTAATACAACTAATAACTACCAAATAAATTACATGAGATATCAAGCATCACAGGTCGACACGCAGGTTGTTATACAATTATGTGACAATCTCAACCTGGTTGTGTGAAATTTGCAACACGCAGGCTGCATGAATACAATATACATATCATCACATCACATTAAGGCCATACCATTCACATTATTCCCTGCAAGAACGAGTAAAGCATAGAATAGTTTCCAATGCAAAACGATATTATGTAATCGCTATAGCAGACACAAAGCAGCGCCTTGAACACCAAACAAAATTACATAGATCACATCTATGAAATCACTATGAAAATCTCACCGGATTGATCAAATCAACCCGAATCTGAGCTATTCAAAATGCCTCAATTTTCAATGTGACCGGTTATTCATGAGTAGATCGCAACTCATAATCGTGGTCTGTTGGCTCAATCTGTTAGCTATGTATGCGATTAGTCCCGATGGTGATTCCAGCCGGTAGGGACAGGTTGTGCACACAGCAGAGAAGGAGCATGAACTGGTCCTTTAGTCATATACGATCACAATATACTCTAACCAATTCCAAAAACCAAAAATTATGCAAAAAAAATTCATCATATGAACATGTCTGCAGTAGATCCCATCTACTAGGAAGATCCATACCAAAAACTACGCAAGTCTGCTCTGATGTCGCTGTTGGGAAATCGGTAGTATGCTACTCTAGCAATTCTACCGCATCACCCAGGAAATATGCAAGTACAAATTTCATAAATCGTTACCACTAGATGCGCAGCGCAGCGGGACGTAGACGCGCGTCGGTGTAGGGGAAGTAGACGATCTCGTTCGTCTCCTCCTCGTCCTCGTCATAACAGCAGGTAGACGATCACGTTCGTCGTAGCCGATCAGCGCAGCAGTAGCAGCAGCGCCTTCACGGAGTCCACACGTACGGGAACAAACGCCGTGCGCCGATGTGCTAGCACCGCACGCGCGGCAAGGGTGTCGGCGTGAGGCCTTCGAGGGGTGGCGGCTAGGACTGTCAAGTGGTGGAGTAATTAGTCCCTAACCCTTCCCCTCGTATTCATAGGCATACTATGAGCTTTTAGGTCACATAATTATTAGTATCCTAGTTGCTTATGGATCAAATATCCAACATGCCTTAATCCGAATTGTAATGTTTGCCTCTTGGGCATATCACCAACAGTTCTGGATATCAATTCTATTTGGTACTTCTTGACGATTTCTCTCATTACATCTGGACTTTTCCTTTGCGCGCCAAGAGTGATGTTCTGCCCACAATTCTTTCTTTTCACTCGTATGCTGCAACACAGTTTCACCTACCCATTGTCACTCTACAGACCGATAATGGTCGTGAGTTTGATAATCACGCCCTTCGGTCATTTTTCTCAGCCAACGGTATTCAATTTTGTTTATCTTGTCCATACACTTCCCTGCAAAACGGCAAGGCCGAACGAATACTTCACACTATAAACAACTCAATCTGTACCCTCCTCATCCATTCTCATGCACCACAACAATTCTGGGCAGAGGCTTTGAACACGGCCACATAATGTCTTAACCGTGTTCCTTGCCGCTCCACCAGACCAATCACTCCCTATGAAATTCTTTTTGGTGTTACACCATCTTATGATCACCTTCACGTTTTTGGTTGTCTATGTTTTCCTAACATGGCATCTACTGCAGATCATAAGCTCAGTCCACGATCAGCACCTTGTGCCTTTCTCGGTTATCCTGATAATCACAAAGGGTACCGCTGTTTTGATCTCTCCACAAGGAAGGTGATCACTTCACGTCATGTGGTATTTGACGAATCACAGTTTCCTTTTGCAGCTATGTCTTCCATTAGCAACAACCCCACATCATCTGCAGCCCCTACCACAGCTCCAGCTCCAGAAGACGTCATGCACCACAGTTCCGTCTGTCAACAGACCACAATCTCAACCACTGCCTGACAACACACCCAACTGTACAGCAAACCAGCCCATCCCTACTACACCCATCCATACTGCATCAGCGTCACCTGTCCGTACACGCAGTCAACACGACTCACATCATCTCTCCCATACACAAACGATCGACCCATTACCACAATATTCACCTCCGGCCCCACTCAAGCGATCATACAAGTCGGCCTGGTACCTACACTCAGCAACCCTGAGAACCTTCCCATCGACCACATCATATGATCACGAGATCTCGAGTAGGTGTGTTCAGACCGAACCCAAAATATGCCAACGCCGCCACAGCCTACACTGCAATCACGCCCACATTATCACCCAATCCATAGTCAGCTCGCTGTGCCTTGAGAGACCCCAATTGGCTACAAGCCATGCAGGAGGAATTCACTGCTCTACAGAAGAACGGTACTTGGAACCTTGTGCCCAGGCCACCTGACTCTAACATCGTTTTAGGAAAATGGGTTTTTAAACACAAGTTCATACCTGATGGCACGTTTGATAAGTACAAAGCACGTTGGGTTGTACGCGGATTTCATCAACAGGCTGGGATAGATTTTGGCGAGACCTTCACACCGGTTATCAAACCTGCTACGATTTGGACTGTTCTTACCATCACCGCTCATTGTCAGTGGCCTGTTGGTTAGTTGGACGTTTCCAATGCTTTTCTTCATGGTACCCTTGATGAGAAGGTATATTGCCATCAACCAGTGGGATTTGTTGATGCAAGTCAGCCCGATGCCGTATGTCTTCTCTCCAAGACACTTTACGGTCTTAAACAAGCATCCGCGCCTGGTTCCTAAGTTTGTAAATTTTGCAGCTCGCCTTGGTTTTCAGCCAGCACGTTCTGATTCTTCATTATTTATTTATCATCAAAGGGATATTACTGCATATATATTTCTATATGTTGATGACATGATAATTACTTCATCTTCGGCTGCCCATCTTCGGACCACTATCAACTCTCTGAAAACTGAGTTTGCAATTAAAGATATGGGTGCACTTCGGTTCTTTCACTACAGGAATCCCGACGATTTGCGACGGCCGAAGCCGTCGCAAATAAGCCAGATGCCGTCGCAAATAAGCTATTTGCGACGGCTTTCTTTATTTGCGACGGCCTCCGGCCGTCGCAAATATGTCGTCGCAAATAAGCTTATTTGCGACGGCCACCGTCGCAAATTAACTTATTTGCGACGGCTAGGGGAGGCCGTCGCAAGTTGTTGCTGCGGGCTGGTGGGACCCGCGGCCTTATTTGCGACGGCCGCGCCGTCGCAATTAAAACTTATTTGCGACGGCCAGGCCGTCGCAATTAAGTTCTGCTATTTGCGACGGCTGGGCCGTCGCAAATAAGTTTAGAGGGCAGGGCCCACGTGTCCTCTTCCGGGCCCACGACTCTATTTGCGACGGCCTGGCCGTCGCAATTAAAGCTTACTTGCGACGGCCTGGCCGTCGCAAATAGCAGTGGCTTAATTGCGACGGCTAGGTACCTTATTTGCGACGGTACTGTATAAAAAGCCGTCGCAAATAAGGTTTTTTATTTTTTTTTAAAAACAGAAAACTCTAACCGGCTCGATGGCCAGATTCACAACACAATATACACAGCATACACAGCATACACAATATATACACAAAGATCATCACAATCACAAACTCAAATTCCGATACATGTCACATCGTCATCAACAAAGTAAATAAAAGGGCTCACTCGCCCATCTAACCTCCGAAGCCACCTCCGAAGTCGAAGTCGTCGTCGTCGCGCCTCAATCCAGGCGGCGGTAGCGAAGGCGACGGCGTTTGTGCAGCCGTCGCGGATCCCTGCAATTAATAAAACTTAGAGTTAGAATATATGCATCAACATCTCTCTCCCTCCCTCTCCCTCTATCTTCATCTAGATCACCCTCTCTTCCTCTCTCTTTTCATTTCTCTATTTGTCTCTCACTCTATCTTTCTTGCTCACTCTATCTCTCTATTGTTATCCTTTTCCCTCTATCTTCCTCCCTCTATCTCCATCTACATCTCCCTCCCTCTATCTTCCCCTCTCTCTATCTCCATCTACATCTTACTCTCTCTTCATTCCCATCCTACTCTATCTATCTTTCACTCTTTCTTCTGTCTCCCTTTCTTCTATCTCTTTCTTTCTTCTATCTCAATCATTTTCTTCTATCTAACTATCTCTCTCTTTCATCTATCTCAATCTTATTACGCTGGAGAAGAAGGATTACATAGAGACTTACCTGACCCGCTGAAGAAGGATCGCCTGGGAGGACCGGTGGTAGTACCGGTAGCTGGATTCCCAGACCCTGCGCCCGAGCGATGGCCTGTCATTGCAAACATTAAATGCTACCTATTAGTAAGTCATTTAAGCTGAATTAATAAGAATTTTAATTTTTAGATTGTTACCTCCATTGCTTCCCGCATCTGCGCCAACGCTGCTGCCTGGGTTTGGATCGTGGCCTCCATCGCCCTCCTTTCCTCCTCATGTCGCCTTTCATTTTCTTCTACAGTTTCTCGGAGGGACTGCATCTCAATGTCCCTCTGCGAGCGGCGACCTCCCGTACCCGAAGCCTGCGTGGAGCTGCCTCTCGCAGGTCTACCCGCCCTCGAGTCGACAACTCCGTCGAATATGGCGAGCCTATAAAAAAGAGAGTCAGTAATATGAAATTAAAATATCTTGAATACTTTGAATTGAAAACGATAAAATGACTTGCAAACTCACCTTCCGTGTGCTTTTCCACCACCGGTTGCATACGCGGCTTGAGGATCGATCGGTTGACGTTCCCAATCGAAATCCTGGCCGTGTATCTTCCTAGCCTCCTCCCCGTACTTAGCCTGCAAAACAATAAAATCGTGTAAGTTCAACAATCTATATAGTTATATGTAATATGAATGGTTTCTAAACTTACCAACCGCTCGGCTGCAGCCTGACTGCACCCCGTCGGCTGAGAAGGGTCCCTGTGACCTCTCTTCCAAACCTCAGCAGGGGTGGGCGGCACCCCCGTCTCGCGCTCCTGTCAATACATGTTAGTACGAACAATATATTATTAATATATAAACATAAGTTACACACACTTACCATGCGTTTAGCTAAACGCAAGTGGTTATCTTGCCCGTGCCTGCTCTTCCCCTCCACCCCTCTGCAGTCTCGAGCCTTCCCGGACTTAGCTTTAAACTCGTCGCTAGCCCAGTAGCGACAAAGGGCCCGAAATGCATCGTTCCGACCCTGCAACCAGCTCACGTGGCCCTGCACATAGTTGAAAGTCGTTAAAAGTACCATCGAGGACATTATCAGAAAAAAATACTTCCTACACTCCACGTACCTGCGCGTACTCCTCCTCCGTCAGGTGCCTCTCGCTCTCCTGCCGGAAGTGTAACACGTGCTGCTGGTTCGCCTTCAAGTGCTCATTAATAATTTGAACACGGGCGTTCGACAAAGCTTGTCGAAGCGCCTTGGCAGCGTTGAAGTGAAACACTCGCCTCGCATCCTCAAACATGCGATGGTCGTCCGGGTCCTCTAAAATATATCTTGCCTGCGATAAAGAATATATTGAAGAGATGTGCACTAAAAGAGTTTAATAGTTGTAACTTAGAAACTTTTTTACATACTTACCATAAAATCGGCCCATACGGCCTCCTGAAGGTTGCCGTGCTCCTGGTGATGGACACGTGCGTAGTCCTCCCACGAAAGAGCAGGCACTCCGTCGATGACCCCGGGATAGTGCAAACGCACTATGGACCCGAGGACACCGTTCACCGGTCTCTGGTGTTTCTCACCGGTGAAAGACAAGTCGTCCCAACTCCTGTAAGATATTTATTCATTCATTCATTACTTAAGTAATCAAAAGAAACTAAAATTGAAAACTATAATTTTTATTACCTGTCTCCGACTGGACGAATCACGATCCTCTGTGAAGGGACCGCGGGAGGACTGACAAAGTGAGTCCTCCTCGTCCTCCGCGTCTGCTGGGGCGCCACGTCAGGTGACCCAGACGGCTCCTCACCAGCCGAGTCAAAGGCCTCAGGAACAAAGTCATCGCCAGCCGGGAGCTGGCTGGCCGAGGGCTGACTCGCCGAGGGCTGCCTCGCCGAGTGCTGGCTGGCCGAGGGCTGCCTCGCCGAAGGCTGGCTCACCGAAGGCGCCGCAGCCTCTGAGTCAGCCGGTGAGGACTACAACATTCAAATGATTCATAAGTAAGTTTAATGTGAATTTGAATTTAAAGAATTTGTCAAAAACGAGTGACATTTACCTGTGACGAAGCTCTAGAGCTGGTCTGAACGTGCCCCAGCAGGTGAGAGCGTCTGCTGCCAGTCGACGAGGCACCAACGAAAGCGTCCTCAGGTCTAGAGGGGTAGAACCCCCTCGTCGGCGGCACCTTCTTACCCTTCTTTGACGCCATCCTATTGTAATTAGATAATTAGTAAATATGCAAATAAAATATATAAAATTCATGTTACTATCTTCAAGAAAACATTACTTGTAGTCACTTTCAAAATTCATCAACATCATTGTCATGTGTCTGTGCCCTACTCCTTAAACCAGCCCAACGATCTTCCATCGTGGCCTGTTCTAATTTTCGTTTTCGTGTATCATCTGCCTCTACATCTTCAACGTCTTCAACATCTCCAACTAATTGATCGAGTCCTGCACCAAGCTCGACGATAAAAGTGTCTGGCAACTCTTCTTCTTGGTACACTTCTTCAACGTCTTCGCTATCATGGTAACCATCATCCCCAGGAGTATATAGCCGCTCACGAGGATTCACCTTATATACCACCCACCAAGCACTGAGCTTCGTGCATGGATAAGGTAGATAATACACTTGTTCAACTTGATGCGCAAGAACAAATGTATCGTAACCCCGTAGTCGGTCCTTATGTTTCACTTCCACCATTCCAAATTGGTTTTCTCGAGTTCCATGAGTACGATCAAACCAGTCACAGTCAAAGAAGACAACTCGAAGGGTCTTATTTCCGGTAAAAGTAAATTCAAGGATTTTATTAATGATACCATAATAATCGGTTAAATTCCCTTGAGTGTCCATTGCTCTCGTCACAACACCGGAATTTGATGTTGCCGCAAGAGGACGATGAGCTTCAAAATGAGTTGTACGGAATCGGAAGCCATTTACGTCATATCGACCATAGCTTCTAACATTCACCAATCCATAAGATAGCTGCCGCAAATCTTCATGGACACTGTGAGTCCGACACTGTTATAAAAGACGAGAGAATATTATATAATACTTCTTTAATAATAGTAATTTATAATACATAGAAGACGAGAGAATATTACATATTCTCGAAACCAAGATAGAAAACTCTGTCCCCCATTTATTCCTTCCTTTCGCATCGCTTCTACTTGTTTGGCCGTAGGTTGATGCCTATGTGGCCAATATTGTCTGTGGAACTCGCTGAACATGAAAAAACATCTTTTAGAGTACATGTGTAGCAAAATATGTAGATTAGCATAAACATAGGAGAAACACTTACTCGAAGTATTCCTGCATGCCTTCTATATTTGCGTACATGTAGAGTAAAGCAACAGTCCTTTCCTGTTCGGATAGCACGTAGGTCGTGTAGCTACCAACGGTGGTGCCTCTCGTTTGAAAAATGGAAAGGTCGCTTAGAGGGGGTGTTTCGTCCACATTGTACCGCATAGCCGAAGTATTGATATTGTTTTCTTCCGCAAAGTAGACACTTGAAAAGTATCCAACTTCTTTAAGAGCATATGCTTCAGCGATGCACCCTTCCACCCTTGCCCTGTTGCCAACCATTGGTTTCAGATATCGTAGCGCTCTTTCAATGTGATACATCCACCTATATTGCACAGGACCGCCAACTTTAGCTTCGAATGGAAGATGGATAAGCAGATGTTGCATTGGATTGAAGAAACCCGGTGGAAAAATTTTTTCCATCTTACATAAAAGTATGGGTATCTCCTTCTCTAACTTATCCATCATCCCGATCTTGATTTCTTTAGCACAAAGCTGTCTATAGAAATAGCTGAGCTCGGCTAAAACCTTCCACACCGCATCATCTAGATAGCCTCGGAACATAACAGGTAGGAGTCTTTCCATTATAATGTGATAATCATGACTCTTCAACCCAGTGAGGTTTCCTGTGTTAACATTTACGGCTCGTTTCAGGCTAGCTGCGTAACCATCTGGGAATTTCAAAGTTTTCATCCATTTCATAACTTCTTTCTTTTCTTTCGATCGAAGACAGAAAGAAGCACGTGGCTTTCCACCACTTTCAGAGATTTCAAGAGTTGGACGGTGACAAATGTCTGCCAAATCTAGTCTAGCTTTATAATTGTCTTTCGTTTTGCCAGGCATATCCATGCAAGTGCTTATGATACTTTCGCTCATATTACGCTCCTGATGCATGACATCAATGTTGTGCATTAGAATCAACGACTTCACATATGGTAGCTCCCAAAGTCCACATATGTGAGTCCAATTGTGTTCCTCTCCATAACCTACGAAATATCCAGGACGACCTTCATCAGGCACCAGTTTGTCCAACATATCAGAAATTTCTGACCCGTTGAGACGCTTCGGTGGTCCTTTAGTGACAACAGTGTTCTTTCGAAAGACATGCCTCTGCTGCCTAAATATATGATTCGAGGGCAGCCAACGTCTGTGACAATCGAAATAAGATATTTTGCCTCCATGAGTTAGTCGAAAGCAATCCGTGTCTGAAGCACATATCGGACACGTCAGACGACCGTGAGTGCTCCATCCGGAAAACATGCCGTATGCCGGCAAATCATGGACGGACCACAAATAAGCAGCTCGAAGGTTGAATTTCTGCTTCTTGTAACTGTCGTACGCTTCGACTCCTGTCCACAAGACTTTCAATTCTTCGATCAGCGGTTTTAACATCACGTTGAGACGTGACCCGGGATGATCAGGTCCAGGTACAATGAGGCTGAGAAACATGAACTCGTTCCTCGTACAAAAAGCAGGTGGCAGGTTGTACGGAATGACAAAGACAGGCCAACATGAGTATGGCGCGGCATTCGTACTGAACGGTGAAAATCCGTCTGTCGCTAATCCGATGCGAACATTCCTCGCATCACGAGAAAAGTCTAGATCGAAACGGTCTAGCGCCTTCCATGCATCACCGTCGGACGGATGCGTCAAGAATTCTTTGTTCTCACGTTTACCTTCTTTGTGCCATCTCATGTGTCTTGCGGTTCTTTTTGAAAGAAACATCCGCTTCAACCGAGGTGTCACAGGCAAGTAACGAAGCTGCTTATGTGCGACATCTGTCATCACATTATCGCCATCGTCATTAACAACTTCGACATACCTCGATTTACCACATTTCAAGCACATCTTCTCATTGGCGTGCTCTTTCCAGAATAGCATGCAGTTGTCTGGGCACACATCGATTTTCTCATACTTCATGCCGAGACCAGATATCTTGATCTTTGAGTGATACATATCTGGTGGCGCTTTGTGAGGTTGTGGAAGGATATCGCAGATCAATTTCATGAGATCATTGTAGCAGTTGATAGAAAAAAAGTACTTGGACTTAATTGCCATAAATCTGGTCAAGAAAGCAAGTACGGTCACAGCCGTGTGTTCATGCAACGGCTCTTGTGATTTCTTCAGCTCCTCGAAGAATTTCTCTGCCTCATTTGTAAGAGGATCCTCCGCTTCTAGAGCTTCTAGCATCTCATCCATCCTATCAACCTCTGTTATATCATCATCCTCATCCACTTCTGCTATGACTCGAGAATTAGTCTCGCCGTGAAAGGTCCACACTTCATAATGTGGAGTGAAACCGTTTCGACATAAGTGAAACGAAAGCTCCAATCTTCTCAAAAACTTGGAGTTCCGGCATTTTGTACATGGGCACCGCACCATATCTTCCGTTGACAACGAAAATGCTCGATCCAAAAATTGATCTAACTTGATAAACCACTCATCGGAGTGACCACCAGTTCTACTCTTCCAGCCAGTATACATCCAACTACGGTCTTCGCCCATGTTTGACTCTGCAGTTTAACGCGAAAGAAATTGTCGTTAATGTATTGTTATGTTATGTGTCACGGCCCTACAACCTAGGCAGATAGATCCTAAACCCACCCAAGAGTGACCGAGCGGAGCGTGCTCATGACGAGACGCGTGATCCGGATTCGAACGAAATTTCGGCAGCATAACCCCGCTGTTCTCCACTGCACGCCCGAAAATGGTGCAGCAGAGAACAACAGGGTTACGCCACCGAAATCTCGTCCAAATCCGGACCCGCGTCTCGTCACAAGCCACGCCCCTTCGGTCACTCCGAGGCTGTCCAAAAAGGGACAATTCCGAACCTGCACGTCTCACATGCCAATGGCATGTGAGACGTGCCGATCCGAAACGGGTAATACATTGCTATAGGTTACGTTGCTCATTTTCATTTTGAGGTCATTTAAGAGAGAGGAAAGAACTAGAGAAAGATTGAGAGGAAAGTTGGTCTTAGAGAAGGAGGCGGAGGACTAAGCCATCGGGGGAGGCGGAGGACTGAGGCGAGTGAGCCGTCAGATAATATCCGACGGTCCACACTTCAGTCCTCCCCGACCTAACCCTACTCATTTTCCTTTCTCTTCTCCACGATTCCATCGCTCCAGAGTCCAGATACGGCAGCCGCGACGATCCCCTTCTCCTCTCCTCGATACCCCTACTCCAGCGACGGTCCTCCAGGTGCTTGCCATCCTCACCGTCGTCGTTCGCATACTTTACCTTACCACTAAATGGGCCTTGTCGGGCCTTGTCAATCCTGTCCGAAGCCCATTTATGTATATATAGTACTAGAACACTCAAGCAATCAAAATTAAAATTGTAACTATAATTTAAGCAATTTAAGCATAATTAAACATAATTAAATACACCACCTAAGCGTAATTAAGCAAATTAAGTAAAAACAAGGAAATTAAGCATAATTATGCATAATTAATCAAATTAATCATAATAAAATAAACCACTTAAGCATATTTAAGCAAATTAAGCAAAAATAAGGAAATTAAGCATAATTATGCATAACTAAGCAAATTAATCATAATAAAATAAACCACTAATGCATATTTAAGCAAATTAAGGAAAAATAAGGAAATTAAGCATAATGAAGCTAATTAATCATAATAAAATAAACCACTCATGCATATTTAAGTAAATTAAGCAAAAATAAGCAAATTAAGCTCCGGGGCCGGCCGGGAATGGCGGGGCGGCGCTCCGGGTCCGGGCCGGCGGTCAGGGAGGGTGAGGGGGAGGGGGTCGGGGAGGGTTGGGGAGGGGAGGGGAAGGGGGGCGGCGCTCGCCGTGGAGGGGAGGGGGAGGGGGAGGCAGCGGTGCGGTGGTGGCATCGGCCGGGAAGGGCTGCAAGATATCTATGTCATGTCATCTAGTCGTCTACGTTGCTGAGGGAGACGATCGGCGCCGGGCCGGCGGTCAGGGAGGGTGAGGGGGTCGGGGAGGAGCTAGGGGGAGCTAGGGGGAGGGGGTCGGGGAGGAGGGGAGGCCGGGTCGGGGAGTTCAACTCTCGATCTTTGCGCCTACTCCCGCGCGCGTGCAGCATAAGCGCATCACAACACGGTAGGCATTCGTCACGGCAGGAGGGATCCACATGCATCTATCGACGCCCAATCGCGGTAGGAAGCTGAACGGCTGAACCGTCTCATTGGAGCGGCGCCCATTCAATTCTCATCTCAAACCGGACATCCAATTAACGAAATTGCAATGATCCACGTGATTGCAATTGCTAGCTAATCATCCAATTAACAAAATTGCTTGCAATATCGAAAAAAAATAGACAAAAATAGGGGGAATCATACTGAGGGGTCGGGGGCGCAGTGAACCGAAGGCGTCGGGGCGGGGCGTGGCGGTCCGGGCCGGCGGCGGCGACGCCGGTGGCGCGGCGGGCCGGCGGAGGCGTCGAAGGCCGGGGGCCGGCGGTCCGGTCGGGCCTTCGCGGTCGCGGCTGCCGGGCGGCGCGACGGGCGACGACGCCGGTGGCGACGGCGGGCCGGGGGCGGCGGGCCGGGGGCGGCGGGCCGGAGGCGCGGCGGCGGGGGCGTGGCGGCGGGGGCGCGGCGGCGGGGGCGCGGCGGCGGGGGCGCGGCAGGGCGGCGGCGACGCGGTAGGCGGCGGGGTAGAAGGGAGAATGAAAGAGTCGGGGCCGGATTGTCCCGGTATAGGACTTAATTTGCGACGGCTTCCTTAATTGCGACGGCCTCAAGTTACGGCCGTCGCAATTAAAGCCTATTTGCGACGGCCCGTACGACGGCCGTCGCAAATAAATATCTATTTGCGACGGCGCATTTATTTGCGACGGTCTTAGGGTTGGCCGTCGCAAATAAGTTCTTATTTGCGACGGCCAGTCCAAAGGCCGTCGCAAATAAGTCCTTATTTGCGACGGTCCACTTATTTGCGACGGCCAGAGGCGGGCCGTCGCAATTTACTCTATTTGCGACGGCCGGCCGTCGCAAATAAATACAGCCGTCGCAAATGATCGCTTTTCCTGTAGTGTTTCTGGACATTAATATCAAACGGCCCTCTGCTGGTTTCTTCTTGTCCCAAGAAAAATATGCTGAAGAATTGCCTGCACGTGCTAGAATGAGCCAATGTGCAGACCAGTGACTACTGCAGTGGACACAAAATTGAAACTTTCAGCAAATGATGGTTCGAAGGTCTCTAATCCATCTGAGTTTCGGCAGCTAGCTGGTGCACTTCAATATCTCATCATAACAAGACCTGATATTTGCTATGCCGTACAACAAGCATGTTTACACATGCATGATCCCCATGAATGTCACTTATCTCTAATCAAGCGGATTCTCCGAGTACCAAGCTCGGGCTTCACATTCACGCCTCTTCAGCAGCTGGGATAACCGCGTACTCGGATGTGGATTGGGCGGGTTGCCCCGATACAAGACGATCTACCTCCTGCTATTGTGTTTTCAATGGGGATACCTTGATCTCATGGTCCAGCAAACGACAACTGACAGTATCACGATCGAGCGCATAAACTGCATTTTGCATCGGCTAAAGCAACTGTTGTCTATTGTGATAACATATCTGCAGTTTACATGGCACATAACCCCGTACATCATAGAGAAGGACAAAACATATTGAAATTGATATTCACTTCGTCTGGAAAAAAGTTGCTATTGGAGAAGTTCGAGTTCAATATATGCCCAGCTCAAGCCAATTCACAGACGTCATGACCAAGGACTTCCTTAGGCGACCTTCGTCGAGTTTCATAACAGTCTCTGCGTCGCCGAGCAGACTGCTGAGACTGCGGGGGTGTGGGGGGGGGGGGGGGGGCAGGGGGGGGGGAGGAGGGGGTGTGTTAGCAGAATTATTGGCTTTGTCGGTTCGTCCGATCTGATCTGCTGCACGACTCCCTCAACGTCCGCTCGTACATGCAGACGTGCGGCCCATCCCCGTCACATGCACGTCTCCATCACATCCGCACTGGTCACGATCCTGGATTGTAGGATCGCCGGTTAGCTCCACCCGTCGGCAGCACTTATATATATATAGAATGACTAGTATGCAATCTCATCTATGGTGCAATCATGCAATCATCCATCATCAACCATTGGATGTTCATCCTAGGGTGGTTGTGTTTTTTCACTTAACCCCCTCCGTGTGGTGGAGGGAGTTAAGTGAAAAAACGCAACCACCCTAGGATGGACATCCAATGGTTGGGAGTGGATGATTGCATGATTGCACCATAGATGAGATTGCATAGTAGTCATTCCCTATATATATATATATATATATATATATATATATATATATATATATATATATATATATATGTGTGTGTGTGTGTGTGTGTGTGTGTGTGTGTTTTTTGTACTCTAGAACTGTAACGTGGTGTGGAGAATAATATACTCGATGATTTGATCATCCCTTGATCATCCCAAATACTATTAAAAAAGAAGAGAGTGCTTAGCTTATTCGAGCCGAAGGCCACATGTTTTTCCACACGAACCTGATGAAAACCAAAACTTGATCGAATTTGCCAAGGTTTAACGAACGCTTAACCAGCTGTACCCAGCAAATTACTCCCTCCACCTGGGAAAGTTTGTCGTTTTTTAGTTTATTTTTGAACTACAAAGCGACAAACTTTAGATAAATCGAGTACTAGAAAATAGAAGTGTTAGCAGAATTATTGGCTTTGTCCGTTCGTCCGATCTGATCTGCTGCACGACTCCCTCAACGTCCGCTCGTACATGCAGACGTGCGGCCCATCCCCGTCACATGCACGTCTCCATCACATCCGCACTGGTCACGATCCTGGATTGTAGGATCGCCGGTTAGCTCCACCCGTCGGCAGCACTTATATATATATATATATATATATATATATGTGTGTGTGTGTGTGTTTTTTGTACTCTAGAACTGTAACGTGGTGTGGAGAATAATATACTCGATGATTTGATCATCCCTTGATCATCCCAAATACTATTAAAAAAGAAGAGAGTGCTTAGCTTATTCGAGCCGAAGGCCACATGTTTTTCCACACGAACCTGATGAAAACCAAAACTTGATCGAATTTGCCAAGGTTTAACGAACGCTTAACCAGCTGTACCCAGCAAATTACTCCCTCCACCTGGGAAAGTTTGTCGCTTTTTAGTTTATTTTTGAACTACAAAGCGATAAACTTTAGATAAATGGAGTACTAGAAAATAGAAGTGCTCATCCCATTTACACACGGTGACACCATTGACGTGCAGCGCACTGCTGCTACAGATTATGAACAAGCGGCCGGAGCATGTCGGTTGCAAGCATTGGCAACAACTCGGGGCGATTTCTTTTATACGCAAGGCAGACTATAGGGCAAATATCCAGAGAGTGGCTGGTGCATGCAATGATTTGTCATTAAGTATACTTAATGAAGGGGGTTGTTTGAGATGGAATCATCATTTTAATGTGACATTGCAAATAGCTCCTCCTCAAATGCACATGATTATCCTGTAGTCACAATATTTTCCCACTTACATCTTCCAGCTAACAATGTAAATTGAAATAAAAAGTGTATACACCATTGCTGGGTAGGGGCTTAATGAAAAATAGAATAACCGTATAACGGGTACCATGCGGGCTTGAAAGTACTCTGAGTAGCACTAGGTCCTAAGTTCGATTCTCAATAAGATCAAATTTTAAGCTGAATTTAAAATACTAAATGCAGATACTTTGTAGAAGTCATGAGCGCTAAATCTGAAGTGCACCTACGATAAGAAAAATGTAAAGGAATGAACATACCATAATGTTGGTCTATAAAGTTCGATCTACAGCCGTGTGCTTAGTCATCTAGTTATCGTCACCTTGTTCTAGATAATAAACTGTGAGTATTTGCATTTGTACTCGCTTGTAATAAATTGGTTATAACATAAAGGGAAGATCGGAACTCTACCCATCATCTAAAAAGTGTGGACTTAGAAAAGTTATTTGCGCAATTGTAACAAAACGATGATTCCACTTCAGGCACTCTCCTTTAAATTCAACGGGGGGGGGGGGGGGGGGGGGGTTCAGCAAATCACGACATTATCATTAATGACCAAGCGCATGCAAATGGTAACCTTTTCTCGATTGTGCACGACGGTTGTAGAGTAGAGATGGGTTCATAGCATTCCCGATACTAAAATTAGAGTAAATAATATGTGCTCCAACTCGGCAGTCCTAGAGAACAGAATGTGCATAGCATTTTTGATACTTCAATTTGAGTAATAAGACTGTCTACACTCATATACTATAAAATAATATATGCTCCAATATGTTTATAGTCCGTGCTCCAATATGTGCTGTCCGCCATGACTTGTTCACCACTATCGCTTTCGCTTTTTTGTTCTAGTGCCGCCACTACCGCTTTCTGATCACGTAAACTAATCTTTTTATTGTGTCAGCTCTAATCAGGTCAACGGTAACCTCAATCATGGTCATGATAAGATTCTCTCATAAGTAATCATTATTTAGTGGCGTGACTCTGTTGCGTTTGGACGTATCACCGGCAGGACAACAACTGTCGCGAAGATGTGGAATCTGTGGCAACGGTGCTACTACCTTAACATGGGTACCTGGTTTAGCCAGCGGTGGACGGTAGGAATTATTCGGAACGAAAAAGTCTAGGTAACTCCATCAACTATAACCTAAAGATTATTTAACCATCTGAACTATTAAACCGTATATTTAACACCATGATATATCTAAAATCATTTAATTACTCTCTAAAGATGGTTTTATAGCCCTACATGTGTTTTACCACTACAGGAATATCGATCAATTATGTCGGTCGAAGCCGACGTAATTAAGGCCTAAACCAACGTGTAACTCAATTATGTCGGTTTTCTCTTAATTATGTCGGCCATTGGCCGACGTAGCGGTTTGGACGTATTTAAGGTAACTTACGTCGGCCATCGACATAAGTTACCTTAATTACGTCGGTCTGCAGCAGCCGACTTAAGTCAGGTATCCGGATGGGCCGTGGGCTGGGCCGGAGTACTTACGTCGGTTGCTGCAGACCGACGTAAGTTAAGTGCTCTAACTTACGTCGGTTGTTCCAAACCGATGTAAGTTAAGTGGTTTAACTTACGTCGGTATGGCCTGACCGACGTAAGTTAAACTGGGCTAACTTACGTCGGCAAGGCCATAGCCGACGTAAGTAAAGTTTTCGATTTTTTTTTCAAAACAGAAACTGACTACCTCGCTCGATGGCGAGAACACAGAACAGGCAAACATATACACATATACACAGAACAGGCAAACAGTTTCAAAATAACATTCAAACATCGAGAAAAACGCAATTTCAGTATCGGGCTACATGCTAGCCCCTCCACTACCTTCGGGATCCTCTCGGCGCGTTCCCGAACCCTGCAGAAGAAACAATACATACAAAAGTATAGTTTTAGAGGACTTCCATATATTTCCAACCATGTACAATACATTCATTCACAATCCTAAAGCATGGAGGTAAAGTATATGAACAGATTGAGATTATGGCAAAAATAAAATACCATTTCACCATGAAAGAATGAATGATTTGCTAGTAGAACAATTTATGTTCTTATGTCATTTTTCATGATTTTAAAGTCGGAATCTGCCCTAGATGTGAATATGAAACTTATAGTGCCGAAATTGAACTGAACTTTAATTAGAATGCCCAAACTGAAACTAAAACAGTTAGGCAATGCTTTGAATTGGTTAGACCTGATTGCTAATAGAGGGAGGCCAAGCAGATTGCTAATAAATTGAAACTAAAACTAAAGGGAGGCCGAACTGATATTAAAGAGAGAGTTTATCACTTGTTTCAGTGTCTGCTGCGGCGGAAGCATAGGAATCTCGATATCCTAACCGCTTTGTTGAGCAAGAGCATGCCATTGCAAAATATTAGAAGATATATGTTATTGAAGTGCTGTGAAATTTAACTACGATACTTTAAATTACTTACCGCCACCGCTGCTTGCATCTGCGCCATCATGGCGGCCGTCCTCTGCTGCTCCTCCCTTGCCTCCGCTCTCGTCCTCTCCAGCTCTGCCTGGATTTGCGTCAGCGTCTTCCTCATGGCCTGGAGCTCCAGCTGGGTCTGCGAGAGACGACCACTGGTCCCAACGGACGTAGCCTGCGACAATAAAGCGCCTCTCAAAGGTCGCGTCGACCTCGAGTCGACAACTCCATCAAAAATGGCAAACCTGCAAAAGAATGAAAACACTAAGTAGAAGAAGATTAATTGAAAAAGAAATGAAACACACGAAGAACTCACCGTCCATGGGCGTTCCCGCCTCCGCTTGCGTACGCGGCTTGGGGGTCGATTGGCGTGCTTTCCCAATCGTAATCTGCACCGTGTATCTTCATGACCTCTTGTGCGTACTTTGCCTACAAAACAAATAAATCTTGTCAGCATGTCAATAACAGTATTAGTTATAATGAAATTGATGAATTTCAAAAACTTACTAGTCGGTCGGCTGCGACCTGACTACACTGCCCTGGCTGAGAAGGGTCACTTCCCTTGTGACCTCTCTTCCAAACCTGGGTCGGGGTCGGCTCATGACCCATCTCTCGCTCCTGTACAGCCGTGTTAGTGAGATAAATAATATATTAGAAAGACATAAATAAATTGAAAAGGTACTTACCATGCATTTAGCCAAACGCAAGTAGCCGTTACCACCATAGTTGTGCTTGCCCTCGGACCCCATGCGGCACTGTCTAGCCTTCGTGGACTTATTGATGAAAGCATCGCTAGTCCAGTACCGACAGAGAGCTAAGTACGCCTCCATGTTACTCTGTAACCAGGAAATACTAACCTGCACATATTTCATTTTTCATCAACGCAGTTAACATACGTAGATATATTGTCAATATTTAACAATATTAAAAAATTACCTCCGCGTACTGCTCCTCTATCAAGTACGAGTCGGAGTCCTTCCTAAATACACCCCTTTACTGCTCCTGCTCCTGCTCCCGGGGGTGTCGCTTGTAGTACGCGTTGACAGCCTGAATCCGGGCGTACAACAACGTCGCCGTCGTGAGCTTCTGAGCATTGTAATGGAACACGCGTCTCGCGTGGTCCTCCATGCCTGGTTCCTCTACTTGGTGCCTCAGCTTTAAGCAAACAAATATTTAAGTGATATTAATTAACAATTCAAATGAGTTGAAAAATGAAACAGTTAAACTTACCATAAAATCGTGTCACACGGCTCCCTGAACCGTGTCGTGGACTGGGTGAGAGACACGAGCGTAGTCATCCCACGACAGGGCAGAAAAACCGTTAATCACACCGGGGTAGTGCAACTTCAAGATAGCACCCAGGACATTGTTAACCTGCCTGTGTGGTGCTTCTCGGCCCCTGTGAACGAAAAGTCGTACCAACATCTACAAAATATATTAAACCATTAAGTAAAGGAAGACAATATCTAATATTTAATATGCTATATATAATATTTACCTGTCTCCAGCAAGGCGGATCGTGGTCCGCTGAGTAGTAATCGGAGGAGGAGCCGCAAAGTGGGTCCTCCTCGTTCATCGCCTCTACTGCGACGCTGCCGCGTCCTGTGACCCTGAAGGCTCTACGGAACCACCAGAGTCTCCAGGAAGGCTAGTGGTAGCCGGCTGCACAGGGAGGCTAGCGCTAGCCGGCTCTGAAGGGAGGCTAGCGCTAGAGGGCTCCTGTAGTGGCCCCCTAGCCTCTGAGTCAGGCTCCTATAGCGGCCCCCTAGCCTCTGACTCTGACTCTGACTCAGAAGTCTCTGAGTCAGACTGCACAAAAGGAAAAGATTGACAATAAATAATTAATAACAACTACAATTTAAAAAATAACTTTATTATAACTAAAATTTACCCCAGTTCGCTGAAAGCACACGACAACTGAGGGTGGAGCGTGTGCCAGAAAGAGGGAACGTCGGCTAGAAAGGAACGAGGTCCCTGAGCAAGGGTCTCGTGGCGGCTCAAACCCTCTCACTGGCTTCCCCTTCCCCTTCCCGTTCCCCTTTGACGACATCCTGTTGCAAGGAATAAATGATTAATATGCAAAGATAATATACAAAATTAATATTAAATTAGTGAATAAAACATTACTTCAAAATTCATCAACATCACAATCATGCACCCTACTCCTTAAACCAGCCCATCGATCTTCTTCTTCCGCATATCGTTTTCGTTTGTGCAAATTAGTAGGTTCGACTATGTCATCGATATCTTCAGTTTCCGATTCTGATTCTGTTTCTGCTTCTGTGCAAGCCTCGATATCTTGAGCGTCTCCAACTAAGTCAATGAGTCCTACACCAGGCTCGACTGAGAAGGAGTCTGGCAACTCTTCCTCTTGGTAGACACAATCAACCTCAGCTTCGTCGTGGTAATAATCATCTCCTGGAGCGTATAACCGCTCACGAGGATTCACCTTATGTACCACCCACCAAGCTTTGAATTTATTGCATGGATAAGGTAGATAGTACACTTGCTCTACTTGGTGTGCAAGAACTAATGAATCGAATCCTTTCAACCGTTCCTTGTGTTTTAATTCGACCATGCCAAATTCGTTTACTCGAATTCCATGAATGGAATCAAACAATTCACAGTCAAATAATACCGCTCGAATTGGCTTGTTTGCGACAAAAGTGAATTCAAGGATTTTTTTAATAATCCTGTAGTATTGCGTTTCATGATCTTGCGAATCGATTGCCCTCATCACAACTCCGGTATTACATGTTGCTGCAAGAGGACGAAGAGATTCAAATTGAGTTGTACGGAATCGAAAGCCGTTGACGTCATACCGACCATAGCTTCTAACATTAACCACTCTACGGGATAGTTGTCGCAAATCTTCATGGACATTGGCATCTTTATGGCACTGTCCAAGATATGAAGTTATTAGAAAACGTAAGCATTCTTAAGTTATAAGAAAACGTTGTTAACGTTGATTAGTTATTGAGAAAACGTTACATGATCTCGAAACCAGGAGAGAAAATTAGATCCCCCGTTTATTCCTTCCCGTCGAATATGTTCTATTTGCTTGCTCGTGGGTTGATGTCAATGTCTCCAATTTTGCTTGTCGAACATACTACACGACAAAGATAACCTTTTAGAATACATGTGTCAGAAAAGATGGTGAAAATCATAAGTGTAGGAGAAAAACTTACTTGAAATATTCATTCATTTCTTCCATATTAGCGTACATGTAGAAGAATGCAACACGCCTTTCTTTTTCGCTAACATCGTACGAAGTGTAACTACCAACAGTAGTGCCTCTTGTTGCAAAAATGGAGAGATCACTACAAGGAGTTTGCTCATCTATATTGTACCGCATTACCAAAGTATTAACATTGTTTTCCTCTACAAAGTAAACACTTGAGAAGTATCCTACTTCCTTAAGAGTAAAAGCTTCGGCGATGCAACCTTAAACCCTTGCCCTGTTACCAACTATTGGTTTCAGATATCTAAGTGATCTTTCAATATGATACATCCACCTATATTGCACGGGACCGCCCACTTTCGCTTCAAATGGAAGATGAATTAAGAGATGTTGCATTGGATTGAAAAATCCTGGAGGAAATTTTTTTTCCATCTTACACGAAAGTACCGGAACCTCCTTTTCCAATTTAGTCATCATCTCTGGCGTGATTTCTTTAGCACGGAGTTGCCTATAGAAGTGGCTAAGCTCGGCTAACACCTTCCACATTGCATCATCAAAATAGCCTCGAAACATAACAGGCAGAAGTCTTTCCATGATTATGTGATAATCATGACTCTTCAACCCAATGAGCTTTCCCGTTTTCACATTCACGGCTCGTCTCAGACTAGCTGCATAACCATCTGGGAATTTCAACCTTTGCAACCATTCTAGAACTTCTTTTTTTTTTTCTTTAGGTCGAAGACAGAAAGGAGCACGTGGTTTACCACCATTTTCAGAGAGCTCAAGAGTTTGACGGTTACAAAGCTCGGCAAGATCATTTCGAGCCTTTAAATTGTCTTTTGTTTTGCCCGTCATGTCCATGCATGTGCTTATGATACATTCGGCCATGTTACGCTCTTGATGCATAACATCAATGTTGTGCCTTAGAATCAACGACTTCACATACGGTAACTCCCAAAGTCCACATATGTGAGTCCAATTGTGATTGTCTCCGTAACCTTCAAAATATCCAGGACGACCTTCATATGGCACCAATTTGTCCAACGTATCAGATATTTCTGACCCATTAAGACGTTTCGATGGTCCTTTAATGACAACAGTGTTCTTTCTGAAGACATTCCTCTGTTGTCTAAATAAGTGATTCAGAGGCAGCCAACATCTATGACAATCGAAGTAAGATATCTTGCCTCCATGGGTAAGTCGAAAGCAATCGGTATCCGAGGCACATATCGGACACGTCAACCGACCATGAGTGCTCCATCCAGAAAACATGCCGTATGCCGGAAAATCATGAACGTACCGCAAGTAAGCAGCTCGGAGGTTGAATTTCTGTTTCTTGTAACAGTCGTACGCTTTGACTCCTGTCCACAACATTTTCAACTCTTCGATCAACGGTTTCAACATCACGTTGAGACATGACCTAGGATGATCTGGCCCAGGTACAATGAGGCTAAGAAACATAAACTCATTCTTCATGCAAAAAGTCGGTGGAAGATTGTACGGAATGACAAAGACGGGCCAACAGGAGTATGGTGCGGCGTTTGTGCTAAACGGCGTGAACCCATCTATCGCCAACCCGATGCGAACATTTCTCCCTTCACGAGCGAATTCTGGGTCGAACCGGTCCAGCGCCTTCCATGCCTCGCCATCGTACGGGTGCGTCATGACTCCATTGTCCTCATGCTCACCTTCTTTGTGCCATCTCATGTGTCTGGCCGTTTTTTTGAAAGGAACAGCCGCTTCAACCTCGGTATCACAGGTAAGTAACGAAGCTGCTTACGTGCGACTTCCGTCATCACAGTATTACCATCATTATTAACAACTTCGACAAATCTCGGTTTACCACATTTCAAACATTTGTTCTCATTGGCATGCTCTCTCCAGAAAAGCATGCAGTTGTCCGGACATACATCAATCTTTTTGTGCTTCATACCGAGACCGGAAAGAATTCTCTTCGAGTTGTACATATCCTTAGGCACTTTGTTGGGTTGTGGAAGGGCATCTTTGAACAAATCGATGAGCATGTTGTAACAATTGTTAGAAAAGAAGAACTTAGACTTAATTGCCATAAGTCTAGTCACAAAATTGAGGATTGACATTTTAGTGTGTCCATGCAGTGCCTCTTTTGAATCATTGAGACGTTTGAAGAACTCTTTAACTTCTACTGTTTGAGGATCTTCTGTAAGCTCTGGTCATATAGCTTCCAGCATCTCATCCATCATATCAACCTCTGTGACATCATCATTGTCTGCTTCCACTTCTTGTACAACTTGAGAAGCTGTCTCGCCGTGGAAGTTCTACAACTCATAATGTGACACGTAACCGTTTCGACACAAGTGCATCGTAAGTTCCACTTTCTCCAAAAACATTCCATTTTGACATTTCGTACATGGGCATCGCGCCTTATCGCTATTTGACAACGAAAAAGCTCGTTCCAAAAGCTTCTGTCTTGGCGTACCACTCATCTGAGTGACCACCAGTTTTGCTCTTCCAGCCAGTATAGATCCAAATGCGGTCTTCACCCATGTTTGACTCTGCAATTTAACGCGAAAGAAATTGTCGTTAATGTATTGTTATGTTATGTCACGACCCTACAACCTAGGCAGATAGATCCTAAACCCACCCAAGAGTGACCGAGTGGAGCGTGCTCATGACGAGACGCGTGATCCGGATTTGAACAAAATTTTGGCAGCATAACCCCGCTGTTCTCCACTGCATGCCCAAAAATGGTGCAGCAGAGAACAACAGGGTTACGCCACCGAAATATCGTCCAAATCCGGACCCGCGTCTCGTCACAAGCCACGCCCCCTCGGTCACTCCGAGGCTGTCCAAAAAGGGACAATTCCGAACCTGCACGTCTCACATGCCAATGGCATGTGAGATGTGCCGACCCGAAACGGGTAATTCAATGCTATAGGTTACGTTGCCCATTTTCATTTTGAAGTCATTTAAGAGAGAGGAAAGAACTAGAGAAAGAGTGAGAGGAAAGTTGGTCTTAGATGACAATTCCACAACGGCTTTAGGGTTAGCTGCTGTAAATAGATCAGAGATGAAACCACATCGTCGGGGTAAGCCATCCAAGCGCAGGTGCTTGCCATCATCACCGTCGTCGTTCGCCTTCGTGCCCGTCTACACGCATACTTTACCTTACCACTAAATGGGCCTTGTCGGGCCTTGTCAAGCCGGTCCGAAGCCCATTTATGTATATATAGCTCTTAAACACTCAAGCAATCAAAATTAAAATTGTAACCATAATTCAAAAAACTAATAAATTAAAATAAACCTAAACATAACAATTATCCATTGTAATTCATCAATTTATCAACTCAATTCTAACATCAGCAATTCAATTCAATTAAATTAAACCTAAACATAAGCAATTCAATTCTAACCATAATTCTAAGCATAACAAATAAGCATAAAAATTCATCAATTATAATTCATCAATTTATCGATTTAATTCTAACATAAGCATAGTAAACATTATTTGTGTATCTATATAATTTCTAATCAATTTTTAACATAAGCATAGCAATTCATCAATTTCTAACATAAGCATAGCAATTCACAATTTTCTATTAAGAGTAAACACTTGCAAATGCCTGTGCAATTCACAATTTTGCAAATTTTCAAGCAAATGCATGTGCAATAATTCAAAACAATGAGAGCAAGGGGAGAAATACTTGCAACGAAGATCGGCGGTGGGGTCAGGGGCGCAGGGGCAGCGGATGCCGTGGATGAGCCGGCGGCGGGGGCACAGGGGCAGCGACGGCGGGCCGACGGCGGGGCGGTGACGCGGCTCGGAATCGGGGCGGCGCCGCGGGGGTGGGGCCGCGGGCGGGAGCAGGGGCGGCAGCGAGGCGGCGACGGCGAGGCGGCGGGCCGACGGCGGGGCGGCGACAGCGGCGGCGGTTGGGAAAGCAAGCGGCGCGGGGAAATGAAACAGGCGCGCGTGCACGCGCGGCTCGTGCGGTTAGGTTAAATCCATACCTTACGTCGGTTGCGGTTACTTACGTCGGCCGACGTCAAGACCGACGTAAGTTAAGGTTAACTTATGTCGGGCTTTCAACTTACGTCGGCTACGGGCCACGGCCGACGTTAGTATCCGTTAATTGCTGTCGGTTATTTTACTTACATCGGCCATAGGAGAGAAGCCGACGTAATTTATTTAAGTTACGTCGGTTATCAGGCACTGACATAAGTTACTTAATTACGTTGGCTGGCCTATGTAAGTTACGGTGGCGGACGTATTTGTTGGCGTTTCCTGTAGTGTACAGTGGGATCTGCATGTCATTCATCAAAGACAAAGCATTCTATCTCTAAAAGGCAATCAAGCACCTGATACAAGATCTGGAGGCATGCTCCTCGAAGACGAGTGCTGCTACCAGCGGACGAAGGGACACCATCTACTTCTTCCATCGCCTAAGGTATAATCTTCACTATACTCCAGCGTCTTTGATCTGGACTCTTGCATCCACGTACCGAGGCAACGAGGTCATTGATCTGTTACGGCGGGGATGATGGGCATCGAGGAAGTGTGCACCCGCGACAATTGCATCTCGCTCGGGCAGGTGGCAGTGTGGCACCGTCGGCGGAGGTACTGAGGCACGCACCGAGGCGCGACATTGGCGTGTTGCTTGCACGGGTTGCTTCTGGTGTGACAGGTGTGTGTGCTTCGTTAGTGCTGACAGTAGAACCTTTGGGGCCGATGCTAGCTGCTTCAATTTTTTCGGGTTGACAATACACCACGTAAGAAATCTAAATAGAAGATAAAGATGGACGACGCGTTTAAATGCGGCGTCTCTCATAATGTTAAGTGAGACGAGCCCGCTTCATCGAGGATCTGACATAGCTCGGCTAAAAGTAAAAGGAGACACGTTAAAACAAACACCGTCTCAGTTAAATTGGTATCCGAGACACACTATCCTCTCTGAAAAAGCGGAAGACGAGCATAAAATACAGCGCGTCTCTTATGATCGAGGTCTTCCTCTCCTATGCTAAAAGAGAGATGCACTCTAATGGAAAGCGCGTCTCAGATTCCACACATCACCTTTAGCTTCGTGATTTTCTTCGTTTTGCTTCGGTTCACTGTTGATATCACACATCACTGAACTCAGAGCACATTCTCACTTGATACCTAAATATAATAAAATCTTCCTTATGATACCTGAGGAACACGATAAACACACCGCACATTTATTCATTTACACAGTTGAAGAACATACAAGATAATATTCAATCACATAGATAAACAAAGATAAAATTTATTCATTAACAATATTTACAAAACAGAAGCTACTAAAAACAACACAAAAAAACTAAATCCTACTCGTACTCCTACTCCTCGTCGTCCTCCTCCTCCTTCAGCGACGACACCGGCGTCAGTGCAACAGGAGCCTGGACCGACTGCTCCGGCTGCACCGGCAGTGCAATCCCGAAAACAAGGTTACTCTCCGTCGCCTCCACCAGGTTTTTGCGGCCCTCAGGGCCAAACACCTGGGCCATCGTCACGAACAGAATGATGAGACGATCGACCACTCCTGTGAGGGCGAAGAGGTAGTGGCCGATGGTACCCATTCCAGTAAACTGGAGAAGGATACCCAGACCCAAAGAACTCATGGTGCGAGACATATTGTTGTACGCCTCTTGCGCCATAAGGAGGCGCTGCTCGGTGTTGAACCTCTCAGGGGAGCTGCAGCACAGTTTCTTGCACGGTGGCTCCCTCGGAGGGCTTGGCGGCGGAAGGTCGACCATGGTGGTGGTGGGTCGTTGGGGCGGAGAAGACAAAGAAAAGAAGAGGATTCAAAGTGAGCGACACACTTGTGGAGAACTCACTGGTGATGGAGCGTCATAAATAAAGTCCACGCGGAGTCATCAAGGGAGCAGTTGGTTTCCCGCGCATTGATGGAATGATGGGACGCATCGATACCGCCTCGGGGAAATGAAAGGTCGCGCACGGACGTCGGACGCGTCTCTGCACCACGCCGCCAAAATTAAGTTCTCCGCAGACCTTGTGCTGCGCGTCTCTCTTTCGAGAATGGAAGACGCGCTTTAGATTAACGGTCGTCTCTCTTTGTTATAGCGCGTCTCACATTTATCTCTCTCGTCTCTTCGACAATGGAAGACACTCTTTAACTTAACGCGCGTCTCACATTTATCCACCTCGTCTCTTCTTCACCTCCGGTGATCCTTTATTACTAATCGACCAACGGTCCTTTACTAATCGACCAACTCCAGTGCGACCGCCTCCTCTGTTCGCCATCGCCGTTGTCGTCGTTGTCGCCGTCCTCATCGTCGTCATCGTAGTTGTCCTCATTGTCGCCGTCGTCCTCATCGTTGTCACTATTCATGACTGGTATCAGCTTGGCGTGTAGCCGACTGAAGGAGAAACACTTGGCGTGGCGCAAGAATCATCCCCATGTATGTACATATGGCACACCAGTCGTATTGTTGTATATATGTAGATCTGCAATGGACTAATGAACTTAACTTTAGTTTTGTTTTTCCGTCTACGTAGGGTTTCTCTACGAAGCCTGAATCAGGAGATTTATTGAAGCGGCAGTACATCGTCTCCGGTAAAGAAGGGGTAAGTCATGAAGAACAAGCACAATATGAGTTTAACCATCATCCTCGTATTGATGATTTTCCTTTGTAGACTGACTGAGAAGGTGGTTACTACCCCCTGACAATCTCCTTCTCAGAGGACTATCCATTGGTGCCTCCAAGATGCGCCTTTCCAAGTGGTTTCTTCCACACAAATGTCCATCGCTCAGGAGCACTTTGCATTGGGATTCTTGATCAAGAGACTGTAAGATAGACCTATTTTGCTCATGTAATTAGTAATTGTTTCCAAAATTATTTGAACTGGTTTCCTATGTTGCTTAAATTGATATTTCGTAGGGGTGGTGCATTGGTTTTACAATCAAAACTATACTACTTGAAGTTCAGCGTTTGCTGCATTAGCCAAATGCGATCGATGTTGAAAATGATTGCTATAATCTACTTATAAAGGTTAGACACTTTGTGTTAGTGACCAACGTAGGTTATTCATTCCTCCTTCCACATTTGTTAATTTAAAGAATGTCAATATTTTCAGTATCCATGGCAATATAAGAGATATGTTCGGGAGCAAGCTGGATGGTACAGTTTAGATTGATCAATGGGAGCTTTAGGAATATGTTTATATTCGAAATTAGTTTAGAGGGCACACAATGTATGAACTCTAAAATTCATTGAGTTACAAATTATCGCTGAATTGCAATGTCATTGCGTTTGTTTATCCCTGCAACGGCTCACGATGTCGTTCGAGTGGCAATATAAAGAGTGCATGAGAGACGAACTTTAGAAAGGTGCGTCTCAGATACTTGAGATCCGGCAAAAGGGAGACGGGCCTTACTCGGGCTCGTCTCTGACTTGTTCCGAAGATCTTTTGTCCCACCTCGTAAAGCTGAGCATGTTGCAACGATTGCATTGCGCACAGTTGCCAGTTGGAAACGCTAGAATGTCCTGTATGTTGTTATGGCTTTAGCACAACATGGCGCATCTAGGGCAGTCCAGCGTTTCTGGGGCCACAAAATAATGCGAGACGAGCCTTATGTTGAGCGCGTCTCCGATTCATGCCAAAGATTTTTGTCCCACTCAGAAAGCTGTGCGCGTTGCAACGATCATATAAGTCATTTCACACAGTTACCAGTTGGACATGCTCGGATGCCAAAGATGTTGTTCCTGGCTCAAGCACACCGTGGCGCATCTTTGACATACGGCATGCCCATTCGACCACAAAATAATGTGAGATGCGTGTTATATATGTCTGTCTCCAATTTTTGACCCAATTTTAGCTCTCGCGTGGTCTCTGGTAAAAATTTTCGCGCAAAACTTACTCGCGCTCCCTTGACCAAAGGTAGACGCTGAAATAAGAGACGGGTGTTAAGAGGCTCGTCTCCAGTTTTGCTATTTTTATCTCTCGTGCGCTCTCTACCAACACTTGGCAAAAATTTTTAGCTCTCGCGCGCTCTCTCGACCTAGAAACCGCAGCTCCTGAGCATGCCGCCACCGTCCCTCTTCCTTAACTCGCTCTTCATCAGTTTTGCACTGCCGCTGTCGACCACGATCTTCGTCAACAAAGAGTTGAGCACGCTGGAGCACGCCGCTCATCCCCTATCCCCAGAGCACACCGTCGCCTCGACCCCGACCTTGATAATCGGTATGAGCACGCCACCGCCTTCACATAAGTGGAAATGTTCTCCCTATCCTTGGAGCACGTCTGCCTGCTATCATCAGAGAGTTGAGGAACCACCGCTCCGGCGCCTCCTCTAGCTTATCCTGGAGCACGCCGCCGCCTCGTCCCCTGTCCCCGGAGCACGCCGCCGCCTCGACCCTACCCTCAGAGCGTGCATTTTAGTGATTTTATTGAATTTGAGGATGTCCAATGAAAGCTCATCGTTAATGAAGTTGATCCAAAGGAAGAATTTTCATTACGATATACATTCATATTCCTTGTTTATGTCCAATGCAGAAGTAATGTATTTGTTTTGACTATCAATGTATATAATGAATTCTAATTCACAAACCGTTGAAATTGCAGGAACTTTGGTTGACACTAGCATTTGCCATCCCAGTGAGTTTGATTTCTACCTGAAATCAAGGTACCTATGCTGGAATCAAGCTATAAATGCATCAGTGGAATTTAAATTGTTTGTTTTTTCAGGAGACAAGCACACTAGCTCACTACCATGTCCTTTACCATGACAACAATTTCTCTGCTGATGCTTTGCAGATACTCACCAACTGCTTGTGCTACAAGTAAGCTCGATTCTCCATTCACTAACAATTATTTGCTACCTTATGTGACTGGTTAAGTGAATGTGACTGCAATTTGATAATATTTTATATGATTTCATTGATTTTATTGAATTTGAGGATGTCTCGGTCAGAGCATTAGAGGCTATGAAGGCTCATCGTAAATGAAGTCATTGATCGAGAGAATTTTCATTACGGTATACAGGATTAGATGATGACAGTTATGATGTGTGTAATTAGTTACATTGTAATCAGGATGAACAATCTTTGTTGTATAATTAGTATACTTGATAACCACGATTGATACTTTATTAATATTTGATTGGTCAATATAATTTAACGTGTGATATTTTTGGCTATACATATGTTCATGAACAATATGAACCATATGTTGTTGACACTGTTAATATTGCTGCCAAATCTTGGCTAGCTCCAGGATGCAGCCGACAATCAGGATAATCAGGGGTGGGGGACACCTAATAGGAGACCCTGCCTGTAAACAGTCCGCAATGAGATATATCTGAGAGCGTCTCAGATAACCTACATAAATAAGACAAGCTTCCATAAAGCCTATCTCAGATAAGTTAATAAATCTACGACACGTTACAATATAGAACGTCTCGGATCAGCCAATATATCTGAAAGTGCATCTAGGAATCCCTTGTGGGTTTTGGTTGATTTATGACAAGCAAATGAGATCCTAACCACTTTGTTGAGATGAGCACAGATTCTAATGAGAAAATGAGCAAAGTACCAAAAAGAAAGGAGAATGAGAAGCAATGCGGAAAAGAGCTCAAGAAACAAGTGTAGTAGATCATTGTGTATGGAGTGTGTTAAGGAAACACACCCCAAGAGCTCAAGCACAAATAATCTCACACATTGCACAAAACTATACAGGACCAGACTAGTCCGACTTACACCGGACTAGTCCGGTATCTTTCTGCACAAGATCGGACAAGTCCTCACAATGCGGACTTGTCCTCACAGTCCAGTTTTTCACTGACTGGACTAGTCCAATATCACCACGGACTAGTCCGATATTTCTCTGACTAGAATCGGACTAGTCCTCCCAAGTGCGGGCTAGTCCCCAAACGCTTCACAAGTTGCATAAAATCGGACAAGTCCGATAACACAACGGACTAGTATGATATCTTTCTGATTTCAATCGGACAAGTCCGATATTATCATGGACTAGTCTGAAAACCCTCTGATCTAAATCAGACAAGTCCTCCAAGTGCGGACCTATCCCAAAATTCACTTGGGTTTCACTTATCCGAACAAGTCCGATATTCATCGGACTAGTCCGTAGATTTCCAGAATCAAAATCGGACAAGTCCGATACTTCGGGACACCTAGGGATTGCTACACGCAGCACACCGGACTAGTCCGATGTCCACCACGGACTAGTCCGATCTTTTAACCCTAACGGTAACTTTTGGGAACCCCATATAAATAGGTGTACACGACCCATCTTTCAACTCTCTCGACCCCCTGCGCTGTCACACCTTCCAAGAGCCTAGAAAACACCTCTCTCCACGAAATCAAACACAAGAAATATCAATCCCTTGAAGATACACTTTGGATCATTGGAGAGACATGGTTCATCACTCATTGAGCTCTTGGTTTGATTCCCTAACACACTCCTGTGGTTTTTATTGTGATCTTAAGAGTGTATTATTGGTGGTGTTCATATTGTAATCTTGGGGATCCCTCAACGTGTGAGAAGGCCCCTTGAATATGGTTATTTTCCCTTTGTGATTAGTGAAGAGGATTGGCCTCTGTGACGATCCGACGAGGGTAGGATTGGAGAAGACCCGATCCTTTTGTGGACTCCTCAACGTGGACGTAGGTTGCCTCTGTGGGAACCGAACCACGGGATAAAGTCATTGTGTTCTTTCTTTGTGCCCATTGTTCTTACACTTCTCATCAATCTAGGATTTCAATCAATCTTTTTCACTTTACGTTGAAATATTGAATATAAGATTAACTTGTGGTACATCCTGGTTCATAGTAGTGTGACACTTCAATTACAAGTATATTTCCGCTGCATACATCATAGGATCAAGATAATCAAGCAAATTTGATCAATCTAGTCGGTACACACCAGCTAGTCCGCACTCGACCGGACTAGTCCGATATCTCGAGATTTGATCTGTTTTTAAGTGTTGCAGGTTCCGACAAAATTCAAAAAGGCATATTCACCCCCCCTCTAGGCCACATTCAATATCTGTGACGCGCTTCATAAGGTCCTATCACGCATGTATGCTGATAGACGACGCGCCACAGGCGTCTCCAATGACCCCGGAAAGAACGTCTGTTATGACACAAAGAAAGGAGACATGCTTCTTTTAAGCTTGTCTCGCACCTAATCTGATCGGGGACGCGCCTTGCAGCCTGTCTCTGATGACAACGTAATGCGAGACGCAACGATGGAGACGTACAGTTTGTTCGTCTCCCTTCTTTCGGGCACGTCTCTTATGAGCCTTTCTTACGTAGTGATAATATCCTGTTTCTGTTGAATTCCCTACTTTTACAGATTGAGAAGATTGTCATGTTTCTGTTGCATTCTCCATTTTTTATTGAGAAGAGTCTTGTATGAAGAGTTTGTTAGAAATAGAAGACAATTTACTGAATAATTATGGGAAAACATATGAATCTGGAAGCGTTGAACATCGACAGATAGACGAGACAAGAATATTGACGTAGTAGAGGAACCACTTTAGATGTTGCTGCAGATCTGACTTGCAGTAGACGTTAATGGCGATGTTAGGCAGCAGTGCGCGATCTCGGCGGTAGACGACCTGTGATGAAGAACGCGAGCATCTACACAGAGTGCTTTCTAAAAACCTTATTCGCTCTCTCCCAGTGTAGGATCGCAAGGGCGAGCGGTTCTGGAGACCTGTTCTCCTGATCGTCGGTGCACGTTGGCGCTCGAGATGGAGTGGACTATGTTGGCGGCGCAAGGAACTCAAACGTGGGATTGATCTTATCTAATCGTGGGATACCCTCCTCTGTTGCGCACGCTCGCTATTTATTGAGTCATGCGGAGCCGGCCCGGTTGTGACCCAGAAGACCCGCATCCGATCTGACTTAGTAGTCGTAGACGCGCCCGTCTCTGACTATTCCAACTTGAAAGCTCAATATTCGGAAGCCCAAAATCCCAATTAAATTTTCTACAAAAATGTAAAAGTTGGGCTCAGCTCGAGACTTGAATTCACACAAACACACATGCGCGCGTGTGCAGGGCAGGGCAGGGCGAAACGAGACGAGTGAGGAGGAGAAGGAGCGTGCATGGGCCACCCCTCTCCTCTCTGCTTCTCTTTCACTTAGTGAGCTAAAGAACAACTCTTATATTAGAGGTTGTTCCCCTCCAACTTTCCATATGAGACTAAACTCTTAGAATCACCCTCTCTTACCCTAATGATCATTTGAGATTTTTCTAAGAATTATTGCAAAAATTATATTGGGTCAATCCCATTTATTCCAACAATCACTCATCAGATCTCAAAGCCTTTAGAATAGAGGTCATTTTTATTCCTTTTTTGATATATTAGTGTTTCAGCAGAGACTATTAAGTTGAACTTTTGCGTAGATCTTTAAGTTACATCAGTTCACAACTTTGACAATGGACTATGCCTTGAACTGCAAGTTTTGTGCGAACTGAGTTCACTCAAAGATCATTACTAGTACTTGACTACTAGTAGCCTACCCCGTAGGTCGAGCATATGCGTCGTACTACATGTATTCTTCATGAGCTTTCTAGAGATCACCTAAATCTCACAGACTGCGACGTTAGACAGTCGGAGCTCATCTAGGTGTGTTTCTTTTTATATTACTCTGTAGGACAACATCTTTGCTACACAGAGCTAACAAAAACACATTAACATAAATGCCAACCTGCTTTACAGTTTGTTAGTACAGTGTGCATCTTCACATAGAGAGGGTCTAAATGGAGTACTCTCCTCAGTGAACCATTAGCTTGTTTTCTCCATATCCTAATTCACAGGATCTCCGATCATATAAGATGGGTTACCACTATGGTGCCACATCCACGGGTCTCAAACCCATCTCCCTCAATTCACTTTCTATTACATTATATGATAGACCCTTCGTAAAAGGATCTGTTATTTTTTATCTGTTTGTATGTACAAAACAGTAATAACTCCGGAGTTTCTTATTTTCCTGACAATTTTAAACTTCTCTTGATGATTTTGTGTTATCTTTAGAATTGGTCACTTTAGCAATCACCGTTTGATTGTCACAGTTCATAAAAATTGCCAGCAATGGTTTCTCAACCATAGACAAATCCAGCAAGAGCTCAAGCAACCAATCTTCCTTAGCAAAGTCTGTCTCAAAAGCAATGAGTTCTGCTTTCATGGTTGACCTCGTCAAATGGTATGTTTGCAAGATCTCCATGATATAGCACCACCAGCTAGAGTGGACACATATCCACTCGTGGCATATAGCTCATCAACATCAGAGATCCAGTTCGAATCACTATAACCCCCAGACATGGTTGGGTGCCCAGTATAGTAAATTTCATAACTCATTGTACCTCTCAAGTATCACATAACTCTTTCAAGTGCATGACAATGATCTATACGCGAGTTTGCCATGAACCTGGTCAGTTTGCTCACATCAAACATGATATCAGGACAGGTTGCACTTGCTAAGTACATTAGTGAACTGAGAATATTTAAGTTGATCTCATAGCTCTTTCTTGTTCTTTCTGAGTATGGGAGAAATCAGGCTATCCATAAACCGGTCCAGCTCAAGATTTTCTCAGTATAGTGGGATCGAGTTAAAGTAATCCCACTCTCATCCTTATTCATCTTAATATTCAAAATAACTAGATTTTCCATATGTTTCATATTAAAATTTTTTGATAAAAAAGACTTGACCTTAGAAATTATATTAATGCTCGTAAAAAAATGAGTATATCATACACGTACAAACATAATATAACGCTATTGCTCCCACCAATGGCGATTGAAACCGCACTGATCAGCCTAATTGATGACAAAACCTACAATCATCAAAGTACTATCAAACTTTTCATGTCATTGCTTAGGTGCTTGTTTCAGGCCATACAAGGATTTCAACAATTTGCACACCTTTATCTATTCACCTTTTACTACGAACCTATCAGGTTGTTCCATATAGATCTCCTCTCTAACACTCCATTAAGAAAAGTTGTCTTGACATCCATTTTATAAATTATTAGACCTTAAGACGCAATAAGAGAAAGTAGTACATGAATTGTCATAATTCTAGTGATAGGTGAATAGGTGTCAAAATAGTCTTCACCTTCCTTTTGAGTATAGCCCTTTGCAACTAGCCTCACCTTGTACTTCTCTTCAGCACCTTCAGGCCTGAGCTTCTTCTTGAACACCGACTTACAACCTAATGGTTTGCACTCGTACGGTCGTTCCGTTAACTTCCAACTTCCATTAGAAAGAATTGAGTCCATATCACTATGAACTGCCTCTTTCCATTCATCTACATCCGATGATGTATATGCCTCTGCTATGGATTTGGAAGCATCATCCACAAGGTACACTGTCGAAGTGTGGACAAGGACACTTCCCCCGGTACTACTAAGAAGTAGTCCGCGGAGGTTCGTATTTGGATGGGGCGCTAATCAAGATCAAGATCAAGAGGTGAACACAAAGGGATTTACATGGTTTTGGCTGTCTGAGCATAATATATACCCTACTCCACAGGGTGTGTGTTGATAGTATGAGTATGAGTGAGCTTGAGCTTGGATGTGTCAAATGACTTGTCCTTTCTATCGTGTAGCACAACCCTTTTATATGCCAAGGACTAGCCGTTACAGGGTGTCTGGCCCAACAGGTGGCCTCGGCTATAATCACTACCCTATACACGATCTATAGTGTTAAGGGTGGTTAATAGCGTGATAAAGTGTCTTAACAGCAGTGTTACCAGTCTTGATGGTCCCCTGATCGTGCGTCATTAATATAACATCGATGACATGTTAACCAGGTCTTGTAACAGACAGTTGATGGCCTTTGAATGTCTGTGTTGTTGGAGATCCTGCTGTCTCCCCGTTGCAGACTTAGGTTTGGCTAGGCGACACGTTGAAGCTCCGAAGCGTCTTTCTACTAGGGGGTAGGTCCGATGCTACTGGACAAGTGATACTGCTGGAGCTTCCCTGAGAAGGGAGGCAGATCCAGCTCTGTAGGTCACGTGGTAGCACTGGAGCTACCCAAACAAGGGAGGCAGGTCCAGCTCTTCTAGACACGTGGCAACACCAGAGCCACCCTATGGATGGAGGTAGATTTGATACTACGGGGTGCATATCTCCTTCAGACGTTCGCCACCTGGATATAGGAACTCCATGACTTTATTTACAGTACCAAGGGGTACCCGGTACGCAGGGTACCGACAGTGGCCCCCAGGTCCACCTTAGGGAGAGGTTATGCTACTGGAGGTGGATCCATCATCGATTCCCACATTACTGCTGCAAAGTCTTTTCCTGGGCGGTTGAAGCAACAACACAAAGTTATGCCATTTGCCACGTGGCACTTCTTGGTATGATGAGTGGGATCCTGTCATGTGGATCTCACGCAATTGAAGACCGCCAGTTCTAAATAAGAAGTTCATATCGGTTCACAGTGTAATCTTTGTAGCCCTGTTAGGCTGCCGCCCTCGGGCTTCCAACTTCTCGTCATGACAACGATTCGCCTGGTGCAAGTTTTTAACAAAGTGGAGCTGGGCCCCCTTGTCATTGACGAGGTTATTCATGCTTCGGGTCCAGATGTAGTTTCCATCCAAGCATTGCAGAGGCTTACTAAAGGGAGAAAGTCTGCACGGGAAGAGAACTCTTTACGCTTTCATTTGATCTTGCGCTTAGAGTCCTCCACCCTTGCATCACTTTTCCCACTTCTACTCCACTTTGTGGCAATGAAGTTAGGACTTCCTCACTGCAGGATCAAGAACGATGGCGAGTTTTTCAGAGTCCGCACCTACATGGGGTGGTCGAGTGACTACTTCAAGAACTTGATTCGCTTCGGCAAGATTAAGAAGGAAAGTGCCGGCGAGATCATGTACTTCTCGGCATTCGCCATGGTGGGGCTCATCTCGCCATTCTCCAGCTTCTTGTTGATGTTGTTGGACTTCTACGATTTGCAGCTCCACCACCTCGGCCCCCACTCCTTGCTGGTGGTGACTTTCATCCATTTTTTGAGATGTGGGTGGGTGTGCCGCCCTGTGTCGAGCTCTTCCGGACCTTCTTCACGGTTCACACAACCGGAAAAGGAAACAAGTTCATTGGCTTCTACTACTTCGTGAACCGCAAGAATTCACCCTTCAAGTACTTGAAAACTTTTCCTTCCGGGATGTGGGACGGCTGGAAGAAGGATTGGATGATCATCAGGGTGGATGGCCATGACAAGTTGGAGCTGCCTGACGACCTTCCCACCACCGACACCGAAAACTAGGAAGTGCTCCTGAAGCTGACGGGAGAGTACAACCCAATTTTGTCATGGATTCGGAGTTGCGTGGAGGGAGGGGTGACCCCTCTGATGGTGATTGCAAACTTCCTCAACAACTATTGGGCTCCGCTGGAGAATAGGGAATGGCCTACATGGGCATTCAGTAGAGAAATGGATCCATACCAGATTGATGTTGGTCTCGGGTCAAACTTAGATGAAAAGGCTTTGAAGCTTCATCTCGAAAAGTTGCACCACGGAGCCATCAATCCCAATGAACGTTCACCTCCAGCGGTGTTCCTACCCCTGAATATAGTTCCGAAGTTCAGGAGAGAGCTGCAGAAGAAGATGCATGTGTTTGATGACTTGGGCATTGTGGAAAGGCGTAGGAGCACTCCGCCAGCAGGGATTTCAATCCCCGGAGCTTCAGAGGGCATGAATCCTGTAGCTTCAAGCTAGAAGAAACCCGACTCAAGTTAGGGTAAGGGCAAAAATCCCGTTGAAACCTCCACCCAGAATAGAAAGCTAGCGCAATCTGACAGCAGTTACGTCAGATCGACTTCGACGCAAATGGTGCCTTCGCCTCGGCCAAGCCTCATGTCCATGCTGGTTGTGCCTTCAGCTTCGACAAGTCCATCTCTGACAGCAAGATCATCTTCGGATCCATCGCCTGTAGTGGGTGCTAGTTCTGGCAAGTCAACTTCAGTCCCGACGCCGGCTATGGGATCCATGTTTGGAGTCCCTTCTCAAACTAGAGAGGTCTCGGCTGAGGCGACGCCTGTGGCTGCTTCAAACTCTAAGATGAAGTTCGGAGCTTTTGCCTCACCGGTGATGGTGGGTTCTGGCTCCGGTCGTCCCAAAAAGAAGATCCGTGCTGACTGGAGTGGCAATGTCCCTGGATAAGGGCCGACTCTTCACTTTGTGTCTTGATTTTGTTTCTTGTTTTTTCTTGAATTGTCTATCATCTGATTCTAGAGTATCGATAGGAGCTTCTGCTCCAGCACCAGCACCAGCAAGCGCCTCGGCCACAAAGACCGCACCATCCCAAGCGCCTCAGCCACAAATACCACACCATCCGAAGCTTCTGATGTTGTAACAGCTCCTCCGGTGGTTAAGGCAGTCGACTCCATAGCTCCGGTGCCTAATAGCACTAAGACTGCCTCAGTACCCACGGTCGAAGAAGAAGTCGCGGTTGCTCCGGAGCAAGCTTCAACCGCCCTGGAGTCAGCACCGAAGGTACTGTCACTAGTGCCAGAGACTTCGGAAGCTGCGGTTGAAACTCCGACACCTGCTCCGGAGGTGACAAAGTTAGTGGCGGAAGATCCAATGGCGGGACCTTCTTTGTCTGCACCGATGGCTGAAGATCCGGCTGCGGGACCCTTCTCATCCACGCCTCAGGTAGAAGATCTGGCTGCAGGATCTTCCTCTTTTGCATCGAAGATAGATGAACTTCTGGAGATCAGCCTCGCTGATGTCGAGCTGTTGGAGTCCATGCTAGTGCCATGGGCTCCGACGACTATTTTGGAAGACCCAGAGGAATTGGAGGACAGACCCGAAGGAGGCCCAGAGCCAATGCCTCTGGCGTTGTCGATTGACAATGCCTTCTCAAGCCTCTGCCAGGTCCACCTCGCCTTCAACTACGAGCACAAGTCTCTTGAAGAAGAGTGCGCCATGCTGGGGCGTTGGTGCCAAAAGCTGTACTTCGAGATGAAGCTGACGTAGTCCCGGCTTGTGAACCAAAAGGAGTGGGTGGCAGCGGAGAAGGCTTGGCAGTCACGCCTGAACAAGGCGCTGGATGAACAAGAGGCCTCTATAAAGTCTCTCGATAAGAAGACTCAAGAGATCTACGAGCATGCTCAGAGGGCCAGAAGTGGCCAAAAGCCGCTCGGAGAGTCTCAATATTGTGAGGGAACAACTCCTCAAACGTCAAGACAAATTGGATAATAAGGAGGATGAACTCCAAAAAAGAGAAGATGAGATCAAGAAGAGGGAGGATGAACTCTCTCATAAGCTGGCACGCGGCGAGCAGGACTTGGCTGACCGCGTGGAAGAACTCAAGTCCTGGTGCGAACAAGAGAAGCATCGAGTGTGGCTGGCAGGGGAAAAAGTCAGCAAAAAGAGAAAGTGTTTTCTCTGCTGGGGAGGATATGGTGAAGGCGAAGGAGAAGGACCATGCAAAAAGATGAGGCCGCATTCACCTCCGAGAGAAGAATATTGCCGACCAAGAGAAGTTGTTGGCTGAATGGATCCAGCAGCACGCCAAGGAGATCGAGCGTTTCTTGAAGAATGGTTCTGCGGAGCTCTCCTCTGCAAGGAGGTCAAATTGAGTCCCAACAGGCCTGGGACTTCCTCGGGTGGGCGAATGAAGCTTTGGTACCTTTTGGATTTAGTCCGGTCCGGCGGCCGATCTGGAGCCAAAGATGGACAAGGCCCTGGTGGTGCTTAACTCCGCAAGCACTAAGATGGAGGCTCTGGGAGATGTGGTCGTCCACGATCGAGACTGAAGGAAAATATTTGTCTAAGAACATCGTAGAGTATGTGCTAACGTGCTTCCGAAGTCGAGACTCCTTGATGTCTCTAGCTCCGGTGTTCGAAGGACTTATCACCGAGGAGGAGGAAGCTGCTAAGGCTAGCATCCAAGAAGCTGCCGAGAAAGTTGCTTCATTCTTCGTGAGGAACTCTAGTAGCTAGGACCTTTCTTTCCGTACATTCACCTTGTAAATCTCCAATTTTGAATGAATGAAATCCTTTCAAATTCCATTTTTGTCTTCATTACATTGCCCTTTATCTTGCTGGCCCCTGGTGGATATGTTCAATTGATTGAGGATATCTACCATGAGGATTTTGACAATGTCTTGAAAACTTGATTGCTCCAAACTCATAGCTTGCATGATAGCTCCAAGGTCCGATTCTTGCTTCCGAAATCTCCAAGGAACCTTTGTTACACCGACATCGGGTCCCCTGGGAGTTGTCGGAGCTTAGATTCTTCGATGACACCCACTGTTTAACACATAAAACGTCGACGGTGGGCCTCATAGGGGTTGTCAGAGCTCAGTTGTTCGCATAAAATGTCAAAGGCGGCCCCCCTAGGAGTTGTTAGAACTTTTTCACTTCGACGGTGCCCACTGTTAACATGTAAAACGTCGATGTCGGTGCCACTAGAGGTTGTCGAAGCTTTTTCGCTTTGACGGTGCCCACTGTCAACGCGTAAAACGTCAACGGCGAGCCCTCTGGGAGTTGTCAGAGCTTGTTCACTTCAACAGTGCCCACTAACAATGCATAAAACATCGATGGCCGGCCACCTGGGGGTTGTCAGAGCTTGTTCGCTTCGACGGCACCAACTGTCAACGCGTAAAACATTGATGGCGGGCCCCCTGTGAGTTGTTGGAGCTTGTCTGCTTAACCGACGCCCACTGTAAATGTGTAAAACATCAACGACGGGCCCTCTGGGAGTTGTTGGAGCTTGTTCACTTCGACGGCGGCCACTATAAACGCGTACAATGTCGATGGCGGGCCCCCTAGGGGGTTGTCAAAGCTTGTTCGCTTTGATGGCGCCCACTGTCAATGCGTAAAATGTCGACAATGGGCCCCCTGAGAGTTGTTGGAGCTTGTTTGCTTCGACGACGCCCACTGTCAATGCGTAAAATGCCGATGGCGGGCCCCCTGGGGGCGGTCGCAGCTTTGTAGCTTCGACAACATCCACCATTGCCATGTAGAGTGTCGTCAATTATTCATTTTTCCTGCACATGAGAGACAAGAAAATCAGTAAAATTCGTCCTCTTGTCTATAGCTTATTTGCGGCTTATTATCCATTTTTGAATTTTAGATCCTAACAAAGTCATTCTGACAACATAAGTATACAGATTAAACTTCCTTAGACCAAAATGCTTTCTGGACCCGCCTTACTAAGACCCACCAGAATAGGTAGAGTGGTGTACGTAGGGTACTGGATCAGGCTAAGTCAATAGCGCACTCCGAACCTGTCTTTGGCTTTGGTTTTTAGGCGAGTAGGCCATCTAGCAATATTAAGATCCGATAGAAGATTACCAATAAAACTTATATATCACATGAATCTCTAGGACTAAATTTCAAATGAATTGCACAACTTTGCTATTGACAAGAAGGTATAAGATGATAAAAATAATGAGCTTGCACAAAATTAATGCATGTAGAGTCTTCTTGCACAAATGTATTTCATTATAGATCCGAATAACAGGGGAGACAAGGACACACTTAAAGTACATGACAAAGTTAAATGTGCTATTCATCTTGTACTAACCCAGGGAAGGTAAAGACATACCTAAAGTACAGGACCAAGTTAATTGTGCTTTTGATCTAAGACCAACCCGACTCTGTTCATAGACTCTATGAAATACATTTTACACAAATACAGAATCACCTCCGTGTAACTAAGTGTAGAACGTAAGAAGGTGCTCAATATTCCATGGATTGGGAAGTGGCATCCCATCCTCTGTTGTCAAGTGGACGTATCCGAGACGGGAAACATTTATTACTCGAAATGGACCATCCCAGCTGGGGGAAAGTTTGTTTATCCCTTCCCGAGTAAGTATTCGCCGTAGCACCAGATCGCCTTCCTCTAACTGCCGGTTGCACAGATACCTTTGATGATAGCGCTGGAGCGCCTGGCGGTAGCGTGCCTTACGGACAACTGTTGGCACCTTGCCTCGTCGACGAGGCCACTACAGGAATCGGGCAAAAGACCGTCGGCCATATAGGCATCGGTAACCCAAAGAAACCGACACATTTAATGTATATACGTCGGTAAACCGATGTTCATAGTCGACGACTTAGATTCGATGTTTTTAACTGGTATGTATGTCGGGGCCGACGCCTTTATTGATTAAAGCTCTCAATTTACAGCACTGACGCATTTAAAAGATGAAGATGTCAGTGGCAAACCCAACGCCTTTATAGCGCGTAAGAGTGTTAGCCTCAGGCCAAAGTCGACGCCTTTAATTCAACTAAGATCGTCGGCCAGGCTGTCGACCGACGCCTTTAAGGCGGATAAGAACGTCGGCCGTGGGCCCTAGCCGACGCCTTTAAGCCCCTTAAGACCATCGGCCCAACACCAAACCGACGCCTACAATGGGCCTTTTTTTTAAATAACCGCCCATTTTGCTCCCCGCCTGGGTGTGCAGCCTCCGGGACCCATAGCTCCAGTGACAATCAGAACACAGCAGAACAATTCAATACAAGTTCACACATATATAAACGAGCACAACACAAGTTCACACATATGTATATAAACGAGCACCACCAGTTCATCACAAAAGATCATGCTCAACACAAAATGGGAATGAAAACAAAGGTCATATGTTCACATAAAGTTCACAAAGTGGCAATGAAAACGACATTCACGCATTGTTGTTGGAACCTCCGCCACTCGCACCTCTCTCATTCAAATTCAGAAAATCATCACAACTTTGCAGATGATCGGAACCCTACAAGAAACAAGTACAAGTTACACTTTGCATTTATACTTATAATTCGAGTGTCTTAATCTCTCTAAAATGTGCTAATTGACTTATTTGTTACAAAACTCACAAATATGCTAATTTGACTCAAAGTCGCTAAGTATTATTCAAATTAACCTATGTTTTATGAGAAATAACGATTTAGGTCATACCGTTGCGGCTGGAATTGTTGATGGGTGAGTCTGTCCCGGATTAAAGGGCATCGGAGGTAGAACACCTAGATACGACTGCAATCCTGGAGCCAACAATGACATAAATCCCTGAGGTTGTGGAACAAATAGTTGACCACTCTCAGAACTCCATTACACATATGGCTAGAATTTTGTATTATAACTCAATGTAATAAGACATGCGGTGATACCTATGACGAGAAGCCAATATCTTGTCCTGGCTGCATTGGACGAGGCATACCACCTTGAGCGAAGAACTACAACGAGTAAAGATATTCAGTTAATTTAATTTAACACATATAGTAAAGAGTATTGTAATTTAAATAAAACAGACAAGTATACATGCGACATCATGTCAAACGAAAGTGGTTGTGGTGTGCCGAATGGAGAACCAGTGCTACCGTGACCCAAAAACTGCATCAAGTAAATTATTTGTGAGATCTTAAGTGAAACATTTTAAAATTGAATAAATAGCTCAATTGTTAAGATTACATGTTACCTGTGCTATATACAGATACTACATCTGTTGCTGTATCTATTGCTGCATCTGCATGTGCATCTCTATCTGGCGTTGCTGCTGTTGCTGTTGCAACTGCGTCTGCATCTCTTTCTGACTGCATCACAATTCTTCTCTTAATGCATCCGTCTCCACAGTAGACTGGGACCTACTAGAACTAGCACTGGAGTTCCGTCGCCTAACATAGGCCTCACGCTCCACATACTTGTCACCCAACCCAAGTCTACAAAAGATACAAGTGCGATAAATCGACATTCATTAACTTAGAAACATCATTATCTTTACACATACCTCCCAAGCGGTACACCTCCACGGGCTTCGTACGCCGCACCCACATCCAATGGCGCTCTTACATAATCTGCCTCATCTCCATGATTTTACATGAAGCACTCAACATATTTCACTTGCGAGGATACAATGAGTTCATGAGTAGATGTAATAAAAGATAAAATGACCTGGATAGATCATACTTACCACTTTTTGCGTTGCTGCCTCGTCACACAATTGCTCCGGGCGATTTGGGTCTAGACCTCTATGCCCCTTAAGGTAAACCTAAAAAAAGCTAGGAGTCATACCAGTTTCAGCATGCTGCAATAACAAAATTTGAAGTTTAATCAATACAATTATTTGAAGAATTTATACCATTATTTGTTCGATCCGTGCATGTCCATCCGACCCATAGTAATGCTTTACGGGCTTGCTCGTCCTTTTTTTTTTGTTTCTATCCAAAACTAACTTGAACTCCTCTGATGCCCAGTACTCACTTAACCATTCCCAAGCTTTCGGATTCACACATATCCAATCTATGTTGCTATTCAAGTACTCCTCCTTAGTTAGATGTACTTTGACTGCTTCATTTTTTGATATACGTGTCAACAACTTAGTCTTTTAGTACACAATCACAGCTTTGATCCGGGCATCAGAAAAGGAGTCCTTTGTGCGCCTTTTTGCTAACTCATAGAAAACAACTCTTGCATATGATTCACTCTCACCTTCCTACAAACGAAACACACCCTGCAATACAAACAACAATTTATGTCAATTAGAACAAGATGTAATTGTGAGACCTATGTGTGTTGAATACATTGGTTTTGATGATAAAAGTTCTGAAAAACTGCTAAAACACCTTTTTAGCAAGGTCCGACTCTAGCTCCGAGCTTCTGCAAGGTCCGACAATAGGTCCGACTTGCTTTGTCAAGGTCCAACATGATTTTTGGTAGCTCCGGTGAGCTTTGTTGTAACACCCTCATTTTCATGCATCATGCCCTACATGCACTCATATACATGTTTAACATTAGCCCACAACAAGAGGAATGAGTTTAAAATCGATTCGGAGCATTTAAAATTGATTTGGAGCAAAACCGCACTTAAAACGCAGGAAAGTGCGGACTAGTCCGATTTTACTAAGGACTAGTCCGATTTCTCTCTGACTAAAAACGGACTTGTCCGATTTTGTGCAGACTAGTCCGATATTCCATGAATCCTTGGAAATTTGCTAAGTCCCTGGACTTTTCCGGACTAGTCCGGTGTTCCAGCGGACTTGTCCGTTTTCGTTTCTGACTAAGATCGGACTTGTCCGATTTTGGCCAGACTTGTCTGATTTTCTCTCTGGACGACTTCGGACTAGTCCGGTCCTGTCCGGACTTGTCCGATATTTCGTGACTCCGAGATTGACCTTTTGTTTTACGACTTGTTTCTTGGATTTCACGTCAAGTGGGCCTAGGGACGTCGTGCCCAACTCTTTTAGAGCCCATGTGGGACTCTAAACCGTCCTCTACTCATCCCAAAACTCGAGATCCATCTAACCCTAGCCTCCACTCCTATATAAACAGCCCCACCCCTTGGTTTGACATCTATTTGCCACTTTTCCACCCACCCAAACCCTAGTTCGTGGGGAGCCACCATCAAGGAGGGAGGAGAAGATCCCAAACAAGAAGAAGAAGAGGAGGAAACGAAGGAGGATCAAGATCTCCACCAAGTTTCATCCTTCACCACCAATTCATCTCCAAGTTCATCACCAACCCTAGATCATCAAGATCCAAGTGTTACCTCCAAGTTTCTTGGTTCATTGGAGTTCTAAACACCTGGTATACCTTCTATTCTCTTTTCCTTATGTGAATTCAACCCCTAATCTCCAAATTCACGTCGATCTAGAAAACCCTAATCTGCTGATCTCGTCAAGTGCGGACTTGTCCGGTCCCTAGCGGACTAGTCCGATCTTTCTGGTTAAATTGTGTTGAATTAATTCTAAAATTTGATCTAATCGAATCCAAACCTGTATAAACTTGTTAAAAGCTATTAGAACTAGTTAGTGATCATTAAAAGCAATCTAGTAACAAGTTCTACCTTGCATTTGCATTAATCATGCATGTCATGTCATATTGAGTAATATTTGTGCCCTCTTTGATTGTGTTTCTTGTTTTGTATGTTTATTGTGTGGATTAGACGGATTTGCGCTAGAGAGTGCCGCGGAGGATCTACAACATCAAGAGTTTGAAGGCTTTGACCCTAATCAACAGCAAGAGCAAGGCAAGTGTCCTTGAAGCATATTGATCCTGTTTTTAAAATAAATGTTTTGTTTGCAAAACTGCATGCTGTGTCAATTTGATGGGAATCCTATGGTAGGAAGTTTATTAGACTTGCTAAACCACCCTTGTCACCTGGAATTTATAGTAGAGAGTCGGGAAGGGTTTTTTTTTACCTTTTTGCTTCGCTTAATCAACTGGGATGGAAAACAACTATATCACTCAATTTAATTATGCATGGATGAGATTATGGTTAACGTGAACTGGTTAAACATGGTATGGTAATGGACGATCTAAGCAAGCCTGGTATATGGATGGGTTGGATGTTATGGTGGTTGCTTGCTTTAGATCTAAGGACCGGTTCATGCGAGAATAAGCCAGGACTACAGTGCCACCACGAGGCCAAGTTATGGGTGCGGCGTAGCTGATTAATTAGGGCTTTGTTAGTGCTGTTTGGACCATTATGGATGCTCGGGGAAGGGGTAGTCGGATTGGGTTTGTTGATGATTGGTGGGACTACCCTGGGATCCGAATGGCTCAAGAGGGGGCCCTTGGTTGAAGATGTGCTCTGCGGGAGACATCGCCACCGGTGAAACCTCAGTGGGGTCTAAATAGGCTAGTAATCCCTTTGTAAAGGCTATTTTGTGATCTCTTGGCCACACACCAACGGAAGTGTGTAATATGACTGACGGGTCATGGGCATAAGGGAGATTCTTAGTCGCCGAAAGGTGATGAAATCACGAACACGTGGGTAAAGAGGTACAAACTCTGCAGAGTGTTAATTAAAACTATCATGATAGCCGTGCTCCCGGTTATGAGCACCTGGACAACTTCCATGATTAGAGGGAAATTGGAATTTGGGATGGTTATGGTTTGGGATGGTTATGGATGGTTATGGACTAATTTCTGGTATTGAGTATGGTTATTGACGATGGTGAAATCTGGAATTTTTGATGATGGTAATGAATTCAGTTTGGTATTATGGTATTACTTATGATTATGATGGGTTTACTTCACATACATATAATATATTGCTTTTCAAATGTTTTACTGTACTTTTCAGCACTTCACCATTATTATTGTCGACATTTGAATCAGCCACATGTCATACTTTCCACACTTGCTGAGTACGACATGTACTCACTCTTGCAATCCCCCACCCCAACAGTTGCAGGTCAGGACTGGGATTTTAATGGCGACAATGCGGAGTTCTAGGCCGTGTCTACCGTCAGCTTTGCCTGTGGTGTTGATTGGAGCTGCGCATATATACATACCCTGTCACTTATGCTGCATAGTTGCTTAGTTTGCTTAGTTGTTTAATTAGTTTATTTCCGCTGCATTAGTTGAACTTGTCGTTAATATTCATTAGAGCTTGTATTCGAGGATTTAATGAATTGTGTAATAAGAGTACTTATTTAATAATTTGAGCTGTGGTAATTTTCTGTATACTCTTTTGTGATTGCACTCGTGTATGTGTGATGAACATCCTGGGCACACATATGCGTTAGCTTGGTTCATTTTCGGAACCGGGCGTCACAGATTGGTATCAGAGCCACAGGTTGACCGTAGGACGCAACCTAGATAGAATGGACACTTTAGAGCACATAGGAGCACTCAGGAATCGATGTGTTTTTGCCTGGAGTGCTGTTTGCTATATATATTGCTTGCTTGTGTGCTTAATAGAGGATTTTGGGATGCCTTAGCATTGCCATGTCCACCTAGGCTAGTGTAGCTAGTTGTTTAGTTTCATATCCCTTGATGCATATAGTTGGGGCGTTTTCTAATTCTTACCTACTGCTTTTCTTCAGATGGCGAGGACTCGCAACCAGAGGGATGGCAATGATGAAGAGGAGAACAATGGAGTGCCTCAGAACAACAATGGGCAAGGATCTACTCAGGGAGCTATCAACATCGAGCAGCTATTGGCCATGCAAAACCAGCTCATGCAGACCATGATACAAACTATGGGACAGCTGCAGGCTGGCAATATCAACAATCAGCCCCACATGCCTCCACCGCCACCCCCACCTCCTCATAACCGATTGGGAGAGTTTATGAGGACTAGGCCGCCAACCTTTGCTCAAGCCGCAGACCCTATGGATGCGGATGATTGGCTCAAGTCCGTGGAGAAGAAGCTAGCCATTGTCCAATGCAGTGACCAGGAGAAGGTGCTATTTGCTTCTCATCAACTCGTTGGAGCAGCTGCAGATTGGTGGGATTCTTATTGCAGTGCTCATGAGAACCAAGAGAGAATTACCTGGGCGGAATTCAAGGAGAGTTTCCGTTCTCATTATGTGCCGGAAGGTGTTATGCTCTTGAAGAGGCAAGAATTTGAGAACTTGAGACAAGGAAAATCAAGCGTGAGTGAATATCTCAATAAGTTCACTCAACTCTCAAGATATGCGCCTGAGGATGTTAGCCGGGACAGCCGGAAGCAATACTTGTTCATGAGGGGATTGAACAATACGATCCAAGTGCAATTGCTCAACTGTGATTATGTCAATTTTCAGAAGCTTGTGGACAAAGCAATTGTGGTCGAGAACAAGATCCGTGAGATGGAGCAAGAAATCAAGAGGAAGGCGCCATATCAAGGACAGCAACAAGGAAGTAATGTGCGCCCTCGCTTTGCGCCACCCAATGCGCCTCATTACAGCTCCTCTATTCCTGCTCAGCGCCCTGGTTATGCACCGCGCCCAACTCAGTTTGTGCAGCAGCGCCCTGTCATGCAAGCACCTAGGCCTCCGATGCCTTATGCACCTCGTGCTGATTTTCCCTGGAACCAATGTTCAAAACCAAGCTCGTCCCAATAATTCTGGTGGAGTTAAGAAGTGCTATACTTGTGGAGAAGCTGGACACTTTGCTCATCAATGTCCTAAGTCGGGCCTTGGTCAAGGAAGCAATGCATCGAGGCAAAACCCAAGACCTAATGGAGGACAGCCACAAGGAAGCCGTGGACAGCAGAATTTTGCTCGTGGCAACGTGAACCATGTCTCTACGGAGGATGCTCAGCAAGCGGATGACGTGGTCATTGGTATGTTTCTCGCCAACTCCAACCCCGCGACTATGTTATTTGATTCTGGAGCATCACATTCATTCATTGCATCGAAGTATGTTGCCAAGTATAGTTTGCCTATCTCTCATATGAAGTTTACTCTGTTGGTTAAGTCTCCTGGAGGAGAGATGAGGACAAATATAGTATGCCCAAACGTAAGCCTTAGAATAAGGGGGGTAGACTTCTCCGCCAACCTCATTGTTTTAGATTCTCAAGGGTTGGATATTATACTTGGTATGGACTGGTTGAGGAAGCACAATGGAGTTATTGAGTGTGCCACAAAGACAGTGAAGTTGACCAATGAGGAAGGGATAACTGTAGAATTTGAAGCATCTCAAACCGCACCGAAGCAATTGGAATTGAATCATATAGACGGTGCCGCAATTGAGGAGATTCTGGTTGTGTGTGAATTTTTGGATGTGTTTCCGGATGAGTTGCCAGGTATGCCACCCGATCGAGACATTGAGTTTGTTATTGATTTAATACCTGGAACTGCACCTATAGCTAAGAGGCCGTATAGGATGCCTCCTATGGAATTAGCGGAGCTCAAGAAACAAATTCAAGAGCAATTAGAGAAGGGTTTTATTCGCCCTAGCTCTTCACCCTGGGGAGCGCCCGTTTTATTTGTGGACAAGAAGGACGGATCCCAAAGGATGTGCGTGGATTACCGAGCTCTCAACGAGGTAACAATCAAGAACAAGTACACCTTGCCACGCATAGAAGACTTGTTTGATCAGATGAAGGGTGCTTGTGTCTTCTCTAAGATTGACTTGAGGTCGGGATACTTTCAAATGAAGATTAGACCATCGGACATACCCAAGACAGCTTTTAGGACACGGTATGGATCTTATGAGTACACCGTGATGTCTTTTGGATTGACAAATGCACCTGCCTACTTTATGTACCTCATGAATAAGGTCTTCATGGAGTACTTAGATAAGTTCGTTGTGGTGTTTATTGATGATATTATGATCCACTCGAAGGATGAGAAGGAACATGAGGAACACTTGAGGCTTACGCTGCAGAAATTGAGGGAGCATCAATTGTATGCCAAGTTCAACAAGTGCCAGTTTTGGTTGAAAGAGGTGCCATTTTTGGGTCATATAATCTCAGGAGGAGGAGTATCGGTTGACCCCGGAAAAGTGAGAGATGTGTTGAAGTGGGAACCACCGCAAAACGTCAAGGAAATAAGGAGTTTTCTTGGGATGGCTGGATATTACCGTCGGTTTATCAAGGATTTTTCCAAGATAGCCAAGCCTATGACGGAGTTACTAATGAAGGGAAAGGCATTCCAATGGACTCAAGCTTGTCAAGAGAGTTTTGAAGAGTTGAAGAAGCGGTTGACAACAGCCCCAGTTTTGGTATTGCCGGATGTAAGCAAGAGTTTTGACATTTATTGCGATGCATCAAGACAAGGGCTTGGATGTGTATTGATGCAAGAAGGTCAAGTGGTCGCCTATGCGTCGAGACAATTGAAGAAACATGAGCAGAATTACCCCACACATGATCTTGAACTAGCAGCCGTGGTACATGCATTGAAGATTTGGAGACACTATATTCTTGGACATAGGTGTGAAATTTATACGGATCACAAGAGTCTTAAGTATATTTTCACACAGACAGATCTGAATTTGAGGCAACGAAGATGGTTGGAGCTCATCAAAGATTATGATTTGGGGATCAACTATCATCCGGGAAAAGCCAATGTAGTGGCCGATGCTTTGAGTAGAAAAGGAGTAAGTCATCAACTCATGGTTCGAGAGTTACCATTCGAGTTATGTAAGGAGTTTGAACGGTTGAACCTCGGGTTTGTAAATGAGATGGAGATGATGGAGTTAAATCCGACCTTGGAGCAAGAAATTCGAGAAGCACATACCACAGATGAGGAGATCAAAGAAATCAAGGAAAGAATTGAAGAAGGGAGAGAATTCAGATTTGATGAAGACGAACATGGTACCTTATGGCTTGGAAAGAGAATTGTTGTGCCTAATGTAAAGCATATTCGAGAAACAATATTAAAGGAGGCACATGACTCACCATACTCAATTCACCCTGGTTGTACGAAGATGTACAAAGACTTAAAGACTTGCTATTGGTGGAATAGCATGAAGAAGGACATAGCTGAATACGTAGCCCTGTGTGATGTGTGCCAACGAGTCAAGGCGGAACATCAAAGGCCAGCCGGATTATTGCAACCGTTGAAGATTCCAGAATGGAAGTGGGAAGAAATTGGTATGGACTTCATAGTTGGGTTACCGCGTACTCAGTCCGGGTATGACTCAATTTGGGTAATTGTGGATCGCTTAACCAAGTCAGCTCATTTTGTCCCTGTGAAGACCAAGTATACAGCTGCACGATTGGCTGAAATATACATGGAGCATATTGTGTGTCGACATGGAGTCCCTAAGAAGATAGTCTCGGATAGAGGTTCTCAATTTACCTCCAGATTTTGGCAAAAATTGCATGAAGCTTTGGGAACGAGGTTGAATTTTAGTTCAGCATATCATCCTCAAACGGATGGACAAACCGAGAGGACCAATCAGATTTTGGAGGACATGTTAAGAGCTTGTGCTTTAAAGCATGGAAAAAGCTGGGACAAAAGCTTGCCATACGCAGAATTTTCATACAACAATAGCTACCAAGCAAGCTTGAAAATGTCACCATATGAAGCGCTTTATGGGAGGAAGTGTAGGACACCTTTATTCTGGAATGAGGCAGGAGAAACTCAAGTATTTGGTCCGGATGTGTTGCAAGAAGCCGAAAAGCAAGTCCAAATAATTCGTGGAAACTTGAGGGCTGCCCAATCAAGGAAAAAAGGCTATGCGGATAATAGGAGAAGGAAATTAGCCTTTGAAATAGGAGATTTTGTTTACCTCAAGGTGTCACCAATGAGAGGTCATAAGAGGTTTAACATAAGAGGCAAGCTCGCACCTCGTTATATTGGACCGTTCAAGATTTTGGACAAAAGAGGAGAAGTAGCATATAAGTTGGAGATGCCAGCTCATCTTTCAGACGTACATGATGTGTTTCATGTTTCCCAACTCAAGAAGTGTCTCAGGGTACCGGAAGATCAAGTGCCAATGGAAGAATTGGAACTAGAGGAAGATTTGACGTATGCCGAGCAACCGGCCAAAATCTTGGAAACCAAGGAGAGAGTCACAAGGAACAAGGTGATTCGATGGTGTAAAGTTCAATGGAAGCACCATACCGAAAAAGAAGCAACTTGGGAGCTAGAAGATGATCTCAAGAAGGAATTTCCCTATCTCTTCTCTTCCGCGTCGAATCTCGAGGGCGAGATTCATTTTAAGGGGGGTAGGTTTGTAACACCCTCATTTTCATGCATCATGCCCTACATGCACTCATATACATGTTTAACATTAGCCCACAACAAGAGGAATGAGTTTAAAATCGATTCGGAGCATTTAAAATTGATTTGGAGCAAAACCGCACTTAAAACGCAGGAAAGTGCGGACTAGTCCGATTTTACTAAGGACTAGTCCGATTTCTCTCTGACTAAAAACGAACTTGTCCGATTTTGTGCGGACTAGTCCGATATTCCATGAATCCTTGGAAATTTGCTAAGTCCCTGGACTTTTCCGGACTAGTCCGGTGTTCCAGCGGACTTGTCCGTTTTCCTTTCTGACTAAGATCGGACTTGTCCGATTTTGGCCAGACTTGTCTGATTTTCTCTCTGGACGACTTCGGACTAGTCCGGTCCTGTCCGGACTTGTCCGATATTTCGTGACTCCGAGATTGACCTTTTGTTTTACGACTTGTTTCTTGGATTTCACGTCAAGTGGGCCTAGGGACGTCGTGCCCAACTCTTTTAGAGCCCATGTGGGACTCTAAACCGTCCTCTACTCATCCCAAAACTCGAGATCCATCTAACCCTAGCCTCCACTCCTATATAAACAGCCCCACCCCTTGGTTTGACATCTATTTGCCACTTTTCCACCCACCCAAACCCTAGTTCGTGGGGAGCCACCATCAAGGAGGGAGGAGAAGATCCCAAACAAGAAGAAGAAGAGGAGGAAACGAAGGAGGATCAAGATCTCCACCAAGTTTCATCCTTCACCACCAATTCATCTCCAAGTTCATCACCAACCCTAGATCATCAAGATCCAAGTGTTACCTCCAAGTTTCTTGGTTCATTGGAGTTCTAAACACCTGGTATACCTTCTATTCTCTTTTCCTTATGTGAATTCAACCCCTAATCTCCAAATTCACGTCGATCTAGAAAACCCTAATCTGCTGATCTCGTCAAGTGCGGACTTGTCCGGTCCCTAGCGGACTAGTCCGATCTTTCTGGTTAAATTGTGTTGAATTAATTCTAAAATTTGATCTAATCGAATCCAAACCTGTATAAACTTGTTAAAAGCTATTAGAACTAGTTAGTGATCATTAAAAGCAATCTAGTAACAAGTTCTACCTTGCATTTGCATTAATCATGCATGTCATGTCATATTGAGTAATATTTGTGCCCTCTTTGATTGTGTTTCTTGTTTTGTATGTTTATTGTGTGGATTAGACGGATTTGCGCTAGAGAGTGCCGCGGAGGATCTACAACATCAAGAGTTTGAAGGCTTTGACCCTAATCAACAGCAAGAGCAAGGCAAGTGTCCTTGAAGCATATTGATCCTGTTTTTAAAATAAATGTTTTGTTTGCAAAACTGCATGCTGTGTCAATTTGATGGGAATCCTATGGTAGGAAGTTTATTAGACTTGCTAAACCACCCTTGTCACCTGGAATTTATAGTAGAGAGTCGGGAAGGGTTTTTTTTTACCTTTTTGCTTCGCTTAATCAACTGGGATGGAAAACAACTATATCACTCAATTTAATTATGCATGGATGAGATTATGGTTAACGTGAACTGGTTAAACATGGTATGGTAATGGACGATCTAAGCAAGCCTGGTATATGGATGGGTTGGATGTTATGGTGGTTGCTTGCTTTAGATCTAAGGACCGGTTCATGCGAGAATAAGCCAGGACTACAGTGCCACCACGAGGCCAAGTTATGGGTGCGGCGTAGCTGATTAATTAGGGCTTTGTTAGTGCTGTTTGGACCATTATGGATGCTCGGGGAAGGGGTAGTCGGATTGGGTTTGTTGATGATTGGTGGGACTACCCTGGGATCCGAATGGCTCAAGAGGGGGCCCTTGGTTGAAGATGTGCTCTGCGGGAGACATCGCCACCGGTGAAACCTCAGTGGGGTCTAAATAGGCTAGTAATCCCTTTGTAAAGGCTATTTTGTGATCTCTTGGCCACACACCAACGGAAGTGTGTAATATGACTGACGGGTCATGGGCATAAGGGAGATTCTTAGTCGCCGAAAGGTGATGAAATCACGAACACGTGGGTAAAGAGGTACAAACTCTGCAGAGTGTTAATTAAAACTATCATGATAGCCGTGCTCCCGGTTATGAGCACCTGGACAACTTCCATGATTAGAGGGAAATTGGAATTTGGGATGGTTATGGTTTGGGATGGTTATGGATGGTTATGGACTAATTTCTGGTATTGAGTATGGTTATTGACGATGGTGAAATCTGGAATTTTTGATGATGGTAATGAATTCAGTTTGGTATTATGGCATTACTTATGATTATGATGGGTTTACTTCACATACATATAATATATTGCTTTTCAAATGTTTTACTGTACTTTTCAGCACTTCACCATTATTATTGTCGACATTTGAATCAGCCACATGTCATACTTTCCACACTTGCTGAGTACGACATGTACTCACTCTTGCAATCCCCCACCCCAACAGTTGCAGGTCAGGACTGGGATTTTAATGGCGACAATGCGGAGTTCTAGGCCGTGTCTACCGTCAGCTTTGCCTGTGGTGTTGATTGGAGCTGCGCATATATACATACCCTGTCACTTATGCTGCATAGTTGCTTAGTTTGCTTAGTTGTTTAATTAGTTTATTTCCGCTGCATTAGTTGAACTTGTCGTTAATATTCATTAGAGCTTGTATTCGAGGATTTAATGAATTGTGTAATAAGAGTACTTATTTAATAATTTGAGCTGTGGTAATTTTCTGTATACTCTTTTGTGATTGCACTCGTGTATGTGTGATGAACATCCTGGGCACACATATGCGTTAGCTTGGTTCATTTTCGGAACCGGGCGTCACAGATTGGTATCAGAGCCACAGGTTGACCGTAGGACGCAACCTAGATAGAATGGACACTTTAGAGCACATAGGAGCACTCAGGAATCGATGTGTTTTTGCCTGGAGTGCTGTTTGCTATATATATTGCTTGCTTGTGTGCTTAATAGAGGATTTTGGGATGCCTTAGCATTGCCATGTCCACCTAGGCTAGTGTAGCTAGTTGTTTAGTTTCATATCCCTTGATGCATATAGTTGGGGCGTTTTCTAATTCTTACCTACTGCTTTTCTTCAGATGGCGAGGACTCGCAACCAGAGGGATGGCAATGATGAAGAGGAGAACAATGGAGTGCCTCAGAACAACAATGGGCAAGGATCTACTCAGGGAGCTATCAACATCGAGCAGCTATTGGCCATGCAAAACCAGCTCATGCAGACCATGATACAAACTATGGGACAGCTGCAGGCTGGCAATATCAACAATCAGCCCCACATGCCTCCACCGCCACCCCCACCTCCTCATAACCGATTGGGAGAGTTTATGAGGACTAGGCCGCCAACCTTTGCTCAAGCCGCAGACCCTATGGATGCGGATGATTGACTCAAGTCCGTGGAGAAGAAGCTAGCCATTGTCCAATGCAGTGACCAGGAGAAGGTGCTATTTGCTTCTCATCAACTCGTTGGAGCAGCTGCAGATTGGTGGGATTCTTATTGCAGTGCTCATGAGAACCAAGAGAGAATTACCTGGGCGGAATTCAAGGAGAGTTTCCGTTCTCATTATGTGCCGGAAGGTGTTATGCTCTTGAAGAGGCAAGAATTTGAGAACTTGAGACAAGGAAAATCAAGCGTGAGTGAATATCTCAATAAGTTCACTCAACTCTCAAGATATGCGCCTGAGGATGTTAGCCGGGACAGCCGGAAGCAATACTTGTTCATGAGGGGATTGAACAATACGATCCAAGTGCAATTGCTCAACTGTGATTATGTCAATTTTCAGAAGCTTGTGGACAAAGCAATTGTGGTCGAGAACAAGATCCGTGAGATGGAGCAAGAAATCAAGAGGAAGGCGCCATATCAAGGACAGCAACAAGGAAGTAATGTGCGCCCTCACTTTGCGCCACCCAATGCGCCTCATTACAGCTCCTCTATTCCTGCTCAGCGCCCTGGTTATGCACCGCGCCCAACTCAGTTTGTGCAGCAGCGCCCTGTCATGCAAGCACCTAGGCCTCCGATGCCTTATGCACCTCGTGCTGATTTTCCCTGGAACCAATGTTCAAAACCAAGCTCGTCCCAATAATTCTGGTGGAGTTAAGAAGTGCTATACTTGTGGAGAAGCTGGACACTTTGCTCATCAATGTCCTAAGTCGGGCCTTGGTCAAGGAAGCAATGCATCGAGGCAAAACCCAAGACCTAATGGAGGACAGCCACAAGGAAGCCGTGGACAGCAGAATTTTGCTCGTGGCAACGTGAACCATGTCTCTACGGAGGATGCTTAGCAAGCGGATGACGTGGTCATTGGTATGTTTCTCGCCAACTCCAACCCCGCGACTATGTTATTTGATTCTGGAGCATCGCATTCATTCATTGCATCGAAGTATGTTGCCAAGTATAGTTTGCCTATCTCTCATATGAAGTTTACTCTGTTGGTTAAGTCTCCTGGAGGAGAGATGAGGACAAATATAGTATGCCCAAACGTAAGCCTTAGAATAAGGGGGGTAGACTTCTCCGCCAACCTCATTGTTTTAGATTCTCAAGGGTTGGATATTATACTTGGTATGGACTGGTTGAGGAAGCACAATGGAGTTATTGAGTGTGCCACAAAGACAGTGAAGTTGACCAATGAGGAAGGGATAACTGTAGAATTTGAAGCATCTCAAACCGCACCGAAGCAATTGGAATTGAATCATATAGACGGTGCCGCAATTGAGGAGATTCTGGTTGTGTGTGAATTTTTGGATGTGTTTCCGGATGAGTTGCCAGGTATGCCACCCGATCGAGACATTGAGTTTGTTATTGATTTAATACCTGGAACTGCACCTATAGCTAAGAGGCCGTATAGGATGCCTCCTATGGAATTAGCGGAGCTCAAGAAACAAATTCAAGAGCAATTAGAGAAGGGTTTTATTCGCCCTAGCTCTTCACCCTGGGGAGCGCCCGTTTTATTTGTGGACAAGAAGGACGGATCCCAAAGGATGTGCGTGGATTACCGAGCTCTCAACGAGGTAACAATCAAGAACAAGTACACCTTGCCACGCATAGAAGACTTGTTTGATCAGATGAAGGGTGCTTGTGTCTTCTCTAAGATTGACTTGAGGTCGGGATACTTTCAAATGAAGATTAGACCATCGGACATACCCAAGACAGCTTTTAGGACACGGTATGGATCTTATGAGTACACCGTGATGTCTTTTGGATTGACAAATGCACCTGCCTACTTTATGTACCTCATGAATAAGGTCTTCATGGAGTACTTAGATAAGTTCGTTGTGGTGTTTATTGATGATATTATGATCCACTCGAAGGATGAGAAGGAACATGAGGAACACTTGAGGCTTACGCTGCAGAAATTGAGGGAGCATCAATTGTATGCCAAGTTCAACAAGTGCCAGTTTTGGTTGAAAGAGGTGCCATTTTTGGGTCATATAATCTCAGGAGGAGGAGTATCGGTTGACCCCGGAAAAGTGAGAGACGTGTTGAAGTGGGAACCACCGCAAAACGTCAAGGAAATAAGGAGTTTTCTTGGGATGGCTGGATATTACCGTCGGTTTATCAAGGATTTTTCCAAGATAGCCAAGCCTATGACGGAGTTACTAATGAAGGGAAAGGCATTCCAATGGACTCAAGCTTGTCAAGAGAGTTTTGAAGAGTTGAAGAAGCGGTTGACAACAGCCCCAGTTTTGGTATTGCCGGATGTAAGCAAGAGTTTTGACATTTATTGCGATGCATCAAGACAAGGGCTTGGATGTGTATTGATGCAAGAAGGTCAAGTGGTCGCCTATGCGTCGAGACAATTGAAGAAACATGAGCAGAATTACCCCACACATGATCTTGAACTAGCAGCCGTGGTACATGCATTGAAGATTTGGAGACACTATATTCTTGGACATAGGTGTGAAATTTATACGGATCACAAGAGTCTTAAGTATATTTTCACACAGACAGATCTGAATTTGAGGCAACGAAGATGGTTGGAGCTCATCAAAGATTATGATTTGGGGATCAACTATCATCCGGGAAAAGCCAATGTAGTGGCCGATGCTTTGAGTAGAAAAGGAGTAAGTCATCAACTCATGGTTCGAGAGTTACCATTCGAGTTATGTAAGGAGTTTGAACGGTTGAACCTCGGGTTTGTAAATGAGATGGAGATGATGGAGTTAAATCCGACCTTGGAGCAAGAAATTCGAGAAGCACATACCACAGATGAGGAGATCAAAGAAATCAAGGAAAGAATTGAAGAAGGGAGAGAATTCAGATTTGATGAAGACGAACATGGTACCTTATGGCTTGGAAAGAGAATTGTTGTGCCTAATGTAAAGCATATTCGAGAAACAATATTAAAGGAGGCACATGACTCACCATACTCAATTCACCCTGGTTGTACGAAGATGTACAAAGACTTAAAGACTTGCTATTGGTGGAATAGCATGAAGAAGGACATAGCTGAATACGTAGCCCTGTGTGATGTGTGCCAACGAGTCAAGGCGGAACATCAAAGGCCAGCCGGATTATTGCAACCGTTGAAGATTCCAGAATGGAAGTGGGAAGAAATTGGTATGGACTTCATAGTTGGGTTACCGCGTACTCAGTCCGGGTATGACTCAATTTGGGTAATTGTGGATCGCTTAACCAAGTCAGCTCATTTTGTCCCTGTGAAGACCAAGTATACAGCTGCACGATTGGCTGAAATATACATGGAGCATATTGTGTGTCGACATGGAGTCCCTAAGAAGATAGTCTCGGATAGAGGTTCTCAATTTACCTTCAGATTTTGGCAAAAATTGCATGAAGCTTTGGGAACGAGGTTGAATTTTAGTTCAGCATATCATCCTCAAACGGATGGACAAACCGAGAGGACCAATCAGATTTTGGAGGACATGTTAAGAGCTTGTGCTTTAAAGCATGGAAAAAGCTGGGACAAAAGCTTGCCATACGCAGAATTTTCATACAACAATAGCTACCAAGCAAGCTTGAAAATGTCACCATATGAAGCGCTTTATGGGAGGAAGTGTAGGACACCTTTATTCTGGAATGAGGCAGGAGAAACTCAAGTATTTGGTCCGGATGTGTTGCAAGAAGCCGAAAAGCAAGTCCAAATAATTCGTGGAAACTTGAGGGCTGCCCAATCAAGGCAAAAAGGCTATGCGGATAATAGGAGAAGGAAATTAGCCTTTGAAATAGGAGATTTTGTTTACCTCAAGGTGTCACCAATGAGAGGTCATAAGAGGTTTAACATAAGAGGCAAGCTCGCACCTCGTTATATTGGACCGTTCAAGATTTTGGACAAAAGAGGAGAAGTAGCATATAAGTTGGAGATGCCAGCTCATCTTTCAGACGTACATGATGTGTTTCATGTTTCCCAACTCAAGAAGTGTCTCAGGGTACCGGAAGATCAAGTGCCAATGGAAGAATTGGAACTAGAGGAAGATTTGACGTATGCCGAGCAACCGGCCAAAATCTTGGAAACCAAGGAGAGAGTCACAAGGAACAAGGTGATTCGATGGTGTAAAGTTCAATGGAAGCACCATACCGAAAAAGAAGCAACTTGGGAGCTAGAAGATGATCTCAAGAAGGAATTTCCCTATCTCTTCTCTTCCGCGTCGAATCTCGAGGGCGAGATTCATTTTAAGGGGGGTAGGTTTGTAACACCCTCATTTTCATGCATCATGCCCTACATGCACTCATATACATGTTTAACATTAGCCCACAACAAGAGGAATGAGTTTAAAATCGATTCGGAGCATTTAAAATTGATTTGGAGCAAAACCGCACTTAAAACGCAGGAAAGTGCGGACTAGTCCGATTTTACTAAGGACTAGTCCGATTTCTCTCTGACTAAAAACGGACTTGTCCGATTTTGTGCGGACTAGTCCGATATTCCATGAATCCTTGGAAATTTGCTAAGTCCCTGGACTTTTCCGGACTAGTCCGGTGTTCCAGCGGACTTGTCCGTTTTCCTTTCTGACTAAGATCGGACTTGTCCGATTTTGGCCAGACTTGTCTGATTTTCTCTCTGGACGACTTCGGACTAGTCCGGTCCTGTCCGGACTTGTCCGATATTTCGTGACTCCGAGATTGACCTTTTGTTTTACGAATTGTTTCTTGGATTTCACGTCAAGTGGGCCTAGGGACGTCGTGCCCAACTCTTTTAGAGCCCATGTGGGACTCTAAACCGTCCTCTACTCATCCCAAAACTCGAGATCCATCTAACCCTAGCCTCCACTCCTATATAAACAGCCCCACCCCTTGGTTTGACATCTATTTGCCACTTTTCCACCCACCCAAACCCTAGTTCGTGGGGAGCCACCATCAAGGAGGGAGGAGAAGATCCCAAACAAGAAGAAGAAGAGGAGGAAACGAAGGAGGATCAAGATCTCCACCAAGTTTCATCCTTCACCACCAATTCATCTCCAAGTTCATCACCAACCCTAGATCATCAAGATCCAAGTGTTACCTCCAAGTTTCTTGGTTCATTGGAGTTCTAAACACCTGGTATACCTTCTATTCTCTTTTCCTTATGTGAATTCAACCCCTAATCTCCAAATTCACGTCGATCTAGAAAACCCTAATCTGCTGATCTCGTCAAGTGCGGACTTGTCCGGTCCCTAGCGGACTAGTCCGATCTTTCTGGTTAAATTGTGTTGAATTAATTCTAAAATTTGATCTAATCGAATCCAAACCTGTATAAACTTGTTAAAAGCTATTAGAACTAGTTAGTGATCATTAAAAGCAATCTAGTAACAAGTTCTACCTTGCATTTGCATTAATCATGCATGTCATGTCATATTGAGTAATATTTGTGCCCTCTTTGATTGTGTTTCTTGTTTTGTATGTTTATTGTGTGGATTAGACGGATTTGCGCTAGAGAGTGCCGCGGAGGATCTACAACATCAAGAGTTTGAAGGCTTTGACCCTAATCAACAGCAAGAGCAAGGCAAGTGTCCTTGAAGCATATTGATCCTGTTTTTAAAATAAATGTTTTGTTTGCAAAACTGCATGCTGTGTCAATTTGATGGGAATCCTATGGTAGGAAGTTTATTAGACTTGCTAAACCACCCTTGTCACCTGGAATTTATAGTAGAGAGTCGGGAAGGGTTTTTTTTTTTACCTTTTTGCTTCGCTTAATCAACTGGGATGGAAAACAACTATATCACTCAATTTAATTATGCATGGATGAGATTATGGTTAACGTGAACTGGTTAAACATGGTATGGTAATGGACGATCTAAGCAAGCCTGGTATATGGATGGGTTGGATGTTATGGTGGTTGCTTGCTTTAGATCTAAGGACCGGTTCATGCGAGAATAAGCCAGGACTACAGTGCCACCACGAGGCCAAGTTATGGGTGCGGCGTAGCTGATTAATTAGGGCTTTGTTAGTGCTGTTTGGACCATTATGGATGCTCGGGGAAGGGGTAGTCGGATTGGGTTTGTTGATGATTGGTGGGACTACCCTGGGATCCGAATGGCTCAAGAGGGGGCCCTTGGTTGAAGATGTGCTCTGCGGGAGACATCGCCACCGGTGAAACCTCAGTGGGGTCTAAATAGGCTAGTAATCCCTTTGTAAAGGCTATTTTGTGATCTCTTGGCCACACACCAACGGAAGTGTGTAATATGACTGACGGGTCATGGGCATAAGGGAGATTCTTAGTCGCCGAAAGGTGATGAAATCACGAACACGTGGGTAAAGAGGTACAAACTCTGCAGAGTGTTAATTAAAACTATCATGATAGCCGTGCTCCCGGTTATGAGCACCTGGACAACTTCCATGATTAGAGGGAAATTGGAATTTGGGATGGTTATGGTTTGGGATGGTTATGGATGGTTATGGACTAATTTCTGGTATTGAGTATGGTTATTGACGATGGTGAAATCTGGAATTTTTTATGATGGTAATGAATTCAGTTTGGTATTATGGTATTACTTATGATTATGATGGGTTTACTTCACATACATATAATATATTGCTTTTCAAATGTTTTACTGTACTTTTCAGCACTTCACCATTATTATTGTCGACATTTGAATCAGCCACATGTCATACTTTCCACACTTGCTGAGTACGACATGTACTCACTCTTGCAATCCCCCACCCCAACAGTTGCAGGTCAGGACTGGGATTTTAATGGCGACAATGCGGAGTTCTAGGCCGTGTCTACCGTCAGCTTTGCCTGTGGTGTTGATTGGAGCTGCGCATATATACATACCCTGTCACTTATGCTGCATAGTTGCTTAGTTTGCTTAGTTGTTTAATTAGTTTATTTCCGCTGCATTAGTTGAACTTGTCGTTAATATTCATTAGAGCTTGTATTCGAGGATTTAATGAATTGTGTAATAAGAGTACTTATTTAATAATTTGAGCTGTGGTAATTTTCTGTATACTCTTTTGTGATTGCACTCGTGTATGTGTGATGAACATCCTGGGCACACATATGCGTTAGCTTGGTTCATTTTCGGAACCGGGCGTCACATTTGTATTTAGCTCCGGCATGTTTTTGATATCTCCGACATGTCTTTGTTAAGGTCCGATATGTTTTGCTAGGTCCGACTTATGTTGGTTAGCTCCGACATGTTTTTCTAGCTCCGGCTTTTGGGTTGACTAGTTCCAATCAGCTTTGGTAAGCTCCGACGATAGGTTGTACTAGCTTTGGTAAGCTGCGGCTCAAGCTCCGGTTAGCTTTGGCAAGATTCGGAGTTTGATCGCAATGTTCCTGTTTTTACTATGAAATGTTTCAAACTTGCTTGACATTTTTTGGAAAGATTACTTAGTATTATTTTACTAAGTTTTTGGTGTGTTTTGGTGGTTATGGTTGATATCATTTTTCTATGGTTTGCAACATGCTTATGTGATGTGCTCACGTAAGATGTTGTAGTTTTATAACTAATGAGAGTCAAGTCGAGGACTTGTGCTCGAAAGTATTGGTTGTTTATTCATGTGCAGGTGTTGCTTGAGTTCAAGACATGGATGGTGACGGGATCCATTGAACTAGTCTTAGGGAGAAGATGAGGTCAACAACCAAGTTCGGGAGGAATTGTGGTTGAGTTGATCGGGAGGTTGCACAGCATGTTTGAATCAAGAACAGTGCATATGAAGGTATCGTGGACGTCATTAAAAGATGTTTGCACATATGCAAGGAGTGCATGGACGTGGCTATATGTTTCCGAGGTGTGATGAAGAGATGTGGACGTAAAAAATTGGTCGGAAAGGTCCAACTGACTAACTAGGTTATGGACTCAGGCTGCGGCTGAGTCGGGTTCAACTCAAATATGGAAAGATTTGAGTTGGTTATGATAGGATTTCATGTGGGTCACGAATTTGAGTTGTTTTAGGAATGTGGGATACATTACTAAGGTGTTTGGAAGTCTTAAGATTGCTTCTATCTTCGTATAGAAGAATCCTAAGCAGTTATGGAAAGTTTCGATTCGTGATTTGAGTAGGATTAGAGGCCTAGTTGAGTTTGGGTTGCCCTAAGGGCTGGTTATATAAGCAAGGGAGGCCAGAGCTTAGGGTAGACGACTTTTGGGCTGTTCCTCTTGTGTTCTATTGAATAAAATTCATAGTTGAAAGGAACATTTGTGCCTTGTTCGTTCGACTTGTTCCAGACAAGTTTTTCTCGGTGAGTTTCTGCACAACACTACCTTGTTTCGGTGGTTTTATCATAAATCGAGTTTTACAGATCCAATTGATGTGATTATTTTTGGTTTGTCTTCACAACTTTATTTTCTATCATCTGTAAAAATTTTACGGTCATTGGATTTGTGGTTTATGATCTACACGAGTTTCTTTGCAGTGTTCTAGAACTGTTTTTCTCGGGTAGGACAGATTGACCTTTGTTTGATCTTTCGATCGTAACTTGAGTTTCTCTCAACAGATTTGAGTGATCCTTGTTGTGTTGTCTTCGTGACTTGATTCTATATGATATCTATCACTTTTGTCATGGTGAAACACGTTTATATTAATCTCACACACGATTTATTTAACAGATCATTCTTTTGCCGAAGGGGTTGGGATTTAATTGTTTCCGCTGCGTAAGAATTTTTAATCTACAATTCACCATCCCTCTGGTAGCTTTTCACGTCCTCTTCGATCCTACAATTGGTATCAGAGCCACAGTTCTCTAATATTTGTGATATGCACGTGTTTTTGACTAATCATCATGGAGAAATACTCTGTGAAACCTTGTGTGTTTAGTGGTATTGATTTTCAGGTTTGGAAGGCACGTACGAAAGCCTTCATCCAGGCGCAAGGCTTCGCCATTACGGAAAAGGTGTACAAGCCTTACGAAGTGTCGTCAAATGATCAAGTTACGACTGTGAACCTACGGGACGTTGACAACAACCACAAAGCCCGCAACTTGATTATTCAAGGACTAACTCAAAGCGACTTCAACCGTGTTGCACACCTCCGATCTGCATACGATGTCTGGAAAGCACTTTGTGAATACCACGAAGGATCCAACACAGTCAAGGAGGTAAGGCAAGACATGTTCAAGAAAGAATACATGCGCTTCGAGATGCAACCCGGTGAGTCTACTGATGACCTTTTTGCTCGCTTTAATAAAATTCTCAGCAACTTGCGTAGTGTCAATGTTAAATTTTCAGATGCTGAAAATGCTAGGCAATTATTAAGTGCATTAGATATGTCAATTTGGGAGATGAAAGTCATATCTATTCATGAATCTACTGTCATGAGTACACTTACTTTAGATCTGCTATATTCCAAGTTAAAAACTCATGAAATTGACATAATATCACATAAAAACCCCAACAAGTCTATTGCTTTTATTTCTCAACGTGACATGCCTAGCTCCAGTCAATCTTCATCTTGTGGTAAACTTGCTTTGTTGTCCTCTCTAACCCTTGAATATATTGAGGAATTTCCAGAGGAGGAGCTAGTACTTCTCTCTACTAGGTTCTCAAAAGCATTGCAAAATGTTAGAACTAGAAGGAGAGGAAGCTCCAGACCTCAACAATGTTTCGAATGTGGTAAGATAGGACATTTTGGTTCAGATTGCCCTAACCTTTCAGGTCCTACTTCCCGGGATGAAAAGCAAACAAGTACGAAGCACTCCTCTGCAAATGATATGAAGAAAAAGAAGGGTTTTACATTACGTCAATTGGTGAGCATTTTTATCTCCGCATTTCAGGAACTTGGCTCAAGCGATGTGAACATTGGAAGTGACGAAGATGAAGATGATTTGGCAAACTTGTGCTTCATGGCGGGCAAATCAAGATCAAGTATGGAGGATGCACACCACAACAGCGATAATGAAGAGGTATGTCCTACTCGCGAAAAAATGTGTGATGCTATTTCTCGTGCCACTATTATAGTTAAGAAAAAGGATAAAAAGCTTAGGGATAGTGCTGCTAAAGTTGAGTCACTAGAATCTGAAATCAATTGTTTAAAAACTTTGATTCCTAGTGATGATGCATGTCCCTCATGTGATTTAGTATATGAACAATTGTCCTCATTAAGAAGTGCACACACCTCCAAACTTGATAAACTTGAGTTAGAAATTTAAAAGAATAGAGAGCTTGCTGCACTTAATGATAAAAACTTGAAAGATGCTAGTTGTTCTACATTTGATTTGCATTGTTCTACTTGTGATGATCTTGATAAGAAACTACAAGATGCTATGAATGAAATTTCTATATTGAACAATGCTTTACGTTCTCATGAAGTTAAAGTTTGTTCCAATTGCAAATTAAAAGGAAAAACTTCATGTGAAAATTGCCTTGATCTGTCCAATAAACTTGATAACATGCATAGGACATTAGATCAGTTTTGTCATGGGAATAAGAACCTAAACTTGCTGCTGAATTCTTTCAAGTCTTGCAATGATAAAACTGGTTTAGGTTTTGATTCTCATGCTCATGCTAAGGCACATCCACCTAAAATTGTAAAGTTATTAGGAAGTGGTTTGATTCAAACAGTTCCTAAATAAAAAGAAGTGGTTTTCAAATCTGCAGGAGTGTTGTATCATTCGGTTTCAAATAAAAATGTTGCTTGCTCATCTAGATATGAACACAAAGTTAAATTTCATTGTACCTACTGTGGTAGATATGGTCATGTCATAGATTTTTGTTATAGACTAGCTAAACAACATAAAAAGGAAAGAATGATTGCTAGGTCTCATAACTTCCATGCAAAATTTGCTGCACTTGCTAAACCGAATGATAGGAACATGCAATCTGCTGTAATGAGTCGAAAACATGCAAAGTTTGCTCCTAAACCTAATGATTTTCGTGCTACACATGTAACATCTCGTAGGAAAGTAGTTGGGTACAAAAATCCTCAAGTTTTGGCTCATAAACCTGCTGTTTTATCTCAGCTTTTGCGTGTTATTCCTGCTGCATGTCGTGTGACTCAGTACTGGATTCCTAAATGCCTTTTGACTAACCCCAGTATTGAGTCATCGACGTATTGTGCTTCTATGTAGGTTACATGCTTGAGGAAGGAGAACTATTGGATTGTGGATTCAGGTTGCTCACGCCACATGACTGGTAACAAAGAATGGTTCTCCTCCATCTCTTTTGTGTCACGAGTAGAGAATGTTACTTTTGCCGATAATTCTTCAACTCCTATAATTGCTAAGGGTTCGGTTAGAGTAAATAGTCACTACACTTTGAAGGATGTGGCACTTGTTAAAAATTTGAAATACAACTTGCTTTCCGTTTCACAACTGCTAGATGAAAATCTGGAAATAATTTCACTAAAAATTGCTGCAAAGTTGTAAATTCAAATAGTGAGCTTATTTTTAACATGTCTAGGTTTAGAAGAGTTTTTAAAGCTGATTTTGATATGTCTTTCTCTAAGCATAGGTGTCTAGTTGCTAATGATTCAAAGGACTTATATTTTTGGCATCGTAAACTTGGTCACATAGGCTTTGATCATCTAACGCGTGTTAGTGATCTTGATCGCATACGTGGCCTGCCTAAGCTTAAAGGGACAAAGATATTGTGTGCTCTTCTTGTAGACATGCTAAGATGGTTGCATGTTCACATACTCCTCTCACAATAGTCATGACAACTGAACCAAGTCAACTTTTGCACCTTGACACCATAGGACCTTCACGTGTTCAATCCTTCGGAGGTAAATGGTATGTTCTTGTCATTGTTGATGATTATTTTAGATACTCTTGGGTTTACTTTATGGCATATAAGAATGAAGCTTTTAGTCACTTTAGTAATTTATTTTTAGATTATCAATTGATCACCCAGGATCTTTAAAAGCAATTAGAAGTGATAACGGAACTGAATTTAAAAATCAATCTTTTGATCACTTTTGTGCTAAAAATGGAATAGATCATCAATTTTCTTCACCATATGTAACTCAACAAAACGGTTATTGTAGAAAGAAATAACAGAACGTTAGTTGAGATGGCTAGAACTATGCTTGATGAATATCGAACTCCAATGAAATTTTTGGCTGATGCGATTGCAACTGCTTGTTATGTCTGAAATTGTGTTTTCTTGCGCGCTAAGCTAGGTAAAACATCATATGAGCTCCTGTTTGGACATAGGCCTAGTGTTACACACTTTCGGGACTTTGGTTGCAAATTCTTTGTTAAGAAACATGGTAATCTTGATAAATTTGAACCTAGATCTGTTGATGGCATGTTTCTTGGTTATCCATCTCATACTAGAGGCTACCGTGTGCTTTTACTTGACACTAACAAAATTGTGGAGATTTGTGAGGTGTATTTTGATGAAGCTAGCCCAGGTACTATCTCAAACATTACAGGTCCAGATCCATATCCACAGGGCGAGAGCATTTTCGTTGAAGATAAGGAAGAGGTGGAGCTGCTGCCCGAAAATTCAGCAGCTAATCACATTGTTCCAGCTCCTGATTTTGATTCACAGCCAGCACCAACAACCACCATTGCTGGTCCAGATCCTCCTCAATTCACAATCTCATTTATTTGTGATGAACATGAAGAAGAAGAAGCTTGTGAAGTGTCCACTCCCCTCTGGGTTCTCAAAAGTCATCCTCCACAACAAATTATTGGAAGCTTGCACGAACGAGTCACACGGTCCAGCTATGATGAGTTCAGAATTTGAGATGAGTATGATGGGCGAAATCATGTAATTTTTGGGGCTGCAAATCAAGCAAACCAAGGAGGGTACCTTTGTGCATCAAACAAAGTATACAAGAGACATTCTAAGGTGCTTCAATATGGACAAAAGCAAGCCTCTTCGGATACCAATGGGAATAGCAACAACACTTGAACTTGATGAAGATTGTGAACCCGTGGATCAAAAAGAATATAGAAGCATGTTCGGATCACTTTTGTACCTCACGGCATTAAGACCGGACATACAATTCAGCGTATGTCTTTGTGCATATTTTCAAGCCTCCCCACGTGCTTCACATCGTCAAGCCGTCAAAAGGATTCTCAGGTACTTACATGGAACTCAAGAATTTGGCATTTTTCTTCCTTCTTCCTCAATCGTTACTTTGAAAGCTTTTTCCGATGCTGATTTTGGGGGTTGTAGGATTGATAGGGAAAGTACTTCGGGTGTTTGTCATTTTCTTGGTAATTCACTTGTTGCTTGGTCCTCTAGAAAACAAAACTCAGTTGCACAATCCACAGCTGAATTCAAATATGTAGCTGCTGCTAGTGCTTGCTCACAAATTCTTTGGATTGTTCAAACACTTAAGGACTATGGGGTTGATCTAGATAGTGTTCCACTGCTTTGTGATAACACTAGTGCCATTTGCATTGCTAAAAACCCCGTGCAACATTCTAGAACTAAGTACATTGACATTAGGTATCATTTTCTCCGTGATAATGTTGAAAAAGGAAAATTGTGCTTCACCATGTAGATACCGAACAACAATTGGCTGACATTTTTACAAAACCTTTGGATTTCACTCGTTTTTGTTTCATTTGTAGTGAAATAGGGGTTATGCAGCCTCATGGCTTAAATTGAGGGGGAGTTTTTGAAACTTGGGAAGTCTATGTGTGAATCTGAACTTAAAATAATATGAGCATAGTATTTGATACATATATGACTTTGTGATTCTTTTTACATGCTGTAAGTTCTTACTACATTACTTATGTTATACATTTTGTAGTTTTTGCTATGACTAGTAATTGGAATAATTACTTACACTAAATCTGGTCATGATCAAACCTTCTTGCTATTTTAAACATGTTTCATGCTCACAAGTGCTTTGAATAATGAAAAATTAATCAATCAACTATTAACATGTTGAGCTTTTATGATCAAATAAAAATGAGAAAAGATCAAGAGAATATGCATGCATCACACTTCTTCTTTTGAGATGGCTTATCATTGCATTTAGATATGAACTTGGAAGAAGTTGTGTATGACTAAAACCATGTCCTTAAGCTTCTGATTGTCAAATGACATAGACTTGGCTTGGATGGTTAGAATAAGGCAGATGCGCATATAATCTCTTGTAAATATCATATGATCTAAATTTGTGCTTTGAAAAATAATAAAATGCAGCAACAAGTGTCATACTTTCAGGTTTGGAAATAGTTAAGTTTGTGAGATCATGACTTGCTAAATTGGAAATTACATTTGATCTCTAGCATGGCTTACACTACTTTATGTATTTCATTGATGTGATAGTGTAAGTTACTTGATAGTATGACTTGGATGAGCTTTGTTTTATATGTATATATTATAATATGCTCATAACAATTAAAATTTTTTTTGAACCTTGCTGAATACATTGTCAAAGGGGGAGAGAAAATATGTGAATTTTTAAGAGAAGTATGCAGGGGGGATAAATTGATTACACATTGCACATATTCACAAGTGTTTTTGGCACGATTTTTCTCAAAAGAAAAAATTGTTTATGTGGTGTTGCAAAAGGGGGAGAAGTTGTTTTCAAAACTTTTAATGTGAATAAGACAATGTTCGGATTTTAAGTGGTGTTGCCAATGCATTCATCAAGGGGGGATTGTGAGACCTATGTGTGCTGAATACATTGGATTTGATGATAAAAGTTCTGAAAAACTGCTAAAACACCTTTTTAGCAAGGTATGACTCTAGCTCCGAGCTTCTGCAAGGTCCGACAATAGGTCCAACTTGCTTTGTCAAAGTCCAACATGTTTTTGGGTAGCTCCGGTGAGCTTTGTCTTTAACTCCGACATGTTTTTGATATCTCCGACATGTCTTTGTTAAGGTTCGATATGTTTTGCTAGGTCCGACTTATGTTGGTTAGCTCTGACATGTTTTTCTAGCTCCGGCTTTTGGGTTGACTAGTTCCGATCAGCTTTGGTAAGCTCCGGCGCCAGGTTGTACTAGCTTTGGTAAGCTCCGACGCTAGGTTGTACTAGCTTTGGTAAGCTCTGGCTCAAGCTCCGGTTAGTTTTGGCAAGATTCAGAGCTTGATCGCAATGTTCCTATTTTTACTATGAAATGTTTCGAACTTGCTTTACATTGTTTGGAAAGATTGCTTAGTATTTTTTTACTAAGTTTTTTGTGTGTTTTGGTGGTTATGGTTGATATCATTTTGCTATGGTTTGCAACATGCTTATGTGAGGTGCTCACGTAAGATGTTGTAGTTTCAGAACTAATGAGAGTCAAGTCGAGGAATTGTGCTCGGAAGTATTGGTTGTTTATTCATGTGCAGGTGTTGCTTGAGTTCAAGCATTGCTGGTGACGGGATCCATTGAACTAGTCTTAGGGATAAGATGAGGTTCAACAACCAAGTTCGGGAGGAATTGTGGTTGAGTTGATCGGGAGGTTGCGCAACATGATTGAATCAAGAACAATGCATATGAAGGTATCGTGGACGTCATTGGAAGATGTTTGCACATATGCAAGGAGTGCATGGATGTGGCTACATGTTTCCGAGGCATGACGAAGAGATGTGGATATAAAAAATTGGTCGGAAATGTCCAACCGACTAGGTTATGGACTCAGGTTGCGGCTGAGTCGGGTTTAACTCAAATATGGAAAGATTTGAGTTGGTTATGATAGGATTTCGTGTGGGTCACAAATTTGAGTTGTTTTAGGAATGTGGAATACGTTCCTAAGGTGTTTGGAAGTCTTAATATTGCTTCTATCTTCGTATAGAAATATCCTAAGCAGTTATGGAAAGTTTCGATTCGTGATTTGAGTAAGATTAGAGGCCTAGTTGAGTTTGGGTTGGCCTAAGGGCTGGTTATATAAGCAAGGGAGGCTAGAGCTCAGGGTAGACGACTTTTAGGCTGTTCCTCTTGTGTTCTATTGAATAAAATTCATAGTTGAAAGGAACTTTTGTGCCTTGTTCGTCCGACTTGTTCCAGACAAGTTTTTTATCATCGAGTTTCTGCACAGCACTACCTTATTTTGTTGGTTTTATCATAACTCGAGTTTTACAGATCCAATTAACGTGATTATCTTCGGATTTTCTTCAAAACTTGATTTTCTATCATCTATAAAAATTTCACGGTAATTGGATTTGTGGTTTCTGATCTACACGAGTTTCTTTGCAGTGTTCCAGAACTATTTTTCTCGGGTAGGACATATTGACCTTTGTTTGATCTTTCGATCTTAACTTGACTTTCTCTCGACGGATTTGAGTGATTCTTGTTGTGTTGTCTTTGTGAATTTATTCTCTCTGATATATATCACTTTTGTCATGGTGAAACACGTTTAGATTAGTCTCACACACGATTTCTTTAACATATCGTTTTTCTGCCGAAGGGGTTGGCATTTAATTGTTTTTGCTGCGTAAGATTTTTTAATCTACCATTCACCCCCCTCTAGTAGATTTTCACGTGCTCTTCGATCCTATAGTAATATAATTGAAGGACTATGAATACACTTACACAAAACATATGCCAAACTCTGTTCTAACAAGTACCTGCAGGGGCATACTCTTTCAGTGCATAGTGATCCCAACTATGCGCGGCAATTGTTCGACCGTCCAACACAACCATTTCGCGGAAGCAAAACCGGATGGTGTTTCCCAACTCCATGTTAATTACTCGTCAATGCCCCCCTGCCATTCTAATTAACCTCGACCCAACACCTACTCCCCTTCGGCTTTATAACTATCCGCTCATCCAAGCTTTTGGTTAGAGTACATAAAAGGTGCCTCCATAGCCTGTTCAAACAATATTAGTTAATTAGTTAAAAATAAAACAAAGATAAAAGAAAACTTATCAATTAATTCGAAATAGTACCTAAAAGGACATCAAGCGGGCGGTTGGCCTGCCTCAGCTAGCTCCGAAAGTCTTTCCAACCTCCTATCTTGCGAGGGATCATTGCCCTCTTCATCATCACCGTCCTTGCCGTCCCCCTCATCACTACCCTCAAAGGAAGACTGCCCAAAGACCGCCGCAGTCGTACGGTCTCTCGTGTCCGAACTTGAGTCTCCTCTCTGCTCTGATGACTGTCTCATAGTATCTATCTCCTCCCCGTGCAAGTCCTGAGCCAGACTCGACTCTGGCTCTCATGAGGGCTCTAGCTGTCGTGAGGGCTCTGACTCTGTGACACACCGCATGAGCTGCCTCTGCCTATCCACACTTACGCTTGTACCCTGCAAATGAAAATAAACATGTAACAAATATTAGATAGTTAATTATAATAATAAAATGTATTTAAAAATACACAAGTACCTAAAACAAATTTGTGTGCTCCGAACTACTAGTGTGGTCCTAACTACCACTGCGCCTTTTCCTACCAAGTTTGATACGCTTGAACATCTGTATAAATTTAAAAATAATGATTAGTTATACAAAACAAATGATAAATAATAAAAGATACTCAAAATGCGTACAATAAGAATCAAAATGTATCAGAATGCGTACAATAAGGATCAAAATCTAGCAGAATGCGTACAATAAGAATAAAAAATCATTAGCATCAGAATCTGCTTCTGCCACACGTGCTTGAAGATGTTCACGTATCTCTTGTTCTTCTATCTCTTCTTCAAACTCTTCTTTTTCACTGTCTTGATCAAATATTTCTTGATCCTCAATAATCCTTTTCTGCTTTTCAATAATCCTTTGTGACTATCAAATACATTTCCTCGAAATGCCATTATGTTCTTCATATATTAACTCAAAGGTACCACTAGCTATCTTTGCTAGTCCCGTCCTGCAAGATATCCTGAAATCTTTTACTTCTTTGACTTCATCTTGATAGACACCACCATCATCATCTTCCTGCTTCTCTATGTATCCATCATAAAGACTATGGTCCACTTCAGGATTAACTTTCTATACAACCCACTATTTTTTTCAACTTGGATGAGGATAACTTAATAGTACACTTGTTCCACTTGATGGTAAAGTACAACATTGTATTTATGAGCTGTGTACCGCGATTTGTGCTTAACCTCCACCATTCCAAAATCATCGACTCGCGTGCCTGATGTTTGATCAAACCATTGACAGTCGAAAATCACAAGCTTCAGTTCTTTCAGATCGCCAAATGTGTACTCGATTATTTTTTGAAGAACACTGTAGTAAGCATTGACTTCTCCACTACCCCCCGCTGCCGTTATCATTACTCCATTGTTTGATGTGGCTACAAGTTGGCGGCTTGCATCTAAACTTGCCGTACGAAAACGGTATCCGTTGATATCGTATCGGTTAAATTCTCTCACTTTCAGTTGACCATGTGAAATCTGTTGCAAATCATCTGAGATGTTGCGATCTTGCATACACTACATTAATAGACAAAGTTAGCATCTTATGACAAGCATGTGAACTATGATTGAAGACAAAAGACAGATAGAAGCATTACATGTTCACAGAACCATGCCACAGAGCTTAGCCCACCATATGCCATCCTGACGCATCTTATCCAATTGACTTTGTGTAGGTCTTCAAGAAGATGTCCAATACAACTTATCAAATATTTCAAAATATGGTAACACTTCCTCCATGTTGAAAAACATGTAAAACATGGTGCAGTTCCTCTATTGCTCTGAAATATGATGAGAAGTGGCAGCTCCAACACCTTTACCCTTCCAATTAAAAATCTTAAGCTCAGTCATATGTTGCTCTTCTACATCATGATATCGTGTCTTAGCTGCATTCACATTGTTGACACGTGAGAAATATTTCATAGAGAAATTTGTAATCTCTTTAGCTGCAAATGCCTCTGCAATACACCCCTCAACTCTTGTTTTGTTGCACCTTGTAGCTCTAAGCGTTTTTAATTCCCTTTCTTAACTATACATCCACCTGAACTGTGCAGGACCCGCTACCAATGCTTCATAAGGTAAATGCACCAGCAAATGTTGCATAACATTCATAAAACCTGGTGGAAATACTTTTTCCATCTTACAGACAAGTACAACGATTTCTTTCTCCCACTGTCGCATCATCTTCTTCGACACTTCCTTAGCGCATATCTGCCTATAAAAGTAGCTAAGTTCATCAAATATCTTCCACAAATAAGGTTTGAAGTAGCCATGGAACATTACGGGCACAAGTCTCTCCATCATAATATGGTAATCATGACTCTTCAGCAAATTTAGTTTACCGGTACTAAGGTTAACACATCGATTTATGTTAGTTGCATAGCGGTCTGGAAACTTCAATGTTTTCAACCAAGTAAGTATTTGCCTCCTTTCTTCTGGCTTGACACAGTAAGGAGCTCGTGGCCTACTATTATTTCCACTTGTATTAGTTATAATCTCAAGCCCAGGATGATCACAAAGATCAGCTAAGTCTTTCCTCGCATTCATATTATCTTTGGTTTGACTGGTGAAATCAAAACACATGCTTATGATGCTTTCAGCCACATTACGCTCTTAGTGCATCAAATCTATGTTGTGCGGTAAAAGCAATGCCTTTGCATTGGTAGCTCCCAAAGAAAATAAATATGAGTCCAGTTGTGTTCTGTATCATACCCTTCAAAACCACCTTCAGCAGACTCTTTTAACTTTTCATGCCATGCCATTTTTTGTTCGCTTGTCAATTGACGAGGTAGACCTTTTCTAACCATTTTGCTTTTCCGAAATGATTGTGTATCACTTCTTAAAGAATGGTTTGAAGGAAGGAATCATCGATGACAATCAAAGAAGTTGACTTTTTTCCATACTTTAACTTGATAGCATCAGTTTCAGACATACATATGGGACAACTCAATTGTCTGTGAACACACCAACTAGCCCAAATGCCATTTGCCAACAAATCATGGATCAACTATAGTCACGCGACACGTAAAGTAAATTCACATTTCAGATGATTGTCATATGCCTTTACACCATGCCATAGCTCTATAATCTCTTCAATCAACAGTTGCATAAACACATTGATTTTCTTCCCAGGATGTTTAGGGCTAGAAATGATAGCCGTGAGAAATATGTATCCTTCTTTCATGCACATGTTAGGAGGAAGATTGTATGGCATGATAAATACAGGCCAACAAGAGTATGGGCTCCTACTGGTGCTGAAAGGAGTAAAACCATCTGTTGACAATTCAAGATGGATATTTCTAGGATCTCTTGCAAACTCCAGATCAAAATAGTCTAGAACTTGCCATGCCGTGCCATCAGAAGTATGCATAATAATATCTTTGTCATCGCTCTCACGTATCCCTTCAAAATGCACCTCATCTGTTTCGCTGTTTCTTGCGACAGGAACAACCGTTTTAGCCTTGTTGTGACAGGCATGTACCAAAGCTGTTTAATCGGTACTTTTGTAGTTATTTCCTCTCCATCATCGTTCAGAACCTTGACATATCTAGATGCATTGCAATGCATACAATGGGTATTGTTCATGTGTTCCTTCCAAAACAACATGCAATTATTATCGCACACATCAATCTTCTTTAGTTCATGCCCAGATCGCTCAAAATCTTCTTAGAGTGGTATATGTCTTCTGGCATGTTATGCCCAGATGGAAGGAGATCACTAATCAGCTTCAAGATACCATTATAGCAATTGTTCGCGAAATTGAACTTGAACTTCATCGCCATAAGTCGTGTCACCGTCTGCAGGACGGTCAGATTGGTGCTCTCATGCACTTTTTGAGGCGGCAAGAAGGTCATAAAACTCCTTCACCTCCTTCGGCGTTGACCCCTCTTTTTTGCACTCTCTACCAATGTCCGCTAACATCTCATCCATCCGATCATCATCCTCGTTTCTATCTGACTGATTGTCATGAACCATCTCCCCATGCTCGTGCCATACTAGGAAGTCAAGCATAAAACAGTGCTTGCAAAGGTGCAACTCAATTTCATCCTTATATAGATGTCGACGATTTTGACACTTACTACACAGACATTTCACAAGATGAGCACCACTAGCAAAGGCTTGGTTGATGAATACATCCGTGATACGAGCCCATTCCATAGTGTGCGCACCACTTGAACTCCAACCATCATACATCGCTTTACGATCGTCACTCATTTTATCTTATACCTTCAAAGTAAAAATGAAAAAAATCTAATAGATAATACACACAAACCATATAACTATATATAAGATGTATCGTTCTTTTATGGATGACAACACGGAGACTCACTCTACATTACCTAGTGAACATAACACACTAATAATAACCGCAATTTTGTAATAAGGGTCTAGAAAGAAAAGAATCAATCAATTATTCTATCACTAATAGCTAAAAATGTATGTTAAAATATATTTCAAACATACATTTTAACTCAACTAATAGCTAGAAATGCAACTAATGGCTACAAACATACATTAGAAATTCGACTAATTAATAGCTAGAAATACAACTAATAGCTAGAAACATACATTAGAAGTTCAACTAATTAATAGCTACAAATGCAAATAATAGCTAGAAACATACATTAGAAATTCAACTAATTATTAGCTACATGCAACGAATATCTAGAAACATACATTAGAAATTCAACTAATTAATAGCTACAAATGCAACTAATACTAGAAACATACATTAGAAATTCAACTAATAGCTAGAAATAAAACTAATAGTTAGATTTGACCTTGCCCAATTCTTTTTTGTTGAAGCGGCCGGAGGGGCGGGCGCTGGGGGAAGGAACGGCGGGCGGGCACCAGAGGGCCGGAGTACGGGCGCTGGGGGGACGGACGGCCAAAAGACAGCGGCGTGCGGCGGCACGTGGGCGGAGCTAGGGCGGTGGTCAGTGTCACGCGATCGGAGGGTAGGCGCCGGATGGGCGGGCGCCGGGGGGCTTGAGGGCGGGCGCTAGAGGGCGACGGCGCTCAAGCGGAGGGCGGCAGCGCGCGGCGGGCTAGGATCGCGAGCGCACGGGCGTGGAGTGAGAAGCAACGGGCGGAAGTTAGGGTTAATGCGCCGCATGGGCCAGGCCCACTTATGGCCATCGATTACTCGCCCCCGACGCCAATAAGTTAACACCATCAGTACTTTCTTGGTACCCAACGACCATAACTGTCCAACCACGGGGCCCTTCTCGACTGCTCGTCGGGCCCACTTTAAAACCGTCGGTTGAACCCCAGGCACCGACGGCCTTACTAGAGTTGTCGATTTCTGAAGAGGGACCAACGACTTTAGATTTAAGACCGTCGGTCTAATAACTTCAGTCGACATATGTACTTAAGACAGTCGACTGGCCGATGCTCATAAATTTATAAATGTCAGGTACCAAAAGCCGACGATTTATTTTATCAAGTTTGATGGCCCCGACGTCCCTATTTCAAACCAACGCACGTTTTCCCGTTTCCAGTAGTGGGTCTAGGTCTTCATGCCGGAGCTGGTCCTGCGTGCCTTCGTCAAAGGTCTAGACCTGAAGAGAACCCAAGGTGATCTCCGGAGGAAGAATTGCTTCATCTCCGTACACCAAGAAGAAGGGTGTCTCTCTTGTTGCCCGACTGAGTGTTGTCCGGCTCTCCCACAGCACAGATTGAAGCTTTTCTATCCAGCTGGCGCCATATTTCTTTAAGCGCTCATAAGTGCGCGTCTTGAGTCCCTTGAGTATTTCTGCAGTTGCTCTCTCAGCTTGGCCATTGCTTGTCGGATGAGCTACTAATGCGTAGCTGACTTGTATGCCGAGTTCTATGCAGTACTCTTGGAATGTTGCACTTGTGAATTGGGTTTTGTTGTTAGTGATGACTCTGTTCGGAAGTCCAAATCTGCAGATAATGGACTTCAAGAACTTGATAGCAGATTGTTTACTGGTAGTCACAACTAGAGTTGCTTCCGACCACTTTGTGAACTTGTCGATGGCGACATACAAGAGCCGGTACCCTCCAACGGCTTTTGGGAAAGGTCTGAAAATTTCCATCCCCCACACAACGAATGGCCACATGGGAGGAATCATCTGAAGTGACTGTGCCACTGTGTGAATCTACTTTGCGTGGAACTGGCATGCTTCGCACTTCTTGACCAGCTCAACTGCATCATGAAGTGTTGTAGGCCAATAAAAACCATGCCAGAAAGCCATACCGACCAGTGTGCGGGATGACGTATGGTTCCCGCATTCGTCTCCATGGATCACTGCGAGAAGTTTGCAGCCTTCTTCTCGGGAAATGCACCGCATTAGAATGTTGTTGGCACCAAGTCAGTAGAGATCCCCTTCTACCAACGTGTGTATTTCAGCCAAGCTGACAATTCGCTCAGTGGATACACCATCTTCAGGAAGGATGTTGTCTTTTAAGTAGTCTCAGACCTCTGAGATCCATGCATCAGGACTGACTTGAGCTTCCGGATCTTGCGCTCTTGGTTGCTCGGAGCTTCCTATAGCGCCTATGATCCTTGGTGGACGCCATGGCAATAGGGCTACCGGGACTGCCAGCTTCGGGGTGCTGGTCTCGCCCCCATCATTCAGTTCGGCAGGCTAAGCAGCAAGTGCTGATAATCTCCTGACAAAAATCCCGTCGGCTGCTTGAGCCCCGGTTGAAGCCTTCGTCGAGAGGTCGTTAGCTTCAACGTTGTTGAGATGTTGGACATGGCATAGGTCTAAGATGTGGAAGTCTTTCTGCAACTCCTGGACTGCAAGTAGATAAGTAGCAAGGTGAGGGTTATTGCAACTGCATTCACTATTGACTTGTTTGATGATGAGTGGCAAATCACCCTTCACCCGAAGCGGTCGGACGCCATATGATAGTGCCACCTTAAGTTCGAAGATAAGAGCTTCATATTCTGCCATGTTGTTGGTTGCCTTGAAGTCGAGGAGCACCATGTACCTGACTGAATGTGGCCTAGAGGGTGGTGAATAGGCTTTGAAAATTTCCTGCACACTTAATCAAACTGTCAAATACTTGAGTCACCGGACTTGTACAGTTGGAGGTATGGACTAGTCCAGTGTGGTAATGTGTGGCGAGTCAATTAAGTGTTGATTCAAGAATTAAATTTTATAGCAACGGAAATTGAACAACTATTGACATCACTTGATTGAACAACTAGTGTTGCAAGGTTACACGTGAAATACAAATTAATCAATAGATTAAATATAATGCCCTAAATAATCAAACTTGCAAAAGTAAAAGATAAAAGCACACGGAGACACGGATTTTTACCGAGGTTTGATCTCACCAAAGAGATCTACTCCTCGTTGAGGAAGCCCACACAGAGCCGGGTCTCTTCAAACCCTTTTCCTTAACAAGTCACCACACAAGGCCGACTTGATTCCAGTATCACGGGTAATCACCAAGTTGATGGCGCAACCTGACACGTTGAGGTCTCTCACAAGAATTACAGCAAAAAGAGGATCAAATACACTCGAAAAGATTACAAGTAATTGCACGAGTCTAAAGAGATCAAACCCCAATAGCTCAATGACGCATAGACACCGATCTCCCAAACCCAAATCTGAATACACAAAGATTTTCACTCTTGAGGACCTTAGATGTGTGGGGAGATGTGTTTTCGTGCTCTTGGGACAAGTGGCGGCGCTAGGGTTTGAGTTGTGAACAGTAGAATACGTGTGTTGTTTTTGTGGGGTCGTGAATCTCCTATTTATAGTGTTTCTAAAATTATTGCTGTTAGGGATCCCAATGACCAGACTAATCCGTACTGGGTACCGGACTTGTCCGATGTGCTGTGTAAAATAGGCGTGGAATGTGCAGCACACTAAAAACCCTAAATTGTGTGAGGTATACCGTACTAGTCCGGTAGGTGTTCAGACATGTCCAATGCCCTATGTATTTGAATTCCAGAGAGTTGAGAGTACACCTAGCCAAGAGCAAGCGATCCATCGAAATGCCCAAGTTGCTGCAGTCATTACTTCATCACATAGTCGGGATGAGTTTACAAAGGTAGATGGACTCAAGATCGCAAAGGAGATACGGGATACATTGTAAACCGCACATGAAGGCGATTGTCATGTGCGAGAAGCGAAGATCGAGATGATTGAAGGCGAGCTAGGAAGATTCGCAATCGAAGAAGATGAGTCGCCACAAGATATGTACAACCGACTAAAGACGCTCATCAACAAAGTGTGAGCATACGAAAGCAAGAAATGGAACGACCATGAGGTGGTGAAGCTCATTCTTAGAGCCTTCATGCCTCACAATGTCACTTTATGCTCCATGATACGAGAAAGCCCCAGGTACAAGAAGATGAGCCCGGATGAGCTACTTGGGAAAATCATCAACTTTGAGATGATGGAAAAGCAAGCCAAACACGTTAAGGAGATTGCCGATCTCACCTCGGCAAAGAAGAAAGGGGTTGCTTTGAAGTCCACCCTCAAGCCCGTATCTAAAGAAGCGCGAGAAGCTCAATTAGAAGAAGACGGTGACGATGAGAGCAGCGACTTGGATGAAGATGACATGATACTGTTCATGAAGAAGTTCAAAAGAATGATGAAGAAAAGACAAGGTGCTAAATCAAGTGAATGAAAGTACAAGGAAAAATCAAAACCAAAGTTGAGGCGGGCATGCTATAACTGTGGTTAGTATATCCACTTTATAGTTGATTGCCCATATGAAGAGAACAAGAAGAAGACCAAAGAAGCAAAGCCTCAACCCAAGAAGTTCTTCAAGAATAAGAAGCAAGCTGAACAAGCACATCTTGGGAAAGAATGGGACTCAAATGATGAGTCCTCATCCCAAGAAGAAGAAGAGATGGCTAGCATAGCCATCGAGAAGACATCCAAGAAGTCCACTCTCTTCCCTACTCTCAACGCATGGAAGGGGAACGACACTTGCCTCATGTCAAAGTAAGGTAAACGCAAGGTAACAACAAAACCCTCTTCCGTATATTCCTATTCTAGTGATAGTGAAATTGCTAGCGATAATGAAGATATGCTAATTGGACTAGATAAGAAAATAGCCGCTAAAATGAAATTCTTACATCAACTTGTTGAGAAGGAGAAGTTGATACATCGTCAAGAAGACATGATTATCTCCCAAAAGGAGGAATATGTTGAACTTGACAAGCTTCTAGAACTTGAAAAGGAGCTGAGCAAGTCACTAGAGCTTGAGTTAGCTTCAAGCAAGGAAGCTTGCTTGGAGTTAAACGATTCAAATGCTACAATCAAAGATGAACTTTCTAACCTAATCAAGGTTAACAAGATCCTTGAAGTACAAGTTGAGTCACTCAAGCAAGGTGACCCTTCATCCTCTTCAAGCTCACCTTCTCAACCACTTAAAACTGAAACTATCAATACTTGTTCATGTGATAAAGTTGACACCAGTTTGAAAGACAAGTCAACCTCTACCAAGGATAAGCGTCCTGCCCAAAGTGGCATATTTGACAAGGAGAAGATCAAATATGCACGTAGTGCATACTTGGCCACAAGACCTCCTAATGTCAAATATGGCATTGGGTATTTCTATGGTGGAAAGCAACATGCCGAAGCCATAAGAATAACAAGGAAATCATTACCTTTGTAAAAGGAAGACCCTTTCAAACTGGAAAAATCCAAAATTAACACATCCAACACGCATGATCACTAGACTAGTCCGTTTGGGGTCCGGACAAGTCTGGTCCTCCGGGCAAGTCCAATTTCCCAGACTAGTCCTGTTTATAAACAACAACAGTTACTATTTAGAACTTTTGATGCATCTTATGTGTTAATAAAAAATAATATTGGTAAGATTTATGCATATTATGTTGGGCCACGCCATGAGAACACCAAGTCTCATGTGTGGGTGCCCAAATCTCTTGTAACTAACCTCCAAGGACCCAAGCAAGCTTGGGTACCTAAAACCAAGGCATAATTTGTTTTTTGTAGGCCTATTCCTCTGGTGGATATAAATGGGTGCTAGACAGTGGCTGCACCAACCATATGACCGGAGAAAGAAGGATGTTCGTGAAGTATGAAGCAAATGAGAATCCAAGCGAGGGCACCTATTTTGGAGACAATAGTTAAGGAAAGGTGCTCGGTACCGGTAAAATTGCCATATCATCACAACATACTCTTTCTCATGTGTTACATGTTGATTCCTTAGATTATAACCTGCTGTCCATATCTCAATTATGCGACAAAGGTTATAATTGTTTGTTCACTAACAAGGGTGTGACCGTCTCTAGAATGAGTGATGGTTCCATTGCATTCAAGGGTATGTTAAAGGGAAAGCTTTACCTTGTTGACTTCAACAGAGATAAAGCCGAACTTGACACATGCTTGATTGCAAAGACCAACATGGGTTGGTTGTGGCATAGACCGCTAGCGCATGTTGGTATGAGGAACCTTCAAAAACTCCTCAAGGGCAATCACATCCGAGGTTTGAAGGATGTTGTTTTTGAGAAAGACAGGCCTTGTAGCGCGTGCCAAGCTGGGAAGCAAGTTGGAGCACCTCATCCCGCTAAGAACGTCATGACTACAACAAGACCGCTCGAGCTACATCACATGGACTTATTTGGTCCAATTGCTTACATAAGCATCGGCGGTAACAAATATGGTTTAGTAATTGTCGATGATTTTTCTCGCTTCACTTGGGTTTTCTTTTTACACGATAAGGAAGAAACACAAGGAATCTTGACGAAATTTTCAAGCGTGCTCAAAATGAGTTCTCATTGACGATCAAGAACATTCGAAGCGACAACGGCATGGAGTTCAGGAACACACAAGTTGAGGAGTACCTAGATGAAGAAGGCATAAAGCATGAGTTTTCAGCTCCTTACTCCCCTCAACAAAATGGAGTTGCCGAAAGGAAGAACCAAACCCTCATAGAGATGGTGAGAACAATGCTCGATGAGTACAAGACCTCAGATTGATTTTGGGCAGAAGCGGTCAACACCGCTCGCCACGCCATAAATTGACTTTATCTTCATCGACTACTCAAGAAAACGTCCTATGAGCTACTCACCGGTAACAAGACTAATATTTCATATTTTCGAGTTTTCGGTTCCAAATGCTATATTTTAAACAAGAAGCCTAGGACTTCAAAGTTCGCCTCAAAGTCCGATGAAGGTTTCTTGCTTGGTTATGATTCTAACACTTACGCCTATCGTGTCTTCAACAAGACCTCCGGACTTGTTGAAGTAGCATGTGATGTAGTGTTCAATGAAACTAATGGCTCCCAAAAGGAGCAAGTTGATCCATGTGTGCTAGATAGAGAAGAAGCTTCCTGTCAAGCATTGAGAAGAATGGCGTTAGGCGAAGTTCGACCACAAGAGCCACCTCTACATATGCATGAGGAAAATGAACCACAAGAGGAGGCCAATGATCAAGGGGGAGCTTCCATTCAAGATCAACCTCAAGAAGACGAAAATGACCTACAAGTCAATGAGGACAACCATTTAGGGGGAGAATAAGATGAACATGAAGATTCAAGACAGCAAGTACCACACCAAGAGTGCACCAATGTGTCCAAAGGGATCACCCAATCGACAACATCATCGATGACATCCAAAAGGGAGTAACTACTAGATCTCGCATAGCTAGTTTTTGTGAGCATTACTCATTTGTGTCCTTTTTGGAACCGTGCAGGGTTGAGGATGCATTGAAGGATCCGGATTGGGTAGTGGCCATGCAAGAAGAACTCAACAATTTCAAGCAGAATGAGGTGTGGGAACTAGTTGAAAGACCCAAGTCCAACATCGTCAGCACCAAATGGGTCTTCCACAACAAACAAGACGAACACGGGGTGGTGACAAGGAACAAGGCACGACTTGTGGCCAAAGGGTATTCACAAGTCGAAGGTTTGGATTTTGATGAAATATTTGCTCCAGTAGCTAGACTTGAATCTATTAGAATATGACTTGCATATGCTACTCACCATGATTTCAAGATCTATCAAATGGATGTGAAAAGTGCCTTCCTCAACAGACCAATCAAGGAGGAGGTGTGTGTGGAGTACACCGGGTTTGAAGATGAAGAGTTCCCTGACCACATATTTAAATTGCGTAAGGCTCTCTATGGCCTCAAACAAGATCCTAAAGCTTGGTATGAGTGTCTTAGAAATTTCTTAATTGAAAATGGTTTTAAGATTGGTAAAGCAGATTACACATTGTTTACAAAGAACCTTGACAATGATCTCTTTGTTTGTCAAATTTATATTGATGATATAATCTTTGGTTCAACTAACAAATCTTTCTGTGAGGAATTTAGTAAAATTATGACTGATAGGTTTGAGATGTCTATGATGGGAGAGCTAAAGTACTTCTTGGGATTCCAAGTGAGGCAACAAAAGGAAGGGACGTTCATAAGCCAAACTAAGTACACTCAATACATACTCAAGAAGTTTGGAATGGACAAGGCAAAGCCCATAAAGACTCCCATGGCTACGAATGGCCACTTGGATCTCAATGAAGATGGACCAAACGTCAATCAAAAGGTATATCGCTCCATGATTGGATCTCTACTCTACTTATGTGCATCTAGGCCAGATATTATGTTGAGTGTATGCTTGTGTGCAAGGTTTCAAGCCAACCTAAAAGAGTGTCATTTGACAGCCGTTAAGAGAATCTTGCGGTATTTAGTTCATACACCCAACCTAGGCCTTTGGTATCCCAAAGGTTCCAAATTTAATCTCATGGGCTACTCCGATGTAGATTATGCCGGATGGAAGGTAGATAGAAAAAGTACCTCCGGTACATGCCAATTCCTAGGAACATCTCTTGTTTCTTGGTCCTCCAAGAAACAAAACTCCATTGCCTTATCCACGACCGAAGCAGAGTATGTTGCAGCCAGGAGTTGTTGTGCACATTTCCTTTGGATGCGACAAACTCTAAGGAATTATCGTTATAATATGAATCGTATTCCACTCCTTTGTGATAATGAGAGTGCCATTAAAATTGCCCATAATCCCGTTGAGCACTCTAGAACCAAACACATAGACATCCAGAATCACTTTTTGAGAGACAATTCAATGAATGGAGATATAGCCATTTCACATGTCAATACCGAAAAGCAACTAGCCGATATTTTTACCAAGCCACTTGATGAAAAATGCTTTTGCGAACTCCGAAATGAACTAAATATCCTTGATGCTCGGAGTGTGGCTTGAAATCTTTTATACCTAAATGCTATCTTCAAAATTCATTGATTGTATTGTGAAAATCATGTCTCTCAATTTTTTCGAAAAACTATGTCAATTACTAGATCTTGGTGAATTATGGTCATTGCTTGATTGTTGTATGCTTACTGATCATATTCATCAAGATGATTTGATTTGGTTTGCCTCCCTAATTTCTAATTAAATACCTTTGAATATATACAAAAGGACTAAACATTTATTGTTTGGTGACCACGGACTAGTCCGTGGTTGCCCGGACTAGTCCGCCCGTGCAGACTGTACCGCTGAGAGACGGTTAGGCCGGACTAGTCCGATAGACCACAAACTTGTCTGATATAGTCTCTGGAAAAGTTTGGACTAGTCCGATCATTTTCGGACTTGTCTGATTTTTCGTGTCCATAACCTTAGCCACCGCCAAACCCTAATCTTCCTCACCCCCACATTTGCCTCAAGCTTTCTCTCTCCACGCTCGAGCTCCCCAAGGCGATTCGATGATTTCTCCATCAAAAATCTCCAAGTTTGGGTGGAAATCAACCTCCTTCACTTAGGGATTGAAGACCACAGACTTGTCCGCCCTTCAACCCCCTCTTCTCCAAGATTCAAGCGATTTTTCGGTAAATTTTCCCCCAAACCCTAGAAATCTCTATTTTCTTCATTGTTGATCGAATAGCCTAGCTTCTGTCACCTAATAAAAGAGTCCATGATGTATTACATTGCTTTTCGGCTAGTTTTGCATTGAGAAACTCCATTTACCTCATAGTTAAGGTTCTTGAGGATGAATACCAGACTAGTCCGGTCCATGCACGCATAAGTCCGGTCACTCGGACTAGTCCCTGCCTGTACACCGGACTAGTCCGATTTATCTGAACTCAACCCTAACTTCTGAATTTCTCAATGCAATTCCTTGGTATATATTCTCATCAATACCTTGTGCAATCCATTCTCAGGGAATGTCAAACTCACACGACGAAGTTTCTGACTTCGAGGCTGAGATGGAGCACGAAGCCGTGCTTCGGTCCTCGACAAGCCAAAGCAAGAAGCGCCAAGAGCGTCCATCCGAGCCGGCTACCTCTCCTCCCCACGCTTGAAGGAAAGTGCTCGCGAAGAAGCCAACATCTAAGGCTTCTGCTGGAGGTGGCCCTCGCCAAGCCAAGGGCAAGGGCAAAGGAATTGCAATGGGCCCGATTGGCCCCCTAAAGCTGTCAGCTCCAAGGGAAGGGGTTAGGGATCCCGCAAAGGAGAGATTTAACGGAAAGGGCAGTGACACGGCGGCTAAATTCAGAATTGTTGATTGTTATAGCCGTCCAAAGCAAGCTGCCGATGGGAGGTTTTGGAGCAATTTTTCATGCAGATTTCTACAAGACCATCTATCTCCCAATGAAGACGCCCGTTGTGCGCAGCCAATGGATAGATTGGGCGCATTTTGAGAAGAAGGGCTGCTAACCTTTTGTGGAAGTGGTTGAGGCAGTTGCAAGACATGGCTTGAAGGATCTCTTCACCTTCAGGAGCAATTGGAATGATGAGGTGATTGCCTAGTTTTACGCTACTTGCCACTTCTCAAGTGACGAGGAAGAAGGTGTGACTTGGATAACTCATGGATCCAAGTACAACATAACTTATGAGGAATTTGCAAGATTGCTACACCTTGACACTTCGAGATTGAAAGTGCATCTTGGAATCCCTTGTGGGTTTTGGATGATTTATGACAAGCAAATGAGATCCTAACCACTTTGTTGAGATAATCACAGGTTCTAATGAGAAAATGAAAAAAGTGCCAAAAAGAAAGGAGAATGAGGAGCAATGCGGAAAAGAGCTCAAGAAACAAGTGTAGTAGATCATTGTGTATGGAGTGTGTTAAGGAAACACACCCCAAGAGCTCAAACACAAATGATCACACACATTGCACAAGTTTATACAGGACTGGACTAGTCCGACTGACCCTGGACTAGTCTGATATCTTTCTGTACAAGATCGGGCAAGTCCGATATCACCACGGACTAGTCCGATATCTCTCTGAGTAGAATCGGACTAGTCCTCCCCAGTGCGGACTAGTCCTCCAAACATTTCACAAGTTGCACAAAATCAGACAAGTCCTATATTAGCACGGACTAGTCCGAAAAACCCTCTGAACTAAATCGGACAAGTCCTCCAAGTGCAGACTTGTCCCCAATTCACTTAGGGTTTCACATATCCGGACAAGTCCGATGTTTATCGGACTAGTACGAAGATTTCCAGAACCAAATTCGGACAAGTCTGCTTTCAGTCGGACTAGTCCGATATTTTGGGACACCTAGGGTTTACTCGGCACACCAGACTAGTCCGGTGTCCACCACGGACTAGTACGATATTCCTAAACCCTAACGGCTACTTTTGGGAACCACATATAAATAGGTGTACATGGCCCATCTTTAATAACTCTCAACCCCCTGCGCCGTCACACCTCCCGAAAGCCTCAAAAACACATCTCTCCACGAAATCAAACGCAACAAAGATCAATCCCTTGAGGATACACTTGGGATCATTGGAGAGACACGATTCATCACTCATTGAGCTCTTGGTTTGTTTCCCTAACACACTCCTGTGAATTTCATTGTAATCTTTCGAGTGTGTTCTTGGTGGTGTTCTTGTTGTAATCTTTGGGAGCCCTCAACATGTGAGAAGGCCCCTTGAATTCGGTTATTTGCCCTTTGTGATAAGTGAAGAGGATTGACCTCCGTGGCGCTCTGACGGGGGTAGGGTTGGAGAAGACCCAATTTTTTTGTGGACTCCTCAACATAGATGTAGGTTGCCTCTGTGGGAACCGAACCACGGGATAAAATCATTGTGTTCTTTCTTTGCACCCATTGTTCTTACATTTCATATATATATCTAAGGTTTCGATCAATCGTGCTCACTTTACATTGAAACATTGAGTTTAAGATTAAATTGTGATACACCCTAGTTCATAGTTGTGCAACACTTAAATTACAAGTATAATTCCGCTGCTACATCCTAGGATCAAGTTAATCAATCAAATTTGATTAACCTAGTCGGTACACACCGGACTAGTCCGCACTTGACCAGACTAGTCCGATATCTCGAGATTTGATCTGGTTGTTAAGTGTTGCAGGTTCCGACAAAATTCAAAAAGGCCTATTCACCCCCTCTAGGCCACATTCAAGAGTTGAACGGACTAGTCCTGTCCATGAGCGGACTTGTCCGATGCTATGTGTTATAGAGCATCAGAGAGTTCAACGGACTAGTTCGGTCCTATGGACGGACTTGTCCGGTGCACAGTGTAATAGGTTTATAGAAAGTTTAACAGACTAGTCCAGTCGATGAACAGACAAGTCCAGTGCACTGTGAAATGTGGTTCCAAAAAGTTGATCGGACTAGTCCGGTCCATGAGTGGACTGGTCCGGTGCACTGTGAATTTGGACAACAGAGAGTTGAACGGACTAGTTCGGTCCACGAACAGACTAGTCCGGTGCTCAGTGAATTTTTAGGTTGATATTAAGTTCTTACCCCTACACAAAGACTTGTGCTCTTGGGATCTATCTCTCACACACATCCTATACATTTAAGTCTACTTTGCGCTTCAGTCATCAGTTGGGCTTTTCTCTTTTTCTTCACCACTTCATTTTTTATTTTTTAAGTGCACCAAACTATCTCATTTATATTGACTTGCAGTCATCTCATCAAGTTCATTAGGATCTTGTTTGTTTGTCATCAGTCGTTCACAACCCACAAGGGATTGCCTAGATGCACTTTTGATCTCCCCCTTTTGGTGATTAATGACAACCAATTGAGATTTCACAATTAAGAGTAAAAATAGATAAAGTGTGAGAATGATAGAAGAGTAACAAAAACTTCTCACATATATGCACTCTTTATGGTGGGGTGCCTAAAGAGTGTGTGATCAAAAGATGTGATGAGCAAAAGATAATAACTTAATGATTATAGCAACAATCATCACATTATCATTAAAATAGGCATCACACATTAAGTAAAGTAGGCACATCAAAAATAAATTACAAAAGTTTAAAATCGAGATACATGTCCTTGATCACAAGTCTTTAATGGCTACAAAATAGACTACTAGTCTCAATCTCCCCCCTTTGGCATGAAGGCACCAAAAAGGGAAAAATTGAGTGGAATCACTCATCGCCACTTCCTCCCTCACACTCGGTTCTATCGTCATTTTCTAGTGCTTGCTGAGGAGGAGGAGGAGTGGAGACTCAAGCTAGTCCAAACGAAGCCAACTCTTGCTCTGAGAGTGGTGCCATTTCTGTGATATCCTCTTCAGAATCTTTAGAAATCTTGGGTGACCCCACTGGCTTTATCTCTAGCTTTTCATAGATGGCCTTAATGTTTGACTTTCACATATCTTTGATGTCTCTTCCTCGATAGACTCTCATTGTGTTGCTTAATTTCCACTTTGCGGCAGGATGCAAAGATGAATGAGAGAATTTTCAGCACACCACTGGAGGACTCTCTAGAGGGTGGAGGAGCTAGAGTAGCAGCTTCAGTTCTTGTCCTTCATGAGCCCTCTTAGATCTTTGTTCCTCTATAGGTGAGGTAGGAGCAGAGGAGATAGTGTAGATTGTAGACTTCTGGGGCATGAGACCAGTGTGATGAACATCCTTTACAAACTCAAGTCATGTCACCTTCTCTATCATATACATGATATAGGGTGCATAGCCACAGGACCTATTAGGGGTGATTGAGATGTTCGTAATGTCATTGTAGATGTACTCAAATACATTGAAGGTCCTTCTCTTGCTTATCACCTTTATCAATGTCCTTAGTGTACCCTGAATAGTTCCTACATCTCCCTCCTTGGGAGCTATGGTCTTCCTGAGGATTCTGTTTAGAACTGCAAATAATGGCTTCAATTATTTGGTGGAGACTTGTAAGAAATTCTTGTATCATAGAGAAAATTAAGCTCATCTTTCTCCAGGGGCTTCAAGTTGTGAATGGTGATGTCATTCTCCAAAGAATCTTCAAGATGAAGAATCCTAGCAAACTCCTCATAAGTGACACTGTACTTTGCTTCATGTGTCATCCATATCATGTGTCACCATCATCATGAGAAAAGTATAGGGTGGAATAGAATTGAGTGATTACCTCAATGTTCCAGTACCACTGGAAAGGGACAAGATCCTTCAGTCCATGTCGCTCCAATGCCTCTAGAACCTCTTGGTATGCTTGACATCTCTTGGAATGGAGGTAAATGATATCCACCCACTAACTTTCAATCATTGGGTTCCTCATCTTCATATATACATGCTCATAATAGTCGGCATGGAAATTTCTCCAGAATCTGAGGTTAGCTGACTATTTGGACTGCTCATAGACTTCCATCTTTCTGAACTTGTCAGCCATTTCACTTTCTTTTCCAGTAAAATCGTCACTTGATGGCTGCCTGTTGCGGTGATTAGGAGCCTTCATCTTCAAAGGACCAATAGGACCACTAGCTAGTCTTTTGCCCTTGTTTAGAGTTCTCTTGGGTGCCGATGAACTCCCAGTACCCTCCTTGCTTATTGGTTTCTTCACCATTACTCTCCTCTTCTTGGGAAGTACATTGTCGGGAGGAGAGGAGTGAACATTGTGGTCGTGTTTTTTCTTTATCACCTTCCCTTTGGATCTTTGCACTCTAGCACGGTCACGCTCTTCATCATAATCAAAAGAGTTGTCCTCAGAACCTGAAGACATCATGCCTGGCAAAGGAATTCAAGGATTGATAAGAATAGATTTCAGACTATGTGCAAATAAGAATTTAGAGGTTCAAATTGTCAGGTACTGGACTTATCCATTTTCAGAGTGCAGACTTGTTAGGAGTACCAGACTTGTCCTCATTTGGACACCGAACTCGTCCGGTCTGGCATAAGAACCCTAATTTCCTATTTTCAACAGATCTAGCTCAAGTCAATTTAGAATGAATAGGAAATAGTAGGAATACATCTGGAAGAGTAATGTATGCCCTAGGAGTCAAGAAAAATAAGCAAGAATTAAGAAAAGATGAGAGCTAGGGTTTGAGTGAGATGAGATTTTACCGAAGAATTGAAATTTGAGTTGAAGTGGCGGAGTATGGTCCAGACTAGATCGGAGTGGACAAGCTCCGTGCTAAGGAGAGAATTTCCCTTGGAGAAATCTACGATTTTGATGGTTGGAAGCGAAAATTGCCTTTGGAGCTCATGGTTGAAGATAGAGAGAGCAAAAGAGATTATGAGATGTGGTGGATGAGCTCCTGGCAGCGGGCTAGGGTTAACCCCGATATATCCAGACTAGTCCGGTCGACACCGGACAAGTCTGATATGCCGGACTAGGGTCGGACTAGTCTGAGGCAACATACTAGCAGGACAGAACAGAATTGATCAACCTGATTTTGGGTGTTTGATCTAATAGTGATCTAAAGGACATCATCTCACAAATAATCTTAATGAACATGACCAGTAAGCAACCAACAACCATACAATGGCCATAATTCACCAAGAATTACTTATTTAAATAGTTTTCAAGATAAAATTGAGATAAGGGGCAAAGTTTTTGCAAAAATGAGTAAATTTTGAAATCACAATCAGGTATGCAGTGTTTCATGCCACATTTATAGAGTCGAGTATATTTAGCTCATTTCTTAGCTCACAAAACCTCTTTTCATCTAATGGCTTGGTGAAAATGTCTGCAAGTTGTTTTTGAGTCCTAACATGTGACTACAATGTCACTTTTTAATTAATGATCTCTTAAGAAATGGTGACGAATATCTATGTGCTTAGTTCTTGAGTGCTCTACTGGGTTGTGTGCAATTTTTATAGCACTCTCATTATCACATAGGAGTGGAATATGGTTCAGATTGTGACCATAATCCCTTAGAGTTTGTCGCATCCAAAGTAGTTGTGCGCAACAGCTACCGTCTACAACATACTCCGCTTCAGTTGTGGAAAGAACAATGGAGTTTTGCTTTTTAGATGACCATGACACTAAGGATCTGCCAAGAAATTGGCATGTCCCAGATGTGCTCTTTCTATCGACTTTGCATCCTTGCATAGTCGACATCGGAATAACCTATCAAGTTAAACTTGGATCCTTTGGGATATTAAAGGCCCAAGTTGGGTGTGTGCACAAGGTATCTTAAAATTCTTTTTACAACTATTAAACGACACTCCTTAGGTGCGGCTTGAAACCTTGCACACATACAAACACTAAGCATGATATCTGGCCTAGATGCACACAAATAGAGTAACGATCCAATCATGGACCGATATACCTTTTGATCCACATTTGGACCATCTTCATTGAGATCGAGATGTCCATTAGTTGCCATGGGTGTCTTTATGGGCTTGGCCTTTTCCATATTGAACTTCTTGAGGATGTCCTACGTGTACTTGGTCTGGCTTATGAACATGCCTTCTCTTAATTGCTTCACTTGGAATCCCAGAAAGAACTTTAATTCGCCCATCATCGACATCTCGAATCTGTTTGTCATAATCTTGCTAAATTCTTCACAAAGACTTATTAGTATAACCAATGATAATATCATCAACATAGATTTGACATACAAATAGATGGTCATCAAAGTGTTTTGTGAACAAAGTATAATCAACTTATCTAATTTTAAAACCATTTTGAGTCAGAAAATCTCTAAGGCACTCATACCAAGCTGGAGGAGCTTGTTTGAGGCCATAGAGAGCCTTACGCAGTCTATACACATGGTTGGGGTACTCTTGATCTTCAAATCCTGGTGGCTACTCCACGTACACTTCCTCCTTAATTGGACCATGAGGACAACACTTTTGATGTCCATTTGATACAGCTTGAAATTATGGTGAGTAGCATATGCTAATAAAATATGAATGGACTCAAGTCTAGCTACGGGAGCGAAAGTTTCGTCAAAATCCAAACCTTTGACTCGTGAGTAACCTTTTGGCACAAGTCACGCCTTGTTTCTTGTTACCACTCCATGTTCATCTTGCTTGTTCCAAAAGATCCATTTGGTTCTAACGATGTTCGCCTTTGGTCTTTCCACAAGTTCCCATACTTGATTTCTCATGAACTTGTTTAGCTCCTCTTGCATTACAATTACCCAATCTGGATCCTTTAGTGCTTCTTGTACCCTGTATGTTCCAGAAAAGAGACAAAAGAGTAGTATTCACAAAAATTTGTTGTGTGAGAACTAGTAGTTACTCCCTTAGCAATGTCTCCAATGATGTTGTTGACATGATTATCTCTTTGTATACTCTGATGTACTCTTGGGTGAGGAACTTGTGAAGTTGCTTGCACTTCATTGTCTTCATTCTCATAGCCTCCCCCTAGATCATTGCTTCTGTGATTATATTGATCTTCTTGATCTTCATGATCATGATCTTGTGCATGAGCTCTCCCTTGATCATTGATTTCTTGTTGAGGTTCATCTTGTGCACTTGAGTCTTGTGGTTTCTCTTGAGGTCGAATATCACCAAGTGCCATCCTCCTCAACGCTTTACATGGAGCTTCTTCTTGACCTAGCACACACTTATCAACTTGCTCCACTTGGGAGCCGTTAGTTTAATCGAACACTATGTCACATGCTACTTCAACAAGGCCAGAGACTTTGTTGAAGACACGATAGGCGTAGGCATTCGAATCATAACCAAGTAAGAACCCTTCATCAAATTTCGAAGCGAACTGTGAAGTCCTCGGTTTCTTGTTCAAGATAAAATATTTGCAACCAAATACTTTAAAATAAGAAACATTGGGTTTGTTACTGGTGAGAGGCTCATATGGCATTTTCTTCAAGAGTCGGTGAAGATACAACCAGTTTGTAGTGTGACAAGCGGTGTTCACTGCTTCAGCCTAAAATCAGTCTGATGTCTTGTATTTATCCAGCATTGTCCTAGCCATCTCGATGAGCATCATTTTCTTCCTTTCGGCCACCTCATTTTATTCAGGGGAGTAGGGTGCCGAAAATTCATGCTTTATTCCTTCTTCTTCCTCTAGGTACTCCTGAACTTGTGTATTCTTGAACTCCATTCCATTGTCACTTCTAATATTCTTCAAGGTTGAGGAGAATTCATTTTGTGCCCTTTTCAGAAATTTCTTGAGGATTCCCTGAGTTTCTGATTTATCATACAAGAAAAATACCCAAGTAAATCTAGAAAAATCATCAACAATAACTAATCGATATTTGTTACCGCTGATGCTTATATAAGCAATTGGACCAAAGAGGTCCATGTGTATAAGTTCCAGCGGTCTCGAGGTAGTAATCACATTCTTGGAGGGATGTGGTGCTCCAACTTGTTTTCCCGCCCGGCAAGCGCTACATGACCTATTTTTCTCAAAAACAACATCATTTAAACCTCGGATGTGACCACCTTTTAGAAGTTTCTGTAGATTTCTCCCAAGATGGGCTAGCTGTCTATGCCACAACCATCCCATGTCAGTTTTAGCAACCAAGCAAGTGTTGAGTACAACTTTATCTTTGTTGAAGTTAACAAGATAATGCTTTCCCTTCAACATTCCCTTGAATGCAATTGAGACATCACTTCTTCTAAAAACAGTCTTACCCTCATTAGTGAATAAACAATTATAACCTTTTTCGCATAGCTGAGATATGGACAAAAGATTAAAATCTAGGGAATCAACATGTAAAAACATTGAAAGAGTATTTTGAGAAGAAATTTCAATTTTACCGCTACCAAGGACCTTTCCTTGGCTATTGTCTCCAAAGTATATCCCTTCACTTGGATTCGCGTTGCGCTCATACTCCATGAACATACTCCTCTCTCCAGTCATGTGATTAGTGCATCCACTGTCCAGCACCCATTTTGATCCACCGGAGGAGTAGGCCTGCAAAAAAGAATTATTTCTTGGTTTTAGGTACACAAGCTTGCTTGGACCTCGCAGGTTAGTAACAAGAGTATTGGGCACCCACACACAAGTTTTTGAGTTCTTGTGGCGTGGCCCTGTATATTTAGCAAAAAAAATGTCCAAACTTTTCTTTCATGAGTACATAGGAAGCACCAAAAGTACATAATAGTATTTGATATTTAGATTCATCTGATGTTTCCTTGACAAAAGTAATTTGTTTCTTAACTTCAACATTAGTGGACATGTGTTTATTTCTAGTAAACCCAAGACCATCTTTGACGTTAGGAGGTCTTGTGACCATATATGCACTACGTGCATATTTAATCTTTTCCTTGTCAAGGATGCCACTTTGGGATGGATGTTTAGTGTGTGAAAGAAAAGAATCATCTTTAACAATATTTTCCTTACTAGAGCATGTGCAAGTTGTAGTTGTTGTCGAATTTACATCTTTGGAAGGTGAGCTCTTGGAGGAGGAGGAGTCACTTTGCTTGAGTGACTCAAGTTGCACTTCAAGGATTTTGTTAACTTTTGACAAGTTAGCAATTTCATCCTTGATTGCAATGTTTAAGTCTTCTAGTTTTGAGTAAGTTTCCTTACTCAATACTAGCTCATGGTCAAGTGACTTGATCTTTTCCCACTCAATCTCAAGGAGTTTCTAACCCTCTTGTATATCTTCCTTTCACGGTGAGCATATCTTCTTGTCAGTTGACAAGCTCCTCCTTCTCAAAAATTTCATCCGACAACATTTTCATTTTCTTAAATGCAGTTTTACTTAACCCTCTAAACATCTCCTCATTTTCACTAGAGCTGTCAAAATCATCAAAAGAGGAATTTAGCGAGGGAGGTGTGAGTCGAACCATTTTCTTGCCTTCCTTAGCCATGAGGCAAGTGTGATTATGAGTCTCCCTTCCTCCCATGTTCGGGAAGAGTGTATACCTCTTGGTAGGCTTCTTGATGGCAATGTTGGCCATCTCCTCTTCTTTATCGGAGGAGGACTCATCGTTTGAGTCCCACACCTGAAGATTTTCTATTCTTGAGGCTTTGCTTTCTTCTTACTTTTATTTTCTTCGTAAGTGCGGTCAACCATGAAGTGATCGTACTCACCACAGTTGTAGCAGGTATGTCGAGCCTTGGATTTTCCTTTTTCTTTGCTCTTCCCTTCACTTTAGTTGCTGCCCTTCCTTCTTCTCATCATGCGCTTGAATTTCTTGATGAAGAGGGTCATTTCCTCTTCATCCAAATCGGTTCTTACATCACTTGTGTCTTCATCATCTTGTGCTTCACGAGCTTCCTTTCCTTTAGACTTGCAAGTTGCTTTGAGAGCAACGTCCTTCTTCTTGGATGAAGTGAGCTCAGCTAGGTCTTTGACGTATTGGGCCTCCTTCTCCATCATCTCATGGTTAATAATCTTGCCCAATAGTTCATCCGGAGTCATTTTATGTGTAACACCCTCATTTTCATGCATCATGCATTGCATAAGTTCATATACATAATTAACATTAATCCACATAAAAATGAATGAGTTTAAAATGAATTAAAAGCAAAACAACACTTAGAAGTCTGTATAAGTACGAACTTGTTCGGTTTGTACCCCAGACTAGTCTCGTTTTCCTCTCTGTTGCCCTCCGAACTTGTCCATCTTGACTGCGGACTAGTCTGATTGAGCCTCTGTTCTGTTCTGGTCTTGTTCGTGATTGAGTGCGAACTAGTTCGATATTAGGTCCAGTTTTTGAATAAGTTGTCAAATCCTCAGACTTGTCCGATCTATGCTGAACTTGTCTGTTTTCCTCTCTGGACAAGACCGGACTTGTCTGGACCTCCTACTGGACTTATCCAGTTTTGTCTCTGTCCAACATTAGACTAGTTCGACCCCCTCAGCGGACTTGTCCGGTGTGCCTGGCTCGGATTCAATCTTTTCCTCCATGACTTGTGTTTGGGTATTTACCTTAATGGGGCCCAAGAACGTCGTGCTTAACCCCTGTGGAGCCCATGTAGGACCCCTACACGGCCTCCACCCACCTTAGACTCGAATTCCATCAAACCCTACCACCTCCACCTCTATATAAGCAACCCAACACTCCAATTTTTCACCTCTTTGCCACAATTGAAAGAACACAAAACCCTAGTTCGTGGATAGCCACCACTAAGGAGGGAGAAGGAGATCCCGAGCAAGAAGAAGAAGAGGAGGAAACGAAGGAGGATCACGTAATCAAGATGTTCATCGACTTTGTGTTCTTCATTGCCAATTCACCTTCAACTATCATCATCAACCCTAGATCGTCAAGATTCAAGTTTATTTTTCAATTCTTGATCTTTGGAGTTCTAAACACGTGGTACACCTTCTACTTTCTCTTTCCCACGTGAATTCCACCCCAATTCTCCAAATTCTCGTAGATCAAGAAAACCCCAACTCGCTGGTTCTGCGTAGGGCTAACTAGTTCGGCCCTGGTACCGGACATGTCCAGCCTCTGAAACTGAATTGTGCTGAATTAATTCCAAATGTACCCGAATAAATTCCGAACCTATCCAAACTTGTTAAAAACTATTAGAACCTGTTAGCAAACATTAATAGCAACTCATTAACAAGTTTTACTTTATAATTGCATTAATCATGCATGTCATGTCATATTGAGTACTATATGAGCATTATTTGATTGAATTGTGTGTTTTGCATGTTTGTCGCTCAGAATAGAAGGTTTTGCGCTAGAGAGTGCTGCGGAGGACCTCCAGTACCAGAATTTTGAAGTATTTGACCCTAACCAAGCTCATGAGCAAGGCAAGTGTCTTTGAACATATTGATCCCGTTTTTACAATAAATGATTTTTTCTCAAAACTGCATGCTTGGGTCAATTTGATGGAATCCTCTGATAGGAATTTTCTAGCTTTGTTTAGCCACCCTTGTCACCTGGAATACATGGTAGAGAGTCGGAAAGGGCTTTTTACCTTTGCTTTGCTTAATTAATTGGTATGGGAAAACAACTATACTATTTAATTATACATCAATGAGATTATGGTTAATATGAACTGGTTAATATGATATGGTAATGGGTGATCTAAGCAAGCATGGTATGTGGATGGGTTGAATGTTATGGTGGTTTGCTTGCCTTGGATCTGAGGACTGGTTCATGCGAGAATAGGCCAGGACTACAGTGCCACCACGTGGCCATGTATGGGTGCGGCGTAGCTGATTAATCAGGGTATTGCTAGTATTGCGCGGATCATTTGTTGCATCGGGGAAGAGGAGTTAGATTGTGTTTGGATTTTTGGCGGGACTCCCTGGGTCCAAATGGAACAAGAGGGGGCCCTTTGTTGAAGATGCGCTCAGTTGGAGGCATCGCCACTGGTAAAACCTCAGTGGGTCTGTACATACTAGTAATCCCTTTGTAAAGGCTATTTGTGATCTCTTGACCACACACCAACGGAAGTGTGTAATGTGACCGACGGGTCATGGGCATGAGGGAGGTTCTTAGTCACCAAAAGGTGATGAAATCACAAACATGTGGGTAAAATGGTACAAACTCTGCAAAGTATTAAAACTATCATGATAGTCCTGCTCCCGATTAAGAGCACTTGGATGACCTACATGATTAGAAGAAACTTGGGATTTGGGATGGTCATCGTTATGGTTATGGATCGAGTTATGATAAATTAACATGGATGATGATGATGGTAATAATCTGGAATAGTTGTAATGGATATTGAATATGGTTTTGTATTATGTTAATTATGTGGGATATGATGGGATTACTTCACATAGACATAGTATAATTCTTTTTACATATTTTAAATGTACTTTTCAGCACTTAGGCTTGTTTATATTCGTCATTTGTATGAGCTACATGTCATACTTTTCCACACTTGATGAGTACGACATGTACTCACCCTTGCTATTCCCCACCAACAGATGCAGGTCAGGATTGGGAGTATCACGACGTTAATGAGGAGTTCTAGGCCTTGCCCGCCGTCAGCTTTGCATGTGGTGTTGCTTGGAGTCGCGCTACCCTATATGCTTAGTTTGATCAGTTTTTTTTATTTCCACTGCATTAGTTCAAATTTGCCATTAATATTCATTGGAGCTTGTATTTGAGGATATTATGAATTAAGTAATAAAAGTGGTTAATTAATCTTGTCTTGTGGTAGTTATCTGTTTATCATTTGTGAGTTACTCGTGTATGTGTGTTGCACGTCCTGGGCACACATATGCATCACGCTTTGTTCTTTTTCGAGACCGGGTGTCACAAATTGGTATCAGAGCCATAGGTTGACCGTAGGATGCAACCTAGATAGAATGGATACTTTAGAGCACATAGGACCACTCACGAATCGATGTGTTTTTGCTTGTTGTGTTGATTGCTATGTATTGCTACTTGTGTGCTTAGTCGAGGGTTTTGGGATGCTTTAGCATTGCCATATCCACATAGGCTAGTATAGGTGGTTGCTTAGTTTCATATCCCTTGATGCATATAGTTGGGGATGTTTTCTAAATTCTTCTCTCTTGCTTTTCTTCGGATGGTGAGAACTCGCAACCAAAGGGATGGCAATGATGAGGAGGAGAACAATGGAGCACCTCAGAACAACAATGGACAAGGACCTGTCCAGGGAGTTATCAATCTTGAGCAGCTATTGGCCACGCAAAACCAGCTCATGCAGACCATGATACAGACTATGGGACAGCTGCAGGCTGGTAACAACAACAACAATCATTCTCACATGCCTCCATCGCCACCACCCCCACAACCGCACAACCGGTTGGGAGAGTTTATGAGAACCAGGCCGCCGACTTTTGCTCAAGCTGCTGACCCTATGGACGTTGAGGATTGGCTCAACTCTGTGGAAAGGAAGCTACCTATTGTCCAATGCAGTGATTGGGAGAAGGTTCTATTTGCTTCCCACCAACTAGTTGGAGCAGTTGTGAATTGGAGAGATTCGCTATGCAACGCCCATGAAACACAAGAGAGGATTACTTGGGCTGAATTCAAGGAGAGATTCCATTCTCATTATGTGTCAGAAGATGTTATGATCCTAAAGAGACAAGAATTTGAAAACTTGAGGCAAGGAAGGTCAACTTTGAGTGAATATCTCAATAAGTTCACTCAACTTTCAAGGTATGCGCCTGAAGATGTCATCCGGGATAGCCAGAAGCAATATTTGTTCATGAGAGGCTTGAACAATGAAATCCAAGTACAATTGTTGAATTGTGATTACGCCAACTTCCAGAAGCTAGTGGACAAAGCAATTGTGGTTGAGAACAAGGTCCGTGAGATGGATCTAGAAACTAAGAGGAAGGCACCATATCAGGGACAGCAACAAGGAAGTAATGTGCGCCCTTGCTTTGCACCACCTAATGCGCCTTATTACAGCTCTTCTGCTCCTATACAGCGGCCTGGTTATGCACCGCGCCAGCCCAGTTTGTGCAACAATGCCCTGTCATGCAAGCACCTAGGCCTCCAATGCCTTTTGCACCTCGTTCCAACCTTCCTGGTGCAAATGTTTAGAATCCAGTTCATCCCAATAATTCTGGTGCAGTTAGGAAGTACTATACATGTGGAGAAGCAGGACACTTTGCAATTCAATGTCCTAAGTCAGGCCTTGGTCAAGGAAGCAATGCTCCAAGACAAAAACCAAGACCCAATGGAGGACAGCCGCAAGGGAACCATGGACAGCAGAATTTTGCTCGTGGCAACATGAACCATGTCTCTACGGAGGAAGCGCAACAAGTGGATGATGTGGTGATTGGTATGTTTCTCGCAAACTCCAACCCGATGACGATGTTATTTGATTCTGGAGCATCGTATTCATTCATTGCATCGAAATATGTTGCCAAGTATAGTTTTCCTATCTCTCATATGAAGTATACTTTGTTGGTTAAATCTCCTGGAGGAGAGATGAGGACAAATATAGTATGTCCAAAAGTAACCCTTAGAATAAGGAGGGTAGAATTCCTTGCCAACCTCATTGTTTTGGAGTTTTAAGGATTGGACATTATACTTGGTATGGACTGGTTGAGGAAGCACAATGGAGTCATACAACGTGCCACAAAGACGGTGAAGTTGACCAATGAGGAAGGGATCACCATAGAATTTGAAGCATCTCAACATGCACCAAAGCAATTGGAGCTGAATCACATGGAAGGTGCCGCAATTGAAGAGATTCCTATGGTGGGTGAATTCTTGGATGTGTTTCCGGATGAGTTGCCAGGCATGCACCTGATCATGATATCGAGTTTGTTATTGAATTAATACCTGTAACTGCACCTATAGCTAAGAGGCCATACATGATGCCTCCTAAGGAGTTAGCGGAGCTCAAGAACCAGATTCAAGAGCAACTAGAGAAGGGTTTTATTCGTTCAAGCTCTTCACTTTGGGGAGCGCCCGTTCTTTTCGTGGATAAGAAGGATGGATCACAAAGGATGTGTGTGGATTACTGATCTCTCAATGAGGTAACCATCAAGAACAAGTACACCTTGCCACGCATAGAAGACTTGTTTGATGAGATGAAGGGTGTTTGTGTCTTCTCCAAGATTTATTTAAGGTTGGGATACTTTCAAATGAAGATAAGATTGTCGGACATACCCAAAATAGCTTTTTGGACACTGTATGGATCTTATGAGTACACCGTGATGTCCTTTGGATTGACAAATGCACCTGCATACTTTATGTACCTCATGAATAAGGTCTTCATGGAGTACCTAGACAAGTTTGTTATGGTGTTCATTGATGATATTATGATCTACTCGAGGAACGAGGAGGAACATGAGGAACACTTGAGGCTTACGTTACAGAAATTGAGGAAGCATCAATTGTATGCCAAGTTCAGCAAGTGCCAGTTTTGGTTGAAAGAGGTGTCATTTTTGGGTCATATCATCTGAGAAGGAGGAGTATCAGTTGACCCCGGAAAGGTGAGGGACGTGTTGAAATGGGAACCGCCACAGAATGTCAAGGAAATAAGGAGCTTTCTTGGAATGATTGGATATTATCATAAGTTCATCAAGGACTTTTCCAAAATAGCCAAGCCAATGATGGAACTGTTAATGAAGGGGAAAGCATTCCAATGGACTCAAGCTTGTCAAGAGAGTTTTGAGGAGCTAAAGAAGAGGTTAACCACCGCACCTGTTAGTTTTTTTGGATGTGAGCAAAAGCTTCGATATTTATTGTGATGCATCAAGGCAAGGACTTGGTTGTGCATTGGTGCAAGAAGGTCAAGTGGTAGCCTATGCATTGAGACAATTGAAGAAACATGAGCAGAATTATCCAATGCATGATCTCGAACTTGCAGCCGTGGTACATGCATTGAAGATTTGGAGACACTATGGCCCCCTTTGGCAGAGTTTTATGGAGCTGATTCTCAGGAAGAATTAGGGAAGCTATGCCAAACACCATTTTTAAGAAGAAGTGATTCTTGGCTGATTCTGTAAAGTGATTCTCTAAAATAAGCTAAGGGGGTGGAAGCTGAAAAACGTAGCTTCTCCTGACTGTGAAGTGATTCATTGTCATGATTCTAAGATTTAATTCTAGAAAATCATAGAGAATCATTTTCAGCCGTAGAATCATTTCACTAGAGAATCAGAAGTGAATTCAGAGAATCAGCTCTGTGGAGCTGTGCCGAAGGGGGACTATATCCTTGGACATAGGTGTGAAATTTATACGGATCATAAGAGTCTTAAGTATATTTTTACACAAACGGATCTGAATTTGAGACAACAAAGATGGTTGGATCTTATCAAGGACTATGATGTGGGGATCAATTACCATCTAGGGAAGGCTAATGTAGTGGCCAATGCTTTAAGACGGAAAGGAGTAAGTCACTAGCTCACGCTTCGAGAGCTGCCATCCGAGCTATGCAAGGAGTTTGAACCATTGAACATTGAATTTGTGAATGGGATGGGGATAATGGAGTTAAATCCAACCTTGCAGCAGGAGATTTGAGAGGGTCAAAAAAGGATGAGGAAATTCAGGAAATCAAGGAAAGAACCCAAGAGGTAAGAGAATTCAAGTTTGATGAGGATGACCATGGTACCTTATGGCTTGGAAAAGGGATTGTCGTGCCTAATGTGAAGCTTATTCGGGAGACAATATTAAAGGAGGCACATGACTCGCCATACTCAATTCATCTCGGTTGTACAAAGATGTACAAAGACTTGAAGACATGTTATTGGTGGGCTAGCATGAAAAGGACATAGCCGAATATTTAGCTTTGTGTGATGTGTGCCAACGAGTCAAAGCTGAACATCAAAGGCCAGCCGGACTATTACATCCATGAAAGATTCCAGAATGGAAGTTGGAAGAAATTGGTATGGACTTCATAGTTGGATTATCGCGAACCCAATCCGGTTTTCACTCAGTTTGGGTTATTGTGGATAGGTTAAACAAGTCAGCTCATTTTGTTCCTGTCAAGACAACCTATACCACCGCGAAGTTGGCAGAGCTATATATGGAGCACATTGTGTGTCGACATGGAGTCCCGAAGAAAATAGTCTCAAATAGAGGTTCTCAATTTATCTCCAGGTTTTGGTAGAAATTGCATGAAGCATTGGGAACAAGGTTCAATTTTAGCTCAACATATCACCCTCAAACGGATGGACAAACTGAGAGGACCAATCAGATTTTAGAGGATATGTTAAGAGTTTGTGCCTTGAAGCATGGAAGAAGTTGGGACAAGAGCTTGGGTATGCAGAATTCTCATATAACAGTAGTTACCAAGCAAGCTTGAAAATGTCACCCTATGAAGCACTGTATGGGGAAAGTGTAGGACACCGTTGTTTTGGAATCAACCAGAAGAGAGCCAAGTGTTTGGACCTGACATGTTGCATGAAGCTAAGAAACAAGTCCAGATTATTCATGAAAACTTGAGGGCTGCTCAATCAAGGCACAAAGGCTATGCACACAATAGGAGAATGAAACTAGCCTTTGAAGTGGGAGATTTTGTTTACCTCAAGGTGTCACCAATGAGAGGTCATAAGAGATTTTAAGAGGCAAGCTAGCACCTCGGTACATTCGGCCATTCAAGGTTTTGGACAGAAGAGGAGAAGTAGCCTATAAGTTGGAGATGCCAACCCACTTATAAGACGTCCATGACGTGATTCATGTTTCAGCGCTTAAGAAGTGCTTGAGGGTACCGAAAAAACAACTGCAAATGGAAGAATTGGAATTTGAGTCAGATTTGACTTAGGTCGAGCAACCGGTCAAAATCCTGGAAACCAAGGAGAGGGTCACAAGGAACAAGGTTATTTGATGGTGCAAAGTACAATGGAGGCATCATACAGAATCGGAAGCAACTTGAGAGCTGGAAGATGATCTCAAGAAGGAATTTCCCTATCTCTTCTCTTTCGCATCGAATCTCGAGGGCGAGATTCATTTTAAGGGGGGTAGGTTTGTAACACCCTCATTTCCATGCATCATGCATTGCATAAGTTCATATACATGTTTAACATTAATCCACATAAAAAGGAATGAGTTTAAAATGAATTAGAAGCAAAACAACACTTAGAAGTCTGTATAAGTACGGATTTGTCCGGTTTGTACCCCGTACTAGTCCGGTTTCCCTCTCTGTTTCCCTCCAGACTTCTTCGTCTTAGCCGCGGACTAGTCCAATTGAGCCTCTATTTCGTTCCAGACTTGTCCGTGATTGAGTGCATACTAGTCCGATATTTGGTCCGGTTTTCAAATCAGTTGTCAATCCTCGGACTTGTCCGATCTATGCCGGACTTGTCTGTTTTGCTCTCTGGACAAGACCGGACTTGTCCGGACCTCCTACCAGACTTTTACATTTTCGTCTCTGTCCAACATCGGACTAGTCCAGCCCCCACAGTGGACTTGTCCTGTGTGCCCGAATTGGATTCAATCTTTTCCTCCACGACTTGTGTTTGGGTATTTACCTTAATTGGGCCCAAGAACATTGTGCTTAACCCCTGTGGAGCCCATTTGGTACCCCTACACGACCTCCACCCACCTTAGACTCGAATTTCGTCAAACCCTACCACCTCCACCTCTATATAATTAACTCAACAATCCAATTTTTCACCTCTTTGCCACAATTGAATGAACACCAAACCCTAGTTCATGGACAACCGCCGCCAAGGAGGGAGAAGGAGATCCTGAGCAAGAAGAAGAAGAGGAGGAAACGAAGGAGGATCAAGTAATCAATATCTTCATCGACTTTGCATTCTTCATCGCCAATTCACCTTCAACTCTTCACCATCAACCCTAGATCGTCAAGATTCAAGTTTCTTCTTCAATTCTTGATCTTTGGAGTTCTAAACACGTGGTACACCTTCCACTTTCTCTTTCCCACTTTAATTCCACCCCAATTCTCCAAATTCTTGTAGATCAAGAAAAACCCTAACTCGTTGGTTCTGCGTAGGGCAGACCAGTCCGACCCTGGTACAAGACTTGTCCGGCCTCCGAATCTAAATTGTGCTGAATTAATTCCAAATTGACTCGAACCAATTCCAAACCTCTCCAAACTTGTTAAAAAATATTAGAACTAGTTAGTGAACATTAATAGCAACTCATTAACAAGGTTTACTTCGTAATTGCATTAATCATGCATGTCATGTCATATTGAGTACTATATGAGCATTATTTGATTGAATTGTGTGTTTTGCATGTTTGTCGCTCAAAATAGAAGGTTTTGCACTAGAGAGTGCTGCATAGGACCTCCAGTACCATAATTTTGATGTCCTTGACCCTAACCAAGCTCAGGAGCAAGGCAAGTGTCCTTGAACATATTGATCCTATTTTTACAATAAATGGTTTGTTTTCAAAACTGCATGCTTGTGTCAATTTGATGGGAATCCTCTGATAGGAAGTTTACTAGCTTTGTTTAACCACCCTTGTCACCTGGAATACATGGTAGAGGGTCGGAAAGGGCTTTTTACCTTTGCTTCGCTTAATTAATTGGGATAGGAAAACAACAATACCATTTAATTATGCATTAATGAGATTATGGTTAATATGAACTAGTTAATATGATATGGTACTGGGTGATCTAAGCAAGCATGGTATGTGGATGGGTTGAATGTTATGGTGGTTTGCTTGCCTTGGATCTAAGGATCGGTTCATGCGAGAATAGGATAGGACTACAGTGCCACCAAGAGGCCAAATATGGGTGCGGCTAGCTGATTAATCAGGGTATTGCTAGTATTGCACGGATCATTTGGTGCACAATGGAAGGGGGGTCAGATTGGGTTTGGATTTGTGGCAGGACTCCCTGGGATCCGAATAGCACAAGAGGGGGCCCTTGGTTGAAGATGCTCTTAGTTGGAGGAATTGCCACCAGTGAAACCTCAGTGGGTCTGTACATACTAGTAATCCCTTTGTAAAGGCTATTTTGTTATCTCTTGGCCACACACCAATGGAAGTGTATAATGTGAACGACAGGTCACAGGCATGAGGGAGGTTCTTAGTCACTGAAATGTGATGAAATCATAAACACGTGGGTAAAGTGGTACAAACTCTGTAGAGTGTTAAAACTATCATGATAGTCGTGCTCCCGATTAAGAGCACCTAAATGACCTACATGATTAGAGGAAACTTGGGATTTGGGATGGTTATGGTTATGGTTATGGATCGAGTTATGATAAATGAACATGAATGATGGTGATGGTAATAACCTGGAATAATGGTAATGGATATTGAATATGGTTTTGTATTATGTTAATTATGTGTGATATGATGGGATTACTTCATATAGACAGAGTATAATGCTTTTTACATATTTTAAAATGTACTTTTCAGCACTTAGCCTTATTTATATTCGTCATTTGTATCAGCTACATGTCATACTTTCCCACACTTGCTGAGTAAGACATGTGCTCACCCTTGCTATTCCCCCACCAACAGTTGCAGGTTAGGATTGGGAGTATCACGACGTTAATGAGGAGTTCTAGGTCATGCCTGCCGTCAGCTTTGCCTATGGTGTTGCTTGGAGTTGCACTACCCTATATGCTTAGTTTGCTCAGTTTAGTTATTTCCGCTGCATTAGTTCAAATTTGTCATTAATATTCATTAGAGCTTGTATTTGAGAATACTATGAATTCTGTAATAAAAGTGGTTAATTAATCTTGTCTTGTGGTAGTTATCTGTTTATCATTTGTGAATCACTCGTGTATGTGTGTTGAACGTCCTGGGCACACATATGTGTCATGCTTGGTTCTTTTTCCGGACCGGGCATCACATTGTGGAACCCCAGACTTTCTCGGATCATATAGCACTAGGTGACATTTCATGGCATAAATGCTCTAATCATTATTTTGACCGCCTCATGGTCAGTCCACTTTTTGTTTCCATAGGCGCAGATCTTGTTGATAAGTGCCTTCATCCGGTTGTACATGTCTTGAAGTGATTCATCGTCTTCAATGGCAAATCTCCCCAATTATCCTTCAAGCATTTCAATTTAGTTTCTCGGACTGACCGATTTCCTTCATGTGCAGTATTGAGTGTATCCCAAATTTCCTTCGCACTTTCTAGTCCATCAATATTGGTGAACTATTCTCGGTTTAGAGATGAAGTGATCACTACAACGGCTTGTGCGTTGCAGTGAATTTCTTGTTTTTGTTCTGGAGGGAGTTCATCATTTGTATCTGGGATATCTACACCTGTACACACAATATGCCAAAGACTTGGGTTCAATGAGATTAGATGCATTTTCATATTGTATTTCCATATGGTATAATCGTTTTGGTCGAATTGCGGAGGTTTTCACATGGGAATGGAAAGATAATGATTATTTGAATTGAGACGATAGTAATTGTAAGGATATGATGACCACTCCCCGTCATCTTGTCGTCCTTTTTTCCTTTTTGACTCAGAAATTTCTTCCTTAAAAGTTCCCTGAGGTGATGTACTTCTTCATCATCGTGTTGATTTTCCCTGAGTACATCGAAGGCTTTTGTATCTTGCACTTCTTCGATGTTGAGCACCTTCAGGATCTCGTTGTTCTTCTTAGGGGACATTGATCTCTCCGAGCGGTGAATCTCACCGATGGAGAACCTGCTCTGATACCAATTGAATGTGGAGAGGGGGGTGAATAGGCTTAGAAAATTTCCTGCACACTTAATCAAATTGTCAAATACTTGAGTGATCGGACTTGTCCGGTTGGAGTTACGGACTAGTCCGGTGTGGTAATGTGCGGCGAGTCAATTAAGTGTTGATTCAGGAATTAAATGTTATAGTAGAGAAATTGAACAACTATTGAGATCACTAGATTGAATAACTAGTGTTGCAAGGTTACACGTGAAATACAAATTAATTGATAGATTGAAAGTGCATCTAGGACTCCCTTGTGGGTTTTGGATGATTTATGACAAGCAATTGGGATCCTAATCCGTTTGTTGAGATGAATGCAGGAAAATGATGGAAAATGAGTAAAATGCCAAAAAAAGTGGGAAATTAAGAAGGAGAATGAATTTGAGCTCAAGAAGAAGAAATTAGTAGATTAGTATGTATGGAGTGTGTTAAGGAAACACACCCAAGAGCTCAATCTCACTTTATCACACACACACAATGCACAAAACCATACAGGACCGGACTAGTCCGATATGAACCGGACTAGTCCGATATCACATTCTGCACAAGATCGGACAAGTCCGGTCCCCACCGGACTAGTCCGATATCTTTCTGTTCCACTTCGGACTAGTCCTCCCCAGTGCGGACTAGTCCTCAACACAATGCACAAGTCACTAGATCGGACAAGTCCGGTCGCTACCGGACTAGTCCGATTCCCTTTCTGATCCACTTCGGACAAGTCCGGTGACTACACGGACTAGTCCGATTTACACTCTGTTCTAAATCGGACAAGTCCTCCAAGTGCGGACTTGTCGTTCAAAACACTTAGGGTTTCACAGGTCCGGACAAGTCCGATGTCAACCGGACAAGTCCGAAGATTTCCAGCAACGAAATCGGACAAGTCCGTTTTCAATCGGACTAGTCCGATATTCCTGGACACTTAGGGTTTGCTTCACACAGCACACCGGACAAGTCCGGTCTCCACCACGGACTAGTCCGATCTTTCTAAACCCTAACGGTAATGTCTAGAAACCCCATATAAATAGAGGTGGATGGCCCACTTTTAAACTCTCTCGAACCCTAGCGCCGTCACACCTCCCAAGAGACTCAAAAACCATCTCTCTCCACGAAGTTGAGTGCAAAATCGATCAATCCTTTGAAGATCACTTGTAGATCATTGGAGAGGCACTTTGCACACGATTGAGCTCTTGGTTTGAATCTCTAACACACTCTTGCGTCTCAATTTGTATATTTCGAAGTGTGTTATTGGTGGTTTTGAAACTTGTAATCAAGGGAGCTCTCAACTTGTGAGATCGCCCCTTCAACTTGGTGATTTACCCCTGTGTGATTAGTGGAAGAGGATTGGCCTTCGTGGCGATCCGACGAGGGAAGGGTTGGTGAAGACCCGGTCCTTTTGTGGGCTCCTCAACGTGGACGTAGGCTGCCTTCGTGGTAACCGAACCACGGGATAAATCTTGTGTCTTGTTCGTTTGTGTTCATCATTCTAGTTGATCAACATTATCTAGGGTTTGGTTCATTTTGTTGAATTGAAGTTAAATAGTGAACAAGAATCATACTTGCAATAAAACTTAATCTACAACTATTGAACTGTCATTATAGTTTATATTTCCGCTGCAAACGACAACGAAACAATCAAATTGACCTAACTTGATCAACATAGCCCGTGAAATCCGGACTAGTCCGCACTTTACCGGACTAGTCCGATATATCTGGATTTAACCTTTTTGTTGAAGTGCTACAGGAACCGAAAAATTCAAGAAGGCCTATTCACCCCCCCCCTCTAGGCCTACATTCAATTGGTATCAGAGCGGGTTCTTCAAGAAAGAGTGCAACCACTCGAAGAGATCATGTCGGACATGAAGGAAGTCCAGAAAATCAACACCCAGGAAGAAATGAACAATGACAAGCACCAAAAGCTAGAAAGGTATCTCGAAGCCATCCAAGACTTCGATGATGATGATGAGGAGACACTGGAGCTGAAAGCACTGCTACGAAAGAAAGCACTTTCCAAAGGGAAAGCTAAAGTTGAAGAAAAGAAGAAGGGGAGTAGTCACACCGACTACTCCCGATATCCTTTTAATTATGACCGTTTAAATTCTAACAGCAGTCATTATCTATCTATCCCTCTCGGGAAAGCCCCACACTTCGATGGGAGTGATTACTCCATGTGGAGGCAAAACATGAAGATGCACTTGATTTCCCTTAACCCAAGTTTATGGCATATTGTGTGCACAGGAATAAACATCCCTGATGACGATGAAGAACTCACGCCAAGTCAAGAGCAAGCCATCCACAGGAATGCCCAAGCCGCAGCCGTTATCACCTCATCTCTAAGTAGAGATGAATTCACAAAGGTGGACGGATTGGAAATTGCCAAAGAAATCTGGGACACGCTACAGACAGCACATGAAGGTGACCGGCATGTGCGGGAGGCAAAGATTGAAATGATTGAAGGCGAACTAGGAAGGTTCGCGATTGAGGAAGATGAATCTCCCCAGGACATGTACAACAGACTAAAGACTCTTGTGAACAAGGTTCGATCGTATGGTAGCAAAAAGTGGAATGACCACGAGGTTGTGAAGCTCATCCTTAGAGCCTTTATGCCTCGCAACGTCACACTCTGTTCTATGATCCGAGAAAGTCCTGGATACAAGAAAATGACTCCGGATGAACTGCTTGGCAAAATCATCAACTTTGAGATGATGGAGAAGCAAGCCAAGCATGTCAAAGAAATAGCTGACCTCACATCGGCCAAGAAGAAGGGAGTTGCCTTAAAATCCACACTCAAACCTCTATCCAAAGAAGCAAAAGAAGCTCAGTTTGAGGAGGACAGCGATGATGAAAGCAGCGAGCTGGACGAAGAAGATATGATTCTGTTCATGAAGAAATTCAAAAGAATTATGAAGAAAAGACAAGGAGCAAAATCGAGTGAAGGAAAATACAAGGAGAAGACAAAACCGAAGATGAGGCGGGCATGCTATAATTGTGGTGAGTACAATCACTTCATAGTTGATTGCCCATATGAGGACAACAAGAAGAAGAGTAAAGAATCCAAGCCTCAACCGAAAAAGTTCTTCAAGAAAAAGAAACAAGCTGAACAAGCTCACATCGGAAAGGAGTGGGACTCAAACGATGAGTCCTCATCGTCCGATGAAGAAGAAATGGCTAGCATAGCCATTGAAAGCATGCCCAAGAAACTCACACTCTTCCCCACGCTCGGTGCAAAGAAGGCAAATGGAACTTGCCTCATGGCTAAGGAAGGTAAACGCAAGGTAAACATCAAAACTCCTTCCTCACATTCTTACTCAAGCGATGATGATCTAGATAGTGATGATGAAGACATGCTAATTGGTTTAGATAGAAAAACTGCTGCAAAAATGAAATTCTTGCTTAACCAACTTGTTGAGAAGGAAGAGCTGATTGATCGTCAAGAAGACATGATTATCTCCCAAAAGGAGAAGCATGTCGAACTTGACAATCTTCTAGTTCTTGAAAAGGAGAAAAATCACACACTAGAGCTTGAGCTAGCTTCAAGCAAGAAAACTTGCTTGGAGTTAACCAACTCAAATGTTGCAATCAAGAATCAACTTGATGACCAAATCAAGGTCAACAAGATCCTTGAAGTGCAGGTTGAGTCACTCAAGCTTAGTGAATCTTCCTCCTCTTCAACCCTACCTTCTCAACCCACTTTAACTAATAACGCCCATGTTTGCAAATGTGATAAAACTAACATCAGGTTGAAGGAAAACCCTACCCCCACGAAGGACAAAAATCCTACCCAATGTGTAATATTTGACAAGGAGAGGATCAACTATGCACGTAGTGCATATTTGGTCCAAAGACCTCCAAATGTCAAGTATGGCATTGGTTACTCTTGTGATGGAAAGCAAAAAGCTGGAAATCATAAGAATAACAAGGGAAGGATCACCTTTGTGAAGGGAGGACCCTCACAACCTGGTAACTCGAAAACTAAAAATCTGAACTCTCATGAAAATCGGACTAGTCCGGTTGTGGTCCGGACAAGTCCGGTCATCCGGACAAGTCCGGTCACACAGACTAGTCCGACCCATAATCAACAGCAACTTCTGTTTAAAACATTTGATGCATCCTATGTTTTAATGAAAAATAATGCTGGTAAAGTGTATGCTTATTATGCTGGGCCACGCCATGGGAACACAAAATCCCATGTGTGGGTGCCCAAATGTATTGTCACTAACCTCCAAGGACCCAAGCAAGCTTGGGTACCTAAAACCAAGGCGTAATTTGTTTTTGCAGGCCTACTCCTCCGGTGGATCCAAATGGGTGCTAGACAGTGGATGCACCAACCACATGACCGGAGAAAGGAGGATGTTTGTGGAGTATGAAGTGAACCAGGACCCAAACGAAGGCATCTACTTTGGGGATAACAGTCAAGGAAGGGTCCTCGGTACCGGTAAAATTGCAATATCCTCTGAACATACTCTTTCGCACGTTTTACACGTTGAATCTTTAGATTATAACCTGCTGTCCATATCTCAGTTATGTGACAAAGGTTATAATTGCCTGTTTACTAACGAGGGTGTGACCGTCTCAAGGAGAAGTGATGGTTCCATTGCATTCAAGGGTATGTTAAAGGGAGAGCTTTATCTTGTTGACTTCAACAAGGATAAAGCCGAACTCGACACATGCTTGATTGCAAAAACCAACATGGGTTGGCTGTGGCATAGACGGCTAGCACATGTTGGTATGAGGAACCTTCAAAAGCTCCTCAAGGGCGATCACATCCGAGGTTTGAAAGATGTTGTGTTTGAGAAAGACAGGCCTTGTAGCGCGTGCCAAGCAGGAAAGCAAGTTGGAGCACAACATCCCGCAAAGAACATCATGACCACGACAAGACCGCTCGAACTACTTCATATGGACCTCTTCGGTCCAATTGCTTACATAAGCATAGGCGGTAACAAATACGGTTTAGTCATTATTGATGATTTTTCCCGCTTCACTTGGGTGTTCTTTTTGCATGACAAGTCAGAAACACAAGGAACACTCAAGAAATTCTTCAAGCGAGCGCAAAACGAGTTCTCACTATCAATCAAGAGTATTCGGAGCGACAATGGCACGGAGTTCAAAAACATACAAGTGGAGGAGTACCTTGATGAGGAAGGAATCAAGCACGAATTCTCAGCGCCATACTCTCCACAACAAAACGGAGTTGCCGAAAGGAAGAATCGAACGCTCATAGAGATGGCAAGAACAATGCTCGATGAATACAAGATTTCGGATCGATTTTGGGCGGAAGCAATCAACACCGCCTGCCATGCCACAAATCGACTCTATCTTCATCGACTACTAAAGAAGACCCCCTATGAGCTACTCACCGGTAACAAACCGAACATTTCATATTTTCGAGTTTTCGGTTCTCCTTGCTATATTTTGAACAAGAAGCCCAGGACCTCAAAGTTCGCTTCGAAGTCCGATGAAGGTTTCTTGCTTGGTTATGATTCGAACACTTACGCCTATCGTGTTTTCAACAAGGCCTCCGGACTTGTTGAAGTGGCACGTGACGTAGTGTTCGATGAAACTAATGGCTCCCAAAAGGAGCAAGTTGATCAATGTGAATTAGGTAATGAGGAAGCCCCCTATCAAGCAATAAAGAGGATGGCCCTAGGCGAAGTACGACCACAAGAGTCATCGACACAAATACAAGAGGAAAGTGAACCACAAGAGGAGATCAACAATCAAGGGGGAGCCTCGATACAAGATCAATCACAAGAATATGAACATGATCAACAAATCATTGAGGACAACAACTCAGGGGGAGAAGAAGATGATCACCAACATACGACCCCCCAAGTGCCACACCCAAGAGTACACCAATGCATTCAAAGGGATCATCCAATCGACAACATCATCGGCGACATCCAAAAAGGAGTAACCACTAGATCTCGTATAGCAAATTTTTGTGAACATTACTCGTTTGTCTCCTTTTTGGAACCCCGCAGGACTGAGGATGCATTAAAGGATTCGGACTGGGTGGTGGCAATGCAAGAAGAGTTGAACAATTTCAAGAGAAACGAGGTTTGGGAACTTGTGGAAAGACCCAATGCAAACATAGTCGGCACAAAGTGGGTCTTCCGCAACAAACAAGATGAACACGGGGTGGTGACAAGAAACAAGACACGACTTGTGGCCAAAGGTTACTCACAAGTCGAAGGTTTGGATTTTGATGAGACCTTTGCTCCAGTAGCTAGGCTTGAATCAATTAGAATATTACTTGCATATGCTACTCACCATGATTTCAAGCTGTACCAAATGGACGTAAAAAGCGCCTTCCTCAACGGACCGATCAAGGAAGAGGTGTACGTGGAGCAACCACCCGGATTTGAAGACGAAGAGTTCCCCGACCACGTGTATAAACTGCGTAAGGCTCTCTATGGCCTCAAACAAGCTCCTAGAGCTTGGTATGAGTGTCTTAGAGATTTTTTAATTGATAATGGCTTTCAAATTGGCAAAGTAGATTATACACTATTCACGAAAAATCTGAATAATGATCTTTTCATTTGCCAAATCTATGTTGATGATATAATTTTTGGATCAACTAATCAATCTTCTGTGAAGAGTTTAGTAAAATCATGACAGACAGATTTGAAATGTCAATGATGGGAGAATTAAAGTACTTCTTGGGATTCCAAGTGCGGCAACAAAGGGAAGGAACGTTCATAAGCCAAACCAAGTACACACAGGACATCCTCAAGAAGTTTGGCATGGACAAGGCAAAGCCCATTAAGACTCCCATGGCAACGAATGGTCACTTGGATCTCAATGAAGATGGACCGAGCGTCGACCAAAAGGTATATCGCTCTATGATTGGATCTTTACTTTACTTATGTGCATCTAGGCCAGACATTATGTTGAGTGTATGTTTGTGTGCAAGATTTCAAGCCAACCCTAAGGAATGTCATTTGACAGCCGTAAAGAGAATCCTAAGATATTTAGTTCATACACCCAATCTTGGTCTTTGGTACCCAAAAGGTTCAAAATTCAATCTCATTGGGTATTCCGATGCAGATTATGCCGGGTGCAAAGTTGATAGAAAAAGCACTTCTGGCACTTGCCAATTCCTAGGAAGATCCTTAGTTTCTTGGTCATCCAAGAAACAGAATTCCATTGCATTATCCACAGCCGAAGCGGAGTATGTTGCAGCCGGGAGTTGTTGTGCACAACTCCTTTGGATGCGACAAACTCTAAGGGATTACGGTTACAATATGAACCGTATTCCTCTTCTTTGTGACAATGAGAGTGCCATTAAAATAGCCCACAATCCAGTTGAGCACTCTAGAACTAAACACATTGACATAAGACACCATTTCTTGAGAGACCATTCCATGAAAGGAGACATATCCATCTCTCATGTCAACACCCAAAAACAATTGGCCGACATATTCACCAAGCCACTTGATGAAAAACGTTTTTGCGAACTCCGAAATGAGCTAAACATCCTTGATTCTCGGAGTCTGGATTGAAAAGTTGCATACCTGTATGATTGCTTCAAAATATTGATTGAATTGTGAAAATTTTTCCTCCCCATTTTTCTCTCGAAAAACTATGTCAATTATTAGATCTTGATGAATTTTTGATCATAGTATGATTGTTGTTTGCTTACTGATCAAATTCATCAGGATTATTTGAATTGTTTTGCCTCTCTACCCTCAATTATTGGACCTTCAACTATATATGAATGGGCTATGCATTCTCTCCTGGTGACCACGGACAAGTCCGTGGTTACCCGGACTAGTCCGCCCTTGCAGACTAGTCCGCAGTGTGCCGGTTAGGTCGGACTAGTCCGACAGACCACGGACTAGTCCGATTTAGGTTTCTGGAGGACTTCGGACTAGTCCGGTCATGTCCGGACTTGTCCGATTTTTCGTGTCCATAACCCCCAAGGATGGTGATGCAGGGAGTGTGCAAGGCTACCTCCGGACCCTGATGAAGGTCATCAGCAAGAAAAGGCAATTTGATGTTGCAGACTATATCTGGAATGATATGGTCAATATCTCAAGTACCCCCAACCGATCCTGTGGCTATGCCCCTTACTTGATGTTCATGATTGAGAAGGTCACAGGAATCGAGTTTGTGAAGGATGTGGAGCACACTCCACTGAGGCCTCAGAAGCCTCAGTCCGTGAGTGTCCAGGCTGCTCCATCGCCGGCCTCAAGCCCCGAGGTGCCGGCAAGGCAAGGAGAAGCTGCTAGGGCTACTCCTCCCTCCAGGGAAGCCCCTCAGAAAGGATCTGCCAGTGGGATCCTCAAGTACTTGGCTGCAATCTTCTCCTCCTGCAGGAAAACTGAAGTGAAGCTTCACAAGCTAAATCAGAAGAGGAAAGAGGACATGAGATACATAAAAGCAAATGTGAAGCAGCTGAGTGAGAAGCTGGAGATCAATCCAATTGGATCTCCAGTACTTTCTGAAGATTCTGATCCAAACATTACCGAGCTTAGCCCCTTGACTCCTTCCGAGCTTGCCTATTTTGGCATTGGGGGCTCGAGCAGCTCCGCTCCTCCTCCTACCTCTCAACCTCGTCAAGCCGAAAGCGATGAAGATGATGAAGACGACGAGAGGACCGACAGCGAAGAGTGAAGCCCTAGGATCTTCCCCTCTCTCTCTTTTTGGTGTCTTGATGCCAAAGGGGGAGAGATTGAGGGGGAGCCTCTAGTCTAAGCTTTAGCTGAATAGGATGCGAGGAGAGAGCTCTCCATGTTTTTATTGTGATTGTATTTGCTTAACTCTCTTTTCATATCATGTTTGGTCCTGTGATGAATTGCTCAATTAATTTGTAAGTGTGTGATGAAATCTGAGGTTTTGCCCCTGAAGTGCCATATTCACTTGATATTAGTTGGTAAATGAAAATTCTGTCATTCTTAATGCAATCATGCTCTTAGTATGCATCCCACCATAAAGAATGCACATATGAATAATTACCTTGTTGCCTGATGCATTTTTGAGTCATATGTGCATACTTTATGAAAATCTCATTTTATACCTCATTTTGTGAAATCTCAATTGGTTGTCATCAATCACCAAAAAGGGGGAGATTGAAAGTGCATCTAGGACTCCCTTGTGGGTTTTGGATGATTTATGACAAGCAATTGGGATCCTAATCCGTTTGTTGAGATGAATGCAGGAAAATGATGGAAAATGAGTAAAATGCCAAAAAAAGTGGGAAATTAAGAAGGAGAATGAATTTGAGCTCAAGAAGAAGAAATTAGTAGATTAGTATGTATGGAGTGTGTTAAGGAAACACACCCAAGAGCTCAATCTCACTTTATCACACACACACAATGCACAAAACCATACAGGACCGGACTAGTCCGATATGAACCGGACTAGTCCGATATCACATTCTGCACAAGATCGGACAAGTCCGGTCCCCACCGGACTAGTCCGATATCTTTCTGTTCCACTTCGGACTAGTCCTCCCCAGTGCGGACTAGTCCTCAACACAATGCACAAGTCACTAGATCGGACAAGTCCGGTCGCTACCGGACTAGTCCGATTCCCTTTCTGATCCACTTCGGACAAGTCCGGTGACTACACGGACTAGTCCGATTTACACTCTGTTCTAAATCGGACAAGTCCTCCAAGTGCGGACTTGTCGTTCAAAACACTTAGGGTTTCACAGGTCCGGACAAGTCCGATGTCAACCGGACAAGTCCGAAGATTTCCAGCAACGAAATCGGACAAGTCCGTTTTTCAATCGGACTAGTCCGATATTCCTGGACACTTAGGGTTTGCTTCACACAGCACACCGGACTAGTCCGGTCTCCACCACGGACTAGTCCGATCTTTCTAAACCCTAACGGTAATGTCTAGAAACCCCATATAAATAGAGGTGGATGGCCCACTTTTAAACTCTCTCGAACCCTAGCGCCGTCACACCTCCCAAGAGACTCAAAAACCATCTCTCTCCACGAAGTTGAGTGCAAAATCGATCAATCCTTTGAAGATCACTTGTAGATCATTGGAGAGGCACTTTGCACACGATTGAGCTCTTGGTTTGAATCTCTAACACACTCTTGCGTCTCAATTTGTATATTTCGAAGTGTGTTATTGGTGGTTTTGAAACTTGTAATCAAGGGAGCTCTCAACTTGTGAGATCGCCCCTTCAACTTGGTGATTTACCCCTGTGTGATTAGTGGAAGAGGATTGGCCTTCGTGGCGATCCGACGAGGGAAGGGTTGGTGAAGACCCGGTCCTTTTGTGGGCTCCTCAACGTGGACGTAGGCTGCCTTCGTGGTAACCGAACCACGGGATAAATCTTGTGTCTTGTTCGTTTGTGTTCATCATTCTAGTTGATCAACATTATCTAGGGTTTGGTTCATTTTGTTGAATTGAAGTTAAATAGTGAACAAGAATCATACTTGCAATAAAACTTAATCTACAACTATTGAACTGTCATTATAGTTTATATTTCCGCTGCAAACGACAACGAAACAATCAAATTGACCTAACTTGATCAACATAGCCCGTGAAATCCGGACTAGTCCGCACTTTACCGGACTAGTCCGATATATCTGGATTTAACCTTTTTGTTGAAGTGCTACAGGAACCGAAAAATTCAAGAAGGCCTATTCACCCCCCCCCCCCCTCTAGGCCTACATTCATAGATTAAATCTAATGCCCTAGATAATCAAATTTGCAAAAGTAAAAGAGTAAAGCACACGGAGACACGGATTTTTACTGAGGTTTGATATCACCAAAGAGATCTACTCCTCATTAAGGAAGCCCACACAGAGCTGGGTCTCTCCAAACCCTTTCCCTTGTCAAGTCACCACACAAGGCCGACTTGATTCCACTATCACGGGTAATCACCGAGTTGATGGGGCAACCTCACACGTTGAGGGCTCCCACAAGAATTACAGTGAAAAGATGATCAAATACACTCGAAACGATTACAAGTAATTGCACGAGTGTAAAGAGATCAAACCTCAAGAGCTCAATGATGCGTAGACACCAATCTCCCAACCCCAAATCTGAATACTCAAAGATTATCACTCTTGAGGAACTTAGATGTGTGGGGCGATGTGTTTTCGTGCTCTTTGCACAAGTTGCGGCGCTAGGGTTTGAGTTGTGAGCAGTAGAGTACGTGTGTTGTTTTTGTGGTGTCATGGATCTCCTATTTTTAGTGTTTCCAAAATTGTTACTGTTAGGGATCCTGACGGCCAGATTAGTCCGTACTGGGTACAGGACTTGTCCAGTGTGTAGTGTAAAATTGGCGTGGAATGTGCAGCACACAAGAAACCCTAAATTGTGTGAGGTATATTGGACTAGTCCGGTAGGTGTCCGGACTTGTCCGGTGCCCTGTGTATTTGAATTCTAGATAGTTGAATGGACTAGTTCGGTCCGGGAGCGGACTTGTCCGGTGCTATGCATTATAGAGCATCAAAGAGTTAAACAGACTAGTCCGGTCCTATGTACGTACTTGTCTGGTGCACAGTGTAATAGGTTTCCAGAAAGTTTAACAGACTAGTCAGGTCCATGAACGGACTAGTCCGGTGCACTATGAAATGTGGTTCCAGAAAGTTGATCAGACTAGTCTAGTCCATGAGCGGACTAGTCCGCTGCACTGTCAATTTGGACAACAGAGAGTTGAACGGACTAGTCCGGTCCATGAACAGACTAGTACGGTGCTCAGTGATTTTTTATGTTGATTTTAATCCCTTACCACTACGCAAAGACTTGATCTCCTCGAATGTGTCTCTCACACACACCCTATACATTTAAGTCTACTTTGCGCTTCAGTCATCAGTTGGGCTTTTCTCTTTTTCTTCATCACTTCATTTTTCACTTTTTGAGTGCACCAAACTATCTCATTTAAATTGACCAGCAGTCATCTCAACAAGTTCATTAGGATCTCATTTGTCAATCATCCAAAACCCACAAGGGATTGCCTAGATGCACTTTCATTGAACTTCTCCCAAGTAGGAGTGAGGAGAAGGATTCCAGCTTTGGCCCCCTGCTTCTGCACGGAGCCATTGAATTAGAGATTCTAGTGAGGCTGAGTGAAGACCGGGACTTTAGGTTCCGGCTTCTACTCGTCGAGGCCCCATGGAGTTGATGAAGGTGTCCACTCCTCTATGAAGTCAGCCAGCACCTCACTCTTGATTGCATGTCAGGGCAGGAATTCGAGGTCGAATTCTGCCAACTTCGCTACCCACTTGGCGATATTTCCCGTAGAATTGAGATTATATAAAATTGCTCGTAGTGGAAAAGAGGTTACCACTAATATCTTGTGGGCCGAGAAGTAGTGACGAAGCTCCCTTGAGGCAATAAGGACTGCATATAGCAGCTTATGCACCTCAATGTACTGAGTCCTGTGTCATGAAGTACTTCGCTGATGAGGTATACTGGCTGTTGGACGGTTTGGACCTTCTTGAGGGGTCCGTGGCTTCTTCTTCATCAACCCAGACGCTCCCGAAGGGGTCTGGATCTTCTTCTTGAGTTAGTAATCCCTCGAATGAGGGAGGTTGATCCACATACATCTTGCCTTTAGGATCCGTGTCTGGGGGCTGGGAACCAGACTCGCCTTTAGGTAGCTGCGAACCCTCCCGAAGGGGTCTAGGCTCCTGAGTTGAAGGTGTTTCTGGTCTCCTCGCAACCAGAACCATGCTGACAACCTCTATAGTTGCAGCGATGTAAAGCAGAAGAGGCTCACCAGGTTCTGGAGGTGCCATAATTTGTAGTGTGGTGTGGAGATGCTTGAGCTCTTGGAATGCCTTCTCTGTTTCTTTAGACCAATGGAATGATCCGGACTTCCTCAACAGCTTGTAGAAGGGAAACACCCACTCTGCTAGCCTTGAGATGAATCAGTTGAGCGAAGCTAGACACCCACTAAGCTTCTGGACGTCCTTGATATGGACTGGAGGCCGCATCTCTTCGATGGCTTTAATCTTGGCCGCATTTGCCTCAATTCCTCGGTGGGTCACCAAGAAACCAAGAAGCTTTCCGGAGCTACCCTCGAAGACACACTTGTCTGGATTGAGCTTCGTGCGCGTCAGACATAGCTTGTCAAAGACAGATTAATGATTGTCCAGGAGTGAGTCTTTGTTCTTCACCTTGACAATGATGTCATCAATGTAAACTTCCACCAGATCCCTAATCAGCTCCCCAAAAGTTTTGTGCATGGCTCGCACAAAAGTTGAGGCAGCATTTCTAAGACCAAAAGGCATGACAGTGTAACAATACAACCCATCTACTATGATGAAGACAGTATGCTCTTCATCTTCCTTAGACATTGGAATTTGATGATATCCAGAATAATCATCTAGGAAACACAGTAGTTTACATCCGAAGGTAGAATCCACTATTTGATGTATTCTTTATAGTGAAAAAGGGTCTTTTGGACATACCTTATTGAAAATGGTGTACTCGATGCACATATTAAGCTTCCCGTCGGCCTTTGGTACAACAAATGGGTTTGCCAACCACCGTGGATTGTGAACCTCCCAAATGAATCCTACGTCAAGTAGCTTTTTGACTTCTTGTTTGATAAAGTTCTGCCACTCAATAGATTGCTGCTGGGGCTTCTATTGTATAGGTCGTGTGTTGGGGTATATCTTCAGACGGTGCTCGATCACCTCCCTAGGGATCCCATGCATTTTTGACGGTTGCCATGCAAACACGTCGATATTCGCCCGATGGAAAGTAACGAGTGTGAGTTCCTATTTGTCGGCCAGACCTCCCAATATACGGGCGGTCTAAGCGGCATCAGAACCGATTTGGATGACTTTGATGGGAATGTCGATGTTGCCGCTTGGTTGCACACGAGGTGCAGAGGATGAGCCACGCTAGCGCGAGCTCGGTGGTTGTTGAGCAGCTTGCTCCTTGCCGGATTCCTCTTTTTGTGCTGTTGTAAGTGCAAGAAGTTCTTCCATCGCAGTAACCCCAGCAGTGTGGTCCCCTTGGATCCGGAGGACGCCTGACGGAGTTGGCATCTTCAACACGAGGTAGCCGTAGTGGACCACGACCATGAACCTATACAAGGTTGGCCTGCCTAGGATCGCGTTGAAGGGGAAATTGATGTGTGCCACCTCAAACACCATCTCCTTGGACCTGTAGTTGTCCCGTGTCCCGAAGGTCTCTGGTAGGGTAACCAATCCGAGAGTCATGATGGCTCCCGGACCTACTCCAGAGAATCAGCGTGAGGGCCTGATGTCCGAGAGGTTGAGTTGGAGCTTTACAAAAGTTGCGAAGCTGAGGAGGTTGAGTGTCGCACCTCCATCCACCAGGACATGGAAGAGCTGGATATTGTTGATAGTCAGGGAGACCATCAGGGGCCATTGTCCAGCTCCTGCCATCTTTTTCGAACAATCCAAAGCATCAAAAGTGATGGAAGTATCCATCCACTTCCGATGAGGTTCGGCCTTCGTAGTGAGAGCAGCAACAGCCATCTCCCAACGCATAGTCTTCAGAATGCGCCGGGAGGTGATGTCCCAGAATCGTCCATACATCATATCGAGAGTATTACAACGCTCGTTGTCAGAGATATTGGAGTCATCATCAATGGTGTTGTAGACCACCTTTAACGAATTCTTGGCATCTTAGAAGCCTAGCTCTTGATCAGACAGAGCTTTGTCGACTGTTTGCTTCCCTTCCCGCTGACGGAAAGGGGTTTCATCTTGGCACTTGCTCTTGCATTCAACAAGCCTCTTGACCTCACCACAGACTTCTAGATTGTGGCTTGTCGATTTGTGAATCGGGCACCACATCTTTTGACTATCGCCATCTTCAGATGATGGTCGAGGTCGCTTTTCGGGGCATGGCCCACGACCATCAGGTGCTATGGCAGAGGCAGCTGTTGGTGCACTGGCAAGTGACTTCTTATTGCCACTTAACTTCTTCTTTTTTCCACTGCCGGGGGCAGTAGCTTCAGCTTTGGAGGTAGACTGGTGATCCTCCGCAGCTGGTTTGGAGTGCATCTCACTGCCCTATACATGATCTATAGTGTTAAGGGTGGTTAATAGCATCATAATGTGTCTTAACAGCAATGTTACCAGTCTTGATAGTCCTCTGATCATGCATCATTAATATAGCATTAATGACGCATTAACTAGGTCTGACCTTGAATGTCCGTGCTGTTGGAGATCCTGCTGTCTTCCCATTGCAGACTTTGGTTCAGGCGGGTGACACGTGGAAGCTCCAGAGCTTCCCTCTACTGAGGGATAGGTCCGGTGCTACTGGACACGTGGCAGTGTCGGAGCTTCCCTGGGGAGGGAGGCAGGTCCGGCTCTATAGGTCACGTTGTAGCACCGGAGCTACCCAAATAAGGGAGGTAGGTCCAGCTCTTCTAGACACGTGGCAACACCGGAGCCACCCTATGGAGGGAGGCAAATTCGATACTGCGGGACGCGTATCTCCTTTAGACGTCCACCACCTGGATATAGAAACTCCATGACTTTGTTTATGGTACCAAGGGATACCCGGTACGTAGGGTACCTACAGTGGCCCGTGGGTCCTCCTCAAGGAGAGTTTATGCTACTAGAGGTGGGGCCATCATCAATTCCCGCACTGCTGTTCCAAAGTCTTTTCCTGGGCAGTTGAAGTGACGGCACACAGTTATGTCATTGCCACATGGCACTTCTTGGTACGGTAAGTGTGATCCTGGCGTGCGGATCTCACGCAATTGAAGATCGCCAGTTCCCAATATGAGGTTCCATAATAGTATCAACAAGCATATCAGGTATCTCAGATTTAACTACTAAAAATCTCTATGCGATGCTCCGGTGAGCATAGTCTAGAAAGGCACAATCCACCATCTTTGGTCCAAGGTTGCATTTCTTGGTAATTGGCATATTGACCTTTGCCAAATATCCCTATCAGGAACGGGGTCCCGACATTCCAGGAATCACATTGGGTGGTGTCATGCGATGCGACACCCGACAGCACACACGAAAAGAATATGTGAAACATACAAAATCTTTATTTCATAAGATATTCGAGTTTAAAATATAATGTACATAACGAGTACATCAGCAGTGGAAAGAATATACTCAAACTCTCAACCTATCTAAGCATGAGAGAAGACGTCCATGCCCCCAGCAAAGCTTCTCGTGAGCCATTCACCTCAGAAAGTCAAAGTCTCACAGGGCAACCACAACAGCAGCAGTTAAACTATTACCTACAAAACCAAATATATGGCAACCATAAGCACGAAGGCTTAGCAAGACTTAACCGTCTCACCTAAACATGAAACTCTACATGCAGGGACTTGTAATATAGGAAAGCTCAATTGCATGATGGAATCACCTTATAGTAAATCCTTATTTTCAGATTTTAAGTAGAAGATGTGCACTCCATGGGCATGGCACATCATAAATTCCACAATCAAACAAATAACGCTTCATCTACGATGTTATATGCCCAAAGTTGCATAAGCTGCATACAAGTTAAATCTTTGGGAATAGTAAATTTAATTGTGCTACTGCTAAGCCATACAAGTTGCAATACAATTATTATAATCATTGCAGCAGATTCATATCATCCAATTACTCTTTATTACTATGTCACGACGCAGTGAACAAGTATGCTCAGTCCATAATAGCAAGCGACGGTGATTCGAATCAATAATGTCAATACCCTGCATACCAGGTATCCCTTCATACTAGAAGCAGACGCGTTGAGTTTCACATTCCAATATTGTAGACTTTCGAAGGCAACACATGTCCCAAAGTGCCGGATTTGCCTCCCTCCTTAGGGTGGCTCAAACACTGCCACATGTCCCGTAGTGCCAGATGTGCCTCCCTCCTTAGGGTGGCTCCAACACTGCAACATGTCTCACAGTGCCAGACCTGCCTCCCTACTTAGGGTGGCTCCAGCACTGCCACGTGTCCCTAGGGTGCCAGACCTGCCTCCCCAACAAGGCAAGCTATGGTGTTGCCACGTGTCTAGTAGCTTCGGTCCTACCTCCCTTCAGATGGAAGCTCCGGAGCTGCCACATGTCACACGTTCGGATCTATGTCTACAACGGGAAGACTCCGGGACCTCCAATGGCATGAACATTCAAGGGCTATCAATTGGCCGTTACAAGACCTGGTTCACTCATCATTAATGCCATATTAATGCCGCACGATCAAAGGACTATCAAGACTGATAACGCTGGCATTAAGGCATGTTATCACACTATTAACCCCCCTTAATACTGTAGATCATGTATAGGGTGGTTATGATAGCCGGGACCACCTGTCGGGCCACGACACATACTGTAACAACAATTCTTTGGCATATAAAAGGACTACGCTGCACGGTAGAACTCAAGCGATCAAAGTCCATCCAAGGCCAAGGTCATTCAGACTAGCTCACCAGCATACTCACTCAAAGCAATCCAATACACAAACACCCCGTGGAGTAGGGTATTACGCTCAGGCGGCTCGAACAACATAAAACCGCTTTTGTCACCTTGTTCTTGGATCTTGATTTTGCTTCTGCCTAATACAAACATCCGCGGGCTACTTCTTAGTAGTACCGGGAGAAGTGTCATTGGAATACTTCAACAAATAACAACCTGGAATGCAAGACACTTACGCCAACAAGGAAGCCACATCGGTGAGCTTCTCTCTACGTCGCACAAAGTCACTTTTCACAAGAGGCCCTAATATGGAATCAACTCTCCATCCCGAGCAAAAGGTCCCCTACACGTATACGTCAAAGTTGCCCACTTGAAGATTTACATCTTTATGCCTTCTCAACTCCATTCACAGATGGTTGGGAAGTTTCCACACTAAGGTCATCGAGTGACATCAGTTTCCTGGGTCCCATATACCAGCATGCATCCGGTACAACTCAAACTTATCCAACGGGACTGCACACGGATCGGTCCTTAACCGACACAGACGAAGCTACCATACCAACCTTCAACATCTGCCTCACCATTACCAACCCAGGCACGATGTGGTCACAAGCGTTGTCTCACCCTTTGGGCCGAGATCAACCTTGTGCATCCCATCCTACAGAAAATTCCCATCCACATTTCAACTTTAAGAGTAAATATTATGGTGACGTCTCGCGAGTAGGTTTCCCTCACTTGACTTCTCTTACAAGTAGAATTCAACTACTTGATTTGTGGTCGGTAAAGTGTGACCATTCTCATGAGTAGTGTCCAACTACTCGACTTCTACCGACATGTCAACTAAACAATTAAGCTTAGCAATATAATATGATGGAGTAATGTCCTACCCAACCACTCCAAGGATTATTTGGTCATGCATGTGGAATATCATCAAAACCTGACCTAATTCACAATAGATACCTCATACATATAGTATAAACAAAAGAAAACTTCTTAAATACAAATTGGGGCTTGCCTTGAGTTGCAACTATGCAAATGTTAGATAGTCAGCTCTTGATCTCATGGGGGACTTTGAGTTGAAGCCTTTTCTCAAGTGTCCTTGCTGCTGCTGCGGATCCACCTCGTTGCAGCAGTCCATGTTGGTTCCCTCCTCCTTCTTATGATTCGCCTCGTCAAATGCCTTCGCCGTGTTCACTAGTCGATATGAATATGCATAAATGGAAGAACAAAGTTTAGTAAAGAGGGAAACCCTTTATGGATCTCATGCAGAAGTAAATATGTGATGCAATGGCTACAGGAGGGTTGCTGCCGTAATCCAGATTTTTGTGGACAGGATTGGGTTCTAGCAAAGTGGAAATGGAAGCAAAAGAATTATGAACTTCAAGGTAACATTCATGTAGAGGCAATAGTTTAGCGAAGAAGGAACTTTATGAATGATAACAGGAAGACCACATGATTTAAAATGCTACAGGAAGTTCACTTGTCGTAACTCAATTCTGGTGGAAAGAAAGAACTTAGCAAAGTTGATTCGGAAAGAAGTGGATTTAGGAACTTCAATATGATTTTTATGTAAATGAGACATACAAATGTCATAATCTGATGAAGACCAAATAGAAAGGGCCTAGGATTTTTGTAGTAGTTCACCGAGGTAATAAGACGAATTCTAGAAAAGTTTCATAATTTTATACTAGTGGGATTTTCCTTAATAAATTCTACAAAACCAAATAGAAGTTATAAGGCATACCAAGAGAATGAAAATGAATTAACATCTGATGATCCATTTGTCTAATACAGCTGAAACTTTATGTGAATGTAATATGATATGTATGGATATTTGAAAAATATTTTCATAATTTTCTATTGGAGGTATTGTGCAGAAGGAATCTTCTAAGGTTTCGTCTTAACCGAATTTTATAAAACATATATGTCCTTTCATGTAAAATAAACGGATCTATTGCAAATTAGATGTTTCCAGGAAGCCAGCATAATTTGTTTCAGAATTTTAGGATTTTTCTACAATTTCTATGATTTTTGCAAGTTTCTAACATTTTTTGGATTTTTGTTTGAACAGACAGCCAGTGACTGGTGGGGCCCATCCTTCAGTCATCTTCTTCCTTGCGCCATGGCAGAGAGGGTCGCCGGAGCTTCACCGGAGCAATGGAACTAGGCATTCCGGTGGTTTGAGCTTTGTTGAGAGGACCTAATAAGGGGTTTGGGAGGGCAATGAGTTCAACGGTGGGATCGTCGGCAAGCCTAGATGGCTGGAGGCGGTGCAGCGGCGAGCAATGGTGAATTCCGAACTTCAGCAAGCTATAACTCAGCGCACAGAGTGCCAAACTTGGCACCGTTTCTTTGAGGGGAATCGTGGCGAGGAGGAGAACACCGGCATGTTAATTGTTGGTGCTGGAGAGGGCCGAAAATGTAGGCACCCCATGAGCAGGGCTGGGTTTCAATGGCAGTGGGGACAAGATCTGATATTAAGCTGCAACCGCAAGTTAATTCATCAAACAGTTTTCTTCTACATATTTGCAAGGAAACCTAGATTCTCTGGGTGAATGTGAAGGAAGTTTAGAGCTTAGTGGAGGGAGAATTTTACCGATGAAGCACCATGGCTGGTTATGACTACCTGGGAGAAGAATGTGAAATACTAGAGCCATCAACTAGGGAACGGCGACCTAGTTTTAGGGAAGTAAAAGGAGAGTGGAGCAAACCTTTTGGGTGGATCAGCCAGACCGGAAAAAGCTCGAAACGGCCTGGAGATGTTGAGGCGTCGTGGCTGTTTAAACTGTGCTGAAGAAAAACTTCGGCCTTGATTCAAGTGGACGTCGTAGGAAGACAACGTTGGCCAAGTCGGGGAAGTAGAGGAGAGGGTTGCACGCTCTTCAGCAGGCTCGGTTGAAGCGGGTGACAGAATAGGATCGCTGGAGGTGATGCACACAGCTCACCGGCGAGATCTCACATGAATCTCTCGGAGCAGAGTCGACACACAGAGAGTTGTGCAGTCAACAACTGACCACGTTTTCCATTGATCGATTAAATATAACAGCAAAGCTACGGACGTGGTGGTCATGACCGGAAGGTTCAGCATCCATGGTGCCCGTCCCTACGACGCGCTCGTGATCGTGCACACCCCACACGTCGCAGCTCACACACACACGTACTGACCTAGCGTCATGCGCTCTAACTGACTTCTAACTGAAAAACAGGAAAAAGGACTCCGACACATACGCACACAAGAATTATTTCGACAATCTCCTCCTAAGTCTTGCTGTGCGAGTCACCGGTCTTGGTCAGACCGATTCTGCTGCATAGCTCCTGAAACATAACTTTGCCATGTGGTTTTGTGAAGATATCCCCGAGCTGATCTCCACTGCTAACAAACTTCACCCTTATCAGTCCCTTCTCTGCATATTCTCTGACTAGATGATATTTGATCTCAATAGGCTTGCTTTTCCCATGCAGTATTGGATTCTTTATCAGAGCAATAGCAGACTGTAACACCCAAAATTTCAAATTTTGAAATAAAGGGAAAATGTACTAGGAATGCATCATGTATGTTTGCATTTGTTTGAAAACTTGATTTCAAAATGAGCTAGAGAATCATCAGAATTTAAAAAGTAATTCAAATTGTAAAATAAATGAGTAGAAAAGAGAAAAGGAAAATAGAAAAAAGAAAAGAGAAACCCGCTTGGGCCTTAACCTAGCCTGCGGCCCATCTCCTCTCCCCTCCCTCTTTTCTTTTCTCCCCGCCAGCCCAAGGCCCAGCCGCCCCTTTCCTTCCCCTCTCTCTCTTTCTCTGCGTGTGGACCCCGCCCGTCGTACCCTTCTCCCTCCTCCCGTCGCGCGCCCGATAACTCCCCCGTGGATTTCGCCCCAATTCAAACGCCGGCAAGAAATCACCGGATTAAAGGGCCCTGATCACTTTCCTTAGCATGGGATCACCTTCCATCCTTCGCCGCCTCGATCCCCCTATAAATATCGGCCGGCGCCCCTATTTTTCCCGACCCCCAAAGCTCACAACCCTAGCCGCCGGAGCCAAGGTATAGCAACGTCGTTCCCGAGGCTCTCGTCGATAATCCTCCTCGATTCCTTGCTCAACTCGTTCTCCATGACCGTAGGAACTCGCCGGACATCTTCAACCGGGGATTTCGCCGCCGCTTCGTCGGTTTCGTGGAGCCTCGCCGGAGACCGCCGCCGCCTGCCGTCGCTGATGCCCCTTCGCTTGGTTCCAAGTCCCGAAACCCCCCCTAGGTGAGATCCTCTCGTCCCCCTCCCTCATTTGGTGTTTAGGACACTCGAATTAGGTGTCTATTTGGCCGATTGGCCATCGCAGGCGAAGCCCTGCCGCCGTGCGCTGCCGGGACTGGTGCGCGCCGCCGCACCCTGGGTGTGCGTCGCCCAAGGGGCGACGTGGCCCATCCTCGGCTGTCGATCTGAGGCCGACGGCCGAGATTAGAAGGGGCGTACCCCTTCGCGCATTTCAAATCTGGGCCACACGCTTTAGATCCAACGGCCCAGATTGATTTAGGTTTAAACATTGCCAGTTTTGCACATGACCCCCTGCGCGAATTTAAATTAAATTACAGTTAGGTCCTGGAATTTATGGAATAGCCCCTGGATTTTAATTAATTTATGTCAGCACTGTTAAAATGAATAAATATGGTATTTTAGCCCCTGTTTTCACCATTAATTATGTTTTTAGCCTTTGTAAATTATAACTAAATCCCTGGATAGGTTATAAATTATTTCTAGGCCCCTGCTCCTGTCTGTTTTGCATAAAATCCCCTGCACTCATTGATATTTACATAAAATAATAAGTTTGGACTCTCTTTTTGCACAAATTAGCTTAGGACATTATTTGGTTAACATTTTCTAATTTGTTTACATCAAAGTAATCTATTTAAATTGTTGTGGCATGCTGCATAGTATTATTATTTATGTTTTGAGCTAGGAAATTACAAATAAACTCATGCAAGGCTCTAAAATGAAGATAAAACGCCAAGAATTGTTAATCAACATCAATGTCCACTAAAACTCAAACATCAACCCGCATCACTAATTAAACATCAACTAGGGAAAATAATTCTAGTAACGTAATTGCGTAGGTTTCCTTTTGGTGATTGCCTATTTGTGATGTGCCTATGTTTGCTTGTTTCTTATTGCGTGTTGTTATTTTCTGTTCCGCATGCGATGATGTATTTAGAGTCGGTTCTCGAGCCGGCTTACAATCTTCAGGACTACCACTTCACCGACCCACACTCCGAGGAAGGCAAGTTCCTTGACCATTTTGCACCTATTTTATTAAGTTTATTTAGTTGCATGCTTAATAAATTGAATCCTATTTACTGCACCCTTCCATATAATTCATTGTCACTGGGTTGATTTGGACATATGTTATTATTACTTTCGCGCTTAGCCATGCTTAGTATTGGGAGGGAACTTCTCTACATACATGTTATACTATTAATTGTTGTGATCATTTACTGTGATATGGTGAAATGAATTTTAGTGGATAGGAATCTGGCGAGTTGGTTTGTTTGGTATGGTGCAGTATGCACGAGACCCGGGTTTTGGGGTATGAACCTTGCCGGATTCTAAGGACCGATTTATGGAGAAAGCCACTAAGCTCTATAGTATCGCCACAAGACTGAGTATGGGGCAGCTTGGTCGATTAATTAGGCCTCTCTCGGCGTAGTATTAGTGATTGGATAGTGCGGGGAATTGGTTCGGGGTGTACTGCCTTGGGATCCGCATGGCTCAAGAGGGAGCAACTGGGGTGTTGAGACGTTGTTTAACGGCTCACACTTTTGTATACGGGTGAAACCTCAGAGGGCTAGTATGCGTCGGGAGAACCTTTGTAAAGACCTCGTAGTGATCTCCTGGCCTCACACCAAAGGAAGTGTGCAATGTGGTTCACGACCACGGGCATCAGGGAGGTTTACTTAGTCCACCTGGCAGTAGGGGATGAAATCACAGCTTGTGGGTAAAGGGTACATTCTCCCCAGAGATTTAGAAACTGTCATGACAGCTGTGCTCACGGACAAGAGCGGCTTGGTGTCCAATTCATAATTAGTCAATGATTGGAAATGGTGGTTTGGTTGGTTTGGTCTTGTCTTATACATGGGTTATGGTTGGGTTCACTCACCTAGAAGTAGGTGCTAATGAAAGCTAAGGAAATGATGTAATGCTATAGTGATTAACCCAAAGTTGACCTTCCTTTCTAACAACCTACATGTCATCTCTTCCCCACTTGTTGAGCATCGTTGGTACTCAAACTTGCTTGTTGCTTATCTTTCCTCAGTCTACAATGGAGAAGAGGTGGAGAATGAAGACTTCCACGCCGATCCGGACGAGACGTTCTAGGCTGGCGCAACCCCTGGGCAACGCCTGTGCATGGAGCCGCACTAGTTTACTTTTCTGCTTCTTTGCTTTGTAATCTTACTTTAGACCTATGAGTCATTATTGTAAGACATTTATGTATTTGAACATGGCTAGTAAAAAACGATATTACACTTTCGTCTACACATGTATGATGTGAACCGATCCTGGCATACATGTGGAAGCCATCCCGTTGTCTTGTTGGGACCGGGTGTGACAAAGTGGTATCAAAGCCAGGTTGCCCGTAGGATGCGAGCCTAGGTAGAAAAGGAGGACTTAAGGACTCTACTATATTCTGAAGAAGTAATTTATAAAATTGCTTTGTATTCCCTACCTTGTCTACTTATTTTATTTACTCCTTTATTTATATGTTTTGTTACTGACACTCTCCTGTTTCAAAATTTGTAGATGGCCCGCACCAAGACGACCCCCCGTAAGTCGACTGGTGGACGTGTGCCCCCGCGTAGGCTGGCTAGTCGCTCTTCAGACATCAATCCCCGCCGCCCCGTTGTGACCCGTTCTGACGGCAGGGCTGTAGGACGCCTGCGACTTCGTATTCGTGCCATACTCCGTGAGGCTGGCTATCGTCACCACAACATCTCGCTCTCCTACCACACCACTGGAGTGCAGCGCATAGGCAAGAAGGAGTGGAACTGCAAGATCTACATATACTACGGCGACAAGTTGGTGAAGACCCACAGCAGTCCTGCTTGGAGGAGCTCCCGCCGATATGCGGAGCAGGATGCTAGCTGGGAAGCAGCTACCTTTTGGAGTCACGCCTACTGTTTCCGTCTGGAGCACACGGTGCACGCCTTTGTTCTGCAGCATCCCAATGGTACTGCGGGCTTCGTCTCCAGGCACGTGGCAGGACCCTTGGACCTTCCACTGTCTCGTCAGGTTGTTGACGACGTGGCCCAGCTCAGTGCCCGACTTTAGAAGGCACGACAGGAGATCCAAGATGGCTGTGACCTCGTCCAACACTACGAGGCGGTGATCAGAAGGTATCGCCGGATCACCGACGAGGACCCGGACGGCTATGCGTCCGACACTTTGAGACCCCGAACTCTCCAGACCGTCGTGACGGCCAACATGGGTCATCTTTTGAGGAGTCTTCTAGTGAGTGGCCATCCAGTGAGGTGCCTGCCGCTCCACCGCCGCCTGCTGCCTCAACACCACACGGCCCGAGGACCCCAATGAGGACGGCAACGACGACGAGGACTCGTAGGAGTTTCCACTGGACGACGAGTAGTCCCAATCCCTGCCCATGACTCAAGGATAGGCACGCCCCCTAATTAGTTAAATAAAAGCGACTTAGACGTATCCGTGTGACCTTGAGTTGTGTTTTCTTTCATGATTTCCTCTTGGTGTGTTGTGTGAGTTGTGGAACGCCTTGGCGACTTGTCCACAACCGCACCTTTTTTATACTTCCTTAATTAGTGAGCTATTAATAAATAATTTTCATATATACTCGTGCTTGATTGTGATTTTTGCATATAGTAAGGGTATCATATAGTAGTCTTCCACTAGTTATAGCAGTACCTAAGACTATATTCTCTTCGTACTCAGATGGCAGGTAGGGGAAGAGGTCGTGGCCATGGCCGTGGTATGCCCCTCGGTGATGATGAAGCTGGATTCCAGCTACCATAATGGAATGGGAGAGGTGCCCGTGGAGCACCTGGGATGAATCACATGCAGCAAATGATGGCCATGCAGATGCAGATGATGTAGAACTTGACACAAGTGGTGGCCAACATGCAGCAAGCTCAGCAAGCCCCTCCACATCCACCACCAAATCAGCCCCAACCACAGCCAGCACCAGGACCCCGATCCCATATGAGAGACTTTCTTAACACCCATCCACCCACCTTTGCCACTGCTAGTGAGCCAATGGATGTTGATGATTGGCTGAGAACAGTTGAGAGCAAGCTGAGAATTATCCAATGTGAAGGAAGGGAGAAGGTATTGTTAGCCTCGCACCAACTCCAGGGACCTGTAGCCGATTGGTGGACTGCTTTCACTGAAGCCCATCAGAACCCAGACAATATCACATGGGATGAGTTCAAGATTTACTTCGCAATCATTTCGTGCCCGAAGGAGAGATCCAAGCGAGATGTGAGGAGTTTCTCATGCTGAAGTCAGGCCGTATGAGTGTGCGAGAGTACCTGAACAAATTCACACGATTGTCTCGCTATGCACCAGAAGATGTGGACACCGACTCAAAGAAATAGTTCCATTTCAAGAAGGGGCTTGACAAGGAGCTGAAGTTCGCTATGGTTTCCAATGACTACAACAATTTCCAGAAGTTGGTGGACAAGGCTTTTGAAGTAGAAAGGACCAAGAAAGAGATGGATGATGATGACAGGAAGAGAAAGTTGGCTCAAGGACACAATTCTAGAAATAATGTGCGCCCTCGCTTTGCCCCTCAGCCTGCGGCACCTATAACTCATCCTATGAACTCTTACATGGGACAAAGGTTCCCAAACTCCTCCTACAGGCCACCCACACCATACAACCAGCAGATTCGCAAACCACCATAGCCTCCACGCCAACCAATGCAACCACCTCGCCCAGCAGCTCCAGCACCCCGCCCTAGTGGTCACCCGCAGTAGAACCATCAAGGAGGTAATAGAGCTCAAGGTAACAATGTGGCCGTGCAGTGCTATAACCGTGGTGAGATGGGGCATTTCACTAATCGTTGCCCGAAGAAGTCGTTGTAGCAACCTACACGTGGGAGAGTTAACCACGTGGCACTTGAGGAGGCGCACAATGCACCAGATGTGGTTGTTGGTATGTTTCCTGTCAACTCTCATCTAGCTACATTGTTGTTTGATTCTGGTGCTACGCATTCATTCATATCTAAGGAATTCATGAGGAGGCATGACATGGTAGTGCACTTAATGACTCACCAGCTTATTTTTCACTCCCCTGGGGGAGAAATGATAACACGGCAAGTATGCCCTAATGTAAGGCTAGACATAAGGGGGGTAGTTTTCCCAACAAACCTTATTGTTCTAGAATCCCAAGGGCTAGATATCATCCTGGGAATGGATTGGTTGACCAAGTACCATGGGATGATCCACTGTGCCACGAGGACGGTCTCCTTGACCCATACCGATGGTACCAAGGTTGAGTTCTATCCAGATCAAGCTCCAACACAGAGGATCAGGCTCAATCAAACTGAGGTTGCTGAAGGGATTCGAGTTGTTAGTGAATTCCCAGACGTGTTCCCTGAGGAGTTACCGGGAATGCCTCCTGATTGTGAAATTGAATTCATCATTGAGCTAGTGCCTGGAACAGCCCCAATATATAAGAGGCCATATAGAATGGATGCAAAAGAATTAGCAGAGCTAAAGGATCAAATTAGAGAGTTGTTGGAGAAAGGATACATCCGCCCTAGTTCATCACCTTGGGGTGCTCATGTGATCTTCGTACCTAAGAAGGATGGCACTCAAAGATTGTGTGTAGATTATCGTGATTTGAATGCAGTGACCATCAAGAATAAGTACCCACTGCCAAGGATCGAAGATTTTTTTGATCAGTTGCGAGGAGCATGTGTGTTCTCTAAGATTGATCTTCGTTTGGGTTACCACCAGTTGAAGATTCGACCATTGGATATTCCCAAGACTGCATTTGTCTCTCGATACGGTCTTTATGAGTATACTGTTATGTCATTTGGGTTGAACAATGTCCCTTCTTACTTCATGTACCTCATGAACAATGTATTTATGGAGTACCTAGACAAGTTTGTGGTGGTATTTATCGATGACATCTTGATATTCTCCAAGAGTGAAGAAGAGCATGAGGAACACTTGAGGTTGGCACTACAGAAGCTTAGAGAGCACCAATTGTACGCTAAGTTAAGTAAGTGTGAGTTTTGGTTGAAGCAGGTATCATTCTTGGGACATGTCATATCAGACGGTGGAATATCAGTGGATCCGGGTAAAGTGGCAGATGTTCTCAAGTGGGAGACGCCGGAAAATGTGGGACACATCAGAAACTTTTTGGGAATGGTTGGTTATTATCGACGATTTATTGAGGGATTTTCAAAAATCTCTCGGCCGCTAACCAAGCTACTCGAGAAGGGAGCTACATTCAAGTGGACACCGGAATGTGAAGCAAGCTTTGCCGAGTTGAAGAAGAGGTTGAACACTGCTCCAGTGTTGGTCATGCCGGATATGCAAAAGGAGTTCTCGGTCTATTGTGATGCTTCAGGGCAAGGATTGGGATGTGTGTTGATGCAAGAGGGACATGTGGTGGCTTACGCTTCAAGACAGCTCAAGAAGCATGAGAAGAATTACCCGACCCATGATCTGGAGTTAGCAGCTGTAGTTCACGCACTAAAGATACGGAGACACTACCTGATCGGGAAAAGGACAGAAATCTACACCGACCACAAGAGCTTGAAGTACATCTTCACTCAGTCGGACCTTAATCTTCGCCAAAAAAGGTGGTTAGAGCTCATTAATGACTTCTATGTTGGGATAAACTATTGCCCTGGGAAGGCGAACGTGGTCGCAGATGCTTTGAGTAGGAAGGCATAATGCAATAGTACGACGATCCAGGCTTATCAACCGCAGCTATGTGAGGAGTTTGCGAGATTAAACCTATGCATAGTGTCTAATACAGATGCGGTAGTCATGGAAGTGGATTCCTCGTTGGAACAAGATATCAGAGAGGGCCAAAAGGAGGATAAGAAAATCCAAAAACTTAAGAAGCTGATGAAAATTGGTAAAGCCCCAGATTTTAGGGAAGATGAACAAGGAACCTTATGGTTAGGAAAGAGGATATGTGTGTCGAATGTCAAGGGGATCCGAGAACTGATATTGAGAGAAGCGCACGACTCGTACTACTCTATTCATCCCGGGAGTACCAAGATGTACCAAGACCTTAAGGATCGATACTGGTGGCTTGGTATGAAGCGAGACGTGGCCTAATACGTGGCTCTATGTGATACGTGCCAGTTAGTCAAGGCAGAACATCAGAGACCTACTGCATTACTTCAGCCACTCAAGACACCTGAGTGGAAATGGGAAGAGATAAGAATGGACTTTATTGTTGGATTGCCAAGGACCCAGTCAGGATACGACTCCATATGGGTTGTCGTGGACCGGTTGACTAAAGTCGCTCACTTCATTCTGGTCAAGGAAAGCTACAATAGTTCGCAACTGGCCGAATTATACATGGCAAGGATTGTATGTCTGCACGGTGTTCCGAAGAAGATAGTGTTTGATCGAGGTACCCAGTTCACCTCAAGGTTCTGGCAGAAACTACATGAGTCAATGGACACTCGTCTTAATTTCATCTCAGTGTATCACTCGCAGATGGATGGTCAGACGGAACGCACGAATCAGGTCTTGGAGGATATGTTGCGAGTGTGTGCCCTGAAAAATAGCAAGAGCTAGGACAAGAATCTGCCCTACGCGGAATTCTCTTATAACAACAGCTACCAAGCCAGTCTCAAGATGTCCCCGTTTAAGGAACTTTATGAGCGAAAATGTAGGACACCTTTGTTTTGGAATTAGACCGGAGAAGGTCAAGTGTTTGGACTGGAGATACTTAGAGAAGCTGAACGACAAGTGCAAGAGATCCGGAATAATCTGAAAACAGCGCAGTCAAGGCAGAAGAGTTATGCTGATGCCCGACGACGTGATCTAACCTTTGAAGTCGGAGACTTCATGTATCTCAAAGTATCACCAGTAAGAGGTCTAAGACGGTTCAAGATGAAGGGAAAGCTTGCACCCTGTTATATTGGTCCGTTCAAGATATTGGAGAGAAGAGGAGAAGTAGCTTATCGTCTCGAGCTACCTTCTCAACTATCAGATGTGCATCATGTGTTCCACGTGTCGCAACTAAAGAAATGCAATAGAGTACCAGAGGAACAGTTACCCATAGAAGCTATAGATGTGCAAGAAGATCTCTCTTACGCAGAACGACCAGTCAAGATCCTAGAGACATCAAAACGTGTCATGAGAAACAAAACAATTCGCATGTGCAAAGTGCAGTAGAAACATCACTCCGAGGCAGAAGCAACATGGGAGAGAGAAGAAGACCTCAAGGCCGAGCTGCCCGATCTTTTCTCTTAGGACGTCCGAATCTCGGGGGCGAGATTCTTTTCAAGGGGGTAGAGTTGTAACACCCAAAATTTCAAATTTTGAAATAAAGGGAAAATGTACTAGGAACGCATCATGTATGTTTGCATTTGTTTGAAAACTTGATTTCAAGATGCGCTAGAAAATCGTCGGAATTTAAAAAGTAATTCAAATTGTAAAAGAAATGAGTAGAAAAGAAAAATAGAAAAAAGAAAAGAGAAACCTGCTTGGGCCTTAACCTTGCCTGCGGCCCATCTCCTCTCCCCTCCCTCTTTTCTTTTCTCCCCGCCGGCCCAAGGCCCAGCCGCCCCTTTCCTTCCCCTCTCTCTCTTTCTCTGCACGTGGACCCCGCCCGTCGGACCCTTCTCCCTCTTCCCGTCGAGCGCCCGACAGCTCCCCCGTGGATTTCGCCCCAATTCAAACGCTTGCAAGAAATCATCGGATTAAAGGGTCCCGATCACTTTTCTTAGCATGGGATCACCTTCCATCCTTCGTCGCCTCGATCAACCTATAAATACCGGCTGGCGCCCCTATTTTTCTCCACCCCTGAAGCTCACAACCCTAGCCGTCGGAGCCAAGGTATGATGACGTTGTTCCCGAGGCTCTCGTCGATAATCCTCCTTGATTCCTTGCTCAACTCGTTCTCCATGATTGTAGGAACTCGCCGGACATCTTCAACTGGGGATTTCGCTGCCGCTTCGTCGGTTCTGTGGAGCCCCGCCAGAGACCACTGCCGCCCGCCGTCACCGACGCCCCTCCGCTCAGTTCCAAGTCCCGAAACCCCCCTAGGTGAGCTCCTCTCATCCCTTTCCCTCGTTTGGTGTTTAGGACGCTCGAATTAGGCGTCTACTTGGCCGATTTGCCATCGTCGGCGAATCCCCGCCGCCGTGAGCCGCTGGGACTAGCGCGCGCCACCGTGCCCTCGGTGTGCGTCGCCCAAGGGGTGACGTGGCCCATCCTCGTCCGTCGATCTGAGGCCGACCGCCGAGATTAGAAGGGGCGTACCCCTTCGCGCGTTTAAAATCTGGGCAACACGCTTTAGATCCAACGGCCCAGATTGATTTAGGTTTCAACATTGCCGGTTTTGCAAATGACCCCCTGCGCGGATTTAAATTAATTACAGTTAGGCCCTAGAATTTATGGAATAGCCCCTGGACTTTAATTAATTTATGTCAGCACTGTTAAAATGAATAAATATGGTATTTTAGCCCCTGACCATTAATTATGTTTTTAGCCTTTGTAAATTATAATTAATTCCCTAGATATGTTATAAATTATTTCCAGGCCCCTGCTCCTGTCTGTTTTGCATAAAAGCCCCCGCACTCATTGATATTTACATAAAATCATAAGTTTGGACTCTTTTTTTGCACAAATTAGCTTAGGACATTATTTGGTTAACATTTTCTAATTTGTTTACATCAAAGTAATCTATTTAGATTGTTGTGGCATGCTGCATAGTATTATTATTTATGTTTTGAGCTAGGGAATTACAAATAAACTCATGCAAGGCTCTAAAATGAAGATAAAACGCCAGGAATTGTTCATCAACATCAATGTCCACTAAAACTCAAACTTCAACCCACATAACTAATTAAACATCAACTAGGGAAAATAATGCTAGTAATGTAATTGCGTAGGTTTTCTCTTGGTGATTGCCTATTTGTGATGTGCCTATGTTTGCTTGTTTCTTATTGCGTGTTGTTATTTTCTATTCCACATTCGATGATGTATTTAGAGTCGGTTCCTGAACCGGCTTACAATCTTTAGGACTACCACTTCACCGACCCACACTCCGAGGAAGGCAAGTTCCTTGACCATTGTGCACCTGTTTTATTAAGTTTTAGTTAGTTGCATGCTTAATAAATTGAATCCTATTTACTGCACCCTTCCATATAATTCCTTGTCACCGGGTTGGTTTGGACATATGTTATTATTACTTTCACGCTTAGACATGCTTAGTATTGGGAGGGAACTTCTCTACATACATGTTATACTATTAATTGTTGTGATCATTTACTGTGATATGGTGAAATGAATTGTAGTGGATAGGAATCTAGCGGGTTGGTTTGTTTGGTATGGTGCAGTACGCACGAGACCCGTGTTTTGGGGTATGAACCTTGCCGTATTCTAAGGACCGGTTTATGGAGAAAGCCACTAAGCTCTATAGTATCGCCACAAGACTGAGTATGGGGCAGCTTGGTCGATTAATTAGGCCTCAAGAGGGGGCGACTGGGGTGTTGAGACGTGGTTTAACGGCTCACACTTTTGTACAGGGGTGAAACCTCAGAGGGCTAGTACGCGCCGGGAGAACCTTTGTAAAGACCTCGTAGTGATCTCCTGGCCTCACACCAAAGGAAGTGTGCAATGTGGTTCGCGACCATGGGCATCAGGGAGGTTTACTTAGTCCACCTGGCAACAAGGGATGAAATCATGGCTTCTGGGTAAAGGGTACATTCTCTGCAGAGATTTAGAAACTGTCATGACAGTCGTGCTCACGGACAAGAGCGGCTTGGTGTCCAATTCATAATTAGTCAATGATTGGGAATGGTGGTTTGGTTGGTTTTGTCTTGGCTTATACATGGGTTATTGTTGGGTTCACTCACCTAGAAGTAGGTGCTAATGAAACCTAAGGATAGGATGTAATGCTATAGTGCTTAACTCAAAGTTGGCCTTCCTTTCTAACTACCTACATGTCCTATAGTGCTTGACCCAAAGTTGGCCTTCCTTTCTAACAACCTACATGTCATCTCTTCCCCACTTGCTGAGTACCAATGGTACTCAAACTTGCTTATTGCTTATCTTTCCTCAGTCTATAATGGAGAAGAGGTGGAGAATGAAGACTTCTACGCTGATCCGGACGAGACGTTCTAGGCTGGCGCAACCCCCGGGCAACGCCTGTGCACGGAGCCGCACTAGTTTACTTTTCTGCTGCTTTGCTTTGTAATCTTATTTTAGACCTACGGGTCATTATTGTAAGACATTTATGTATTTGAACATGGCTTGTAATAAATGATATTACACTTTCGTCTACACATGTATGATGTGAACCAATCCTGGCATACATGTGGAAGCCATCCGGTTGTCTTGTTGGGACCGGGTGTGACACAGACTTGTTGTCAGCTTTAAGTTTAGGAACAATCTTCTTCATTCCCAGCACTTCTAGAACTCAAGCCAGCCAGACTCCCTAGCAAGCAACATTTGCATCTGTAATGTATTCTGCTTTGCAGCTAGATTGAACAACTACTTTCTGCGTGGTTGATTGCCAAGTGACAGGACTGTTCCCAAGAAAGAATATAACTCTCGTTGTACTCTTTGTGGTATCAACATCTCCACCGAAATCGCTGTCATAGAAGCCTATCAAGTTTACTTCTCCTTTCTTGCACTGAAACTTGACACCCCAATTTCTTGTTCCAGCAATGTAGCAAAGAATATGCATCACTGCAGCCATGTGATCCTCCTTCGGCTCCTCCAATAATCTGCTCACATAACCCACAGAGAAGGCTAAATCCGGACGAGTATTAACTAGGTACTTGAGGCTACCCACAATACTTCGATAGGCAGTTGCATCCACTGGAGGAGCTTCACTGTGCCTGCTCAGTTTCAGACGAGCAGTCATTGAAACTTGGCAAGAGTTGCTCCCAGTCATTCCACTCATGTCCAGAATTTTGCTGGCATAACCCTTCTGGCTAATGAAAATTCCATCTTCATCTTGTTTAACTTCAATCCCAAGATAATATCGGAGTAGACCAATATCACTCATTTTGAAAGTCTTGGCCATTTACCTTTTGAATTTCCTGATTTCTTCACTCCTAGCACCAGTGATTACTAGATCATCAACATAGACTCCCACAATCACTCTCCCAGTGTAATGTTCTCTAGTGTAAATGGCAGGTTCAGATACACTTTTCCTGAAGCCAAGTGACAATAGAGTGTGACCAAGTTTAGCATTCTATGCCCTCGGTGCTTGGTGCAGTCCATACAAGAATTTATTGAGTTTGTAAACCTTGTGCTCATTTCCTTCATCCATGAAGCCTGCATGCTGTTCCACAAATACCTCCTCTTCAAGTTCCCCATTCAAAAAGGCGGATTTCACATCCATATGATAGATCTCCCACTTGTTTTGAGCAGCCAGAGCAATGATCAACCTCACAATGTTTAACCTTGCAATGGGTGCAAACACTTCGTCGTAGTCAATCCCTTGCCTTTGGGCATATCCCTTTACTACAACCGAGCCTTGTATTTTGCCACTGCACCCCTTTCATCACGCTTGACTTTGAAAATCCACTTCAAACCAGTAGCCTTGCGACCATGAGGTAGATCAACTAAGGTCCAAGTATGATTTTTAGTTATGGACTTCATCTCTTCTTCCATAGCGTTCCTCCCTTTTGGATGTTGATCAGCTTCAGCGAAAGATAGTGGTTCATCTGCACTTACAGTAAGTAATTCTTCAGTTTCCAGGGTCCTTCGCACAAAACCAACAGGAGTTCTTTGTCCCACAATGCCATCCATCCTTCTAAATCTCAGTGGAGCATCAGAATCATGATCTGCATCTAGCTGGTCTGAATAGCTTGTAGATGGAGTAGCATACTCAATTTCCCCACCTGCAGGTACAGGTTGAACAGCATGGGTTCCAACCACAGGTGACTGCACTTCCATCTCTGCCTCATCAGTTTCAGTCCCAACCTGAATTTCTTCAGCAACGGGTGACATGAAATTCTCCACAGCATACTCCACAGTAAACACCACATCTCCTGTATAGCTCCCCTGATTCTTAAGTTTCTCCCCAGCTCCAGTGCGCCTGCTCATCGAACACGTCTCGGGTTACATGAACACGCCTTGTGGTGGGATCATACACAAGGTAGGCTTTTGACCCCTGCTCATAACCAATAAATGTTAGGTTGATCCCGGTCCCACCCGTTGGGCAACAACCAACGCAAGGACTTAGTCAGTCCCTCCCAAAAGAATCGGACGTGGGGTAACAACCCCACGCCGAGTCATTCTCAGGTGCGCGGTGCAACCGGGGGGCACAACAGACTCGATCCGTTGGCCCCCTCCCTAGCAGCGTGTATAAGAACAAGGGGGACCTCCGGGTGTAAGGTACCGAGAGTACACATGTTCCTGAGGCCCCCGCCAAACCTAAACAAACTTGGATCACCGCCGCCATCGCTGGATCTCCTCAATGGTGTCAAACGGCTCTAATGAAGGTAACACTTGACTCCATCCTCTATCCCCAATTCTAATTAGTGTATGTAGTGTGCATACTAGTTTAATCTGTCTAAGTATTGTGCTTGTGGGTGTTTAAGCCTAAGTAGACTCGATTAGGTGTTCGCAGTGTTGATCCTAAGCCTGATTAGAACTAACATTGGTATCCGAGCCATGCTTGTGAACTCTGATCGGGAAATTAAGTTTCTAATTAAGTTAAATTAGTTTCTAATCATGTTTTAGCTATGAAATTAAACCTGTAAGGCTATGATGAAGCAATTAGAAGGAGGGGAGTTCAATTAGAAATAAACACTCAGAGATAAGAAGGAATTAAGATAAATCTGGGAAGGCGGATCACTTATCTGAGATCGGAGCCGCCGTCCATCCGATGTGCTCCATAAGAACTGGCGGTTCTTGAACCACCAGATCCACCTCCTCAGAGGCGACGACATCGCCATAAGCTCAAGGCGCCGCACTAGGGTTCGATTGTGGAACCCTAACCCATAGGCAATCTACCTCCATCGACGGCACAATATGCGCGCCATGGAGGAAACCCTAGTGGCGCCGGTGTACCTGCACACAAAACCACTCAGAATCACTCATTTTTTGCCAGGCTAGGGTTAAGGGGCGGAACCCTAACCCTAGCCGCGGGTTTTCTTCAGCGGCGTACGACACACTACTTCGGACGACGACGAGCAACCCTTCGGTCGCTCGCCAGCGGCGTCAGCACGGTCGTGCCAGAAGTCCCCGAAGCGAATCCTCTCACTCTCATCTAGCGCGCGTCGGTTTCCCTCGACGGTCGCTTCCCATTGCCGCCGACGCCAATGGGGAAGCACCTCGCGGTGCCCTCCCCTCATCGGAGTCGACAACACGGTGGCGCCGAAGGTCCCGCGCCGTCGGCTCTCGTCGCTCGGGATCCCATCGCTCGGCTGCGCGGTGAAGAGAGAGAGGAGGCGGTGAGGAATGAATTACAGTTCGGCGTTTTCAGCGGCCGAAGCGGCCTAAGTACCTCCCAAGATGAGCGCTGGACTGTCCGATTGGAAATGAACGCCTGAGATTACCCCACGTTATAAGTCCCCGCCAATTTTCAGCAGTCCGGTGCAAATCGGATGAACTGCAGCCAGCGCCGCTCACCGCTTAAGGTTGATGGGCTGGGAGCCCATGCGGAAGGGTGTTTTGGGCCCCATGGGCTGCCCTTTCCCTTTTTCGCATTTTTTCAGAATTTTATTCAGGGTGATTTCGGCCATGGGCCGGGTCACTTTGGGTCGCACTCAATTAAGGTTTTTTCTTTTTTAAGGGTTTTTCCCTATTGGGTTGGGCCAGTGTAGTAAGTTTGGGCCAATTTTTTTAGTTTCTAGCCTGTTTAGAATTTTGACAGGTTTTCTTTTTCAGAAATTAGTTTATATGGAATTAAATTCCAAAAAATTAAGAAATGGTTAGAAAATTTAGTTAAATAATTGGGGAAATTTTGAGAAATTTGTGTGATGATTGTGTGCATTTTGATTGCATTATTTCTGCATTTTTTATTATTTATTTTCAATAAGAGGATTTTCTCAGTTATTTAAATGTTATTAAGTGCTTTTTCAAGCAATTTTCATCAATTAAGAAATTAAGTTTTAGCTTTCACTGTAATTAAGTGATAAATTAATTGAGTAACCAAAGTGAAATTTTGATTTGTCAATTTTTTGAGTTTAAATTAAGTTATGTTTATAAGTGGTGATTTAAATGAGTAACCAACGTGAAAGTTTGAATTTTCCAATTAATTTTGAGTGTATTTATTTGAGCTTATGCTTAAGTTTATATTTATGATTATGTAAGTTTCATTGAGTAACCAACGTGAAAAATGATGTGTTAAGTTAATTATGCATAGAATTTGAAAGTAACCAACGTGAAATTGAATTGCCATGATTGATTTAAGTTTGTTTTGAGTTTATCATATTAAGTTTTGTTATCATGCTAAGTTTTAATATTTAAGGGCATTTTTGCTAAGTAACCAATGTGAAAAAAAGCAATAATGCCATTCTTAAGTCATGTTTTACCATAAGTTTTTGTCATTAATTCTCAAATATTTATTTTTTGAAGGATCAGGCTTGTCCTCAGCACTTAGCTATATCTCCGCAATTGAGACCCTCAATGGTCAAAATTATGGGGTATGGAAAGAGAGGCTCCAGATGGCTCTAGTAGTCTCCGACCTCGATTTTGCGATTGCGTCGCCTCGACCCATTGAGCCACCTGTCCCCATTGCTGAGACTGAGGAAACTGAGGAGTCTTTCGCTACGCGAAAGGCTAAGTACCTGAGCTTGAAGGATCAGTGTGAGAAGCATCTCCCTAAGTGGGAAACTTCTAACAGAAAGTGTCTCGTGATCATTAAGAGCACCATAGCTGACTCAATTAAGGGAGGAATCCCTGATTGTGACACAGCTGCAGAGTACTTAGAGAGAATCAGAAGTCAGTTCACTAGCTCCACTAAGGCGAGTGTTAGCACTCTCATGAGAAAAATTGTCACTGAGAAGTACTCTGGAGGTGGTGTGCGTGAGCACATCAATAAGATGAGTCACTATAACTCTAAGCTTAAGGAGCTAAACATTGTGATGCCAGATGAGATGCTCATTTATTTCAGCCTCAGTTCTCTTCCTAAGAAGTTTGAGGCCTTTGTGGTCAATTATAACTCACTCCCTGAGACCTGGAACATTGATAAGATTGTTGCTATGTGCGTTCAGGAAGAGGAACGCATAAAGAGCTCTAAGAATGGTGATTACATCAATCTGGCTGATACTAAGGGTAAGGGAAAGGCCAAGAGATACTTTACCTCTCCCAAACCACCTTCCTTCAAAGCTTTAGGCTCCAGTTCAGCTCATAAGTTCAAAGGCAAGTCCCCTCAAAAGAGGGACAAGGATAAGTGTCACTTTTGTGGCTCAGGTGAGCATTTCCAGAAGGACTGTGTTGGATTCATTAAGTGGTGTGCTAAGAAAGGCATTAAGTACGATGAGAACTATAAGAAGAAGGGAAAGAATGATTATGGTGGCAGATGGGCGTGAAGCTGAAGTCGAAGCCATTGGAGACTTATCTCTTAGATTACTTAGTGGCTTTGTACTTAGGCTAAATAATGTTCTTTATGTCCCTTCATTAGAAAGGAACTTGATTTCAGTTTCGTGTGTGGATGATTTAGGATACATTTGTCATTTTGGTAATGATAAGTGTTCTATCAGTTATAATAATGAGATTATTGGTCTTGCCTTCCGACAAGACATGATCTACTTGTTGCCCACTCACGAGAATGTGTATGCTATAAGTGATGATCAAGTTTCATCTAAGAACGACTTAGGATGTAATAAGCGCAAAAGAAACGATTTAGATACTTCGTCGAAATTATGACATTATCGTTTATGCCATATTTCGAGGGGGGATCGAACAACTAGTATCTCAATCGATTCTTCCACACTTAAATTTTTCAGATTCTAAGGAATGCATTGATTGCATTAAAGGAAAATTCGCCAAGACTATTAAGAAAAATGTCAAACATAGCTCTGGAGTCTTAGAAATAATCCACACAGATACTTGTGGACCTTTTCACGTGACATCAGTAGATGGTTATGATTCCTTCATAACATTTACAGATGACTTTAGTCGTTATGGCTATATTTATCCAATCAAGGAGCGATCCGAAGCATTGGATAAGTTTAAGATATTTAAGGTTGAAGTAGAAAATCAGCACGATGTTAAGTAAAGTAGTAAGGTCTGACCGTGGAGGTGAGTACTACGGTCGACACACCCCTTATGGCCAAGTCCCTGGACCTTTTGCGAGGTTTTTGCAGGAAAATGGCATAGTAGCCCAATACTCTACACCGGGCGAACCTCAACAGAACGGTGTAGTGGAACGGCGAAACCGTACGCTTGTGGACATGGTAATAAGCATGTTAAGCTATTCTACACTACCAATTAGTTTGTGGATGGAGGCCTTAAAGACCGCCATTCACGTACTTAACCGTGTTCCATCTAAGTTAGTACCTAAGACACCGTATGAGATGTGGACGGGACGTAAGCCCTCACTGAATTATCTAAATGTGTGGGGATGTCCAGTTGAGGCTAAGATGTTCGACCCGAACTTAAGAAAACTAGATTATAGAACAATCAGTTGCTATTTTATTGGCTACCCTGAAAAGAGTAAAGGATTTAGGTTCTATTGTCCAGGTAGATACACTAAGTTTATTGAAACAAGACATGCCGTGTTTTTAGAGGACACTGTGATCAGGGGGAGCACCGTACGGCGTGAAATAGATCTTGAGGAGGAGCGGATTAGTCTACCCACTCCGGTGACTCAAGAGCCTTATTTCACCTTACCTGCTATCGTTGTGCCACAGGTGCCTGCCACTAGTGACACGATGCCTGTTGTTGCACCTCCGTCGGCCACAACAGAAATAGGTGAGGTTTCACCTCCTCAGCCTGTTGAGGATATGGTCGAACAAAATGAGATTCAACAATAGCCTCAACCCTCAGATGATGCACAAATAAGAAGATCACAAAGAGTAAGACGATCGGCAATTCCAAATGATTATCAGTTATACTTAAGTGAAGAGATTCAGATTGAGGATGATCCCACCTCTTTTGAAGATGCCATGAGTAGACCTCAGTCATTCGAATGGCGTAAAGCCATGGAAGATGAAATAAGATCTATGAGTGCCAACAAAGTCTGGGACTTAGTAGAGATTCCTAAAGGAGCCAAAACAGTAGGCTGCAAATGGGTCTACAAGATTAAGCGTGACTCCAAAGGGAAGATCGAAAAGTATAAGGCTAGGCTTGTGGCTAAGGGATTCATGCAACGGGGAGGTATTGATTATAATGAGACCTTTTCTCCCGTATCATCTAATGATTAATTTCGAATCATCATGGCATTAGTAGCACATTACGACTTAGAATTGCATCAAATGGATTTAAAGACGACGTTCCTCAATGGGGATCTTTATGAGGACGTCTACATGGCTCAACCAAAGGGTTTTGTCATTAAGGGTAAGGAACATATGGGATGCCACTTGAAGAAGTCTATTTATGGACTTAAGCAAGCTTCAAGGCAATGATACCTAAAGTTTGATGAGACGATAAGAAAGTTTGGGATTAAGGAAAATGAGAAGGATAGCTGCATTTATGCTAAATTTAAGAATGGGAAATTTATTTTCCTTATACTATATGTGTTTGTCCTTGCAAGTAGTGATGTCAATCTACTCTTAGAGACTAAGAGGTGTTTATCCTCAAACTTTGAGATGAAAGATTTAGGTTAAGCTTCCTATGTCCTAGGAATTGAAATTCACCGAGATCGAAGAAAGGGGGTATTAAGATTATCTCAGAAGGCATACTTAGAAAGCGTACTCAGAAAGTACGGTATGCAAGGTTGTAAGCCCTCGCCTGTCCCAATAGTTAAGGGTGACAAATTTTCACAATCGCAACCGCCTAAGAATCAGTATGAGGTTGATCAGATGAGAGGAATTTCGTATGCTTCTGCTGTCGGAAGCTTAATGTATGCTCAAACATGTACGCGCCCTGACTTAGCTTTCGTGACTGAGATGCTTGGCAGATATCAAATTAATCCAGGTTTAGACCACTGAAAAGCAATTAAGAAGGCTCTAAGATACATTCAAGGTACTAAGAACCTCTAAAGTATAGTAAGTCAGACCCATTAGAAATAGTGGGTTACTCAGATTCAGATTATGCGGGTTGTGTGGATACTAAGAAATCCACATTAGGCTATATATTCACCCTCGCGAATGGAGCTATATCATGGAGAAGCTCCAAGCAAATTATAACTGCATCGTCCACAATGTATGTCGAGTTCATAGCTTGTTATGAAGCCACTGAACATGCATCTTGGCTTAAGAAATTTGTTCCCGTTCTAAGAGTGGTAGACAGCATTCATAAACCACTTAAGTTGTACTGCGATAATGAGCCAGCAGTGACATACTCTCACAACAACAACTCGAGTGGTGCTGCCAAACACATCGACATTAAGTACTATGTTGTAAAAGAGAGAATCCAGGATAATTCAATTAGTCTCGAGCATATAAGAACAAATCAAATGCTTGCGGATCTGCTAACCAAGGGTCTCCCTCCCAATGTGTTCAGAGAACACGTAGCCGGCATGGGACTAGGGGAGAGCCTGTGAAACGAGTCCTGGATACTAAGGGGACACCTAAGCATAAGGTTATTTCTAATTGTGAGACATATTGTGGTCTTCGAGTCGAACAGTACGTAAATGGCTGCTTCTGATGCGTTGTGCTCCTTATGTCAAAGCAAGAAGAAATATACATAAGTTTAGTAGTTAAGAATAAGAATAAGCTAAGGAAGTAAGAAATAAGTTGTCCCGAGATCAAGGGGGAGAATGTTAGGTTGATCCCGGTCCCACCCGTTGGGCAACAACCAACGGGCAAGGACTTAGTCAGTCCCTCCCCAAAAGAATCGGACGTGGGGTAACAACCCCACTCTGAGTCGTTCTCAGGTGCGCGGTGCAATTGTGGGGCACAACAAACTCGATCCGTTGGCCCCCTCCCTAGCACGCGTGTATAAGAACAAGGGGGACCTCCAGGGGTAAGGTACCAAGAGTACACACGTTCCCGAGGCCCCCGCCAAACCTAAACAAACTTGGATCGCCGCCGCCATCGCTGGATCTCCTCAATGGTGTCAAACGGCTCTAATAAAGGTAACAGTTGACTCCATCCTCTATCCCCAATTCTAATTAGTGTATGTAGTGTGCATACTAGTTTAATCTGTCTAAGTATTGTGCTTGTGGGTGTTTAAGCCTAAGTAGACTCGATTAGGTGTTCACAGTGTTGATCCTAAGCCTGATTAGAACTAACAATAAACACCATCTTTCGGCCCCGATCCTCATACTTCTTCAGTTGAGGCATCGTGTTCCAAACATATACCACACAGCCAAATACTGTCATGTGATGCACTGTTGGCTTCTTCCCGTACCAAGCCTCAAACAGGGTCATTCCCTCCACACCGTTGAGCATCGATTCAGGACATACATGGCCGTCTTCACATCCTCATCCGACAGTCAAGCCAGAAGTCCCTTCGCCTTGAGCATGCACCTTGCAGAAGCAACCATCATCCCGTTTCTTCTCTCTACTACTCCATTTTGTTGAGTGCTATATGGTGCAGTGTGTTGCCGGTGAATGCGCCCCCCCCCCCCCCCTGCACGATACTCCACAAACTCAAGCGAAGTGAACCCTCCTCCTCCGTGCGGAAAGTTCCAAGTTTCAGACTTCACTACACTTCGACTTGCTTCTTTATCACCTTGATGGTCTCGGCTGCTCGGTCCTTGGAAGGAAGTGGTGTTATCCACATGAACCGGCTTTTGTCATCAACAAGCAGTAAGAAGAATTTGTTACCACTTGGTGGTGCAGGTGTGATGGGTCCTCAAAGCTCTCCATGTACCAGCTCAAGTGGGTGTTGAGCTCAGTAGCATTCTTCATCAGGGAAGGGTGTCCTCTTTTGCTTGCCTACCTGACATGCCTCGCACAAGTGGTCCAGATGCCCAACAGCAGGCATGCCGCATACCAGTTTATCCCGGACCATCTTCCTGAGCGCGGCCATATTGACATGGCTGAGGCGAGAGTGCCACCTCTAAGCCTCTTCAGCCTCTTTCATCGCGAGACAGATCTCTTATGCTGCTGCACCCTGAGAACATACAACCTGTTCTTTCCTCTTGACACCTTTGCAAGCAGCTTGCCTCCCGGTTTATGGATCCTCATGATTCCTTATTTGATCTCCACCTCATACCCAGCCTCATCCAATTGACCGACACTAACAATGTTGGTGGTCTGGGTATGACGTATACTCTATATAACACATGAATCTCTCCATTCTTGCACTGGAACTTCACATTGCCTCGCCCTTCAATCCGAGCCACTGAATCATCCCCAAAATGCATTGTGCCAAGAATAGCAGAGTCCAGGTCAGTGAACGCCGCGAAACACCCTAACATGTGGTTGGTTGCTCCGGTGTCCATGACCCAGATCTCCTTTTCTTGATACTCCTCTTCACTAATGTGAGAGAGTACCCGCTCCTCACGCAGTGCCAATGTCTTCTCCTCCCTGACTGCTGCCTAGTTTCCCCCTTCCGCCGGAACTCCACGTCTCCCAACTGAGATGGAAACCGCACCCTCAGTCTTGAGACTTTTTTTGTTGCACTTCAGCGTTGGATCTTGCCACCGTGGTCATCACCGGCGAGGATTTTACAATCAGCAGTGAAGCTTCTTCTTTCTCCTGTGCAAGATTCACGCGCTCTGTTTTTTGTTTTGAACGACAGTCACGTGCCCAATGTCCATGTTTCCCACACTTGCGACATTAATCCGTGCTGGGATGGGTTGGATGATTTATCAGCCCATTTGAAGAGGATCTTTTATCTCCTCCTCCTCGACCGCGCCCACGCCATTTTCTTCCTCCTCCAAGGCTGGCCGAGCCACCAGCTCTGCTGCCAGCTCGATTCTCCAATTCCTTCTTCTTCCGACGAGCATCCCACTCTTCCTCGGTCAGGTAGAGTTTCCCTTCATGGTGCATCATCGCCGGAGGTTCCTCGAAAGCGTCCTCCGCCGCCAGTTGGCCCGTCAGATCTGCCACTGTTAGCGTCGAGACATCCAACAGAGTGGTAATTGCGACCACTATCTGTCGGAATCGCTACATAACGGTGCAAATCATCTTTTCCACCACCTGCGTCTCACTAACTTTGTCACAAAGGATAGTTAATTGAGACACCATACCGCTGAGCCGAAGCGCGAAATCTTAGACAGATTCCCCATCCTTGAAGGTTGCCGAGTCAAATTGCCTCTGGAGATTTTGTGCCGACGTCTTATTCACCAGATCATTGCCGATTTGCATGGCTGCTATGGCCTCTCATGCCTCCTTCAACGTTTCTTTGTCAGCAATCACCGGCCAATCTCTGGTGGCACAGCGCTGCAAAGAGCATCGAGTGCCTGCATGTCTTCGTGCGGCTCCACATCGCCGGTCTCGATGGCGTCCCAGAGGAGCCGGGCCTTCAGCTTCACCTTCATGAGCAGCGCCCAGTCTGAATAATTTGATTTGGTGAGCACGGGGTAGCTAGTCCCACCGCTCATCTCTCGAATCACTCACTGGACCATGTCGCTGCTTCCTTCAGCGTCGCCATCGCCCTTCCCGCTAGAGTTATTGCCTTTGCCTCCGATCTCCCCCATCAGTGCTTGCACAAACGCAATGCCAACGGCAGTATCTTGCTGCGATCGCCGCCGATGGAGCAGCCTGGCTCTGATTCCACTTGACGCAATAGGATCGCCGGAGGTGAGGCACTGAGCTCACCGGCGAACTATCACACGAATCTCTCGGAGCAGAGTCGACACACAGAGAGCTGTGCAGTCAACAACTGACCACGTTTTCCATTGATCATTTGAATATAACAGCAAAGCTATGGACGTGGTCGTCATGCCCGGAAGGTTCGGCACCCATGACACCCGTCCCTACGACGCGCTTGCGATCATGCACACCCCGCACGTCGCAGCTCGCACACACACGTACTGACGCAGCACCAGGAGAATGAAAATGAATTAATATCAGATGATCCATTGGTCTAATAGAGCTGAAACTTTTTGTGAATATACTATGATATGTATGGATATTTGAATTTTTTTCATAATTTTCTATTGGAGGGATTGTGCACAAGAAATCTTCTAAGGTTTAGTCTTAACAGAATTTTATAAAAAAATATAGTCCTTTCATGTAACATAAACGGATCCATTGCAAAGTAGAGGTTCCCTGGAAGCCAGCAAAGTTTGTTTCAGATTTTTAGGATTTGTGTACTATTTTCTATCATTTTTGCAAGTTTCTAACATTTTCTGGATTTTTGTTTGAACAGACAGCCATTGACTGGCGGGGCCCATCCTTCAGTCATCTTCTTTGCACAATCGCGAAGAGAGTCGCCAGAGCTTCACCGGAGCAATGGAACTAGGCATTCCGGTGGCTTGAGCTTTGTCGAGAGGACCTACTAAGGGGTTTGGGAGGGCAACGAGTTCAACGGTGGGGTCAGCGGCGAGCCCAGATGGCCGGAGGCGGTGCAGCAGCGAGCAATGGTGAATGCCGAACTTTGGGAGCTATAACTCAGCGCAAAGAGCATCAAACTTGGTGCGGTGTCTTCGAGGGGAATCATGGCAAGGAGGAGAACACCGACATTTTAATTGTTGGCACTGGAGAGGGCCGAAAATGTGGGCGCCCCATGAGCAAGGCCAAGGCCAGGTTTCAGTGGCAGTGGGGCCAAGATCTGATATTAAGCTGCAACCGCAATCTAATTCGTCGAACGGTTTTCTTCTACATATACGCAAGGAAACCTAGATTCTCTGGGTGAATGTAAAGGAAGTTTAGAGCTTCGTGGAGGGAGAATTTTACCGATGAAGCACCATGGCTGGTTTTGACTACCTGGGAGAAGAATGTGAAATACTAGAGCCATCAACTAGGGAACGGCGAGCTAGTTTTTGGGAAGTAAAAGGAGGGTCGAGCGAAACTTTTGGGTGGATCACCCAGGCCGGAAACAGCTCGAAACGGCCATGAGATGTTGAGGCGTTGTGGCTGTTTAAACTGTGCCGAAGAAAAACTTCCGCCTTGATTCAAGTGGACGACGCAGGAAGACAACGTTGGCCAAGTCGGGGAAGTAGAGGATAGGGTTGCACGCTCTTCAGCAGGCTCGGTTGAAGCGGGAACATGGCCAATGGTGCCGGGCGATAAAGAACGTCGGGCTGCCAAACCGAGCGTCGAGCGAGTGCATGCTGTGTGGGAAAAACAGCAGGGGGCACGAGCAGGAGTGATGTGTTAGCAACAAGAAATGGAGTGAGCAAGGAGAAACATGGTTGGCTTGCCGTGGTGATAAGGGCGAGAGAGAAATATCCGGGTGCAGCAAGCTTCTGCATGATTTGGTGCGCCCATGGCATGCTGTGAGCAACCAGGAAAACAGAGAAGAGTCACTAACTTTGCTTATGCCACGGACAGGGGGGTCCACAAACTCAAACACACAACATCTCTGTTGATTTCTAATTGCTACACAATTCTTCTCTAAAAAGTTTGAAAGTTGGCCGCTAGGACAAGATCGACATGAAGAATTCAAATTTGAAACTTAATTTGGCTTTTGACCAAGTTGCTAATAGAATTTCAATTCAATTTCAAATTTAATTTTTCTCATGTGCGTTGGTTCAAATAACTAGTAATTATGGTTCAAAAATGATCAACTCAAGAGGGGCGATATTTGAATTATAAAAATCACTGTTGTGAACTCAAATCTGAACTTTGATAATTTGAATATTATATTTTTATTTGAATTTTAAACTGAGTTAAATTAAGAACCCTTTATGAACACTAAGTTTTATTTCCATTTTATTTCTCCATTTGATTCTTGTGCCGAAATCTTCATTAGGGTTTTGTATATTTTTTATTTAAAACTTGATTCTCGCCTTTGCATCTTATTTTATTTTTACACTTGCATTTATACAACACTTGGTCTTTTGAATTGTATTTGGCATTGTTCCTCTTTTTCCTAATTATTTGCTTAAGTTCCAACCGTCAAACTCTCTCTTTTAATGTAAAATTTTTAGAAGTTTCATTCCTAACCTTATTTATTAGTTTGACTAGTTAATGTGAATTCGAATTCCTAATAAAAAATTTTAAGTCCACATTTTTTCATTCATGTTCTTTTCAAAAGCGGACTTTTACAATCCCAAAGTACGTAGGTATGAAAGTGATAGCTTTCTTCCAACTCACTCCTCATAAGACGTTTCTCTCTATTCTCGTTTGGAACACGGTTTAGGACATGACATGAAGTCAATAGAGCCTCCTCCCACCTGGCTAGATAAATCAGATGTGTCTAAAATGGCATTCATCAAATCACACAACTTGTGGTTTTTCCTCTCGGCTATCCCGTTTGATTGGTGTGAATAGGGAGACGTTCTCTCATGTATAATACCATGTTTCTCACATAAATCATCAATTTTTTTGGGAAAAATACATGCCACCACAATCTGACCTAAGACGTTTTATCTTCTTCTCTAATTTATTTCTACTTCAAATTTATAGATTTTAAATTAGTCTAAAGCTTCATCTTTAGTTTGTAACAACTAAACATAGCAGAGTCTAGTAGAATCATCTACTAATATTATAAAGTATTTCTTTCCAACTTTTGTCAACACATCATTCATCTCGTATAGATCAGAATGTACGAGTTCTATGGGTGTCAAGTGTCTCTCTTCGGCTGCCATGTGAGGATTTTGAGGTTGCTTTGATTGCACACAACTATGACACTTAGAACCTTTGGTAATGGTGAAATCCGAAATTAATTTGAGACTAAATAGTCGATTCATTAAACCAAAATTAACGTGATATGAACGAGAATAGAAAACACTCGCATCATCATTAACACTGCAACAAATATGGTTCATTGACTTATTATTAAAATCCAAAAGAGAAAAGAGGAACAAGGCTCCCCATTCATAACCTTTATCAATTAATGCTTCGACACAACTATTTTATTAGACTCCAAAACTACTTTAAACCCATCTGTACATAGAAGGGAGTCGCTAACAAGATTCTTGTTCATAGTAGGGACATGCTACATGTTCTTCAACTAGACAGTGAACTTCAAATCGATTGTGCCAACACTAGAACAGAAGCATGTGACTCATTCCCATTAGGATGGCAGAATCCAAGGCGAACGGGTAAGAAGTAAACATAGACATGTCACAACATATATAAACATTAGCACCCGTATCAAACCAGCAAGATGGTGTTTGAGAAACTGAAAGAACCAGTAACTGAATTATTGTACCCATCTACATTGCTACACATCACGATGATGAAATTCCTCTACGATCTGCTCTATCAGGACAGGCCTTGGAAAAGTGCCCGTGCTTCGCAAAGATTTAGCTGCAGCCATCATTGTCTTTATTTGACTTCTTCTTTTCTTGAGAGCAGTACTTTTATTTGGATTGAATTGAGATTTGTTGTTCACTTTGTTCTTGACATTTGTTTTTTGCATCATATTAGCATTGGCATCAGATTGATCCTCACCTTCTTTCTCAGTAGCATCCTTAGCCCGAGTCTTCTCCTTAACATCAAGAGATGTTACCAGGTTTTCAACTGATATTTCTTGTCTCTTGTGTTTGAGAGATGTGGCGAAGTTCCTCCATGAATGAGGTAACTTTGCAATAATGCACTCAGCCAAAAACTTGTTGGGTAAATGACACTGTCGACTGTTGGAGTCGTCAGATCTCCTGACACTACTAAAGTGTTGAAGGAGTTTGTAGTTCGGTGTGGGCGCGCGGAGACTCAAGAAGGTGAATCACGATTGGACACGAGAGACACAGTGGTTTACGTGGTTCGGGCCGCCTGAGCGTAATACCCTACTCCACGGGTGTGTGGTGTTGTATTAGTTTATGTATGAACGCTCACGTCAATGCGTGTGTGCCTGAGAGCGTTCGAGAGCCTTTTTCTCGTGTATCGTCGGTCTGTCCTTTTATAGTACAAGGACAAACCGTTACAAGTTAGCCTGGCCCGACATGTGGCCCCGGCGGTTACTAGTATTGATACACGATTAATTGTTGTTAATAACCCTGTAACGGGCTCCGACAGTGCCGTTACAGGTGTTAAGATTGTCCGATTAAGTGTCATTAACATGGAATTAATGACAATTAATCGGGTCTTGAAGTCCGCGGCTATCCTTTGAAGATCCGGAGTCCTTACAATGTCTTCCGGAGGTTTGAGGCGGCCAGCTCCGACGTTTGGACACGTGGCAGCTCCGGAGCTTGCTTGTGGGAAGCGGGAAGCTCCGGGGTGGCCTGGCACGTGTCAGGTCCGGAGCTTCTCTCGGTCAGTGGTTAAGTCCGGAGGTGCCGTTTCGGTACCTAGCCCGGAGCTTCACCCTTGTGGGTAGTAGCTCCGGTCTGGCAGTACACGTGGCAACCTAGGGGTTAACCATGTTGGAGAAGCAGGTCCGGTTATGTCTGACAAGTGGGCCTCCAAGGGTCTTCAATTTGAGTAGACGTCCTTCCCTTGAGATCTTTGTAACCTCAGGGGGTGTATGGTTTTTAGGGTACCGACAGTGGCCCCCTGGACCTACCTCCGGGGAAAGTCACCGGGGTGAAGTCATTCCGTCGGAGGTGGGTCCATACTCGCGACTCTTGAACTGGGTCTTCAAGGGTCTTCGGAGGTGCCGTTGGCGGGGCTTTACGGTTAAATCCCGACGCGTGGCGCACCTCAGGCGGCAGATAAGATCTTTGACGTGCGGATCTCTCGCAATTGAAGGTCGCCGGTTCCCGATACGAAAACCGTATCGGTTCCGCGCGCCTTGTCAGGTCGCAGCCTTTGGGTTTCCCGCCTCGTGATGACAACTGTTCGCCTGGGTAAGAGCCTCGACTTGATCGTCAGGGTGGTCCCGGGCCCTCTTGTCATCGGCAGGGTTGAATTCTTGAGTAGTATCCTTGACTCCCCTGCAGTTTCCATCCAAGCGTTGCGAGGGCTTACTTAAGAAGGAAAGCGCACCGTCGGGAGTTCTTTACGCTTCCCATCTGTTCTTGCGCTCAAACTCCCAACTCGTACTTTGCTCCTCTTCTCTTGCCTAGCTGTGCTGCGATGGAGTTGGGTCTACGTGAGAGTCGCTTGAAGACTGACAGCGATCTGAAGAAGGTCCGGGCCCTCATGGGGTGGTCTTCGAACTTCTTCAACCGCTCGGTCCGCGCCGGCGGAGAGCTCCCCTTTGAAAAGGAGCACGCTGGCGAGATGGTGTACTTTTCCTCGTACGCCATTGTGGGGCTGATCCCACCGTTTTCTTCTTTCTTCTTGATGCTGCTGGACTTCTATGGTCTGCAGCTGTACCACCTTGGCCCTCACTCCATTCTCCTTGTGTCCATCTTTGTCCACTTCTGCGAGATGTGGGTGGGCATCCCTCCCTGCATCGAGCTCTTCCGAACCTTCTTCGCCGTCCACACCACCGGCCGAAGCAATGAGTATCTTGGCTTCTACTACTTCGTGAAGCGCAAGAAGTGCCCATTCAAGTACCTCCGGTCATTCCCTTCCGGGAAGTGGGATGACTGGAAGAAAGATTGGATAGTCGTCCGGTTGGAGGAGCATGAGCGGTTGGAGTTGCCAGACAGTCTGCCCGGCATTGACACGTCGGTATGGAGCGAAGTTCCGGTGCTGGCGGAAGCTTTTGACCCTGTCCTGACCAGGATCCGCCAATGTGTGGAGGGAGGATTGACTCCCCAGGCGGTGTTCTGCAACTTCCTGTCCAACAGGTGGGCACCGCTGAAGAGGAGGGAGAAGCTCGCCTGGGCCCTCAACAGCGTGATGGACGAGGACCGGGTTGAGACCGGGTTGAAGTCCAGCATGGTGGGGAAGACCTTGGAGTTTCACCTCAAGAAATTCCAGCACGGCATCGACGTTGACGGAGATTACTTGACTCCGCCGCCGGCCTTCCTCCCTCTGAACGTGGAAGTTGAGTTCAGCAGGGAGCTCCGGCGGACGATGCCCGCGCTTGACGACCTTGGTGTCGTCGAGAGAAGATCAACCACCCGGTTGGCGATCCCCGGGTTGTCCGAAGACGGCTCCGCCCCTGTCCCACAGCCAAGAGCTGAGGTCATCGGCAAGGGCAAGGAGCTGGCGGAGGAGCCGGAGAGCCGGAAGAGGAAGCTGCGACATGCTGACGGAAGGTCCATCGGGCCTGCCACTTCCCCCCCGGTTCCCCCTCCTCAGGAAGGAAGATCCTCCGCCGCCGTGGCGACTGTCCCCGTGGTGGGGTCCTTCCGGAGCGTTATTGTTCCGGCGGTGGGATCCTCCCGGAGTGCGACTGTCCCCGTGGTGGATCCCTCCTGTGGTGCTAGCTCCGGGCGCGCGACTCCGGCATCTGGAGTGGTGAGGGCCTCCAGGTCCAGGAGTTCCTCCCGATCAAGGAGCTCCGACCCGGGAAACGCCCGCGGCTGTGGCAAGTCCTGGGAGTCCTCCCGGAGCTCCTACGCCGACCGTTGCCAGCCCGGATCGTCCGGGTAAGAGGTTCCACGCAAGCTGGTGCGGGAGCCTCCCAAGGTAATTTTTCTTTTTTACCTCGATTAACTTTTTTAATTGTAGCATCTGTTTGCTCAATTTCTTTGTTCTTCATCTGCAGCGTTCCCAAGAAGGGGAGTGAAGCTCCACCCTCAGCCACAGTGTCTGAGGCTGCAAGGGCTTCTGCTCCAGTCCCGGTGCCGCCCCAAGCGGAGGCTGCGACAGCTCCGGCGCCGGCTGTCGTGGTCATGGACCTCGACTCGTCTCCAGAAGTTCCCGTGGTAGCGCCGGACCACGGGAATGAAGATGCGCCAGCGGCACCCGTCCCGGAAGTGGAAGCTCCGGGTCCTGGTGCTGCAGTAGTAGAAGCTCCGACTGTTGAGTCGGAGGAAGTAGCAGTCCCGGCTTCGGAGCCGGAAAGTGCTGAAGCCCCGACGATTGAGCCGGAGGTGGCTGAAGCCCCGGCATGCGAGCCGGAAGTCGAAGTAGTTCCGGCAGTTGAGTCGGTTACTTCCGAAGCTCCGGCCGCAGAGCCGGTGATTGTTGGAGCGCCGGTCACAGAGCCGGCGGCTGAAGAGGCGAGGGAGCTTGAGCCTCCCTCAGAAGAGGTGCCCCGGACGGAGCCAGTAGCGGCTCCTGCTCCGGAGGTGACGACGTCGATGGTACCTGTGGCAGAGCCACAGTGCCTGAACGAAGTCGCCGGCCCCCAGCCTGAGGGGGCAAATGAAAACTTGGCGGCGGGACCTTCTTCGATGGCGACTGAGGCCATCCCGGAGGAAGGCCCTAGCGCTTTGGAAGCTCAGGGTTCCACTCTCGTAGAGTGGGACCCAATTTTTGTATGTGAAGACCCGCTGGAACCAGCGGAAGAGATCCCAGCAGGTCCGGAGCCCATCTCGCTGTCGATGTCCATCGACAACGCCTGCTCCAGTCTACGTCAGGTCCAACTGGCCTTCTTCCACGACAGCAAGGCTCTTGAAGAGGAGCGCCAAACCCTTAGGCGGTGGCGTAATCGGCTCCACTTCGAGACTAAGCTGGCGCAGTCGAGGCTTGCGGATGACAAGGAGTGGATCAAGCAGGAGAAGATCCGCCTGGAGCTCTGGGATAAGCTGCTGGACGAGAGGGAGAGCATGACTCACGCCCTCGATGCTCAATCCCGGGAGTTCCACGACCGAGCTAAGGCTGCTAACGACGCGGCCAATGCTCGGTTTGATCAACTCGAGGCCATCAGCACCGCACTCATCAAGCGCCGAGAGGCACTTGAAGGGAGGGAAAGACGGCTCAAGGACGAGGAGCAAAAACTCCTAGAGCTACGGGATGACATCTTGCGACGGGAAGAAGAGCTCACCGAGAAAACAGCTCTGGCGGACAAGGGCCTCGAGGAGCGCACTAAGAAATTGGAAGAGCGCTGCCTCGAGGAAGAGGAGAAGGCCTGGGTGCGGGGGCAGGAACTCTACGAATACGAGTGTGCCCTTGTCGCCTGGGAGAAGAAAGTGGAGGCTAGGGAGAAGGACCTGGTCGACCGCCGGAACAAGATCCACCTCCGGGAGGAGGAGCTCGGAAGACTTGAGAAGCGGGTTGCTGCGAAGATCCAACAAAACGCCAAAGAAGTTGAGCGCCTCGCCCGCGAGAATTCGGAGCTGACGGCGGCCCAGAGATCCCTGGAAGAGATGAAGAACTTGAGGAAGGCGGACTCCCTGCAGATTTGGGAGTTCCTGGGCAAAGCCGACGACGTGCTGACGCCGATGGGTTTCAGCCCCGTGCACCCGGATGATCCGGAGCCGGAGCCGGACCTTGCGTTGCAAGCGTTGAGCGCCACAGGCAGCAAGCTCTCCAAGGTGGGCGACGTCATCGCGGACCAGCTGGAGGTCGAGGGGCAATCCCTGGCTAGGAACGTCACAGAATATGTGTTGACGTGCTACACCAGCCGGAACCCTCGATTTCCTCTGGACCCGGTGCTTGAAGGCCCCGTCGAAGGAGAAGGCGAAGCTACCCGAGCCTGCGTGTCGGAGGTCGCCCAGAAGGTCGCCGAGTTCTTCCATAGGGTCTAGGACCTTCTCTTTTAGCCTTTACTTGTATCTTCTCTTCTTCCTCAATTTTGTAATCCCTTGTCTCCAGATGTAATCTCCGGTCTTCAGATGAAATGAAATCCCCTTGCGAATTTCATTTTTTGTCTTCAACATCTTTATCTTCACTTGGCCCCCTGGTAGATGTGCACAATTTGATTGTGGACATGTACCAAAAGGATGTTGAGTTTTGTTGAAGACGAATTTGCTTCGAACTTGTGGAATTTAGGTCCGAAGTTTTTGATAGTGAAGGTCCCCTGAAGTTGTTGGAGCTTAGAAGCTCCGGCACTGTCCATCGCTGGAGCTTAGTAGCTCCGGCAATAGCCTCTATCAACACGTTGAGCGTCGGTAGTTAATACTCCAAGGTGTCAGAGCTTAGCAGCTCCGGCAATGACCTTTGCCACACTTGGTTTGTTGGCAACAGACTCCAGTGACGGGGTCTTCTCGCCATCTTTTAGTCAACGCCGACGGTTGACGCCCTGGTGGGAGTCGGAGCTTGGTTAGCTCCGGTTTTTCTCCATCAACGTAGGGTTCATTTTTCCTGCACACTTAAGCCAAGAAAAATAGTAAAATTTGTTCCTTGTCTATAACTTCGTCGCGGCTTACGGTTCTCAAGAAAATTTTAAGTTGAACACGATTTTTAATACGACTGGATGAATTGTCTTTTCTTTTAGATCCAATTGTCCATGGACCCACCTTACTTTGGCCTGTCGGGATGTAGGTAGATTGGCGTACTTAGGGTGCTTGACCAGGCTAAGTCGATAGCGCACTCCGGCCCTAGAATGGCTTGGCGGCTTTCAGGCGAGTTGGCCACAGACGATATTTAAATCCAAAAAATCTGACAATTCAACTCAAATCGTATGTAAACCGGTCAAACTAGAACTTCTTAAGAATTGCACGTTTCTGTTATAGACAAGAAAGAGAAAAATAAAAATGTCGAGCCTATGCAAAAATGAATGCACGTGGAGTCTATTTCACATGAAGATGTCTTTCATTATAGGTTCGGGGTACAGGGGAAACAAGTACACTCTTAGGGTACGGAACCAGGCTAAGTGTGTTTGGTTTCTCGTTTGACCCAGGGTAGTTAGCCACACTTTTAGTCCGGAGACTGTGTCAAGTGTTGCATGAGCTTTTCAAACCTTTCGGGAAAGGTCCGGCTGCTCTCCCGGAGGAACTACCCGACTCTGTACAATGACTCTATAACATACATTTCAAGTTACTTAAGACTCACCTCCGTGGAATTAAGTGTAGAACTTACGGAGGTGCTCGATGTTCCAAGGATTTGGGAGAGGTGTCCCATCCTCGGTAGCCAAGCGAACGCTTCCGGGACGGGATACTTTGATCACTCGAAAGGGCCCTTCCCAGCCGGGGGAGAGTTTGTTTTGCCCTTCTCTGGATAGTATTCTCCGTAGCACCAGATCGCCTTCCTCGAGCTGTCGGTTGTGTACATGCCGCTGGTGATAGCGCTGTAGAGCTTGGCGGTATCGGGCATTCCGAACAGCTGCTTGGCACCTTCCCTCCTCGAGGAGGTCTAGGTCTTCGCGCCGGAGCTGGTCCTGCGCGGCTTCGTCGAAGGTCCGGACTCGGAGGGAACCCAAGGTGATTTCCGGAGGAAGGATCGCTTCAGCTCCGTACACCAGAAAGAAGGGTGTTTCTTCGGTTGCCCGACTTGGAGAAGTCCTATTGGCCCATAGAGTGGGCGGAAGCTCTTCGATCCAATTGGCTCCATGCTTTTTCAAGCGCTCATAAGTGCGTGTTTTGAGTCCTTTAAGGATCTCTGCATTTGCTCTCTCGGCTTGTCCATTGCTGGCAGGATGAGCTACGGAAGCGTAGCAAACTTGTATGCCGAGGTCTTCGCAATATCCTTGAAATGCGGAGCTTGTGAATTGAGTCCCATTATCAGTGATGATCTTATTTGGGACTCCGAATCTGCTCACGATGGATTGTATAAAATTGATTGCAGATTGTTTGTTGATCGTCACAACGGGAGTTGCTTCCGGCCACTTGGTGAACTTGTCGATGGCGACGTACAGGAACTTGTAACCTCCGACGGCTCTAGGGAAGGGTCCCAAGATGTCCATCCCCCACACAGCGAAAGGCCATGTGGGAGGTATCATTTGTAAGGACTGAGCAGGTGTATGAATTTGCTTTGCATGAAATTGGCATGCTTTGCATTTCTTCACCAGCTCAGTGGCATCCTGGAGCGCTGTAGGCCAGTAGAAGCCGTGCCGAAAGGCTTTTCCGACCAGCGTGCGGGAAGATGCGTGGTTCCCACACTCGCCTCCATGGATTTCTGCGAGGAGCTCGCAGCCTTCTTCCCTTGTGATGCACCGCATTAGGATGCCGTTGGCACCGCGCCGGTAGAGATCCCCTTCTACCAACGTGTATCTTTTAGCCAATCTGACTACCCGATCAGCGGATACATCATCGTCAGGAAGGATGTTGTCTTTCAAGTAGCTCCGGATCTCCGAGATCCATGCATCGGAACTGACTTGAGCATTTGAGTCTTGCGTGCTGGGTTGCTCGGAGCTTCCGGCAGCACCTACGACCCTTGATGGCTGCCATGGTAACAGGGCCATCGGGACCGTCAGCTTCGGGATGCTGATCTCGCCCCCTTCGTTCAGTTCGGCAGGCTGAACTGTGGGTTTTGACAACCTCCGGACAAAGGTTCCATCAGGAGCCGGAGCTCCAGTTGACGCCTTGGTCGAGAGTTCGTCAGCTTCAGCGTTGTGAGCACGCTGAACATGGTGAAGGTCTAGGACTTTGAAGTCCTTCTGAAGCCTCTGGACTTCAAGGAGGTAAGCAGCCAGCTGGAGATTATTGCAGGAGCATTCACCCTTCACCTGTTTGATGACGAGTTGTGAATCTCCTTTGACCAGCAATTGCTTGACACCGTATGATAGTGCCACCTTTAATCCATAGATGAGTGCTTCATACTCCGCCATGTTGTTGGTTGCCTTGAAGTCAAGGTGTACCATGTATTTCACCTTCTCCCTAGTTGGTGCGAGGAGAAGGATTCCAGCTCCAGCTCCCTGCTTCTGCATGGAGCCGTCGAAGTAAAGGGTCCAGTGAGGCTTAGTGAAGGTTGGAACTTGAGGTTCCGTCTTCTGCTCGCTGGGGCCCCCAGGGTTTAATGGAGAGGGAGTCCATTCTGCCACGAAATCTGCCAACGCTTGACTCTTGATTGCTTGTCTCGGAATGAATTCAAGATCGAATTCAGCCAATTCTGCTGCCCACTTTGCAATATTCCCAGTTGAATTGGGATTATGCAGGATCGCTCGAAGTGGATATGAGGTCACCACCGAGACTTTGTGAGCTTGGAAATAGTGTTGAAGCTTCCTTGAGGCAATAAGAACTGCATAAAGCAGTTTATGTACCTCTAGGTATCGAGTCTTGGCATCATGTAACACTTCACTGATGAAGTATACCGGGCGTTGAATGGTCCGGACCCTCCCGGAGGGGTCCGGAGCTTCCTCTTCATTGATCCGGACCCTCTCGGAGGGATCCAGACTCTCTTCGGGGACCTCCGAGTTCTGGGTGGAGGAACCCGGAGCTTCTTCAGAAATGACCTGGACCCTCTTAGAGGGGTCCGGGTCCTCTGAAGTGGCTTCTTGTGGGTTTGAGTCTGGGAGCTGGGACCCAGACCCGCTTTCAGGAACCTCCGTACCCTCCCGAAGGGGTCTGGATTCCTGAGTATTGGGTAGTTCCGGTCTCTCCGCAACCAGAACCATACTGACGACTTCGTCAGTAGCTGAAATGTAAAGCAACAAAGGCTCACCAGGGTTCGGAGCTACCAGGACTGGTAGGGTGGTGAGGAACTGTTTCAGCTCCTGGAATGCCTTCTCTGCTTCTTCAGACCATTGGAATGGTCCGAACTTCCTCAGTAACTTGAAGAAGGGAAGTGCTCTTTCCGCCAGTCTTGAAATGAACCGGCTGAGGGCTGCTAGACATCCAGTTAATTTTTGGACGTCTTTGATGCGGGTTGGTGGCCGCATGTCTTCAATGGCTTTTATCTTCGCCGGATTAGCCTCTATGCCCCGGTGACTTACCAGGAAACCAAGAAGCTTTCCGGAACTAACCCCGAAGACGCACTTGTCTGGGTTTAGCTTCGTGCGGGTGGCCCGCAGCTTGTTGAAGACAGCCTGCAAGGTGTCCAAGAGGGACTCCTTGTTCTTGACTTTGACCACGATGTCATCGACGTACACTTCCGATATGTCTCTGATGAGTTCTTCGAAAGTTTTGTACATAGCTCGTACAAAAGTTGAAGCTGCATTCTTGAGACCAAACCGCATGGCTGTGTAACAATACAATCCATCCACTGTGATGAATGAAGTATGCTCTTCATCCTCCCTAGACATCCTAATTTGATGATATCCAGAATATGCGTCTAGAAAACACAGTAACTCGCACCCGGAGGTGGAATCCACTATCTGATCTATTCTAGGTAGTGGGAATGGATCTTTTGGACATGCCTTATTCAGTGTGGTGTAGTCGATGCACATCCGAAGTTTCCCGCCGGCCTTGGGCACAACGACTGGGTTCGCCAGCCATTTTGGATGGAAGACTTCTCGGATAAATCCGGCTTCGAGCAACTTCTTCACTTCTTGTCGGATGAAGTTCTGTCGCTCTACAGATTGCTTCCGAGGTTTCTGATGCACCGGCCGAGCATCGGGGTAAATCTTCAGATTGTGCTCAATCACTTCCCTGGGGATCCCAGGCATTTGTGACGGTTGCCAAGCAAATACGTCAACGTTAGCCCGGAGGAAAGTGATGAGCGCGAGTTCCTATTTGTCATTCAACCCACCCGATATGCGGGTGGTTTGAGTGACATCGGAACCAATTTGGACGACTTTGACGGGGATGTCGGTGTCGCCGCTTGGCTGCACACGGGGAGCAGAGGTTGAGCCTCGTTGCCGAATGCTCGGAGGTTTTGGAGCTTGCCCCTGTCTGGAGTCCTCCTCTTGCGCAGTGGTGAGTGCATGGAGCTCCTCCAGAGCAGTTACTCCGGCGGTGCGATCTCCACGAATCCGGAGAACGCCTGCTGGTGTTGGCATCTTCAACACCAAGTATCTATAATGAGCAGCTGCCATAAATTTGTATAGGGCAGGTCTACCCAAGATGGCATTGAATGGTAAGTTGATCTGAGCGACGTCGAAGACCAACTTCTCGGTGCGGTACTTCTCCCGTGTCCCGAAGGTAACGGGGAGAATTATAGCTCCGAGTGGGGTAATGGCCCCCGGACCTACTCCGGAGAATGGTCGAGAGGGCTGAAGATCCGAAGGTCGAAGCTGAAGTCTGGTAAAAGCTTCAAAGCTTATAAGGTTCAGCCCCGAACCTTCATCCACCATAACATGATGGAGCTGGATGTTGTTGATGGTGGGAGATACCATCAAGGGTAATTGGCCAGCTCCAACCATGCTTTGAGGACAGTCCGAAGCATCAAAAGTGATGGGTGTGTCCATCCACTTTCGATGTGGCTCCGGTCTAGCTGTAGGAGCTACAGCAGCCATATCCCGCCGCATAGTCTTGATGACACGACGAGAAGTGATGTCCCATGATCCACCAAAGATGGTGTTCATGGTTTTCCGACGCTCGTTGTCGGAGACGTCGGAGTCATCGTCGACGGAGGTGTAGATGGCTTTCAAGACCTTTTTGGGGTCCTGAAACCCTAACTCCTCTTCAGCCGGAGCTTCGTCAACCTTCTGTTTTCCCTCCCTCTGTCGGAAAGGAGACCCTTCCCGGCGCTTGTTGTAGCGCTCGGCAAGGTTTTGGACCTCCCGGCAGTCTTCCAGCCTGTGGCTGCCCGTTTTGTGAATGGGGCACCACATTTTGGATTTGCCGCCGTCTTCGGAAGACGGTCGAGGTCGCTTCTCGGGGCGTGGCCCCCGGCCACCAGGAGTTGCAGTGGCTGCAACGTTGGATGTGCCGGCCGACGGCTTCTTCTTGCCGTTGGTCTTCTTTTTCTTCTTGCCACTCCCGGAGGTAGCGGCTTCTTCTTTGGAGGATTTTTTGTGATCCTCCAAGGCTGGTTTGGAGTGCATTTCACGGCCCTCCGCAGCTCTGGCACATTTGTCTGCCAAGCTAAAAAGCTCCGTGACGCTGGTGATCTCTTTGATCGCCAGCTTCTCCAACATCTTCTTGTCTCGTACACCCTGTCTGAATGCCACAATGACAGAAGCGCTTGAGATAGAAGGGATTGTGTTGCGTACCTGAGAGAACCTCTGGATGAATGACCGCAAAGATTCTCCCCCTTTTTGCACGACCGCAAAAAGGTCTAGTTCAGTGCCCGGTCGGGTGTATGAACTCCCGAAGTTGGCAGTGAACTGACGGCACAGCTCCTCCCAACTGTCGATAGAGTTGGGTGGAAGGCTCATAAACCAGGACCTGGCGGTCCCAGTTAAGGCCACTGGGAAGTAGTTGGCCATTACGGCCTCGTTTCCTCCAGCTGCTAAGATTGCAGTGGAGTATATCTGTAGAAATTCTATGGGGTTGGCAGTCCCGTCGAATTTTTCCGGCAAGTGTGGCCGGAACTTCTGTGGCCATCTAACCATGCGCAGGTGCATGGCTAGGGCGGAACAGCCTCCTCCTACTCCTTCCAGAGTAGAAAGGTCTTGAGCATCCCGTCTTTCTCGAGCTCGCTCGATATGGACACGGCCATCCTGTTGGCGGTATCGGCGATCAAGCTCCGCCCGGAGGTCATGTGTTGAAAGCCGAGATGCCGTATGGGTGCGTCGTGCCCCAGAGGGCAACGACGTCACTTGCTGTGACGCAGCTCGTCTTCGGTTGTTGGAGACATGCGAACCAAGTCTTCCAGACAACGTCCGTCGCTGCGACGGGGCTCGCCCTGAAAGAGGAGGACCCTGGTTGTTGAGGCGTTCGGCCGCTGCTGCGACCAAATGCTCAACATCAGCCCTCCATTGCTCCATGGCATCTAGAGATGCATCCGGAGGTGGTGGTCGCTGGAGAAGAGCACGCGCTGCATGGAGCGCGTGTTCTGGGTTGTCATGACTTGCCGGCGCAGTGTGTGACGCCGGCGCACCATCATGTTGCCCGGCACGTTTTGCCGGAGAAGATGGTGGTGGTGGGAGTGTGACTCCTGCTGGTGCTGAGGCTCCTGCTGGTGGCTGCATGTTGGAGGGATTGCCCCCGACAGCCTGAGCAGCAGGTTGCCCGTTGGATGATCCAGCCGCAGAATTCACCATTCTTGAAAATCTCAGGCGCCCCTACCTGGCGCGCCAACTGTCGACTGTTGGAGTCGGCAGATCTCCTGACACTACTAAAGTGTTGAAGGAGTTTGTAGTTCGGTGTGGGCGCGCGGAGACTCAAGAAGGTGAATCACGATTGGACACGAGAGACACAGTGGTTTACGTGGTTCGGGCCGCCTGAGCGTAATACCCTACTCCACGGGTGTGTGGTGTTGTATTAGTTTATGTATGAACGCTCACGTCAATGCGTGTGTGCCTGAGAGCGTTCGAGAGCCTTTTTCTCGTGTATCGTCGGTCTGTCCTTTTATAGTACAAGGACAAACCGTTACAAGTTAGCCTGGCCCGACATGTGGCCCCGGCGGTTACTAGTATTGATACACGATTAATTGTTGTTAATAACCCTGTAACGGGCTCCGACAGTGCCGTTACAGGTGTTAAGATTGTCCGATTAAGTGTCATTAACATGGAATTAATGACAATTAATCGGGTCTTGAAGTCCGCGCTATCCTTTGAAGATCCGGAGTCGTTACAATGTCTCCCGGAGGTTTGAGGCGGCCAGCTCCGACGTTTGGACACGTGGCAGCTCCGGAGCTTGCTTGTGGGAAGCGGGAAGCTCCGGGGTGGCCTGGCACGTGTCAGGTCCGGAGCTTCTCTCGGTCAGGGGTTATGTCCGGAGGTGCCGTTTCGGTACCTAGCCCGGAGCTTCACCCTTGTGGGTAGTAGCTCCGGTCTGGCAGTACACGTGGCAACCTAGGGGTTAACCATGTTGGAGAAGCAGGTCCGGTTATGTCTGACAAGTGGGCCTCCAAGGGTCTTCAATTTGAGTAGACGTCCTTCCCTTGAGATCTTTGTAACCTCAGGGGGTGTATGGTTTTTAGGGTACCAACAGACACTTATAAAGGTGGATCTCTCTCACGAGGCACTATATTTTCTTAGCTTGTTCAACTACAAGACGGTTGTTAACCATCTTGTAGTCATGAAAATTCTCCATGATATACAGTTCATTGCCTGCATAAGCTGCACCATACGTTAAGTGCAACTTAGATCTCCTTTCCATCTGTGACTGTTAGATAACAATTACATATTGATGTGGACATCCCAACATCACATACACGAGCTTATGAAGGATTTGCTATGCACACTCCTGTTCAAAAACTCAAACAAGGGGTGAATGATTTCCTCCTCTCTACATTAAATTTTAATATTGATGAGGATTATATGCTACCTAAGTCATGTAAATTAAGTGTTACTCAGGTTTACACATGAAGAAGTATCATTGGCTGCCACAAAAAAGAACTAAGTCAGTTTGCACTGTCTGAACTTTCGGAGGCACGATAGTTCGCGCTGTCCGATCTGAAAATAGGTGCACTGCAAGAACCTCAACTTCACATGTAACTCTGTACCAATCTGTCACCATCCAGAGGCATAATACACATGGTGTGAAATCTTATCAAGTCTACTTTCCAACACAACAAATGGTCCATCATTTGGAGTTTCCAAGGTGGGGTTATGGTCAAATTACTAAAGACTGCGCAAAAGGCGAGAAGACGCGTGAGGACCAAAGACTCCTTCATGAATTGCTCACCAGCTGGCTTTCCACTTCAAGACATGGTGACTCCAGTTCACATATAGCTAGGAGGGTTGTTCCTAGTATAAATAACACCCTTGTGCTCCTGGAAACACAACCATTGATCATTTGATAAACAATATAATTCTAAGTGCCTTGCACACTGTTGTTCTTCCTGGTTCTTCATGGACTTGTGAAGTGATCCCTCAGGGGTCCCCTAATTCGTGATCTAGGCTTCCGGGCCTTTTTTATGGATAAGTTTCTGGTTTGTGGTTCTGCGGTTATTCGGAGATCGAGTCGAAATCCTCAAGGTTTCGGTGCCTCTCTCCCCGTCGCTTGGTCACAACCAACCTTGGCTGGTATAAAGCTAGTTATCTGAATTGTGGTTCTATGGCCGTTCAAAGATCGAGTCAAAGTTCTCAAATACTTCGGTGCCTCTCTCCCCGTCACTTGGTCGCATCCAACCTTGACAGGTATAAAGCTAGTTACCCCGCTGTTTTCAGATAGTTACCATTGTTCGTTCCGTTGTCCAATCTTTCCATTTGCCCGTCACCGTACCTACTGCTTTGAAGATCGGGCCACTCTTGGGTTTAACCCTATCATTTGGTATCAGTGCCAGGTGTCCACAGTAGGTACGATCCCCATATCATCCATTTGTTAATCACCATTTTTTGCTGTTATCCATCTCGTGTTTTCGTGTCATACCTATAGTCCACTAAACCACCACAAAAGTAAAAGAACCTTTGTGTAGTACTGCTGGTCTTGTGTCATTTGCATCATTTCTTGTTGCCATATCCATCTACATTGTGTTGGTCAGCCCACATCTTGATTGCATAAAAAAGAGAAATAAAAGACAAGTGAAAACAAAAAAAAGGAGGACGAAAGAAAAAAGATATAAAGGCTGAAAGGTTATAATCGTTATAGAGAATTTTCTGATTGGGCGACAACATTTATCTATCATTTGATTTGGTTCATGATACTTGATTAACGGTGCTACAAGTCTTCCTTGTTCAGCCATCCTAGCTCCACAAAAATACCGTAACCTGATCTCTCGACTCGTTATTTTTTTCAACTGCTTAATCACAGTAGGGATACTATCACATTTTGCACACTCACAGTTCTTGAGAATGGTAAGAACTTTGGTAAGGAAAAGGTGAGATTGTGTGATTCCACAAAAAATTCCTATACCATCTTCCCTCCACTATTCTAACATGGCAGGATACGACTCAAACATTCGTGGTGGTAATTCTATGAATAAAAATCGAGTTTCGCGAGCTGAGCTACACCAATTCGGAAGCTCATTTTTGGAGGCAATGCAAATGTTTGATAAACATCTCCCTCCAGCGGGTACAAGGACTTCACTACATCGACATGAAGAACATGGTGGAAAAAATCATATTTTCGGAATGGTTTTTGTAACCGTTTTGGAAATGGTTGTGGTGGCCATGATGATGATAGATGTGTTGATTTCAACCATCAGCATGGAAGAAGAACTAAATATCATGAGCACTTTGATCAACACCATGATATTCGACGGGGTGCTGGTCTTATTGGAGAACATTATCGATTAGGTGGTCATCGATCTACCTTAGTTTCACGGCATCGACAACAACCCTATACCTCTATTGTTGGAGTTAAATCTCATGGTGGTGCAGCTAGGTATTCTCCATCCATTGGTGCTGCAAAGATATTGGTACCTACTTCTACATCACCAACAATTCAACAAGAACAACAGAGTCACGTTGCAAGTGCAGCAACTCCCTCTATTGCATTGGTGGGTGCATGCACTTCACATAGCCAAAACATTATTTGCCACAAGTGCCACAATCGTGGGCATATTGCTTCTGAATGTCCTATTGGAAGGACCATGATGGTGAATGAGCAAGATGAATCTGAAAGTGGACAAAGCAATGCACCGATATTTGATGAGGAAATTGGAAATGACGAAGCTGTGACCCGACCCAGTGAAGGTGATTTTAAAAATGAACTACTAGATGCACCAATCTTTGATGAGAAAATTAGAATTGAAGAGAATATGATCCAACATGATGAAGATGATACTAATTGCATCGTTTCTCATCAGCTCACAGTGCTACTGCTGCAAAAGAAGACAACGAAGACCATCTCCACTACAGGAAAAGCGATCATTTGCGACGGCTGGTTTTATTTGCGACGGCCAGCCGTCGCAAATAGCTTAAATTGCGACGGCCCGCCTCTGGCCGTCGCAAATAAGACGGCCGTCGCGATTAAGTTGTTATTTGCGACGGCCTTCGGACTGGCCGTCGCAAATAAGAGGTTATTTGCGACGGCCAACCCTAGGACCGTCGCAAATAACGGAGCCGTCGCAATTAACATTTATTTGCGACGGCCGGCCAGACGGCCGTCGCAAATAGGATTTAATTGCGACAGCCGTAAGTCGAGGCCGTCGCAATTAATTAGGCCGTCGCAAATTAGGGCTTATATCGGGACGCTCCACCCCGACTCTTCATTTTCCTCTCGTCACACCCCGCCGCCGCGCCCCCGCCCCCGCCGCCGCGCCCCCGCCGCCCTGCCGTGCCCCCGCCGCCGCGCCCCCGGCTCCGCCGCCGGCCCGCCGCCCTCGGCCCCGCCTCCGCGCCAGCCTCCGCGCCCGCCGCCCTCGGCCCCCACCGGCGGCCCCCGCCGCCTGCGCCTCCGGTCCGCCGCCCTCGGCCCCCACCGGCAGCCCGCCTCTGCTCCCCAACCGCCGCCTGCGCCTCCGGCCCGCCGCGCCACCGGCGTCGCCGCCCCCGACCGGACCGCCGCGCCCCCGACCTTGAGGTCAGTGCTACTCCCCCTGTTTTAGTTTTTTTTTCAGATTTAGTTAGCAATTTTGTTAAGAGTAGCAGCAATTAGCTATAGTAGCTTAGAATAGCTTGTATAGTAGCTTAGAATAGCTTAGAAACCGACTCGTCTACAACAACAACAACGTAGCAACGTACTACGAGTTGTATCGGATCACGTCTCGGGGACGGGAAGGGACTGGACTGCTGTGCTGGCTTGGGTGGGCTAGGCCGGCCGGATGCATGTGTCGTCATTCAAGATGGGCCGGGCCGTTTGGTTCCCTGTGCTGAGAAGCTCGATCCACTGGGCCTGGATGGGTCACAACTAAGCGCGAATCAATCCACCAGAAGCCGCGTTGACCCCGCTGCCACGAACGCAGCCGCTACTGTACCATAGTTCGTTATTAGGCTTTGCGACTCGGACGAGGAGAAGGAAACAACAATTAACACCGGCCTGCACTGCACGGCCAGAGTCCAAGCCGAACGCTACCTTTCCATTTTTCTCCTCTCTTCCTTTTCAGAACCTAATGACCTAACGACCAGTTTGGCCATAGCTGTTTCTGACATAAATTACAGAGGGGGAGGAGATACCTACTGTACCATAGTATGTCGAAGTTGTACTAGTAGTAGTACTAGTAGTATTATACTCCCTCCATTCTTAAAGCCTCGTCAAAGGCATCTATACACTGACAACAACTGTTTCTACGAGTTCAACAAACAATATCCAAATCAATGTAGTAGTACGGTATTACGGTACACCTCTGAAAACTCTACCTTAGACAGACACACTGAGAGAGCGACACAGGCAAGTACACAACCAAGAACGGACGCATCGAAGCAGGCAACAACCTCAGATGTCGACTAGGGTTGATTAGTCGGCCTAATCGACGACTAATCGTCCTAGTTGACCTTATCGCCCCTTAGGCGACTAGAGTCGATTAGGCGATTTGAAAACATTGGCCTCGTCGGGGAACTCGGCACAAAAGGCCTAACTTGCGTCTGAGCGATTCCGTGTGGGCTCAATGCTGAGCGTGTCAGTGCGTGCATGCCAAGCTCGTGAGTGTGTGTGACGTCAGCGCCTTCTTGTACTTGAATGCGGGTCGACGTCAGCGCCAGCCCGCCACGCCCCTGACGCCCCCAGCCCCCCGCCGCCCTCGACCCCTGCGCCCCCGGCCCCTGCGCCCCCGCCGTCCGTCCGAAGCCATCGGCCCGTTGCTCCACGCCGCACAAGTAATGTAGGCATTAGTTGTTAATTTCTAGATAATTAGTTGTTAATTGATGATTAGTTGTTATGCTATTTAGTTGTTAATTGTTATGCGAATTAATTGTTAGGTTGTTGTTAATTAGTTGTTAATTCTCATTAATTGTTAGCAGTTGCTAATTAGGTTTGAATTACAATTAATTGTTAGTTAGTTGTTAATAGTTGACCATTCTAATTAATTATTAGTTAGTTGTTAATTAGTTGTTAATTGGATCTTAATGTTACTATATATGCTTAGGTTTAATTTAATAATGTTTAAGATTTGTATTATTGCTCTCATTTGAATTATGGTTATGTTGAATTGCTTAATTTTGATTGCTTGAGTGTTCAAGTACTATATATACATAAATGGGCTTCAGACCAGCTTGACAAGGCCCGACAAGGCCCATTTAGTGGTAAGGTAAAGTATGCGTGTAGACGGGCACGAAGGCGAACGACGACGGTGAGGATGGCAAGCACCTGCGCGTGGATGGCGTACTCCGACGAAGTGGTCGTGGAATTGTCATCTGAGACCAACTTTCCTCTAACTCTTTCTCTAGTTCTTTCCTCTCTCTTAAATGACCTGAAAATGAAAATGAGCAACGTAACCTATAGCAATGTATTACCCATTTCGGATCGGCACGTCTCACATGCCATTGGCATGTGAGACGTGCAGGTTCGGAATTGTCCCTTTTTTGGACAGCCTCGGAGTGACCGAGGGGGCGTGGCTTGTGATGAGACGCGGGTCCGGATTTGGACGAGATTTCGGTGGCGTAACCCTGTTGTTCTCTGCTGCACCATTTTCGGGCGTGCAGTGGAGAACAGCGGGGTTATGCTGCCGAAATTTCGTTCGAATCCGGATCACGCGTCTCGTCATGAGCACGCTCCGCTCGGTCACTCTTGGGTGGGTTTAGGATCTATCTGCCTAGGTTGTAGGGCCGTGACATAACACAACAATACATTAACGACAATTTCTTTCGCATTAAACTGCAGAGTCAAAAATGGGTGAAGACCGCAGTTGGATGTATACTGGCTGGAAGAGCAGAAATGGTGGTCACTCCGATGAGTGGTTTATCAAGTTAGATCAATTTTTGGATCGAGCATTTTCGTTGTCAACGGAAGATATGGTGCGGTGCCCATGTACGAAATGCCGGAACACTAAGTTTTTGAGAAGATTGGAGCTTTCGTTTCACTTATGTCGAAACGGTTTCACTCCACAATATGAAGTGTGGACCTTCCACGGCGAGACTAATTCTCGAGTCATAGCCGAAGTGGATGAGGATGATGATATAACAGAGGTTGATAGGATGGATGAGATGTTAGAAGCTCTTGAAGTGGAGGATCCTCTTACAAATGAGGCAGAGAAGTTCTTCGAGGAGCTGAAGAAATCACAAGAGCCGTTGCATGAACACACGGCTGTGACCGTACTTGCTTTCTTGACCAGATTTATGGCAATTAAGTCCAAGTACTTTTTTTCCATCAACTGCTACAATGATCTCATGAAATTGATCTGCGATATCCTTCCACAACCTCACAAAGTGCCACCAGATATGTATCAGTCAAAGATCAAGATATCTGGTCTCGGTATGAAGTATGAGAAAATTGATGTGTGCCCAGACAACTGCATGCTATTCTGGAAAGAGCACGCCAATGAGAAGATGTGCTTGAAATGTGGTAAATCGAGGTATGTCGAAGTTGTTAATGACGATGGCGATAATGTGATGACAGATGTCGCACATAAGCAGCTTCGTTACTTGCCTGTGACACCTCGGTTGAAGCGGATGTTTCTTTCAAAAAGAACCGCAAGACACATGAGATGGCACAAAGAAAGTAAACGTGAGAACAAAGAATTCTTGACGCATCCGTCCGACGGTGATGCATGGAAGGCGCTAGACCGTTTCGATCCAGACTTTTCTCGTGATGCGAGGAATGTTCGCATCGGATTAGCGACAGACGGATTCTCACCGTTCAGTACGAATGCGGCGCCATACTCATGTTGGCCTGTCTTTGTCATTCCGTACAACCTGCCACCTGCTTTTTGTACGAGGAACGAGTTCATGTTTCTCAGCCTCATTGTACCTGGACCTGATCATCCCGGGTCACGTCTCAACGTGATGTTAAAACCGCTGATCGAAGAATTGAAAGTCTTGTGGACAGGAGTCGAAGCGTACGACAGTTACAAGAAGCAGAAATTCAACCTTCGAGCTGCTTATTTGTGGTCCGTCCATGATTTGCCGGCATACGGCATGTTTTCCGGATGGAGCACTCACGGTCGTCTGACGTGTCCGATATGTGCTTCAGACACGGATTGCTTTCGACTAACTCATGGAGGCAAAATATCTTACTTCGATTGTCACAGACGTTGGCTGCCCTCGAATCATATATTTAGGCAGCAGAGGCATGTCTTTCGAAAGAACACTGTTGTCACTAAAGGACCACCGAAGCGTCTCAACGGGTCAGAAATTTCTGATATGTTGGACAAACTGGTGCCTGATGAAGGTCGTCCTGGATATTTCGTAGGTTATGGAGAGGAACACAATTGGACTCACATATGTGGACTTTGGGAGCTACCATATGTGAAGTCGTTGATTCTAATGCACAACATTGATGTCATGCATCAGGAGCGTAATATGAGCGAAAGTATCATAAGCACTTGCATGGATATGCCTGGCAAAACGAAAGACAATTATAAAGCTAGACTAGATTTGGCAGACATTTGTCACCGTCCAACTCTTGAAATCTCTGAAAGTGGTGGAAAGCCACGTGCTTCTTTCTGTCTTCGATCGAAAGAAAAGAAAGAAGTTATGAAATGGATGAAAACTTTGAAATTCCCAGATGGTTACGCAGCTAGCCTGAAACGAGCCGTAAATGTTAACACAGGAAACCTCACTGGGTTGAAGAGTCATGATTATCACATTATAATGGAAAGACTCCTACCTGTTATGTTCCGAGGCTATCTAGATGATGCGGTGTGGAAGGTTTTAGCCGAGCTCAGCTATTTCTATAGACAGCTTTGTGCTAAAGAAATCAAGATCGGGATGATGGATAAGTTAGAGAAGGAGATACCCATACTTTTATGTAAGATGGAAAAAATTTTTCCACCGGGTTTCTTCAATCCAATGCAACATCTGCTTATCCATCTTCCATTCGAAGCTAAAGTTGGCGGTCCTGTGCAATATAGGTGGATGTATCACATTGAAAGAGCGCTACGATATCTGAAACCAATGGTTGGCAACAGGGCAAGGGTGGAAGGGTGCATCGCTGAAGCATATGCTCTTAAAGAAGTTGGATACTTTTCAAGTGTCTACTTTGCGGAAGAAAACAATATCAATACTTCGGCTATGCGGTACAATGTGGACGAAACACCCCCTCTAAGCGACCTTTCCATTTTTCAAATGAGAGGCACCACCGTTGGTAGCTACACGACCTACGTGCTATCCGAACAGGAAAGGACTGTTGCTTTACTCTACATGTACGCAAATATAGAAGGCATGCAGGAATACTTCGAGTAAGTGTTTCTCCTATGTTTATGCTAATCTACATATTTTGCTACACATGTACTCTAAAAGATGTTTTTTCATGTTCAGCGAGTTCCACAGACAATATTGGCCACATAGGCATCAACCTACGGCCAAACAAGTAGAAGCGATGCGAAAGGAAGGAATAAATGGGGGACAGAGTTTTCTATCTTGGTTTCGAGAATATGTAATATTCTCTCGTCTTCTATGTATTATAAATTACTATTATTAAAGAAGTATTATATAATATTATCTCGTCTTTTATAACAGTGTCGGACTCACAGTGTCCATGAAGATTTGCGGCAGCTATTTTATGGATTGGTGAATGTTAGAAGCTATGGTCGATATGACGTAAATGGCTTCCGATTCCGTACAACTCATTTTGAAGCTCATCGTCCTCTTGCGGCAACATCAAATTCCGGTGTTGTGACGAGAGCAATGGACACTCAAGGGAATTTAACCGATTATTATGGTATCATTAATAAAATCCTTGAATTTACTTTTACCGGAAATAAGACCCTTCGAGTTGTCTTCTTTGACTGTGACTGGTTTGATCGTACTCATGGAACTCGAGAAAACCAATTTGGAATGGTGGAAGTGAAACATAAGGACCGACTACGGGGTTACGATACATTTGTTCTTGCGCATCAAGTTGAACAAGTGTATTATCTACCTTATCCATGCACGAAGCTCAGTGCTTGGTGGGTGGTATATAAGGTGAATCCTCGTGAGCGGCTATATACTCCTGGGGATGATGGTTACCATGATAGCGAAGACGTTGAAGAAGTGTACCAAGAAGAAGAGTTGCCAGACACTTTTATCGTCGAGCTTGGTGCAGGACTCGATCAATTAGTTGGAGATGTTGAAGACGTTGAAGATGTAGAGGCAGATGATACGCGAAAATGAAAATTAGAACAGGCCACGATGGAAGATCGTTGGGCTGGTTTAAGGAGTAGGGCACAGACACATGACAATGATGTTGATGAATTTTGAAAGTGACTACAAGTAATGTTTTCTTGAAGATAGTAACATGAATTTTATATATTTTATTTGCATATTTACTAATTATCTAATTACAATAGGATGGCGTCAAAGAAGGGTAAGAAGGTGCCGCCGACGAGGGGGTTCTACCCCTCTAGACCTGAGGACGCTTTCGTTGGTGCCTCGTCGACTGGCAGCAGACGCTCTCAGCTGCTGGGGCACGTTCAGACCATCTCTAGAGCTTCGTCACAGGTAAATGTCACTCGTTTTTGACAAATTCTTGAAATTCAAATTCACATTAAACTTACTTATGAATCATTTGAATGTTGTAGTCCTCACCGGCTGACTCAGAGGCTGCGGCGCCTTCGGTGAGCCAGCCTTCGGCGAGGCAGCCCTCGGCCAGCCAGCACTCGGCGAGGCAGCCCTCGGCGAGTCAGCCCTCGGCCAGCCAGCTCCCGGCTGGCGATGACTTTGTTCCTGAGGCCTTTGACTCGGCTGGTGAGGAGCCGTCTGGGTCACCTGACGTGGCGCCCCAGCAGACGCGGAGGACGAGGAGGACTCACTTTGTCAGTCCTCCCGCGGTCCCTTCACAGAGGATCGTGATTCGTCCAGTCGGAGACAGGTAATAAAAATTATAGTTTTCAATTTTAGTTTCTTTTGATTACTTAAGTAATGAATGAATGAATAAATATCTTACAGGAGTTGGGACGACTTGTCTTTCACCGGTGAGAAACACCAGAGACCGGTGAACGGTGTCCTCGGGTCCATAGTGCGTTTGCACTATCCCGGGGTCATCGACGGAGTGCCTGCTCTTTCGTGGGAGGACTACGCACGCGTCCATCACCAGGAGCACGACAACCTTCAGGAGGCCGTATGGGCCGATTTTATGGTAAGTATGTAAAAAAGTTTCTAAGTTACAACTATTAAACTCTTTTAGTGCACATCTCTTCAATATATTCTTTATCGCAGGCAAGATATACTTTAGAGGACCCGAACGACCATCGCATGTTTGAGGATGCGAGGCGAGTGTTTCACTTCAACGCTGCCAAGGCGCTTCGACAAGCTTTGTCGAACGCCCGTGTTCAAATTATTAATGAGCACTTGAAGGCGAACCAGCAGCACGTGTTACACTTCCGGCAAGAGAGCGAGAGGCACCTGACGGAGGAGGAGTACGCGCAGGTACGTGGAGTGTAGTAAGTATTTTTTTCTGATAATGTCCTCGATGGTACTTTTAACGACTTTCAACTATGTGCAGGGCCACGTGAGCTGGTTGCAGGGTCGGAACGATGCATTTCGGGCCCTTTGTCGCTACTGGGCTAGCGACGAGTTTAAAGCTAAGTCCGGGAAGGCTCGAGACTGCAGAGGGGTGGAGGGGAAGAGCAGACACGGGCAAGATAACCACTTGCGTTTAGCTAAACGCATGGTAAGTGTGTGTAACTTATGTTTATATATTAATAATATATTGTTCGTACTAACATGTATTGATAGGAGCGCGAGACGGGGGTGCCGCCCACCCCTGCTGAGGTTTGGAAGAGAGGTCACAGGGACCCTTCTCTGCCGACGGGGTGCAGTCAGGCTGCAGCCGAGCGGTTGGTAAGTTTAGAAACCATTCATATTACATATAACTATATAGATTGTTGAACTTACATGATTTTATTGTTTTGCAGGCTAAGTACGGGGAGGAGGCTAGGAAGATACACGGCGAGGATTTCGATTGGGAACGTCAACCGATCGATCCTCAAGCCGCGTATGCAACCGGTGGTGGAAAAGCACACGGAAGGTGAGTTTGCAAGTCATTTTATCGTTTTCAATTCAAAGTATTCAAGATATTTTAATTTCATATTACTGACTCTCTTTTTTATAGGCTCGCCATATTCGACGGAGTTGTCGACTCGAGGGCGGGTAGACCTGCGAGAGGCAGCTCCACGCAGGCTTCGGGTACGGGAGGTCGCCGCTCGCAGAGGGACATTGAGATGCAGTCCCTCCGAGAAACTGTAGAAGAAAATGAAAGGCGGCATGAGGAGGAAAGGAGGGCGATGGAGGCCACGATCCAAACCCAGGCAGCAGCGTTGGCGCAGATGCGGGAAGCAATGGAGGTAACAATCTAAAAATTAAAATTCTCATTAATTCAGCTTAAATGACTTACTAATAGGTAGCATTTAATGTTTGCAATGACAGGCCATCGCTCGGGCGCAGGGTCTGGGAATCCAGCTACCGGTACTACCACCGGTCCTCCCAGGCGATCCTTCTTCAGCGGGTCAGGTAAGTCTCTATGTAATCCTTCTTCTCCAGCGTAATAAGATTGAGATAGATGAAAGAGAGAGATAGTTAGATAGAAGAAAATGATTGAGATAGAAGAAAGAAAGAGATAGAAGAAAGGGAGACAGAAGAAAGAGTGAAAGATAGATAGAGTAGGATGGGAATGAAGAGAGAGTAAGATGTAGATGGAGATAGAGAGAGGGGAAGATAGAGGGAGGGAGATGTAGATGGAGATAGAGGGAGGAAGATAGAGGGAAAAGGATAGCAATAGAGAGATAGAGTGAGCAAGAAAGATAGAGTGAGAGACAAAGAGAGAAATGAAAAGAGAGAGGAAGAGAGGGTGATCTAGATGAAGATAGAGGGAGAGGGAGGGAGAGAGATGTTGATGCATATATTCTAACTCTAAGTTTTATTAATTGCAGGGATCCGCGACGGCTGCACAAACGCCGTCGCCTTCGCTACCGCCGCCTGGATTGAGGCGCGACGACGACGACTTCGACTTCGGAGGTGGCTTCGGAGGTTAGATGGGCGAGTGAGCCCTTTTATTTACTTTGTTGATGACGATGTGAGATGTATCGGAATTTTAGTTTGTGATTGTGATGATGTTTGTGTATGCTGTGTATATATTGTGTATGCTGTGTATATTGTGTTTGTTGTGAATCTGGCCATCGAGCCGGTTAGAGTTTTCTGTTTTTAAAAAAAAATAAAAAACCTTATTTGCGATGGCTTTTTATACAGTACCGTCGCAAATAAGAGTATCAGCCGTCGCAATTAAGCCACAGTTATTTGCGACGGCCTGGCTGTCGCAAATAAGCCTTAATTGCGACGGCCACGCCGTCGCAAATAGAGTCGTGGGTCCCGGAGGAGGACACGTGGGCCCTGCCCTCTGCACTTATTTGCGACGGCTCGGCCGTCGCAAATAGTGGCCCTTAATTGCGACGGCTGTACCGTCGCAAATAAGCTTTAATTGCGACGGCCCAGCCGTCGCAAATAAGGTCGCGGGGCCCACCAGCCCGCAGCAACAACTTGCGACTGCCTCTCCTAGCCGTCGCAAATAAGTTTATTTGCGACGGTGGCCGTCGCAAATAAGCTTATTTGCGACGACATATTTGCGACGGCCGTAGGCCGTCGCAAATAAAGAAAGCCGTCGCAAATAGCTTATTTGCGACGGCATCCGGCTTATTTGCGACGGCTTCGGCCGTCGCAAATCGTCGGGATTCCTGTAGTGCTCACTTTACTTCCTTTGACACCGGAGAAAGTTGTGAAGAATAAATTGAAAACAAAACAGCGAGAGAGCGAGAACCACTTGCAGTGACCCACCAACAAAGTGAGACAGTGTCTCCAAAGCCAAATGAAACCCCACAGCCGCAAAGGACCGAGACAAAGGGAAAAAAGGGTTTAGTAATGATAGCTACAAATGGGGATTTAAAAGAATTGAGTGAACCTAATGTCATGTTCTTTGTACTCCTGTACAAGGACACTTTTATTTTTCCTAACTGCTTACCCTCTACTTTGCCAAGTGCATATTTTGATGTATTACAGGAATTCAAAGATGTGTCTACCAAGGAAGAACCATCGGGGCTGCTACACATCAGAGGAGTTGAACATCAATTCAAGTTTATCCCAGTGCTTCACTTCACAACTAGGCACCATACAACACAAATCAGGAGGAAACAAAAGGAATTCTGTGACAAGTGCAAGAGCTCATTTACAAATGGTATGTGCATGGAAGTTTTCCTCCTTTTGCAAAATTTGCTCTCTTAGTTCCAAAGAAAGTTGACTCAAGGAAAACGTATGTTGATTATCATACAATGAATAATAGTATAATAAGGTATAAAAATCTCAAACATCTTCTTGATGACATGCTTGATGAGCTTAATGGTGCTATAATTTGTATAAAATTTTATTTGAGAAGTGGCACCCACAACATCCAAATAAGAGAAAGAGATAAGTGGGAAACAACTTTTAAAACAAAGCATGATTTACATGATTGGTTGATGTGCCTTTTTTATTGACAAATGCTCCTAGTACTTTTATGCCTTGACCCTTTATTGAAAACATTGTTGTGGTTTACTTTGATGATATCTTAATTTACAGCAAGTCTCTTGAGGAACATATTGAACATATAAAATGTATGCTTGCTATTTTGAGGAAGAAATGCTATTATGCTAACCTTGTCAAGTGCACCTTTTGCATAGACAAGATAGTCTTTCTTGCTTTTATTGATTCAGGTCAAGGCATGGAGGCGAATGATGAAAAAATTGCAACAGCTTGTAAGTGGTTGTTGCTGCCCCAATCTTCAAGTGTTACTGTCCCAATAAATGAGTTGATAAAGAAGGATGCACATTTTCATTTGATATAACCAAAAGAAAAAGCACTTGAAGAGCTGAAAATTAAGTTGACAACAGCCCCATTCCTTGCATTTTCAAATTTTGGTAAGACTTTTTGTGATGCAAGTGCATTAGGGATTGAACGAGTGCTTATGCAAGAAGGTTATCCAATTGCATACTTCAATGAAAAGCTAAATGTTCCATCTCCAAATTATTTTTCTTATGATGAATAATTGTATGCTCTTGTGAGTTATTTGGAAACTTGGCAACCGTATCTTTTGTCTAAATTTTTTGTTATACATGCTGATCATGAATCTTTGAAACATCTTAAGTTTCAATTAAAATTGAAAAAAAGAAATGCTAAGTGGAGTGAACTCATTGAGATTTTTTCTTACATTGCCTTGTACAAAAAAAAGAGAAGCAGAATGTTGATGCCAATGCTTTATCTAGAGGTCATGTTTTGTTGTCTCAACTTGGTGCGAAAGTTCTAGGCTTAGAAAGTATCAAAGACTTATATGCCACTGATTTATATTTTTCTGAACCATTTTCTAAATGTTGTGATGGAAAAGAATGGATGAAATTTCATTCGCATAATGGATTTATGTTTCAAGCTAACAAACTTTGCATTTCTGATTGCTTTCTTCATCTAATGCTTGTGCAACTCATGCTAGAGGATTGATGGGTCACTTTTGTGCTAAGAAAACAGAGCAGGTGCTAGTCGATCACTTATTTTGGCTCAAGATAAGCAGAAACGTGGAGAGGCATGTTCTATGGTGTGTCACCTACAACAAAGCTAAGTCATTCTTGAATCCTCATTGTCTATGCATCCCTCTACCTTTTCTTTGTTTTCTATGGGAAGATGTTTTATGGACTTTGTTCTTGGTTTACATCGAACAAAGAGGGGTAGCACTTCAATATTTGTTGTGATTAATCGCTTCAACAAAATGGCTCATTTTATTTCTTGTCATGAGAAATATGATGCATCACATATTATTGACTTATTTTTCAGGGAAATCGTACAACTTCATGGTGAGCCACGTACTATTATTTCAGATCATAGCAGCATATTTTTGACCTACTTTTGGAAGACATTTTGAGGCAATCTTGGGAAATGGGTGCTATTTTCCACAACATGCCATCCACCAACATTGGGCACAAGGAAATGTGAGAATGTTGAAACAAGAAAGGGTGCTGAAATTTTCAAGAAACCTCATCGTCTAGAAAAGGCAAACAAGAAGATATTGAAGTGTCGAGTTGGACTCATTTTTAAGAGAGGAGAGATGATGAGTATATCTTTTCCAAGGATATATGTAGTGAGTACAACTGTTATACGTTGCCGATCTATCCCCCTACTGTGGATTACAAGAGTCGAAGATGAATCCTTTTCAACGGGGGGATCATGTGGACGTCCCAGCATCACAAACACATGTCTTCACTATCAATATGTCTCCCTATTGTGGATTACAAGAGTCGAGGATGACTCCTTTTTAACCGGGAGAGGATGATGTGGATATCCCAACATCAGATACACGTTCACAGGCTTATGAAGGACTTGCTATGCACACTCCTGTTCAGAAACTCAAAGAAGAGGTGAATGCTTTCCTCTCTACATAACATTTTAATATTGATGAGAATGATATGCTACCTAAGTCATGTAATTACGTGTTACTCAGGTTTACACATGAATAAGCATCATTGGCTGCCACAAAAAAGAACCAAGTCAGTTTGCACTGTCCAAACTCTCGAAGGCACGATAGTTCACGCCGTCCAATATGAAAACGGGTACATTGCTGGAACCTCAATTTCATGTATAATTCTATACCAATCTGTCATGTTACAGAGGGGAATAGTACACATAGTGTGAAATCTTATCAAGTCTACTATCCAAAGCAACAAACGGTGCATCGTTTGGAGTTTCTAAGCTAGAGTTATGGCCAAATTACTGAAGACTGTGCAAAAGGTGAGAAGACGCGTGAGGACCAAAGTCTAATTGGTGAATTATTCACCAGCTGGCTTTCCACTTCACAACATGGTGACTTCAGTTCACACATAGCTAGGAGGGTTGTTCCTAGTATAAATAACACCCTTGTGCTCCTGGAAAAACAAGCATTGATCATTTGATAGACAATATAATTTTGAGTGTCTTGCACACCTTTGTTCTTCCTGGTTCTTCATGGACTTGTGAAGGGACCTCTCAGGGGTCCCCTAATTCATGGTTTAGGCTTTTGGGCCTTTTTTGAGATTAGTTTCCGGTTTGTGGTTCTGCGGTCATTCGGAGATCGATTCGAAATCCTCAAGGATTCGGTGCCTCTCTCTCCGTCGCTTGATCACAACCAACCTTGGCTGGTATAAAGCTAGGTATCTCGGATTGTGGTTCTGTGATCGCTCAGAGGTCGAGTCGAGGTTCCCAAAGACTTCGGTGCCCCTCTCCCCGTCACTTGGTTGCATCCAACCTTGGCAGGTATAAAGCTAGTTACCCCACTATTTTCAGCTAGTTACCATTATTCGTTTCGCTGTCCGATCTTTCCATTTGCTCTTCATTGTACCTAGTGACTTGAAGATCGGGCCACTCTCGGGTTTCACCCTATCACAGAGTTTGTTGTCAAGAACGCTTAATATACATCCTATATGGCCAGAATTGGATTCCTTGAATTTTGATAGGGTGAAACACGGGGGTGGCCTGATCTTCACGGCGGTAGGTACGACGAAGGGTAAATGGAAAGATAGGACAATCTGAACTATTGCTTTGAGCAGTTCGGACAATCTGATATATCTCTGGGCAGCGGTAGAACAATGATAACTAGCTGAAAACAGTCGGGTAACTAGCTTTATACCTGCCAATGTTGGATGCCACCAAGTGACGGAGAGAGAGGCACCGAAGCCTTTTAGAACTTTGAATCGATCTCCGAATGACCACAAAACCACAATCCGAGATAACTAGCTTTATACCTGCCAAGATTTATTGCGACCAAGTGACGGGGAGAGAGGCTCCGAAACCTTGAGGATTTCGACTCGACCTCCGAACGACCGCGGAACCACAAATTGGAAACTAATCCACACAAAAGGTCTGGAAGCCTAGAGCACAAATTAGAGGACCCCAGAGGGATCACTTCACAAGTCCATGAAGAACAAGAAAGAACAAAGGTGTACAAGGCACTCAGAAATTATCTTGGTTATCAAATAATCAAAGGTTGTTTTTTTAGGAGCACAAGGGTGTTATTTATAATAGGAACAACCGTCCTAGCTAGGTGTGAACTGAAGTCACCATGTTTTGAAGTGGAAAGCCAGCTAGTGAGCAATTCACGAAGTAGTCTTTGGTCGTTGCGCGTCTTATCGCCTTCTGCGTAGTCTTTAGTAATTTGGTCATAACTCCAGTTTGGAAACTCCAAACGATGCACCATTTGTTGCTTTGGAAAGTAGACTTAATAAGCTTTCACACCATGTGCATTATGACCCCTTGAACATGACAGATTGTTATAGAATTAAACATGAAGTTGAGGTTCCTGCAGTGTACCAGTTTTCAGATCGGACAATGCGAACTATCGTGCTACCGAAAGTTCGGACAGTGCAAACTGACTTGGTTCCTTTTTGTGCCAGCAAATAATGTTCCTTCATGTGTATACCTGAGTAACACATAATTACACGACTAAGGTAGCATATCTCTCTCATCAATATTAAAACGTAATGTAGAGAGGAAAGCATTCACCCCTTGTTTGAATTTCTGAACACGAGAGTGCATAGCAAGTCCTTCATAAGCTCGTGTACATGTATGTGATGCTGGAATGTCCACAACATCCTCCCCCTCTTGAAAATGAGTCGTCGTCGACTCTTGTAATCCACAGTCGGGAGATAGATTGGCAACGAAGACACGTGTATGTGATGATGGGATGTCCACATCATCCCCCCCTCTTGAAAAAGAGTCATCCTCGACTCTTGTAATTCACAGTAGAGAGATAGAATGGCAACGTTAAAAGTTGTACTCATCATACCTGCTCTCTTGATAATGAGTCAAACTTGACACTTCAATATCTTATTGTTTGTCTTTTCTTGACAATGATGTTTCTTGAAAATTTTAGCACCCTTGCTTGTTTCAACATTCTTACATTTCCTCGTGTCCAATTTTTGTGGATGGCATGTTGTGGGAAATAGCATACAATTCCCAAGATTGCCCCTCAATGTCTTCCAAAAGTAGATTAAAAATTTGGTGTTATGATCTGAAACAATAGTTCTTGCCTCACCATGAAGTTGTATGATTTCTCTGAAAAATAAGTCAATTATATGTGATGCATCATCATTCTCGGGACAAGAAATAAAATTAGCTATTTTGTTGCAGTAATTAATAACAACAAATTTTGAATTTCTCCCCCTCTTTGTTCGATGTAAACCAAGAGCAAAGCCTATAGAAACATATTCCCACACAAAATAAACAAACGGTAATGGAATGTATAGACAAAGAGGAATCAAGAGTGACTTAGCCTATGGCAGGTGACACAACATAGAATATGTATTTCCTTGACTCTTATCATGTTGGACCAAAAACAATTATTGACCAACGCTTGCTCTATTTTCTTGGCACCATAGTGATGAAAATACCGAGTTCGTATGAGCGAGATATGATGAAAATACCGAACTGGACAAAGATGAATCTAATCTGGACGTGATGACGTGATTCAAAAGGATGAATCACACATTGCAAAACTCAAACTAAGACCAAAACCACATTCTAAACCAGCAATATGACTCAACAACGGACACAAACTCAACAAAACTAAACTGAAAACAAAAGTTGCAAAGGCTCAATAGTGGTTTGGACAAAGTAATGAACAGATCTACTAAACTGCAAGTTTTTTGTGGTTTTTTTGTGGACTCTAGGTATGAAAAACAAAACTAATGTAATGGGTAGATGAATTACCTAATGGCCAACCTGGAAATCTGATACCAATTGATAAGGAGGATGAGTCCCGATTTTCCGAAAGGTAATGGATAAGTTGATTGTTGGAGATCTTGACAGTGATGATCCGAGGCTCTCGAGTAGAACACGAAAAACCCCTGCAATCACTACACCACCGCTGCGTTGGTTATCAACCCTGCGCACACGATTGACCTCGCCAATAAGGCTAATCCCTGCAAGTGCAACCGAGAACACAAGCAAGAACAAGGTAGAAGCAATCTTAATTGCTAAGTTGGGGTCTCACAAACCGATGAACGGCGAAACTATGTACAACAGATTAATCTAAGCAAAACCCAATTCTTCATGACGGCTACTATGGAGTATATATAGGTGGGAGGACGTACAAGGGGGTGTTGGAGTCGTGACCTAACCCTAAGAAACGAAAATAATGGACTTAGACTTGATACAAGGCCCAATGGTCCAATACGGTGGCGCAGCACCCTCACAGATTCTGAACTCGATTTTGTTTCAATGATTCCCTTTGACTCCGAGGGAATTTTTACATGGGACCAGAGCCATTAGAAAGTTTATCCTCTCCCCTTTCCGTGCATATGTAGAACGTCCAAAACGGAGTTCGTATGCGTCCTGAGTGTCCGTTTTAGTGCGTACTACTCCTGGACTCCGAGTTGGACACGATTTTGAGTTTGGCTCGGTTTCCATCTTCTTTGAACAAATTCTCTGGTCCTCCACGTCCCTAATACTTCCTCCAAGTACTCCTTGAACCTCTCCATGAATCCTAATCACAATTAAATTATTAGGTAGCAATCTATGCTCCATATAAGGAAACATATAAGAACGAGCTCACCTCTAAAACTAATTGTTGCGTATGAACTCTATTGATTGCATCTTGTATGTTCAATGAAGTGTTGTTTGTATCCATAGAAGTTATGTTATCATCATCCTCCCCTTCTTGAATTGGAGTCGTCCTCGAGTCAAGTTCATCTTCTCTTATGTGTTGGTCCAAATGTGCAACGGCATCAAATCCTCTTGTGTGCATCAAAGGAGGAGGCCAAGGTGGTGGACGACATAGTGTACCATCTCCATGTTCTTCATCAAATACGCATGCACATTGACTCGAGCCAGGATCCCAAACAAATAAACATTGTGTCATGCTTGTATATGCAATGACAATGTGCTTGATCTCATCATTCTCTCCTTCTTGATGACAAGCCGTCCTCGGCTTGCTCGTATGTCCAGTAAAGAGGCTTTTGGGGATAGAGTGAGCACTGTCCATATTGCACAACCGCAATGAATAATGTTTTCATTGTCCCCGCTGCAAGGAAAAAATACTAGAAAAACTTGACAAGACATTATTAGCGTTAGTACATTCATTTACTTGACTATGTTGTTGCAGCACAAAAGGAGCTTCCGCATTTGAACATATGTAAACTTTATGCACCACAAAAATACCACTATGTTCATATTTGCCTATAGCATGAAAAATATGTCTACTTAACAAAGGCAATTCAGATTGAGAAAATATTATCTTCTCTAAGATATCTAGATCACAAAGAGTGTCAAATTCAATATAGCCCAAAGTATTTAGAGAAGATAACAGTTTCAGCTCATCCCTTTCACATGTAATTGGAATCAAATGCTTAATTTCTGCACAAGTGAGTGATAAAGTATCAAATTTATTTGGTTATTCTAGCATAGCTACAATATAATTATCAGCACACAACTCATTTTTGTTGTAAGAATCAGTAGGAAAATCAACTAGTGGTAAAGGTGTATTATGAAAAGGTTCATCTTGTTGCTGCTCATCGATAGCATGATTGGTAGCAAAATTCAGCACATCTGAAAATGCCATGCCTTGGTTAACTATAGAGCATTGTCCATTAACAATACTCTCATTTTCAGCAAGAAATTCAAATGCATTATGAGTTGATTCATCAAAAAATTCAGAAGAGTTATTCAACACCTCACTCTCATTTGCATCTACATTTATTTGTTCATGTTCCTGCAAAAGGTTAGGAAAGGAGGAGGTACAACAAGAAAATTCTTCTCAAGTTCATGTATTTCATCTTTGCAATTAGATACATTAGCAAAAGTTTCTCGCATAAGAATTTTCATATCTTTCCATGTTCGAGGTTTTTCTAAATCACTTAAGTTGTTCCACCAAGTCAATGCACAACCTACTAATGTACTTGCAACATTTCTAATCCTTTTTTTCTCACACATATGACATTGTCCAAAAATTTTATCCAACTCTATTTCCCAAGCAATATATTCATCGTAACCAAAACCATCATAAGAAGGAAGAGGTGGGAGAATGTAATTACTTCTTGTGGAAGGTGTTGTAAAGGTGGTCTGAATGTCATGTGAAACCTTGATTGATGTTTGATTTTGAGTGAGCAACTCCATCGTCGTCTTCATCATGTCAATCATCTCAGCATATAAAGCATGATTCTTGCTTTTACCTGACATTGTTAGTAGCAAAAAAAAAGACAACAAAAAAATATGTTATCCCTATCAACTACAAAGGATAATGGAAAAGTGGAAGTGGAATCACACACTCTCAAGCGTCTTACCACGCTCTTACAAGTGTTCTTATTGACACTGCAGGTGGCAAACGGTGGACGGTATGAAGAAACCAATGAAGCGTGGGATGATTGCAAAGATGTATCGATTCTGCTCAAGAGTAAGGTGTAACTTGGATGGAAATTATATGTAGCAAGGATTAGAAACAATGAAATCAGATAGTAAAGTTGAATAAGTGTCCAAAGTATTTGTCAATGTTGCTGGCCTAAATGTGTTCATAGTAGTTCAAGCTAGCAAGACATGAGACAAAACTAGATGACACAAAGAATGCGAGCGCTTCTGTTTTTTTGTTGTTTTTATTCTCATTTTTTGTGCGGCTTTTGTATCTTGTTTTGCACTTGACTTTTTCTTTTTTCTTCCTTTTTTCTCAGAATGTGCTGCAAAAGAAGAACACAATGCAAACACTCAAAGATATCTCGTAGGTCTGTTACAGATTTTCTGCTCCATGTTCTAAGGACAATTAAGAACCTTTATAGGCCCCAAATCTAAAAACTTTAAACAGAAATATTATAGATCTATATCTCCTCTTTAATTTAAGTATATGGAAGATCTATTTTGGATAAGAACAATGGGAGATATTGCCCCCGAAATACAGACTGTTCAGAATTTCTAGATTAATAACAGATTCAGATCTAATACAATTTTGACCTTGATAACTCTATTTTCTAGGAAACTGATGAATACAAAAGTTATAGAGAACTTCTAAATATTTCCAGAAAGTGCAATAACACCAAAATCCGTGTTCGTATGAGCGAGATATGATGAAAATACCAAACTAGACAGAGATGAATCTAATCTGGACGTGATGACGTGATTCAAAAGGATGAATTACACAATGCAAAACTCAAACTAAGACCAAAAAAACTTTCTAAACCAGCAATATGACTCAACAACGGACACAAACTCAACAAAACTAAACTGGAAACGAAAGTTGCAAAGGCTCGATAGTGGTTTGGACAAAGTAATGAACTGATCTACTAAACTGCAAGTTTTTTTGTGGCTTTTTTGTGGACTCTAGGTATGAAAAACAAAACTAATGTAATGGGTAGATGAATTACCTAACGGCCAACCTGGAAATATGATACCAATTGATAAGGAGGATGAGTCCCGATCTTCCAAAAGGTAATGTATAAGTCGATTGTTGGAGATCTCGACGTTGATGATCCGAGGCTCTCGAGTAGAACACGAAAAACCCCTGCAATCACTACACCACCGCTCCGTTGGTTATCAACCGTGCGCACACGATTGACCTCGCCAATAAGGCTAATCCATGCAAGTTCAACCGAGAACACAAGCAAGAACAAGGTAGAAGCAATCTGAATTGCTAAGTTGGGATCTCACAAACCGATGAACGAAGAAACTGTGTATAACAGATTAATCTAAGCAAAACTCAATTCTTCATGGCGGCTACTATGGAGTATATATAGGTGGGAGGACGTCCAATGGGGTGTTGGAGTCGTGACCTAACCCTAAGACACAAAAATAATAGACTTAGACTTGATACAAGGCCCAATGGCCCAATACGGTGGCGCAGCACCCTGACAGATTCTGAACTCAATTTTGTTTCAACGATTCATGTCGACTCTGAAGGAATTTCAACATGGGACCAGAGCTATTGGAAAGTTTATCCTCTCCCCTTTCAGTGCATATGTAGAACGTCCAACACGGAGTTCGTATGCGTCCTGGGCGTTCGTTTTAGTGCGTACTGCTCCTGGACTCCGAGTTGGACACACTTTTGAGTTTGGCTCGGTTTCCATCTTATTTGAACGAACTTTCTGGTCCTCCACGTCCCTAATACTTCCTCCAAGTACTCCTTGAACCTCTCCATGGATCCTAATCACAATTAAATCATTAGGTAGCAATCTATGCTCAAAACCATATAAGGAAACATATAAGAACGAGCTCACCTCTAAAATTAATTGTTGCGTGTGAACTCTATTAATTGCATCTTGTATGTTCAATGGAGTGTTGTTTGTATCCGTAGAAGTGATGTTATCATCATCCTCCCCTTCTTGAATTGGAGTCGTCCTCGACTCAAGTTCATCTTCTCTTATGTGTTGGTCCAAATGTGCAACGCCATCAAATCCTCTTGTGTGCATCAAAGGAGGAGGCCAAGGTGGTGGACGACATAGTGCACCATCTCCATGTTCTTCATCAAATACGCAAGCACATTGACTCGAGCCAGGATCCCAAACAAATAAACATCGTGCCATGCTTGTATGTGCAATGACAATGTGCTTGATCTCATCACAACCAGTCATGTAAACCATGCTTTGTTTTAAAAGTTGTTTCCCACTTATCTATTTCTTTGATTTGCATTTTCTGATAGCCACTTCTCGCGTCAACTTTTGTGAAAACTATAGCATTAAGGTCATCAAGCATGTCATCAAGCAAAAGTCTAGGATGCTTATACCTTATTATAACATTATTTATTGCACCTTTGTCAATGAGCTCTTGTGCTTAGTAGTGAATTTCTTTTCATTCCCCCAGCTTGCTGTTGTATGGTGCGTGATTTTGAAGTGAAGCAATAGGAACAAACTTGATTTTATGTTCAACTCCTCTCTTGTGTAGCAGCCCCGGCGGTTCTTCTTTGGGAGACACGTCTTCGAATCCCTGTAACACATCAAAATATGCACTTGGCAAAGTAGAGGGTAAGCAGTTAGGAAAAATAAAAGTGTCCTTGTACAGGAGTACAAAGAACATAACATTGGGTTCACTCAATTATTTTAAATCCCCTTTTGTAGCTATCATTACTAAATGCTTTTTTCCCTTTGGCTCAGTCCTTAACGGCTGTGGGGTTTCATTTGGATTTGGAACCACTCTCTCACTTTGTTTTTGGATCACTCGCAAGTGGTTCTCACTCTCTCGCTGTTTTGTTTTCAATTTATTTTTTACAACTTCTTTCGGTATCAAAAGAAGTAAAGTGAGATGATCTTCGTTGTCTTCTTTTGCAACAGTAGCACTATGCAGTTGATGAGAAATGATGCAATAAGTATAATCTTCATCATGTTAGATCATATTCTCATCAATTATAATTTCATCATCAAAGATTGGTGCATCTAGTGTTTCATTTTCAAATTCACCTTCACCAGGTTGGGTCAGAGTCTCTTCATTTCCAATTTCCTCATCAAATATTGGTGCACTGCCTTGTTCACTTTCTGATTCATCTTGCTCATTCACCATCATGGTCATTCGAGTAGGACATTCAGAGGCAACATTCCCACGACCGTGGCACTTCTGACCAATAATGCTTCTGTTGCGTGAAGTGTATGCATGCGCCAATGCAATAGAGGGAGTTGCTGCACTTGCAACGTGACTTTGATGTTCTTGCTGAATTGTGGATGATGTAGCAGTAGGAGCCAATATCTTTGCAGCACCAATTGGTGGAGAATACCTAGCTGCACCACCTTGAGATTTACCCTCAACAATAGAGGTCTAGTGGTGCTGTCGATGCCGTGAAACTGGGATAGATCGATGACCATCGAATCGATGATGTTCTCCAACAGGACCAGCACCTCATCGGCGATGATGGTGCTGATCAAAGTGCTCATGATCTTTAGTTCTTCTATGCTGATAGCTGATACCAATGCATCTATCATCATCATGGCAAGCAAAATCATTTCCAAAACGGTTACAAAAACCATTTTGGAAATCTAAATTTCTTGCACCAAATTTTCCATGTTGATGTACCGGAGTCCTTTTACTCGTTGGAGGGAGATGTTTACCGAACATCCTCTCCTTTTCCTCCAAAAATGAGCTTCCAAATTGGTGTAGCTCAGCTTGTGAAACTCGGGTTTCATTCATACAATTATCACCATGAACGATTGAATCATATCCTGCGATGTTAGAACAGTGGAGGGAAAATGGTATAGGATTTTTGTGGAATCACACAATCTCACCTCTTGCTTACCAAAGTTCTTACCCGTTCTCAAGGACTGTGAGTGTGCAAAATGTGGTAGTATCCTTGCTGTGATTAAGCGGTTGAAAGAATTACGAGTCGAGAGATCCGGTTACGGTATTTTTGTGGAGCTTGGATGGCTGAACAAGGAAGGCTTGTAGCACCGTAAGTCAAGTATCATGAACCAAGTCAAAAGATGAGAAAAACTTTGTTGTCCAATCTGAAAATTCTTTCAACAATGATTATGATCTTGCAGCCCTTAATTCTTTCTCTTTTTTTATCACTCTTTTTTTTGTAACACACTTTTTTTTACTTGTCTCTCTTTTTTTTTCCTTTTTTATGCAAATAAGATGTGGGATGACCAACACAATGTATATAGATATTGCAACAAGAAATGATGCAAATGACACAAGACCAGCGATACTACACGAAGGTTCGGTTTTGTGGTAGTTTAATGGACTATAGGTAAGACACAAAAACACGAGATGGATAAAAGAATAATGGTGATAAACCAATGTATAATATGAGAATCGTACCTACTGTTGATGGCTCCTAATATATACTAACAAATCATCCTCGGCAACGGCGCCAGAAATGCTTGTTGGTATTTCTTAACACCACAGATCATCTCCGGTAAAGAGATGAGATCCGCAAGCGCACGAAAGATATCGTTGTAGCATTTCACCCATGAGTATTCCCAAGGGTATCGTATTTATCCCAAAGGAAGGCAATGGAGTAAAGTATATACTACTCTTATGGTCAAACTATGGGATACTAATCAATTATCCGGACAGGGGGTCAGTTGATAATAGGGGTAGTGTGAAACACACCTAGGCAATCTATTCTAAAGGGTAAATGGGTCCTAGAGGGAGATTGGATTAAGAGTTAGAGAGTTGCTCCTACAATGCTCCTAATACATATACATAGCCTAAGGTAGATACTAATGGTCATGGCAAAGATGAATTCCTATGCATTGCTATTCAACACATCGGGCACGGGCTTACCCCTAGCAATACTAGGGCGACTCCCGCCAAGAGCCTGTGGCATAGCCGAACGTGGAGAATTACAAAGGACAGATGGGGCTATCACCACCTACTGCCTACCTCTTCAATCTGTGGGTCTACGAGACATCCAACGCTACTTAAATACCCTAGCACAATGCTAGCATACTAAGAAAATACCTTAGGAGCCATGGCACAATCCATCCTAAGGCAATGACTAACCTAAACATCGTTGAACCAATGTTGAAGCATAGCATAAGTCATTCATATTAACCTAATCATATCATAACTACATAGACTATAGTGGGGGTCTATAGTGTTTATGACCATAAGATGTGATCATGAGAGTGAAATCATAAAGACTATACCTTCCACATACATGGACTCCACAATCAAACAAGAAACGCTTTGTCCAAGTAAACGTATAAAAGAAGACTAAAGATAATATCTTTATTGAGCACAAAGTCACAAATACAATAAGGAATGCATAAGCCATACCTTTCCCAATGTGGAATTGGGAAGAGAGACTCCTTCTACTCCTTTTCCAATTTGGACTTCGGACTAGAGGCTCTCCTCTCTACATCCTAACTCCTCTAAGGACTATGGAAGATAGTGTATACAATAGCATGATGCACAAATGGTGTGTGTTGAAGTGAGGGGTAGGGGGTCCTATTTATACTAGTGTTGAGGTCGGTTCCCGCCACAAAAAGCGCGCGAATCAGTCACCATTGACTCCAGGGAGTCGGTAGGAGCCAACACGTGAAGGCTGACCGAGTTTGGTACAAAGACCAGGTCAGCCGACCCCCTGGTTCGGCCTACCTGGTCATTGCACCGTTTCTCGTGTGCTTTCTCCAGGTGGTTGCCAGGTGGGTCCCATTGATGTATATGAGTGATACACCGTTGGATCTCCTCGGATACTTCTATTTGTGGGCCATTTGATCCATGGGATGCCACATGTCGTTGCCTGATTGGTTGGGATGATATTTTATAGGAGTGGTCCCTTTATATTTCCTCATTTCCTGCATAAAATGCTGCATACACATATTTCTCCAAGTCCAAGTGGAATTGGGTTAGATAGAAAGGTGATGTGTGTAAGAATGAAAAATCCTTCACATAATCGAGTTAAATTGACGGATGAAATTGGTATATAACAGCCGTCAACACCTACTGTGGAAACCTAGTTCTCATACCAAATGATAGGTTTAAATCGGGGGGTGGCGCGATCTTCACGGCAGTAGGTACGACGAAGGATAAATGGGAAGATAGGACAACCCGAACTATTGCTTTGAGCAGTTCGGAAAATCTCTAGGCAGCGGTATTGTGACACCTGGTCCGAGAATGAACCATGTGTGACGCATATGTATGCCCAGAATGTTCAACACACATACATGAGTACATCACAAACGATATTTAGAAAATAACCATGTTTCGAATAGTAATAGTATCTTATTACAATAGTTCTAATAGTCTCAAATCACAAGTTATAATAACATTGTAGTGGAATACTAAGCACTAGTAGACTCCACCTCCACATGCAATTTGACGGTAACACGCATGTCTAGTACTCCTCAAAATTCACCGGATACTCCGAATTATCACCTGTAGCTGAATTAATGTGGGAATAGCAAGGGTGAGCACATGTCGTACTCAGCGAGTGTGGAAAAGTATGATATGTAGCTTAAACAAGGATGATATAAATGGTTAATTGTGAAACAAATTTCATTTATAAAAACAAGAAAATGCGACTTATAATTACTAGGTGAGGTCAAATCCCAACATAACCCAAACAACCACCAGTACCATATCCAAATCCGCCAATTACCATTACCAACCATTCAATCACCATCCAACTTAATCCATCATGACTATCCATGTTTGTCCATAACCATTCATATCCAACTAATCATAACCGAACTCACGCCCTAATCCCAATTCCAATCATTATTCAATACTCAAGTCCATGACTCTAATCATGTGAGGGTCCATGTCACTCGTAACTAGAAGACGGCTATCATGATAGTTTTACACTCTGCAGAAGTTGCACCACTTTACTCACAAGTTCATGATTTCATCACCTTTCGGTGACTAAGGAATCTCAATTATGCCGTCTCACACTTCCGATGGTGTGTGGCCAAGAGATCACAAAATAGCCTTTACAAAGTGACTACCGGCATGTGCAGAACCACTAAGGTCTCACGGGAGGTGATGTCTCACTACTGAGCATATCCATCCAAAGGCCCCCTTTTGTGTTGTATGGATCTCAGGGCAGCCCTGCTACTATTGCAAACCAAACCGACTCCCATTCCCCGAGCCTTCCATATGATTCGAATGATGCAGTCAATAAACTAATTAGTGGGCTAAGCCGCACCCATACTTGGCCCTGTGGTGGCACTGTAATCCTAGATGGTCGCTCCATGAACCGATCCTTAGATCTAAAATAAGCAAAACCACCATATCATTCAACTCATTCCACATAAACGGCTTGCTTAGATCCCTAAGTTCCATGTTGCTAAGGGTCATTATCATCAACTCTCATAGTTTACATGATTAAAAGTTCATAATCAAATTATTTATTTATTCCCGATCCTAATTAAGCAAAGCAAAGCAAAAGTGTAAATTGCTCTTCCCGACTCTCTACATTAACTTCTCGAGCGACAAGGTAGGGCACACAAGTCTAGTAAACTCCTCATCTCCCCTCCAGGAGAACTAACCAACATAGTATACTTCATGTGTGATATAGGCATACTATACTTGACAACATACTTTGATGAGATGAATGAATGAGATGCTCCAGAATCAAATAATATAGTAGCAGGGTTGGAGTTTGCAAAGAACATACCAATCACAACATCATCAGCTTGTTGAGCCTCCTCAGTAGAGAAATGGTTCACCTTGCCACGAGCAAAATTTTGCGGTCCACGGTTGCCCTGAGTTGCTCCTCCATTTGACTTAGGGTTTTGCCTTGGAGAATTGTTCATCGATCCTTCAACTGACTTTGAGCACTGATTAGCAAAATGTCCCACCTGACCACAAGTATAGCACATCTTGTTACTAGTGGCGCCAGCAAAGATTGGGCGATGCTAACTCTGAGCATAGGCACCCATATTAGGACGAGGTGCAAGCAGCATGGGTAAGCATGGTGCTTGCATGGGAGGGCATTGTTGTGATGGCTCATTCGGGCGGGGTGGATTAGCTGGGTAAAAAGCAGGGGCAGAAGAGCTGTAATATGGTGCGTTAGGCGGTGCATAGCGGGGGCGAACATTGCTTTCATGTGACTATCCCTGATATGGCATCTTCCTCTTCCTGTCTTGTTCTATTTCACGGACCTTGCTTTCAACCACAATGTCCTTATCAACAAGCTTCTGGAAGTTTGCATAGTCACAGTTGAACAGTCGAAATTGAATCTCATTATTAAGACCTTTCAAGAACAAGTATTGCTTCCCGCGATCTGTATTAATGTCCTCTGGAGCATACCTTGATAGTTGTGTTAATTTATTAAGATATTCACTCACACTCATCCTTCCTTGCTTGAGACTCTCAAATTCTTGCCACTTCAGTATCATTAACTCCCTCAGGTACATAGTGCGAGCGGAAACTCTCCTTGAATTTAGCCCAAGTGATTCTCTCTTGGTTAGCATGGGCATTGCAAAGAGCTTCCCACCAATCTGCGACGGCTCCAACTAGCTGGTGTGATGCAAATAGAACCTTCTCTCGATGACTGCATTGAACAATAGCGAGCTTCTTCTCCATAGATTTCACCCAGTCGTCAGCTTCCATAGGATCATTGGCTTAAGCAAAAGTAGACGGCCTGGTCCTCATAAATTCTTTGAATTGGTTGTGAGGCGATGGGGGTGGCGGTGATGGTGGCAGTGGCGTAGGGATGTGATTCTGGTTGTTGTTGTTGTTGGCTTGCGGCTGTCCCAAGGTTTGCATCATCGTCTACATAAGCTGGTTTGCATAGCTATAAGGCGCTCAATGTTGCTTGCATCAGCTCTAAGGTTGAAATTCTCAGGAACCTCCACATTGTCATCATCGCCATTTGAGTTCCTTTGGTTGTGGGTTACCCTCGGCATCTATGGGTAGGAAAAGAGTACGGGATGGAAGAATTCAGATTTTGAATGAAAATGTCCCGAAACTACATGCATCTAGGTATATGAAATTAAGCAACTAGCTTTATTAATAGAACCCTATATGAGGATGTGGACAAGTGCTGAAGCATCCCACATCTCTCTAATATGTGCGGATGTGGACAATCGCCGAAGCGTTCCACAACTCACACCAAGCACACAATCACAAGGACACACCATAGAAAATTCAGCACACCACACTAATTATATCTGTTATGTTCTAAGCATTCTTCAAAACTTCTCAATAGAATACCTAAACTTAATTGTGAGAGTGATGGTTGTTCTGGCTGTGAGGCGGCAAAGGTGATGGCGGCGGTGAGCCATACATGGGCGCACGCCAAGGCAAGTTGGTCGTCCATGTAGGCGCAGGTGAACTTGCCACACCATTGGTTTCTGTGGTAGCACGGACCTCCTCTTGCTTTTCCATGACGTACAATCTCTTGCGGAGGTAGCATATCTCTTTCAGGTCCTCGGCATAGTGATTTTAAAGATTCACAAGCATCCCCTGAGACCTGTTGATGGCGCGGGGGTCAGACTAAGCTCTTTCCTATGGTCCCATGATTCCCCTCGTTCTACTCTTGCGACGCGGGTGTGGCACAAAGCTAGTACCTCCAAGCTCCTCATGGTAGGCGTAACACAATCTGATGAGTGCATCCCAAGCAACATGATCAATAGCTTGCTCCCTGGTGGATCTCCATGTGGGTGCAAATTGTTGGGTGATCACAACATCCTTAGCGAGAATAGTGACTTGAGCCTTCCATTCTTCACGTCCATAGCAAGGAATCCTCTTGACATAGTACTTTGGGTGCATATTGCAAAGATCAAGGAACTCCTTCAATTCCCTACTTGCAAATCCTCCATTGGTTCCATCAGAACGGAATTCTTGAGAAAAATAGAAAATTAGACCATTATCCTCCTTTCTAGCTTCAACAAGCGCGGGTACATTTTCCTGGACTACAAGTTCGTTCTCTTGGGATACATGTTCATCTTCTTGAGTTGCGGGTTCGTTCCCTTAAGCTGCGGGTTCACCTTCCTGGTTGTCCCCCTGTGGCTCAACCTCATGGGTGTAAGGATCGAAATGCCCAAGAGGGGGGGGGGTGAATTGGGCTTTCTTTCAAATTTTAAGACAATTAAACACTTAACAACTTAAAGCCCAATTCCCTATGCAATTAAACTATGCAATCAATATAATTTAAAGTTGCGGAATGAAGATTGCATAAGAGTAAAAAGGGAGAGGGATGCAAACGCTCAAGGGACACGGAGTTTATCCCGTGGTTCGGTAAGATCACAAGGATCTTCCTACGTCCACGTTGTGACACCCACCGAAGGGTTTTGCCACTCCCAAGTCACCGAGACTAGGGGCTTCTTCACTATTCTTCTCCGTTCGCCAACCTTGGCAAGGTGGAGCTCAAGCCTTGTACACTTTTGGGATCCTCCGGGCTTCCACAATCCTCTTGGCAAGCTCCGGAAGTTGCACACACCAAGAACACTCCCTTATGGCTCTCACTACCCTAGAGACTCCAATCACCAAGAATGGAGGCACCCAAGCACTATCTCTAGCTAGTTCTAGCCTATTTCTTGGTGTACAAATGATGATCAATTGATGTGAAAGTGATTGCTCTATTGCTTGAATGCTCTAGGATGTGTAGAGTATGTCTGGGCTTCAAGTCTTATCGATTTGACAGGTTGAAGGGGTATAAATAGCCAGCCTCCACGAGATAGCCGTTGGAAAAGTAGGCTGACATCACTTGTCTGCGAACATCGGATGATCCGATGTCTCCCCTTCAGTTATCATCGGTCAAAGCCAAATTAGCTGATGTCACTGTGTCAGATATGACCGTTGTTAGACCGATGTTGATCTCTCTATTCATCGGATGATCCGGTGGCTCTTCCTCCAGAATTTTGCTTGATCTTGAGGCTTACTGGAGTGATTGACCGATGTATGTAGTTCTGCACATCGGATGATCCGGTGCTTCACTTGGTCCAATGGTATTGCATTCTGTGATGATGGACCGATGTCACTGAGCCACTCACATCGGATGATCCGGTGAGTGCATTTGTCTGAGGTCTTCTTCTTCAATTGAACCAACTTGACCGATGTAGTCAACTCATAGAACGTCGGTTGATCCGGTGTGTTCAACTTGTTGACTTCGAGTTGTTTTGAGTTGTTCTTTTGGAATTTTGAACTTGTGACCTCCTTGACATTTGTTTGAAGTGTTGTTTTGATTGTCTTCAAGTATGGAATGATATCAAGTTAGAGCTTTCACTTCTTGTCATCATATGTTTTGATTTGATCTCATTCGTTGATTTTATATGGGTCTCCAAAGTAATTTTGATTTCATTTGATTGAGTGTCATTGAGACCTTGCATTCACAAATTCATTAGTAATATCGAATGGTTGTCATTAATCACCGAAACCGTACCTCATGGGGCCTAGATGCTTTCAATCTCCCCCTTTTTGGTGATTGATGACAACACAATAATTTAAAGCGCAATAATAATGAATTTGATGATAATATACAAGTAGATATGCAATAAGTGCAACATAAACAATGAAATTACAAAATCAATTGATTAAAATTTTATGGTGCGAAAAGCTCAATTGATTAAAATCATAAACAAATGAGACAAGCGAAAGAGTGCATAATTAAAATTACAAAAGAGTACTCAAGCAAGAATACAAAAGATAAACACACACTCACACACTCCCCCTAAACACGTACTCCCCCTGAGACTGCTACTCCCCCTGACTCTCCTACATCTTCTCCCCCTTTGGCATCAAGACACCAAAAAGGGATCAGAACGCCTACTGACCCTGAGAGCTAGGCGCGAGGACGAACTGAGCACCGTCGCAGTCGTCGGAGCTGGAGTCGCCGGTCGAAGGAGCTGCCGGAGCGGTGGGAACTGGAGGGTCCGCTGCCGGTGCTGGAGGAGAGGGAGCAGGTACTGAGGATGCTGGAGGAGCTGGAGGAAGTGGAGCGCTCACCACGGACGCCGGTGTCTGCTGGAACAAGGTCGTCGCCGGCAGTGGTGAGTGAATCGGTGCGCTAGGTGCCAGAAGTGGTGACACGCTGATCGAAGGGATAGGAGTAGTAGGCACCTGAGCGACACCTGGAGCCAGTCCCAGTCCAGGCTGCTGTGAAGGAAGGGCGATCCCGGTCTGAGTGTATAGGTTGGTGATCAACCCTAGGATCCCCATCATGGCCTGCTGGGTCTGCTGCTGCTGGTCGAGGGTACGGCGGTGCATCTGATCGACCAGGTTGGTGAACCGGTCCGTATCCTCTCGCCTCTGACGGGCGATCTCCAGCTGGAGCTCCTGCTGCTGCCGCTGCAGCTGTGCCAAGTGAGCAGCCTGCTCTGCCCTGGCCTGCTCGGCAGCGAGCCTGTCCTGGCGCTGCTACTCAATCATCTGCTGAAGAAGGGAGGACAGCTCCGACGGCTGTGACACCTGCGCCTCGGACACAGGAGGTGGTGTCGGTGGCGGAGCAGCTGATCCTCCTGCCTCGGCGTCGTGCTGTCTCGGTGAGGGTGGAGGTGGAGGGAAGTACTCCTCAACACTCTCGTCTGTGTCGCTCTCGGACCAGACGTGCTGCAAGTCTCCACCTTGAGCTTCTGCCTCAGCCAGACGCTCATCTTCCTTCTCGAGGTCAGACCAATCTTCCTCAGTCAAGCGGGCCCTAACCTGGCGCTCAACTGGACGACCAAGACGGCGGTCTCCAGGAGCGGACGCACGGTAGTGGCCGAAGCGGGTCACGCTCTCGTCAGCAAGCCGGGCCTGTGCTGAATGTCCCTCTGGCACCACCATAGAGCAAATATAACTGATCCAGTGCCCGTATGCTAGCTGCCTCATCATGCCCACTCCATCTGTAATGACGTCCTCCATCTCGCAGAGGAGTATGTCCACGATATCAAAATCCATCCCGTTCATTATGTGGAACAGGAGGGTCTGCTGGAGACTCGTGAACCCCTCCAAGTATCCTGACCTCGGCAGGAGCGTGCGGCGCAAGGCGAGGTGCACAATGCGCGCAGCTGGGGTCAGGAGTGCTGGGACTCTCGGCTGATCTGGAGAGAACGTGGGGCCAAACAAGGAGCGGATCTCGTCCAGCTGAGGTGCTACCCCTCCAGTAAGTGGCCTCCTCGGTGGATCTGCCTGCCCATAGACCTTCTCGTGTATGCTAGTGTCGTGCAGGTCCAAGCCAAGGATGTGCCCCAAAGTCTGCCTCGTGAGATGGTAGTGCTGACCATTGAACATGAATGCAATGGATCTTCTGCCCTCTGAGATGTACAGGGTCGCGTAGAAGACACGGACCCATTCTTCCACATACGCACTTCTCTCATAGTCCAATAGCTCCACCAAGCCTCTGTATCGCTCAAAGAAGGGGCGGACATCAGTTTCCGCGGCCACTGCAAGCTGCCTCCAGTCCAAGTGGTTGTGCTGAAAGAGCTTGTGCCCCCGGCGCTTGTAGGTCTCATAGAGAGACGCCTGGGTGACAGTCCAGAAGCGACTGTCAACAAGCAGCTCTCGGGGCTGTGGGAACCACTCCTCAAGAAGAACACTCCATCTGAGCTTCCGGAGTTGCTTTGCCTTCATCTTCCGGTAGTCCACAAGACGGACTCCTTCACCGACCCGGACGGCCGTGTCCATCTCCTGGATGTTCCTCTCAGCCTCCCTGTCCTCACGACGGTCGGTGGCCGTCGGTCTCGGACGAGGAGCAGCCTCGACGTGACCCCCACGCGTCCGGGCTGAGCGCCGGCGGACGAGGGGCTCAACTGGCTCCTCATCGGCGTCGGAGTCGTCGACCACTGGAGGCGGCCTCGGACGGGCCTCACGGATCCTCAAGGACCCTCCTCGGCCACGCTCACGCTCCTCGGCGGCGCGAGCGGCCATCAAGGCCTTCTTCTCATCCTTCGAAAATTTTTGCTTCTTCGCGGCGGGCTCCGCGATCGCTTTTCCCTTTCCTTTGCGGTCGCGACCCATCTTAGCGACGATGGAGCTCGGGAAAACCTAGCGACGGGGGCCGGAGAAGACGTGGAGGTGCTTCGATGGAGGGAGAGGTGCGGTGGCGATGGTGTGTGGGCGCGGGTGGAGCACGGCGGCGGCGGTGCCTAGGGCTGCGGCGGCGGCGGCTGCGGAGGTGGTGCGGTGCGTGGGCACGGGCGGCGGCGGCGCGGGGGTTGCCGGCGGCGGTGGCGCGAGCAGGGGATGGCGGCGGCGGCCGGCGGCGGCGCTGCAGGCGAGGGAGAGGCGGCGGCGCGTGGAGAGGCGGTGGTCGGCGGCGGCGGGAGCACGGGGTGTCGGGGAGAGAGAGGGTCGGGCCGGCGCGCGAGTTTAAATAGTGGGGCCCAAATCCTAGCCGTTTTTTAAACATCAGATGGACCGATGATGGGTGAAGTGAGCATCGGTCAATTGCCACAGAAAGGATATTCAAGAAATGCTGTTGACATCGGATGGACCGACGTTCAGGGTTTTGAACATCGGTCGAATATCACAGTAAGGGTGTTCAACCGAGTGATGTTGACACCGGATGATCCGACGTTAGAGGGAGGTAGACATCGGTTGAATAGATCACAGCTCCAGAAGAGTGAACATCGGATGGACCGATGTTTTCCAGGATGAACGCGTCGGATCATTTGAGGTTCTGACAGAGTTGGGCTTTGAGGATTGAACACCTATTTGACCGATGAGGGATTTGACATAGGCATCGGATAATCCGATGACAACAGAACGAAAACATCCCATATATGTCCTTTGACCAAACAAACAATCGAGGAGAAACACATGTCTTAGGACTTTTTGGGCAACCCCTTACCCCTCAAGAAGCTAATATGCCAATAGCTTGGCTAGAACTTAACGCAAATGGAACACCAAAAAAAAATGGAGGAAAATATCCAAATAAAATGTAAGGCCCATGCTTTGTGAGGTAGAGTATGAAGACTTCTATCTCTTTGAAGCATGATCCTCTAGGCATTAACGTACCTAACATTTTGTTCTTTCCACCTCATATGAGTTGAGATATTGCATTTCAAACAAGTCTCCTTCTCATGAGGTGGGTTCCCCTTTGTGACAATTCTACCGTATGCAATGCCAAACAAATTATAGTGCAAGAGATTAAATGAGTGCAAGTTTATATGGCAGGGATCATGCAAGGCATAAAATAAATCTATCTTGCCAAGTTTGAACCTTCCAAAGGCTTCCTCAGGGAAAACTATTTCTAGCTCACCCCTATCCTTTGGGAGTTAGACAAGACCTATATGATATGCATCCTTACATGAACATGGCAACTTACATGACGTTAGATGCATCTAGCACATTTAATTTCTAAGCCTAGAAAAGGTTTCTCATCAAGTGCGGGAATGGGGTTTTTAGCTATCTTAACCGCACTTTCATTGTCACAAAGGAGAGGCACATAATCATACAAGCATTCATTTAACATGACATGGGGCCTAGATGCGGAAAGATATAGCAATAGACTATTTATGGAATGGTAATTTGATTTGACAATAGGGTTACCGTCCATATCCGCGTTGGGCTCCCATTCTCAACTTTCTTCAAGAGGTTCTTGGTAGATTTTCTTTGATGGTGGAGGTCCCCTCTTGAAGTCTCCTCGTGGACGGTCACGTGTTTTTGACTTTAGGCACCCAAGCTAGCTTTGGTCCTTGTATATGTGATACAAGTGCTTTTGGGACCCAAAGTTGCTTGGGGAGCTTCCCTTTCATCCCCTTTACGTTCATGCCAATGAATTTTGCCTTCACCTTAGCACCTACTTTGCTCAACAAATAATAGTGATTCTCAAAGGTAGATGTATAGTTAGTCGGCAATTTTGGAGAAGGTCGGTTAGGTAGAGGGCACTCCCTTGTATGGTGACCGGTGACCTTGCAATATTGGCAATAGGAGCCAACTTCCTTGATGAAGCTTGTTTTGAGCTCCGGTGAGGGCACCTTTCCTTTGTTGGGCACCGGGAAGGATCCAAGTCCTTTCTTGTTGAAGCCCTTTGCTTGATGGAAGAGGATTTCTTTATGTTTGTCTTCTCCCTTAGATAGTCTTGCTAAGCTTGTGCGGAGACTTTCAATCTCCTCCATCAACTCCTTCTCCCTTGCATTCTCTTTCAAAGGCAAAGACTCATGGAAAGCATTAGTAGCATTTGAAATAATGGGTACCTTGCCATCAATAGTTTCTTTCTCCTTATTTTTTAATTTTAGTTCAATGGCTTCATAAGAGAGATTAAGTGCATGATTCTCTTGAACTAACTCATTGTGCTTATCCGAGAGCGTTTGATGAACTAAGCCAAGCTTATGATTGTCTAGCTCAATTTTAGCCTTATCTTCTTCAATTTGCTTGACATAGGTTTTGAGCGTGTCATGCTCTTTAAGTAAGCTTTCATACTTGCCAAGCAAATCAAGATTAGCATTTTCAAGTTTAGCATGAGCTTGTTCTAGCGCCTTGACTTTGTTCTTTTCCCTTTTAATGATGGTGTGATATTCTTTTATCAATGAAGTTAATTCATCGGGGGAAAGTTCATCATCACTAGAGTCGTCACATACCTCAAAGTTACCTTTCGCCATGAGACACATGGGAGGTGGAGGAAGAGGTGAATCATCTTTGTTGGCAATGGCAAGTCCGGCCAAGTTTTCTTCTTCTTCTTCACTCTCTTCTTCACTTGACTCTTCGTCGGTGATCCATTCATTCCCCTCACACATGAACACTTTTTGAGGTCCTTGTCTTTTCTTTGGAAAGAACTTTGACTTTTTGCCTTTGTCAAATTTCTTCTTTCCAAACGTTCTTGCCTTGGGCTTGACCTCTTCTTCTTCATCCTCGCTATCTTCAAGCTTGTGATACTTGCTCTTGTGGTTCTCCCTTCTCTTGTCCGGTTTTGGACAATCGTAGGAGATGTGGCCTTGTTCACCACAATTATAGCAAGTTTTGCTACTTTCTTTCTTGGGGAGGAAGGCTCTTTTGTTGGGATCAAAAGTGTATCCCTTCTTGGCAATCTTGGAGTTCAAGCGGGAGAATTTTCTCATCATTGATGCAAGCTCATCATCATCATCTTCACTTGATGTTTGCTCTTCTTTGCTTGAACTAGGCTTGATCATTTTCTTCGTTTTCTTGAAAGCCTTGAGAGCTATTGTCCTTGTAGAGGATGAACTCTCCATCATCCCAAGTACACTCATCTCATGAGCGTGTATTTCTCCAATGAGCTCCGAAACTTCAATGTTGTCAAGTGATTCCTTTTGGAGCATGGAGTTGATGATGTTGTACTTAGGCTTGGGAAGGAGCATGAGGATCTTTCGGTTGATAAGTCCCTTGCCAAGAGACGCAATGTCAAGAGCATTAATCTCCTCAATAAGAACATTTAAGCGTGAAAACATTTCATTAACATTTTCATGAGGAAGCATTTTAAATTCATCATATTTTGATTTAAGCATGTGATATTTAAGTTCTTTAACACGAGAGGAACCCTCATGAATTTCAATTAAGCATGCCCAAATTTCACAAGCTTTTTCTTTACTAGCTATTCTTGCAAATACATCTTGACTAATGCATTCATAAATGGCATTTCTAGCTCTAGCATCCCATTTAATTTGATCACCAATATAGGCATTATCTCCAAATCCCGCATGGGTCGCTTCCCAAACTTCGGGAGCAATAGCCTCTAGGTAGGCACGCATGCGTGCTTTCCAATAGGCAAAGTTCTTGCCCTCGAAGATAGGAACCGAACCCCCATTCTTGGCCATTTAAGCTCTCTAGCGGTGAAGCTAGAATGATCCAATGAGCAACCTTGCTCTGATACCAATTGTAAGGATCGAAATGCCCAAGAGGGGGGGTGAATTGGGCTTTCTTTCAAATTTTAAGACAATTAAACACTTAACAACTTAAAGCCCAATTCCCTATGCAATTAAACTATGCAATCAATATAATTTAAAGTTGCGGAATGAAGATTGCATAAGAGTAAAAAGGGAGAGGGATGCAAACGTCCAAGGGACACGGAGTTTATCCCGTGGTTCGGTAAGATCACAAGGATCTTCCTACGTCCACGTTGTGACACCCACCGAAGGGTTTTGCCACTCCCAAGTCACCGAGACTAGGGGCTTCTTCACTATTCTTCTCCGTTCGCCAACCTTGGCAAGGTGGAGCTCAAGCCTTGTACACTTTTGGGATCCTCCGGGCTTCCACAATCCTCTTGGCAAGCTCCGGAAGTTGCACACACCAAGAACACTCCCTTATGGCTCTCACTACCCTAGAGACTCCAATCACCAAGAATGGAGGCACCCAAGCACTATCTCTAGCTAGTTCTAGCCTATTTCTTGGTGTACAAATGATGATCAATTGATGTGAAAGTGATTGCTCTATTGCTTGAATGCTCTAGGATGTGTAGAGTATGTCTGGGCTTCAAGTCTTATCGATTTGACAGGTTGAAGGGGTATAAATAGCCAGCCTCCACGAGATAGCCGTTGGAAAAGTAGGCTGACATCACTTGTCTGCGAACACCGGATGATCCGATGTCTCCCCTTCAGTTATCATCGGTCAAAGCCAAATTAGCTGATGTCACTGTGTCAGATATGACCGTTGTTAGACCGATGTTGATCTCTCTATTCATCGGATGATCCGGTGGCTCTTCCTCCAGAATTTTGCTTGATCTTGAGGCTTACTGGAGTGATTGACCGATGTATGTAGTTCTGCACATCGGATGATCCGGTGCTTCACTTGGTCCAATGGTATTGCATTCTATGATGATGGACCGATGTCACTGAGCCACTCACATCGGATGATCCGGTGAGTGCATTTGTCTGAGGTATTCTTCTTCAATTGAACCAACTTGACCGATGTAGTCAACTCATAGAACGTCGGTTGATCCGGTGTGTTCAACTTGTTGACTTCGAGTTGTTTTGAGTTGTTCTTTTGGAATTTTGAACTTGTGACCTCCTTGACATTTGTTTGAAGTGTTGTTTTGATTGTCTTCAAGTATGGAATGATATCAAGTTAGAGCTTTCACTTCTTGTCATCATATGTTTTGATTTGATCTCATTCGTTGATTTTATATGGGTCTCCAAAGTAATTTTGATTTCATTTGATTGAGTGTCATTGAGACCTTGCATTCACAAATTCATTAGTAATATCGAATGGTTGTCATTAATCACCGAAACCGTACCTCATGGGGCCTAGATGCTTTCAATGGGGCTCTTCTTCCTCATCATCACCATAGAGCTCCAACTCTTCCAGATCTTCCTCTGTTGTATTGGAGTGTTCATGCTCAACTTCCTTTGTAGGGGAGTTCACTTCCTCCTCATCTTGGGTTGGGTTCTTTGGATCCTCGTGAGGTCTAAGCTTGCTTCTAAAAGGCAGCGGATAGGCCATTTTACGTGCCGTCATCCTAGTGGTAGGCATCTATAGAGAAACATGAGATCATTAGAGAAGAGCGTAAAATGCAAAATCTGAAGTTGCAGCAGCCATAAAATAAGGTAAAATGGTATGCGACAGCTCAAAATAAGAGAAAAGAGTAAAAATGCAGCAAATTTGAAAAGGAAAGGAGTCATAAGTGGTATGTGGTGTCCATTCTACCTAGGCTTGTGTCCTATAGTCAAACCTGGCTCTCATACCAATTTGTGACACTCGGTTTCGAGAATGAACCAAGTGTGATGCATATGTGTTTCTAGGATGTACAACACACATACACGATTACATCACAAACGATATTCAGAAAATAACCATATTTTGAATAGTAATAGTACCTTATTACAATAGTTCAAATAGTCTCAAATCACAAGTCCTAATAACATTGCAGTGCAAAACTAAGCACTGGTAGACTCCATCTCCACAGACAATTTGACTGTAACACGCATGCCTAGTGCTCCTAAAAATCCACCGGATACTTCAAATTATCACCTGTAGCTAAATTAATATAGTAATAACAAGGGTGAACATATTTCGTACTCAGCTAGTGTGGGAGAGTAACACATGTAGCTTAAACAAGAATGACATAAAGTGTTCATTACGGAAAAGCACATTTCATTTATAAAAAGCAAGAAAATGCGACTTATGATTACTAGGTGAGGTCGAATCCCAACATAATACAAATAACCAACAGTACCATATCCAAATCCAGCAATTACCATTACCAACCATTCAATAGCCATCCGACATAATCAATCATGACTATCCATGTTTGTGCATAACCATTCATATCCAACTCATCATAACCGAACTCATACCCTAATCCCAATTCTAACAATTATTCAATACTCGGGTCCGTAACTCTAATCATGTGAGGGTCCAGGTCGCTCATAACCGGGAGCACGACTATAATGATAGTTTTACACTCCTGCAGAGGTTGCACCACTTTACCCACAAGTTCGTGATTTTGTCACCTTTTGGTGACTAAGGAATCTCAATTATGTCATGTCACACTTCCGTCGGTGTGTGGCCAAGAGATCACAGAATAGCCTTTACAAAGTGACTACCAGCATGTGCAGACCCATTAAGCTTTCTCATCCATCCAAGGGCCCCCTCTTGTGCCATTTGGATCCCAAGGCATCCCTGCAACCACTGCAAACCCAAAAGACTCCCATTCCCTTGGCCTTCCATATGATCTGAACGATGTTGGGAATACACTAATTAATTGGCTAAGCCGCACCAATACTTGGCCATGTGGTGGCACTGTAATCATGGGTGGTCGCTCCATGAACCGGTCCCTAGATCTAAAGTAAGCAAAACCACCATAATATCCAACCCATTCCACATGTATATCCAACCAGTCCGTAGATCCATAAGTTACATGTTGCTAAGGGTCATTATCATCAACTCGCATAGTTTACATGATTAAAAGTTCATAATCATGTTATTTAGTTATTCTTGATCCCAGTTAAGTAAAGCAAAGCAAAAGTGTAAATTACTCTTCCCAACTCTCTACATTACTTCCCGAGCGACAAGGTAGGGCATACAAGTCTAGTAAACTCCTATCATGAGTTTTCCCACCAAATTGACACAAGCATACAAGTTCGAAATAAATCATTTCAAAAACTGGATCAAAATGTTCAAGAGCACTTGCCTTGCTCCGGTGGCTAGTTTAGATCGAGAGCTTCAAAGTTCTGGTGATGAAGGTCCTCGTAAGCACCCTCTAGAGTGTTTCCTTAAACATGTGAAACAAGCATCACAATCAATAAATACTCATACATTACACAATATGCCATGATATGCATGAATGATGCAATTATGGTGTAAATAGTGTTATTAAATTTCTACTATTGCTACAAACTAGTTACAATTAAATTTTACGTGTTCGAGTGAGTTTCAAGTCATTTCCAGAAAACTAGGAAAGTTCCAGGATTTTTTAGAATTCAGAAACCGGACTAGTACTTAATGGGGCCGGACATGTCTGCTCTAGATCGGACTAGTCCGCTCTAGACAGGATAAGTCCGCTACCATCCAAGGTTTTGCAAACTTCCCATCTAGGGCATGGTTTGAATCGAGTAGGGTATCAAAATTGACGTGCGAAGTTGGATTTTGAGTAGTTACCATGAGTGCAATGGTTCAACGGTCAAAGATTGATTGTAACGTGGGAAACTTGATGTCTAGATCTGTTGATGATGAATCGGCGGAAAAACGAAGAAGAAGAACATTGAGGACGAAGAGTTGATGAAGAAGATTGCAGCAGCGATGACGATCTTGCCAAACTCTCCTCTTATTCCTTCCTCTTCTCCTTCCTCTTTTTTATCGTCCTTCTCCTCCCATTCTTGCGGCTGGAGCTTCTCTCTTGAATGGTGGTTCACGATGAGATGGCAGGGCGGTGGGGTTTTCTCACATGGGCAGGGGTGAGAGGAGGGCTTTAGGTTGTTTATATAGGGGTGGAGTGGTGGGAGATAGGGTAGAAACCTAATAGGACTTGGTGGGGACAAGTAGGGGTCTTGATGGGGTCCCACTTTGGCTCTTTGGGGGTGGGGCACGATGTCCTAGGGTCTAAATATGTCAACCACTCAATAAAACGTCATGGGGGAAAATTCGAACCCGAGTCAAAACCCTAAACACCGGACTAGTCCGTTTAAGTACTGGACAAGTTCGTTTTCCTTTCTATTGTCATAATGGACTAGTCTGTTGATATGTGGACAAGTCCGTTGTACCACAGCGAAAAGGGAATTTTCGGACTAGATTGAAATTATCCAAACAAGTATGGGTTTTATAGTTTCGTAATCAGACTAGTTCGCAAAATTAATGGACAAGTCCAGACTAGAACAGAACCATCATCGTACTAGTCCGCACAGATGAATGGATAAGTTCATTGCTCTGAAGAAACTGAATTAGGCCAGAACAGACGTGTATACCGGACTAGTCCAGAGTGAGGACCGGACAAGTCCGTACTCATAATTGATTTTAGATGTTCTTTTGCCACTAACTCATTTTATTCATGTTCCTCTTTGTAGTGTCTTATGTTAACCATGTGTGGGAATGAGAGCAATGCATGATGGTGAAAAATGAGGGTGTTACAGGTATTTCGAAGTTTTTGATACGACACTTCCCCCGGACCCGCTGTGAAGCCGCCCGCGGAGGTTCTTTTATGGTTGGGGAGCGCAAAGACCAAAATCAAGATGGTGACCTCAGAGATTTACGTGATTTGGGCCGCCTGAGCATAACACCCTACTCCACGGGGTTTGTGTAGTTGTATTGAGCGAATGTGTTCGCTAGGATCAAGTCGAATTCACCTAGCTTGGCTCATCATGGCAATGGTTGGCCTTGGGTAAGGACCTCGATCTTTTTGTCGGGGTGGTCCCAGGCCCACTCATCATAGACGGGGTAGATTTTTGAAAAGTACATTTGATCTCATTGTGGTTTCCATCCAAGTGTCGCAGAGGCTTACTTAAGAAGGAAAGTGCGCATGGGTTGAGGACTCTTTACGCCTTCATTCATCTTTGCGCTCAGAGCCTCCCAAACTCTGCCTAACTTTCCATCCTTTGCTCCACTTTGCCGTGATGGAGTTGGGTCTCCCCAAGAGCCACCTCAAGAGCGATGATGATCTGAAGAAGGTTCGAACCTACATGGGGTGGTCCAGTGACTCCTTCAACCATCTGGTCCGCCCTGGGAAGCTCCTGTTCAAGAAGGAGCGCAGCGACATGGTGTACTTCTCAGCGTACGCCATGGTGGGGCTGATCCCACCTTTCTCGACTTTCCTTTTGATGCTACTAGACTTCTGTGGTCTGCAGCTGTACCATCTTGGCCCCCATTCTCTTCTTCTTGTGGCGACATTCGTCCACTTCTACGAGATGTGGGTGGGTATTCCCCCCTGCGTCGAGCTTTTCCGCACCTTCTTCACCATCCACACCATCGGCAAGGGGTCCGAGTTTCTTGGCTTCTACTATTTGTGAAGCGCAAGAAATGCCCCTACAAATACTTGAGGTCGTTTCCTTTCGGCAAGTGGGACGACTGGAAGATGGATTGGATCATCGTCACAGTAGAGGAGCACGAGAAATTGGAGCTGCCCGAAGGCCTCCCCAATGTTGACACTGACGCATGGAGTGTGGTTCCAGTGCTGTCAAATGCCTTCAACCCTGTCTTGACTAGGATCCGAGAGTGCATGGAAGGTGGAGTGACCCCCTAGATGGTCTTCTACAACTTCCTGGTCAACAGGTGGGCTCCGCTGAAGAAGAGGGAGAAGCTTGTGTGAGACCTCAACAGCGTGATGGATGAAGACCGGATTGAAATTGATCTAAAATCCAATTTGGATGATTAGTCCTTGGAGTTTCATTTGAAGAAATTCCAACATGGGATTAATGTCAATGGCGATGACTTGGCTCTGTTGGCTGCCTTCCTCCCCCTGAACATAGATGCGCAGTTCAGTAGGGAGCTCCGAATGAGCATGCCAGTGCTTGACGACCTTGGCGAGGTAAAAAGGCATCCAACCACCGGATTGGCGATTCCCGGAGCTTCCAAAGGTGGTCCTGCCTCCGCCCCAAGCCGAAGGACTGAAGATGTCGGCAAAGGCAAGGGCAAAGAGATAGCTGAGCGTTCCAACCAGAAGAGGAAGTTGAAGCACACTGACGGGAGGTCCATCAGGCCTACTCCTTCCATGACGGCTCCTTCTCCCTGGCGGGGGAGGTCTTTTGCTACTACCCCTGCTCCGGTGCAAGTGTCATCAAGAGGCGTAAGCTCTGGGCAGTCGACCCCGACCTTAGTGCCGGCTAGAAGCTCCAGGTCCGGGGGTTCTTCCCGGCGAAGGGAAGCTCCGGCCGAAGGAACTCCGGCGGCTGCGAGTGTTCCTCAACTGAGGTCCGAAGCATTTGCCTCACCGGATTTGGTGGGCTCTAGCTTCGGGCCTCAGAAGAATATTTTTCGAGGGGACTGGGGTGGTAGCATCCCGAGGTAAGCTTTTATTGCTCACCCTGAAATGCTAATCTTGCTTTTGGATGTGTTCTTAATCTTCTCTTCCCTTTGTTTCCAGGGTGTCGAAGAAAGGATCTGGAGTTTCAACGCCTGTTGCAACGGCTGGGGCTACACCTATCGAAGCTCCGGCCTCGATCACTGAGCCTCCTCGTCAAGCGGAGACAGAAGTCATGGCAGCTCCGGCGCCAGCTGTTGTGAGCTTGGACTCAGAGTCATCACCCAAAGCTCATGTGGTAGCGCTGGACCTCAGGAGGGAAGTTGAAGATGTGCCCCTGGCGGCAGAGGCTGATGCTCCAGCACCGGCGACGCCAGAAGTTCCAACTTCCGAGTCGGAAGTTGCTGAAGCCCTGACTGTTGAGCCAGAGGTAGCTAAAGCCCCGGCTGTTGAGCCAGAGATCACCCAAGCTCCGACCCTTGTGCCTGAAACGGTTGAAGATCCGGCATTTGAGCTGGAAGTGGTAGAGGGTCCGACTGCTGAGCCGAAGGTTGTTGGTGGTTCGACGGCTGTGCCAGAGGTGGCTGAAGGTCCAGCGGCTGTGTCGAAGGTGGTCGTCGTGCCGGAGCCCAAATCAGCAGCGGTTAAAACCCCAGTTGAAGCTCCAGTTGCTGCTCCAGAAGTGGTGGTCCCGGAGGTACCTGGGCCGGAGCTAGAGCAGTTTGCAGGACTGGCGACAGGTCCTTCAACTTCTGAGCCATCGATTGAAGACCCGGAAGTGGCGCCTTCAACTACTCCGGAGGTGGAAGTTCCTGTCGTGGGTTCTTCTGCTGCCACTGAAGGGCTCCAGGAGAGCGGCCCTAGCGCTGCAAGAGTACAGGGGACCACTATTGTAGAGTGGGACCCAATTTTTGTGACAGAGAACCTGTTTGAGCCTGCGGAAATGATCCCGGCAGGCCCAGAACCTATCCCTCTGTCGTTAGCCATAGACAACGCCTGCTCAAGTCTTCAGCAGGTCCAGCTTGCCTTTGATCATGAGATCAAAGCTTTGGAGGAGGAGCGCAACACCTTGAGGTATTGGCATAACAAACTCCATTTTGAGACCAAGCTTGCTCAGACAAGGCTAGCTGACCAGAAGGAATGGATCAAGGGGGAGAAGGCTCGGTTAGAGTACTGGGACAAGTTGATGGAAGAGAAGGAGGCCGCCATCCTAGCACTCGATGCTAACTCCAGGGAAATCCTGGAGCAAGCCAAGGAGCGACATGACGCTGTTGATAAGCATCACGAAAACCTCGCAGAGTTGAATGAGACTCTCCTAAAGCGTCGAGCGGACCTGGAGGCGAGGGAGGAAAAACTCCTGGGGAAGTAGGAGTATGTGGTAAGGAGAGAGGCGGGGGTCACCCAGAAGTTGACTCTCAGTGAGAAAAAATTGGTGGATCACAGCAAAAAGCTGGATCTATAGAAGGAGGAAGAGAGGGAAAAAAATGAAAGGTGGGAAGAGCTCTCGAAAAGAGAGTCTGACGATGCCGCTAGGGAGGAAAGAGTTAAGGGCAGAGAAAAGGACCTAGCTGGGAGACGGAACCGCATCCACCTTCGGGAGACAGAGCTGGCCGACCAGGAGAAGCAGGTTGCTGAGAACATGCAGCAGCATGCTAAGTTGGCCGAGCGGCTTGCCCGTGAAGGTTCGGAGCTTGCGGCAGCCCGGAGGTCACTGGAGGAGCTGCGGATCTCAAAGGCGACTGAGTGCTTGATGGTATGGGACTTCCTGGGGCATGCGGACAGGGCCCTTGTGCCTCTTGGTTTTAGTCCAGTACGCCCAGAGGACACAGCGCAGGAGCTAGACCAGACGCTAGCGGCACTTGGCTCTGCTAGCAGCAAACTCGACGCGATGGGTGACGTCATCGCTGATCAACTGGAGACGCAGGGTAAATCCTTGGCCAAGAACGTCGCCGAGTATGTCTTGGCATATTACTGGAGCCGAGAACCCTAGTTCTCCCTTGATCCGGTCTTTGAAGGAATCATCGCGGTGGAGGAGGATGTCGCCAGGGCTAGTGTCGAAGAAGCTACTGAGAAGGTTGCTTCGTTTTTCCACATGACCTAGATCCTCCAGTAGCTAGGACTTTTCTCCCTTTATCCCTTGTAATCTCAATTTTTTAATCCAGTTCTTTTGATTAATGAAATCCTATTTTTTGCCTTAAATTTCACTTTGTCTTCAATATACTGTGTTGTGTCTTGTTGGCCCCCTGGTACATGTGTACAGTTGAGATGTGTACATGTACCAAAGGTTATTACAGTATGTTGATGACTTGGTTGCTTTGCACTTGTAGATTTTAAGTCTGAAGTCTTTGATTTTGAAGCGTCGAAGACAGGTCCCCTGGGATGGTTGGAGCTTGTTAGCTCCGGCGTCAACATATTAGATGTTGATAGCGGACCTATCTTGGGAGATGTCGGAACTTAGTAGCTCTAGCATCGTCCACGATCGCTATGAATTTTTGCTTTTGCTGCACATTAAAGGCAAGAGAAAAAGTAAAATTCGTCCTCTTGTCTATAAATTCGTTGTGACTTATTATTCTTATTTAGACTTTAAATCCGAAGAAATTCAACAAGCATTTTGATAGAATTTTCCTAGATCTACATGCCTTTTTAGTACTCACCCTACGGAGGCCTGTCGGGGTGTGGGTAGAGTGGCGTACTTAGGATGCAGGACCAGGCTAAGTCGATAGCACACTGTTGACGGCTGTTATATACCAATTTCAACCGTCAATTTAACTCAATTATGTGAAGGATTTGTCATTTCTTGCACACATCACCTTTCTATCTAACCCAATTCCACTTGGACTTGGAGAAATATGTGTATCCAGCATTTTATGTAGGAAATGAGGAAATGTAGAGGGACCAATCCTATAAAATATCATCCCAGCCAATCAGGCGACGACACATGGCATCCCATAGATCAAATGGCCCACAAACAGAAGTATCCGAGGAGATCCAACTGTCTATCACCCATATACATCAATGGGACCCACCTGGCAGCCATCTAGAGAAAGCACACGAGAAACGATGCAATGACCAGGTCGACCGAACAAGGGGGTCAACTGACCTGGTCTTTGCACCAAACTCAGTCAGCCTCCACGTGTTAGCTCCCCCCGGCTCCCTGGAGTCAATGGTGACTGATTCGCGTGCTTTTGGTGGTAGGAACCGATCTCAACACTAGTATAAATAGGACCCCCTACCCCTCACTTCAACACACACCACTTGAGCTTCATCTCTATTATATAAACTATCATCCATAGTCTTAGAGGAGTTAGGTTGTAGAGAGGAGAGTCTCTAGTGCCAAGTCCAAATTGGAAAAGTAGTAAGGAGTCTCCCTCTTCCCAATCCTACATAGGGAAAGGTATGGCTCATGTATTCTTTCTTGTATTTGTGACTTTATGCATAATAAAGATAGTATCCTTAGTCTCTACTTATACATATACTTGGGCAAAGCGTTTCTTGTTTGATTCTGGAGTCCATGTATGTGGAAGGTATAGCTTTCATTTTGAACATATCTCATTATCATAGAACCTATAGACCCCCACTATAGTCTAGTTAATTATAACATAACTAGGTTAGTATGGATAATTATGTTGTGTATCAACATTGGTTCAATGATGATTCAATTCATTGCCTTAGGATGGATTGTGCCTAGGCTCTTAAGGTAATTACTTAATATGCTAGCATGGTGCTAGGATAGCTAAGTAGCATTGGATGTCTCGTAGACCCACGGATTGAAGAGGTAGTGTCGGTACCCTACGTACTGGATACCCCTTGAGATTGCAAAGATCACAGAAACTCCATCTACCAGATTTGAAGACCACCGAAGGCCCCACATGTCAGGCGTAACCAGACCTGCTTCCCCGACATGGTTAGTCCCAGGGCCGCCACGTGTATCATAAGACCGGAGCTATCGCCCACACATGGGAAAGCTCCAGACAAGATACCGGTATGGCATCCCCGGACCTAACCACGGATAGAGGGAAGGTCCGGTGCCGACACGTGTCCAACACCACGGGACCTACCCGTCCACGACGGTAAGCTCCGGAGCTTCCACGTGGCCGAACCGCCGGACCTTCAACAATCAAACTGGTGGACCCCCAACGGCTCCGGGCCTTCAAGGAGCAATCAAAGACTTCAAGGCCTGATTAAGTGTCATTAATGTCATATTAATGACACACAATCGGATGGCCCTTAATACCGGTAACAGCACTATTAAGGCCTGTTACCAGGCTATTAAGGGTAATTAATCCAATTAATTGTGTATCAAGCATGTGTAACTGCCGGGGCCACATGTTGGGCCAGGCTTACGGTGTAACGACCAGTCCTTGTACTATAAAAGGATTGATCAACGATACACAAGGGACGGCTCCAGACCTCTACTGGACTCCCTAACTTAGACGAGCTTCTTCTTCTGGAGCTTCTTCTAGACTTACATGCTCAATACAACACCGACACACCCCGTGGAGTAGGGTATTACGCTCAAGCGGCTCGAACCACGTAAATCTCTGTGTCCACTTGTCCTTCACCTTCTTGAATCTCTGCGCGCCCATTACCGAACTACAACTCCTCGATCTACCAACGGTAGTATTGAGAGATCTGCCAGATCGAAACACCGACAGGTAAGCAGTAGGTGGTGACAGCCCTATCTGTCCTTTGTAATCCTCCATGTTCGGCTATGCCACGGGCTCTTGGTGGGAGTCGCCCTAGTATTGCTAGGGGTAGGCCTGTGCCCGATGTGTTGAACCACATAGCATAAGTATTCACTATTAATCTAGCTTATGAATAATTCACTTAGACTATGTATATGTACAATAGAGAATAGTAGGAGTACCTCCATAACTCTCAACCTTAACTAACCTCAAGGATCCTCTTATCCCCCTTAGACTTGAAAGCTTTTGTGTGTGTCGCACTATCTCCATTATTATTTTATCCATCCTTACTAGATTCTTACCTAGACCTTTCTACCCTTTCCACTCGATGATTGTTATTCCTCTTCCCTGGCTTCCTTTGGGATCAAATAAATGACACCCTTGGGAATACTCTTAAGGGGAAATGCTACAATGATATCTCCGTGCGCTTGCGGAATTCACTCTGTGATCCAATAGAACCATTAACAAGCATTTCTGACACATCACTTGGAGATGTTTAGTTAATGGTGCATAAGAAATACCAACAAGCATTTCTGGCGCCGTTGCCGGGGATGATTTGTTAGTATATCTTAGGAGACGTCAACAAGCATTTCTGGCGCCGTTGCCGGGGATGATTTGTTAGTATACCTTCGGAACCGTCAACAAGCATTTTTGGTGCCGTTGACAGGGAAGGCAAATAGATATATAACATGACTGTGTGAATAGGATAGAACCCTGGGTAGGATTTTAGTAGGATAACCATTATTTGTTTTTTCATTTTAAATGTGAAAACAGAGTAGTGTATGTTTGGTTTCTGCCTGCTGGAAAACTTTGTTGAAGATCCCGAATCTCTTCTGAGAGACTGACCCCGTGTCGTTACTCCTCAGAAGATTCGAGCGGCAAGGCAAGTCAGCATTTCTGCACCAACAATCCAAACGCTAATGGCCCAGAAGACCCTTCCCTTATCACTATGGTGCAAGCCAACCCATTCTGTGGGAAGTCTAATGAGGATGCAAGTGCTCACCTGCAACAATGCCTCGAGATCTGCAACACTTCTAATATCAAGGACGTGTCTCCGGATGCGGTCCGTCTGAGATTGTTCCCGTTCTCTTTCCTTGGGAGAGCAAAACAGTGGTTCTACGCGAGCCAAAGTGTTGTAGACACTTGGGAGAAGTGTTCTACGGCATTCCTCGCCAAATTCTTCCTGTTGGCAAAACCAATGCCCTACGTGGAAGGATTTCCAGCTTTCAGCAAGAGCCCAAGGAATCTATTCCCGAGGCATGGAAAGTCTTCGGGAGTACATCCTAGCCTGTACCCACCATGGGATGGAGGACTGGCTTCTTATTCAAAACTTCTATAACGGGTTGATCCCATCAGCTCGTGACCATTTGGATGTTGCTGCTGGAGGAGCCTTCTTCTCATTGACGGTGCCAAAAGCTAAAGATATTATTGAGAAGATGGTGTCCAACATGGGATGGAACGATGAGCGTCTCCATACCCGACAGCGAGGCATGCACACCTTGAAGGAGGTGGACATGATCGCTACAAAATTGGACCTCCTAATGAAGAAAATTGATGGACAAGTCAGTGGTGAAGTGTTTGGTAATGCCTATGTCCTAGACTCTCACATCACGTGTGACGTCTATGGCGACACGGGTCATATGGGCAATGCTTGCCCAGAAACTCGTGAGGATGCCCTATACCTCACCAACAACGGAAATTTCAACAACAACAATGGCTATCGTCCAGGAGGTCAAGGGTGGGGTCAACAACGCCTATTCTTTCAAGGAGGGTACAACAACAATGGCAACCCTGGAAATCTGCCCAACTTGAGAGAACTTGCCATTAGCCAGCTCAAGATCAACAAGGCCCTATCCAAGAAGCTGTCAGCTAATGACAATACCCTGGAGAATATCAATGCAAAGATGGAAGGACTATCCTCAGCCTTCAAGAATCAACTGAGCTTCAACAAGATGCTCGAGACTCAGTTGGCTCAGCTGGCAGCTGTTATTCCTCCGATGGAGAATGGCAAGATGCCAGGCTAGCCAGAACCTCCGACGGAAAATGTCAACATGAGTTCCGTACGAGAGAGCACCTGGCAGAAGGACCCCGGATGTCCTACCATTTCATGCTCAATTGGGGCTCACCACTTTGACAAGGCACTTTGTGATCTGGGAGCAAGTGTTAGTGTGATGCCTAAGATTGTGTTTGACCAGCTGAACTTCACAGAGTTGACTCCAACACCAATGCAACTACAACTGGCTGACTCTTCAGTCCATTATCCAGCAGGTATTGCTGAAGATGTCCCAGTGAAGATCCGGAACTGCTTCATACCTGTGGATTTTGTGGTGCTAGACATGGACACTAAGAAAGATACACCACTCATTGTTGAGCGCCCATTCTGTAGGATCAAAGATCACGTGAAAATCTACCAGAGGGGGGGTGAATGGTAGATTTAAAAATCTTACGCGGCGGAAACAATTAAACCCCAAACCCTTCGGCAAAAAAACGATCTGTTAAATAAATAGTGTGTGAGACTAATCTAAACGTGTTTCACCGTGACAAAAGTGATATATATATCAGAGAGAATCAAGTCACGAAGACAACACAAAAAGAATCACTCAAATCCGTCGATAAAATCTCAAGTTATGATCGAAAGATCAAACAATGGTCAATCTACCCTACCCGAGAAAAAAATAGTTCTGGAACGCTGCAAAGAAACACGTGTAGATCATAGACCATAAATCCAATGACCGTGAAATTTTGACATATGATATATAATCAAGTTGTGAAGACAACCCAAAAAGAATCACGTCAATTGGATCTGTAAAACTCGAGTTATGATAAAACCACCAACAAAAGGTAGTGCTGTCCAGAAACTCGACGAGTAAAACTTGTCTGGAACAAGTCGGACGAACAAGGCACAAAAGTTCCTTCAAACTACGAATTTTATTCAATAGAACACAAGAGGAACATCCCCAAAGTCGTGCACCACGAGCTCTGGGCTCCCTTGCTTATATAACTAGCCCTTAGGCCAACCCAATATCAACTAGGACTCCAATCCTACTCAGATCATGAATCGTAACTTTCCATAACTGCTCAAGATTCTTCTATACGCAGATAGAAGCAATCTTAAGACTTCCAAACACCTTAGGAACGTATCCCACATTCCTAAACAACTCAAATTCGTGACCCACACAAAATCCTATCATAACCAACTCAAATCTTTCCATATTTGAGTAAAACCGGACTCAGCCGCAGCCTGAGTCCATAACCTAGTCGGTTGGACCTTCCCGACCAATTCTTTACGTCCACATCTCTTCATCACGTCTCGGAACCATGTAGCCACGTCCATGCACTCCTTGCACACGTGCAAACATCTTCCAATGACGTCCATGATACCTTCATATGCATTGTTCTTGATCCAAACATGCTGCGCAACCTCCTGATCAGCTCAACCACAATTCCTCCCGAACTTGGTTGTTGGAACCTCATCTCCTCCCTGAGACTAGTCCAATGGATCCCGTCACCAGCCATGTCTTGAACTCAAGCAACACATGCACATGAATAAACAACCAATCCATACGAGCCCAAGTCCTCGACTTGACTCAAGTTAGTTCCGAACACAACACCCTACGTGAGAACCTCACATAAGCATGTTGCAAAACCACAGTAACATGATATCATCCATATAAACTAAAACGCACCAAAAACTTAGCAAATGAATACTAAGCAATCTTTCCAATAATATAAAGCAAGTACGAAACATTGCAAATGAAAAGCAGGAGCACTACGGTCAAGTTCCGGACCTTGCCAGAGCAACCCGGACCTTGAGCTGGAGCTAACAAAAGCTAGTAGAACCTAGCACCGGAGCTTACCAAAACTAGTACAACCAAGCTCCCGCCGGAGCTTACAAAACTAGCAGGACCTAGCGCTGGAGCTAACCAGAACTAGTCGGAAATAGTAAACCCAAAAGCCAGAGCTAGAAAAATCAACTTCGGAGCTTAGCAAAAGCATGCCGGAGCTATCAAATATATGCCGGAGCTATCAAGGACATGCCGGAGCTAAAGATAAAGCTCACCGGAGCTAACCAAAGCTAGTCGGACCTTACCAAGAAGTCGGACCTAGCATCTAACGTAGCCGGAGCTACCCAAACCAAGCTGGACCTACCGTTGGACCTTGAAAAAAAAGGTGTTTTGGTGATATTAAAAACTTTTATCATCAAAGCCAAGTGTATTCAATACAAGCCAATGTATTCAGCACACATAGGTCTTACAATCTCCCCCTTGATGAATGCATTGGCAACACCATATAAAATCTGAACATTGGCTTATTCACATAAAAGTTTTGAAGACAATTTATCCCCCTTTGTAAATCAAAAATAAATGAGAAGAAAAGTTATCCCATATTATCTCTCCCCCTTTATTATCTCTCCTTATGCACATATTCTCTCACTCTCTTCATGCTTATCTCTCCCCCTTTGACAATGTATTCAGCAAGTCATGAGCATATAAACAATTTATCTCTCCAACTTTAGTTGTTATGAGCATATTATAACATATACATATAAACAAAGCTCATCCAAGTCATACTATCAAGTAACTTACACTATCACATCAATGAGATACATAAAGTAGTGTAAGCCATGCTAGAGAGCAAGTGTGATTTTCAATTTTAGCAGGTCATGATCTCACAAACTCAACTATTTCAAAACCTGGAAGCATGACACTTGTTGCTGCATTTTATTATTTTTCAAAGCATAAATTTAGATCATATGATATTTGCAAGAGATTATATGCGCATCTGCCTTATTCTAACCAACCAAGCCAAGCCTATGTCATTTGACAATCAGAAGCTTAAGGACATGGTTTTAGTCATACACAACTTCTTCCAAGTTCATATCTAAGTGCAATGATAAGCCATCTCAAAAGAAGAAGTGCGATGCATGCATATTCTCTTGATCTTTTCTCAATTTATATTTGTTCATAAAAACTCAACATGTGAGTTGATTACTTGATTAACTCTTAATGATTAAAAGCACTTGTGAACATGTAACAAGTTCAAAACAGCAAGAAAGTTCGACCATGACCAGTTTTAGTGTAAGTAAATTATTCCAATTACTAGACATGGCAAAAACTACAAAATGTATAACACGAGTAATGTAGTAAGAACTTTCAGCATGTAAAAGGAATCACAAAGTTATATATGTATGAAATAATATGCTCATATTATTTTAATTTCAGATTCACACCTAGACTTCCCAAGTTTCAAAAACTCCCCCTCAATTGAAGCCATGAGGATGCATAACCCCTATTTCACTACGAATGTAACAAAAACGAGTGAAATCCAAAGGTTTCGTAAAAATGTCAGCCAATTGTTGTTCGGTATCTACATGGTGAAGCACAATGTTTCCTTTTTCAACATTATCTCGGAGAAAGTGATACCTAATGTCAATGTGCTTAGTTCTAGAATGTTGCACGGGGTTTTAGCAATGCAAATGGCACCAGTGTTATCACAGAATAGTGGAACACTATCTAGATCAACCCCATAGTCCTTAAGTGTTTGAACAATCCAAAGAATTTGTGAGCAAGCACTAGCAGTAGCTACATATTCAGATTCGGCTGTGGATTGTGCAACTGAACTTTGTTTTCTAGAGGACCAAGCAACAAGAGAATTACCAAGAAAATGACAAGCAGCTAAAGTACTTTTCCTATCAATCCTACAACCCCCAAAATCAGCATCCGAAAAAGCTTTCAAAGTAATGGTTGAGGAAGAAGGAAGAAAAATGCCAAATTCTTGGGTTTCATGTAAGTACCTGAGAATCCTTTTGACGGCTTGACGATGTGAAACACGTGGGGAGGCTTGAAATCGTGCACAAAGACATACGCTGAATTGTATGTCCGGTCTTGATGCCGTGAGGTACAAAAGTGATCCGATCATGCTTCTATATTCTTTTTGATTCACAGATTCACCATCTTCATCAAGTTCAAGTGTTGTTGCTGTTCCCATTGGTGTTCGAAGAGGCTTGCTTTTGTCCATGTTGAAGCGCCTTAGGAGGTCTTTGGTATACTTCGTTTGATGCACAAAGGTACCCTCCTTGGTTTGCTTGATTTGCAGCCCCAAAAAGTAAGTGAGTTCACCCATCATACTCATTTCAAATTCGGAACTCATCATTGCTGAAAACTTGGACACAAGATCATGAGAAGCACAACCAAAGATAATATCATCCACATACACTTGAACGAATAATGAGTCATTGCCATGCTTAAGCACAAAAAGTGTTTTATCAACCTTGCCCATGGTAAAATCCTTTTCAAGTAAGAATGTTTTTAACCTATCATACCATGCTCTAGGGGCTTGTTTGAGACCGTATAAGGCTTTGGACAGTTTGTAAACATGATTAGGAAAATCTGGATTTTCAAAACCCGGTGGTTGTTTGACATAAACCTCCTCATCTATGTAGCCATTAAGAAAAGCACTTTTAACATCCATTTGATATAGCTTAAAACCTTTAGATGCTGCAAAAGCTAACAAAATTCTTATGGCTTCTAATCTAGCGACAGGAGCAAAAGTTTCATCAAAATCTAGACCTTCAACTTGAGTGAAACCTTGAGCAACCAACCTAGCCTTATTCCTAACCACAACCCCATCCTCACTTTGTTTATTTTTATATACCCATTTAGTTCCAATTAAAGTGTGACCTTGAGGTGGAGGTACAAGTTTCCAAACACTATTTCTTTCAAAATTTTCTAATTCTTCTTGCATGGCAATAATCCAAGATTCATTAGTGAGTGCTTGTGATATATCTTTGGGTTCAAAAGAAGCAACAAAAGCAGAATGAGCATGAGAGTTTGGATCGCAAAACCTGGACCGTGTGACTCGTTCGTGCAAGCTTCCAATTATCTATTGTGGGGGATGATCTTTGTAAAAACGTAGGGGAACAGATGTCTCACAAGCTTCTTCTTCATTAGGTTCATCGTAGATTGATGAGCTTGTGACTTGTGGACAATCAGGACCAGCATAGGTGATAGCCGGAGCTTGTTCAATGTCCGGAGCTAGACATGGGTCAACTTCGGAACTACCAGGCAGTATCACCGGCTCTTCTTCATCATCGAAAATACCCTCCCCCTGAGGATACGGATCTGGTCCTGCAACACCGGAGCTAGTACCTGGGCTAGCTTCATCAAAAGACACTTCACAAGTCTCCACAATTTTGTTAGTGTCAAGTAAAAGCACACGGTAGCCTCTAGTATGAGATGGATAACCAAGAAACATGCCATCAAAGGATCTAGATTCAAATTTATCAAGATTACCATGTTTCCTAACAAAGCATTTGCAACCAAAGACCCGAAAGTGTGTAACACTAGGCCTATGTCCAAACCGGAGCTCATATGGTGTTTTACCTAGCTTAGCACGCAAGAAAACACGATTTGAGACATAACAAGCGGTTGCTAACGCATCAGCCCAAACTTTCCTAGGAGTTTGATATTCATCAAGCATAGTCCTAGCCATCTCAACTAAGGTTCTGTTCTTTCTTTCTACAACACCGTTTTGTTGAGGTACATATGGTGAAGATAATTGATGATCTATTCTATTTTCATCACAAAAGTGATCAAAAGATTGATTTTTAAATTTAGTTCCATTATCACTTCTAATTGCTTTTAAAGATCCTGGGTAATCAATTGATAATCTAAGAAATAAAGTTCTAAAGTGAACCCAAGAGTATCTAGAATAATCATCAACAATAACAAGAACATACCATTTACCTCTGAAGGATTGAACACGTGAAGGTCCTACGGTGTCAAGATGCAAAAGTTGGCATGGTTCAGTTGTCATGATCATTGTGAGAGGAGTATGTGAACCTGCAACCATCTTAGCATGTCTACAAGAAGAGCACACAATTTCTTTATCCCCTTTAAGCTTAGGCAGCCCACGTATGCAATCAAGAGCACTAACACGCGTTAGGTGATCAAAGCCTACGTGACCAAGTCTACGATGCCAAAAATATAAGTCCATTGAATCATTAGCAACTAGACACCTATGCTTAGAGGAAGACATATCAAAATCAGCTTTAAAAACTCTTCCAAGCTGAGACATGTTAAAAATAAGCTCACTATTTGAACTTACAACTTTGCTGCAATTTTTATTGAAAATAATTTCTAGATTTTCATCTAGCAATTGTGCAACAGAAAGCAAGTTGTATTTCAAATTTTTGACAAGTGCCACATCCTTCAAGGTGTAGTGATCATTTACTATAACCGAACCCTTAGCAATTATAGGAGTTGAAGAATTATCGGCAAAAGTAACATTCTCTACACGTGACACAAAAGAGAGGGAGGAGAACCAATCTTTGTTACCGGTCATGTGGCGTGAGCAACCTAAATCCACAATCCAAATGTTCTCCTTCCTCAAACGTGTAACCTACATAAAAGCACAATACGTCGATGACTCAATACTGGGGTTAGTCAAAAGGCATTTAGGAATCCAGTACTGAGTCACGCGACGTGCAGCAGGAAAAACACGCGAAAGTTGAGACAAAATAGCGGGTTTATGAGTCAAAGTTTGAGATTTTCTATTCTTAACTACTGAACTATAAGGTGTTACTTGTGTAGCACAAAAATCAGTAGCCCCGGAGGCAAAAACAGAAGGTCCGAAGGTAAACTTTGAATGTTTTTGACTCAAAATAGCAGGTTGTACATTCGGTTCAATGTGTGCAGCAAATTTTGCATGAAAGTTATGAGATCTGGCAACCATTCTTTCCCTTTTCTGTTGTTTAGCTAGTCTATAACAAAAATCTATGACATGACCATCTCTACCACAGAAGGTACAATGAAATTTAACTTTGTGTTCATGCCTAGATGAGCAAGTAATATTTTTATTTGAAACCGAATGAGACAACACTCCTGCAGATTTGAAAACCACTCCTTTATGTTTAGGAACTGTTTGAACCAAACCACTTCCTAATGACTTTACAATTTTAGGTAGATGTGCCTTAGCATGAGTATTAGAATCAAAACCTAAACCAGTTTTATCATTGCATGACTTGGAAGAATTCAGCAGCAAGTTTAGATTCTTATTCCCATTACAAAACCGATCTAATGTCCTATGCATGTCATCAAGTTTATTGGACATATCAAGACAATTTTTACATGAAGTTTTTCCTTTTAGTTTGCAATTGGAATAAAATTTAACTTCATGAGAACGTAAAGCATTGTTCAATATAGAAATTTCATTCATAGCATCCTGTAGTTTCTTATCAAGATCATCACAAGTAGAACAATGCAAATCAATTGTAGAACAGCTAGCATCTTTCAACTTTTTATCATTAAGTGCAGCAAGCTCTTTGTTCTTTTCAATTTTTAACTCAAGTTTATCAAGTGTGGAGGTGTGCACACTTCTTAATGAGGACAATTGTTCATATATTAAATCACATGAGGGACATGCATCATCACTAGGAATCAAAGTTTTTAAACTGTTGATTTCAGATTCTAGTGATTCAATTTTAGCAGCACTATCCCTAAGCTTTTTGTCCTTTTTCTTAACAATAATAGTGGCACGAGAAATAGCATCACACATTTCTTCGCAAGTAGGACATACCTCTTCATTGTCACTGTTGTGTTCTGCCTCCTCCATACTTGATCTTGACTTGCCCGCCATGAAGCACAAGTTTGCCAAATCATCTTCATCTTCATCACTTCCAATGTCCACGTCGCTTGAACTGAACTCTTGAAGCGCGGTGATGAAACTATTGATCATCTTGCGTCCTATGGTACCTTTCTTCTTGTTGTTGAAATTTCCAGAGGAGGTCCGAACCTTGCTTTGTTTTTCCTCCCGGGTGGTCGGACCTGAAAGATTAGGGCATTCTGTACGAAAGTGTCCTGTTTTACCACATTCAAAACGGCGTTGAGGTCCGGAGCTTTCTCTCCTTCTAGTTCTCACATTTTGCAATGCTTTTGAGAATCTAGTAGAGATGAGTGCCAACTCCTCTTCTGGAAATTCTTCGATCTGCTCCACGGTTAGTGAGGACAACAAAGCAAGAGTATTGCAAGATGATGATTGGCCGGAGCTAGACATATCACGTTGTGAAACAAATGCAATAGACTTATTGGGGTTCTTACGTGAGATTATGTCAATTTCATGAGTTTTTAACTTGGAATATAGCACATCTAAAGTAAGTGAACTCATGGCAGTAGATTCACGAATAGATGTGACTTTCATCTCCCAAATTGACATATCTAATGCACTTAGCAATTGCCTAGCATTTTCAGCATCTGAAAAATTAACATTGACACTACGCAAGTTGCTGAGAATCTTATTAAAGCGAGCAAAAAAGTCATCAATAGACTCACCGGGTTGCATCTCAAAGCGCATGTATTCTTTCTTGAACATGTCTTGCCTTACCTCTTTGATCGTATTGGATCCTTCGTGGTAGTCACAAAGTGCTTTCCACACATCGTATGCAGATCGGAGGTGTGCAACACGGTCGAAGTCGCTTTGTGTTAATCCTTGTATGATCAAGTTCCGAGTCTTGTTGTTGTTGTCGACATCTCTCAGATTTGTAGTTGTAACTTGATCGTTTGATGGCACTTCGTAAGGCTTGTATACCTTCTCCCATATTGCAAAGCCTTGTGCCTGGATGAAAGCCTCCATGCGTGCCTTCTAAACCTGAAAATCAATACCAGCGAACACACACGGTTTGGCGGAGTACTTCTTCATGACGATTAGTCACAAACACGTGCAAATCACAAAGATTAGAGCACTGTTGCTCTGATACCAATTGTAGGATCGAAGAGCACGTGAAAAGCTACCAGAGGGGGGTGAATGGTAGATTTAAAAATCTTACGCAGCGGAAACAATGAAACCCCAAACCCTTCGGCAGAAAAATGATCTATTAAAGAAATCGTGTTTGAGACTAATCTAAACATGTTTCACCGTGACAAAAGTGATATATATCAGAGAGAATAAAGTCGCGAAGACAACACAAAAAGAATCACTCAAATCCGTCGACAAAATCTCAAGTTATGATCGAAAGATCAAACAATGGTCAATCTGCTCTACCCGAGAAAAAAACAGTTCTGGAACGCTACAAAGAAACTCGTGTAGATCATAGACCACAAATCCAATGACCGTGAAAATTTGACATATGATAGATACTCAAGTTGTGAAGGCAACCCAAAAAGAATCACATCAATTGGATCTGTAAAACTCTAGTTATGATAAAACCATCAACAAAAGGTAGTGCTGTCCAGAAACTCGACGAGTAAAACTTGTCTGGAACAAGTCGGACGAACAAGGCACAAAAGTTCCTTCAAACTACGAATTTTATTCAATAGAACACAAGAGGAACATCCCCAAAGTTGTGCACCACGAGCTCTGGGCTCCCTTGCTTATATAACCAGCCCTTAGGCCAACCCAATATCAACTAGGACTCCAATCCTACTCAGATCATGAATTGTAACTTTCCATAACTGCTCAAGATTCTTCTATACGCAGATAGAAGCAATCTTAAGACTTCCAAACACCTTAGGAACGTATCCCACATTCCTAAACAACTCAAATTCGTGACCCACACAAAACTCTATCATAACCAACTCAAATCTTTACATATTTGAGTCAAACCCGACTCAGCCGCAGCCTGAGTCCATAACCTAGTCGGTTGGACCTTCCTGACCAATTCTTTACGTCCACATCTCTTCATCACGTCTCGGAACCATGTAGCCACGTCCATGCACTCCTTGCACATGTGCAAACATCTTCCAATGACGTCCATGATACCTTCATATGCGTTGTTCTTGATCCAAACATGCTGTGCAACCTCCTGATCAGCTCAACCACAATTCCTCCTGAACTTGGTTGTTGGAACCTCATCTCCTCCGTGAGACTAGTCCAATGGATCCCGTCACCAGCCATGTCTTGAACTCAAGCAACACCTGCACATGAATAAACAACCAATCCATACGAGCCCAAGTCCTCGACTTGACTCAAGTTAGTTCCGAACACAACATCCTACGGAGAACCTCACATAAGCATGTTGCAAAACCACAGTAACATGATATCATCCATATCAACTAAAATGCACCAAAAATTTAGCAAATTAATACTAAGCAATCTTTCCAACAATGTAAAGCAAGTACGAAATATTGCAAATAAAAAGCAGAAGCACTACGGTCAAGTTCCGGACCTTGCCAGAGCAACCCGGACCTTGAGCCAGAGCTAACAAAAGCTAGTAGAACCTAGCACCGAGGCTTACCAAAACTAGTACAACCAAGATCCCGCCGGAGCTTACAAAACTAGCAGGACCTAGCGCTGGAGCTAATCAGAACTAGTCGGAACTAGTAAACCCAAAAGCCGGAGCTAGAAAAATCAACTTCGGAGCTTAGCAAAAGCATGCCGGAGCTATCAAATATATGCCGGAGCTATCGAGGACATGCCGGAGCTAAAGATAAAGCTCACCGGAGCTAACCAAAGCTAGTCGGACCTTACCAAGAAGTCAGACCTAGCATCTAGCGTAGCTGGAGCTACCCAAACCAAGCCAGACCTACCGTCGGACTTTGTTGTAGCTCAGAGCTAGAGTCGGACCTTGAAAAAAAAAGGTGTTTTGGTGATATTAAAAACTTTTATCATCAAAGCCAAGTGTATTCAATACAAGCCAATGTATTCAGCACACATAGGTCTTACACATTCCTCAGCACTGCAAAAGCTCACATAGATGTGGGAGCTAGAGAAATCCACTTCCATATCAATGGCAAGGAGGAAAAAGTTTAACTTTCAGCCAAAATCAGAACAATGCTCCATGATTCAAATCAAGTATGGGCCGAATGATAAACACATCAGAGAGGTCGAAGTCACACCTCCAAAGGTGGACTCACTCATTGCATTCATGAGAAGATTAATCTATGAGGGGAATTCATCGTTTCGACCACGCCGATATCCAAAGGCAACGGAATCAGCTGGACCTTCTCGAAGGCCCAAGTCCACCAAGCCGCCAAAGAAGGAATGGCGGAAGAAGCAAGACAAGCCGTCCGAGCCCATCCCTCCAGGCCCGGATGTGAAATGAAGATGGAGGAATGTCCATCTCATTGGACGGTGGTGAGACCTACGCCAATAGGTTAAATTGGTAGTTATCCCACTTTATTTTTCTTTCTTTCTTTTTCCACCCCATTTGGATTTTTCCCATTGCATATTTGATTTTTTTCTAGCAAGTTGAGAATCTTATATTCTCAGCTATCATTTTTCTTTCTTTCTTTTCAATAGAAAACTTTTTTATTGGATTTGAAAAAAGGGTTTTTATTTGAAAAACAATTTTTTTCTGAGCTACACATGTGGCATTTCACCAACGTGCTAACTTTATAGCCGTTGGGGAGCCACTTGCCAAAAGGGGAACCAGGGGGGCCACCTGTCAGGTCGGCCCAACCCCCTGGTCGGCCGAACAGGGAGTGGAGCCAAATTGGCTTCCCTTCCTCCAATGGCTACATTTTGAACCCCAAGTGATTGTTGGAGGGTGCACCCTATAAATTGTGGTCGTGAGGAGCACTTTTCTTCACACACCACATCATTTTACACCTCCCCAAGTCACTCTCTAGCTCACCTTGTTTTTCTTGCTCTTCATTGCAACACTCGTGCTCAAATCCATCCCAAAAAGATTTTCTTTTGTTTGCATTTGCATTTTACACTCAAGCTTTCAAGAGGAGGAAATTCGTTGAGATTTTTGTTTTCCAAACATCACTTCTTTTCGGATTTTTCTCGCCTTGTTTTGTTCTTGCTCGTTGAACTCAAAAAGACATGAAGGGGTTGTTTGGAAAGAGGAAGGAGGCTACAAGCTCAAGCCATGGTGAAGGTTCTAGTGCACGCCTCTCTTCTATGGGTACAAGCCCAAGGAGGAGAAGTGTGTGTGAGGACACTCCCATGGAAGAGAGAAGCAACCCACACCAACTTCTTCATGACAACGACCTCGACATACAAAGCGAAGTTGAAGATCAAGCACGCAGGCTTCTCCAAGATTGTGAGTTCCGCCACACCAAGGCTTACGATCCACATTTGATCTCCAAAATAGGTATGGACTCCAAATTTGTTTCCATTTGGCATGCAATTGGATTTGATGACTTTGCTCACATGGAGGAGAAAGGTTCACACCTTCTCACTATCCAATTCCTTTGCACGCTAATAATAGTATTTGATGCTATTGCTTTTAGATTATTTCAAAAAGAATACAACATCATATGGAAAGAATTAGGTAGCATCCTAGGCTTCCATAAATGGTGTTTGCTAGATTTAGACAATTTGCCTAAGTTTAACAAACAAAGTTTTTGGCATGAGCTAACTAGTGAGGTCACATGTAGGGCTCCTAGGAATAGCCACATCCAAAACCCTACCTCACGCTTCATGCATAGATGGGTGGCTATGACTATGTTCCCTAGGGGAGATGTTAGGGTTGTGCGAGATGATGAATTGAAAATTTTGTTTGCCATGACTAAAAAGATAAAAGTTGCTCCAGTCAAAGCCATGATGACACAATGGTTAGATTACATTTCAAATTCAGGACCAATTGAATGCACTTCATTGATTACTCATATTGCTGACAGGGTAGGAGCACTTAAATACTCTTCATTTGGATATATTGAAACTGAAAGAGAATTAATTGATGAAGACTATTTAGTGCAAGGACATACCCTTAAGCATGATCAAGATGAGTCCTTGATATTTTTCTATCCCGGCTTTGTCAATGAAATTTGGTTACCTAACCTGGATTTTCATTTGTACAAATGTTGGAGGCTAACCATTAACCTTCTTCCCCTTGAGGAAGCAAGAAGAATAATGTCTCTGGCAGGGTAACAAGGAATCGTGCGAGGGCTGCAGCCACAGGCATGCCATCGATAATCTCTCCGGTCCATGAATACCAAGAGGAAGAGAACCCAATGGGTTATGCGCCCGGATAGACTCAACCTCCGGCGTATGAGACTGGGGGATCATCTTGGCAAGAATAGCAAAGGGATCCACTCTTATCCACTTCAAAGTCTAGCAGCCTGCCCCCAACGTCCATAAGAGGACATCGTTCCTCTTCGGCTAGAAGTCATCATGACTATAGCCAAGGAATGATAGACCTCACTAGACGTATGGGAGAACTTGCAGTGAGAATGGGTGACATCTACAACACACTCCAAGAGCATGTTCAAGGTACCCAGGATTGGCAACAACACACGGATGCTCAACTCACCAACTTCAACACGGCGCTACAACAACAACAAGCCGATCTTGCAGCGTACTTCCGTCATCAAGGGTTCAACCCTTATCACGGAGGTAGTTGAAGAACAAGCTTGGGGGAGGACCCCCACTTGAGGTAACATGTATCACATTCCTTGCATATTTATTTTCCATTCATCCATCATCCACCTTGCATTTAAAAAAATATAGGTTAGATTTGCTTTCATAAAATAAAGATGTGCGGTAAGAATGATTTAGAATTCACATAGATGAAATGATGAATAGTTGCTCTGTTTTATTTTCTAAGTCTCTAGTTTACAACTTGCTACTCTCCGAATATTGCTTTCATTTGTTTGAATTACTTTTACCTTAATTTGGAAATTGTGGGTAGCAAAAGCTTAATCTAATTCTAGGTTGTTGCAAGATTAGAATTAGTAATAGGGCTGCTAGTCCTAGTTTGAAAGTAAAACTTAGATTTTTGGATCAATTCTAAAAAGATTTAAGTTTCCCTCAATTGATTGGAAATACCTACCAAAGCCATATGATGTTCATACATAGACAAAACCTTATGCATATGCTATTTGCTTTCACATTGAGCCTAGTAAACTAGTATAGACCTATGTGAGAAATCATTCAACTCTTTTTGAATTCAGGACTTCACTTGCACATGCTATACTTCTACACTAGAAGTAAGCAAAACGTCCATCATATCGACCATACCACAATAAAAAGAGAAACTCCATGTTATTCATGTTTAGCACTCTCTTTAAAATTCATTGCAAAGAAAGGGAGTAGAAGACATGGCTACAAAATGAAAAAAAATGCTTACATCATAAGCATGAAAAAAAACAGAAAAGAAAAGTAGCCATGTTTCATCCCTACAAAAGAAAGAGAGATTATACCAAAAAGGAGTTATCTCAAGTATCCACATCCACTTCCACTCCATCACACATGCACTAGTCTTGAATCAAAAAGTTTTGATTTGAATTCTCATAAGGCTTACTCTTTTGACTTAGCAATATATGTGATGCAAATATGCCTACTTACTTTCCTTACCAAGCTCCACATACAAGCCATATTCAATGAGTAGGAATAGTAGAGGCACAATGCTTTGGTGAGGAAATATTTCCACTATCCACAAAGGAGTGATTGAAAAAATCAAATTGAGGTACTTAATATCTAAATTGAATTCTCTGGGATTTAAGTGGAACTTGATTTCTAGGCTATGTTTGCTCCATTTGCTATTCTACCTTTCAACTACTCATGAATATGAAAAAGCATAAGCCCCATGATAACTTAAGAAAGGTATGGTATCATAGCCAATTTCTGCAATACTAGGTAGAGTATCTTGTTGTGCATTAGATACTTTTGAAAAATAAATTGTAGCAACTCCTGATCATCAACCTAAAGTCTTGACTTTGCTCGGGACGGGCAAAGGATAAGCTTGGGGGAGTTTGTTGACGGCCATTATATACCAATTTTATCCATCAATTTAACTCAATTATTTGAAGGATTTGTCATTTCTTGCACACATCACCTTTCTATCTAATCCAATTCCACTTGGACATGGAGAAACATGTGTATGCAGCATTTTATGCAGGAAATGAGGAAATGTAGAGGGACCAATCCTATAAAATATCATCCCAGCCAATCAGGCGATAACACGTGGTATCCCTTGGATCAAATGGCCCACAAACAGAAGTATACGAGGAGATCCAACGGTGTATCACCCATATACATCAATGGGACCCACCTGGCAGCCACTTGGAGAAAGCACACGAGAAACGGTGCAATGACCAGGTCGGCCGAACCATGGGGTCGGTCGACCTGGTCTTTGCACCAAACTCGGTCAGCCTCCACGTGTTGGCTCCCCCTGGCTCCCTGGAGTCAATGGTGACTGATTCGCGCGCTTTTGGTGGCGGGAACCAAGCTCAACACTAGTATAAATAGTACCACCTACCCCTCACTTCAACGCACACCACTTGAGCTTCATCTCTATTGTATACACTATCATCCATAGTCTTAGAGAAGTTAGGTTGTAGAGAGGAGAGTCTCTAGTCCAAAGTCCAAATTGGGAAAGGAGTAAGGAGTCTTCCTCTTCCCAATCCTACATTGGGAAAGGTATGGCTCATGTATTCTTTCTTGTATTTGTGACTAAAGATAGTATCCTTAGTCTCTACTTATACATATACTTGGGCAAAGCGTTTCTTGTTTGATTGTGGAGTCCATGTATGTGGAAGGTATAGCTTCTATGATTATTTCATTTTGAGCATATCTCATTATCATAGAACCTATAGACCCCCACTATAGTCTAGTTAATTATAACATAACTAGGTTAGTATGGATAATTATGTTGTGTATCAACATTGGTTCAATGATGATTCAATTCATTGCCTTAGGATGGATTGTTCCTAGGCTCTTAAGGAAATTACTTAATATGCTAGCATGGTGCTAGGATAGCTAAGTAGCATTGGATGTCTTGTAGACCCACGAATTGAAGAGGTAGGCAGTAGGTGGTGACAGCCCTATCTGTCCTTTGTAATCCTCCACGTTCGGCTATGCCACAGGCTCTTGGCAGGAGTCGCCCTAGTATTGCTAGGGGTAAGCCCGTGCCCGATGTTTTGAACCACATAGCATAAGTATTCACTATTAATCTAGCTTATGAATAATTAGCTTAGACTATGTATATGTACAATAGAGCATAGTAGGAGTACCTCCATAACTCTCAACCTTAACTAACCTCTAGGATCCTCTATCCCCCTTAGACTTGAAAGCTTTTGTGTGTGTCGCACTACCTCCATTATTATTTTATCCATCCTTACTAGATTCTTACCTAGACCTTTCTACCCTTTCCACTCGATGATTGTTATACCTCTTCCCTACCTTCCTTTGGGATCAAATAAATGACACCCTTGGGAATACTCTTAAGGGGAAATGCTACAATGATATCTTCGTGCGCTTGCGGAATTCACTCTGTGATCCAATAGAACCATTAACAAGCATTTCTGACACATCACTTGGAGATGTTTAGTTAATGGTGCATAAGAAATACCAACAAGCATTTCTGGCGCCGTTGCCGAGGATGATTTGTTAGTATATCTTAGGATCCGTCAACAAGCATTTCTGGCGTTGTTGTCGGGGATGATTTGTTAGTATATCTTAGGAGCCGTCAACACACACTTCAGACCTATGTTGGCTTGGCGTTCAGGCAAGTAGACTATGTAGCAGTGTTAAGATCCAAAAAGACTATCAATAAGGCTTGTAATGCATGTGAATTACTTGGAACAAAGCTCAAAAAGATTTGCACAACTTCATTATAGACAAGCGGGGTAAAAATAATTTGATATATTGAGCCTTGTACAAAAGGTAAATGCACGTGGAGTCTGTTTTCACACAACAATGCCTTTCATTATAGGTCTGGATTACAGGGGAGACAAGGACACACTTAGGGTGCTGGACCAAGCTAAATGTGCTATACATCTTGTACTAGCCCAAAGCAAGTAGTTACACTTTTAGTGATGTGACTGTGTCAAGTGTTACTTGAACTTCCCAGACCCTCCCGAAGGGGTCCAGATGTTCTCCCGGAGGACTTGCTCGTCTCTGTATAATGACTCTACAACATGCATTGTGTGTAATTGCAGACTCACCTCCGTGATTCTAAGCATAAAACTTACGGAGGTGCTCGATGTTCCAAGGATTGGGAAGTGGGATCCCATCCTCAGTTGCCAAGCGAACGCACCCTGGTCAGGATACTTTAATGACTCGGAAGGGACCCTCCCAACTGGGGGAAAGTTTGTTCACCCCTTCACGAGTTAGTATCTTCTGGAGCACCAGGTCGCCTTCTTCAAGTTGATGGTCACGTACATGCCTTTGATGGTAGCGCCGGAGCGCTTGGCGATAACGTGCATTTTGAACAGTTGCTTGGCCCCTTCCCTCATCGACGAGGTCAAGGTCTTCACGCCGGAGCTGGTCCTGCGTGGCTTCATCGAAGGCCCGGACCCGGAGGGACCCCAAGGTGATCTCCGGAGGAAGGACTGCTTCAGCTCCGTACACCAAGAAGAATGGAGTCTCCCCAGTTGACCGATTAGGTGTTGTCCTGTTCGCCCATAATGTGGACAGAAGCTCTTCAATCCAGTTAGCTCTGTGCTTTTTCAAGCGCTCATATGTGTTCGTCTTGAGTCCTTTTAAAATTTCTGCATTTGCTCTCTCGGCTTGGCCATTGCTTGTTGGATGAGCTACTGAAGCGTAGCTAAGTTGAATGTCGAGGTCTTCGCAATATTCTTGGAATGTAGCACTTGTAAATTGAGGTCCATTGTCAGTTATAACTTTGTTTTGGACTCCAAATCTGCATATAATGGACCTCAAGAACTTGATTGATGATTGTTTGTTGATTGTTACTACTAGAGTTGCTTCCGAGCACTTGGTAAACTTGTTGATGGCAACATATAGGAACCTGTAACCTCCGACGGATTTTGGGAAAGGTCCCAATATATCCATGCCCCACACAGCGAATGGCCATGTAGGAGGTATCATTTGTAGTGATTGAGCTGGTGTGTGAATTTGTTTAGCATGAGACTGACACTCTTCACATTTCTCCACTAGCTCAACCGCATCCTGGAGTGCTATAGGCCAGTAAAAGCCATGCCAGAAGGCTTACCGACCAGCGCGCGAGAAGATGCGTGGTTCCCGCACTCGCCTCCATGGATTTCCGTGAGGAGATTGCAGCCTTCTTTCCTTGCAATGCACCGCATTAGGATGCCATTGGCACCGCGTTGGTAGAGATCCCCTTCTACCAACATGTATCTTTTAGCCAATCTGACAATTCGGTCAGCGGATACACTGTCTTCAGGAAGGATATTGTCTTTCAAGTAGCTCCGGATCTCCGAGAACCATGCATCGAAGCTAACTTGAGCTTCTGAGTCTTGCGTGCTGGGTTGCTCGGAGCTTCCGGCAGCACCTACGACCCTTGGTGAACGCCATGGTAACAGGGCCACCAGGACCGCCAGCTTCGAGGTGCTAGTCTCACCCCCTTCGCTCAGTTCGGCAGGCTGAGCTGTTGGTTTTGGCAACCTCCGGACGAATATTTTGTTAGGAGCCAGAGCTCCGGTTGAGGCTTTCGTCGAGAGTTCATCGGCTTTGGAGTTATGAAGGCATTGAATATGATGGAGATCCAGGACTTTGAAGTCCTTCTCAAGCCTCTGGACTTCAAGGAGATAAGCAGCTAATTTAGAATTGTTGCAGGAGCATTCATCTTTCACTTTTTTATGATGAGTTGTGAATCTCCCTTTACCAACAGTTGTTTTACACCATAAGATAGTGCCACCTTAAGTCCATAGACGAGGGCTTCATACTCCGCCATATTGTTGGTTGCCTCGAAATCAAGGTGTAGCATGTACTTGACCTTCTCTCCAGTTGGAGCTAGGAGAAGGATTGCAGCTCCAGCTCCCTGCTTCTGCATGGAGCCATCAAAGTAGAGGGTCCAGTGAGGCTCAGTGAAAACCGAAACTTTGAGCTTTGGTTTCTGCTCACTATGGCCCCCAGGATTTGATGGAGTGGGATTCCACTCTGCCACAAAGTCAGCCAAGGCTTGACTTTTAATTGCTTGTCTCGACACGAATTCTAGATCGAATTCCGCCAGCTCCGCTGCCCACTTTGCAATATCCCCAGTAGAATTAGGGTTTTGCAAAATTGCACGTAGTGGAAAAGAAGTAACCACTGATATTTTGTGGGCTTGGAAGTAATTATGAAGCTTTCTTGAGGCGATAAGAACTGCTTAAAGCAGTTTATGCACCTCAATGTATCTTGTCTTGGCATCGTGGAGTACTTCACTGATGTAGTATACAGGGCGTTGGACTGTCCGGACCCTCCCAAAGGGGCCTAGAGCTTCCTCCTCATCTATCCGAACCCTCCCGGAGGGGTCCGGACCTTCTTCTAGAATTTCTTGGTCCCTACCGAAGGAACCCGGAGCTTCTTCTGGAGTGACCCGGACCTTCCCAAAGGGGTTCGGATCTTCTTGTTCAGTAGCAGTTACTCCTTCGTTTGAAAGAGTTGATCCTCTAGCATCTCGCCTTGAGGATTCGTGCCTGAGGGTTGGTACCTAGACTCGCCTTCAGGTAGCTCCGGGCCCTCTCGGAGGGGTCTAGACTCCTGAATTGGAGATGGCTACGGTCTTTCCGCGACCAGAACCATACTGACAACCTCTGTAGTTGCCGAAATGTAAAGCAGTAAAGGCTCACCAAGGTTCGGAGCTACCAGGATTGGTAGTGTGGTGAGGAGTTTCTTCAGCTCTTGAAATGCCTTTTCTGCTTCTTTGGACCAATGAAATAGTTCTGACTTCCTCAAGAGTTTGAAGAAGGGTAGCGCTCATTCTGCCAATCTTGAGATAAACCGACTGAGCGCAGCTAGACATCCAATCAATTTTTGGACATCTTTAATGCGGGATGGGGGCCGCATTTCTTCTATAGCCTTGATCTTTGCCGGATTTTCTTTGATTCCTCGATGAGTCACCAAGAACCCTAGAAGCTTTTCGGAGCTAACCCCGAAGACACACTTGTCCGGGTTCAACTTGGTGCGTGTAGTGCACATCTTGTCGAAGACGGCTTGTTAAGTTGTCAAGGAGTGTCTCCTGGTTTTTAATCTTCACGACGATGTCATCAACATACACCTCCACCAAGTCTCTAATTAGCTCTCCAAATGTTTTGTACATGGCTCGCACAAATGTTGAAGCAACATTTTTAAGACCAAATGGCATGGCAGTATAACAATGCAATCCATCTACTGTTATGAAGGCAGTATGCTCTTCATCTTCCTTAGACATTTGGATTTGATGATATCCAGAATATGCATCTAAGAAGCACAGTAGTTCACACCCGGAGGTGGAGTCCACTATCTGATATATTCTAGGTAGTGGAAGTGGATCTTTTGGACATGCCTTATTTAAGGTGGTGTAGTCGATACACATTCGAAGCTTCCCACCGGCCTTGGGTACAACAACTGGGTTTGCCAACCATTTTGGATGGAAGACTTCCCAGATGAATCCTGCTTTGAGCAACTTCTTGATTTCCTGTCGGATGAAGTTTTGTCGCTCGATTGATTGCGTGTGGGGCTTCTGGTGTACAGACCGAGCGTCTGGGTAAATCTTCAAATTGTGCTCAATCACCTCCCTAGGGATCCCAGCCATCTGTGACGGTTGCCAGGCAAACACGTCGATATTAGTCCTGCAGAAAGTGATGAGCGCAAGTTCCTATTTGTTGTTCAGACCTCCCGATATACGGGTAGTCTAAGCAGCATCGGAACCGATTTGGACGACTTTGACGGGAATGTCGGCATTTCCGCTTGGTTGCACATGAGGTGCGGAGGTAGAACCTTTGTGACGAATGCTTGGAGGATTCGCAGTTGGCTCCTTACCGGATGCTTCCTCTTGCACTGTGGTAAGCGCATAGTGTTCTTCCAGTGCAGTAACTCCTGCGGTACGATCTCCGCAGATCCGTAGAACGCCTGTAGGTGTTGGCATCTTCAACACCAAATAACCATAATGGGCAGCAGCCATAAACTTGTATAAAGCTGGCCTGCCCAAAATGGCATTGAAGGGCAGACTGATCTGCGCAACATCGAAAATCAGTTTCTCGGTTCTATAGTTCTCCCGGGTCCCGAAGGTCACTGGGAGTGTAATGGAACCAAGAGGAGTAACGGTTCCCAGACCTACTCCGGAGAAAGGTCGGGATGGGCGAAGGTCTGAAGGCCAGAGCTGAAGCTTAACGAAAGCTTCGAAGCTTATGAGGTTTAGCCCGGAACCTCCGTCCACCATTACATGGTGGATTTGGGTATTGTTAATGGTGGGTGACACCATCAACGGGAGTTGACCAGCCCCGATCATGTTTTGGGGGCAGTATGAAGCATCGAAAATGATGGGTGTATCCATCCACTTCCAATGTGGTTCTGCCTTAGCAGCAGGAGCTACCATGGCCATGTCCCGCCGCATTGTCTTGAGGATGCGACGAGAGGTGATGTCCCAAGAACCACCATAGATGGTGTTCAGGTTTTTTCGGCGCTCGTTGTTAGAGATGTCGGAGTCGTCATCGACAATGTTGTAGACGGCCTTCAAGACCTTTTTAGGGTCCTGGAAACCTAGCTCCTCTTCAGTCGGAGCTTCATCGACTTTTTGTTTTCCTTCCCTTTGACGGAAAGGAGCTTCTTCCCAGCGCTTGTTGTAGCGCTCGGCAAGGTTCTGGACCTAAGGGAACTCTTCCAAGCTGTGTCGATTCGTCTTGTGAATCGGACACTATTATTTGGAATTGTTGCCGTCCTCTGATGAAGGACGAGGTTGCTTCTCGGGGTGTGGCCCCCGGCTTCCACAGACTGCAGCAGCAGCACCTGGAGCGCCGGCCGACGGCTTCTTTTTGCCGTTGGGCTTCTTCTTCTTCTTACCACTACCGGAGGTAGCAGCTTTAGTTTTGGAGGACTTCTGGTTGGCCTCCAGAGCTGGCTTGGAGTGCATTTCACAGCCCTTCATAGATCTAGTGCATTTGTCGGCTAGGCTGAAGAGTTCTGTGACGCTGGTAACTTCTTTAATAGCCAACTTCTCTAGCATCTTCTTATCTCGAACACCCTGTTTGAATGCAACAATAACAGAAGAGCTCGAGATAGAAGGAATGGTATTTCGTAGCTGAGAGAATCGCTGGATGAAGGACCGTAGTGACTCCACTGACGTTTGCTTTACAGCAAACAAGTCCAATTCAGTGTCGGGCCGGGTGTAGGAGCTCTTGAAGTTGGCAGTGAATTGCTGGCATAGTTCCACCCAACTATTAATGGAGTCAGGTGGAAGACTCATGAACCAGGACCTTGCAGTCCTGGTTAAAGCCACCAGGAAGTAATTAGCCATTACAGCCTCATCACCTCCCGCTGCCAATATGGCAGTTGAGTAGATTTGAAGAAATTCAGCGGGGTTGACTGTCCTGTCGAATTTTTCCGACGAGTGAGGACGGAACTTGTGTGGCCATCTGACCATGCGTAAGTGCATGGCCAGGGCAGAACAACCTCCTCCTACTCCTTGAGGAGTAGGGTTGTCCCGAGCCTCTCTCCTTTCGCGAGCACGCCCGATATGGACTCAGCCGTCCTGTTGCCGGTAACGGCGATCCAGTTCTGACTGCAGGTCATGATTCAGAATCCTGGTGATGGTAATGGTGCATCTCGCCCCGGGGGGCAACGAAGTCACCTGCTAGGAGGCAGCACGTCTCCTTTGTTGAGAGGCTTGTGGACCAAGCCGGCCGGACAGGGTCCGTCGTTGTGAAGGTGCTCGCCCTGAAGGGGGAGGACCTTGGTTACCGATGCCTGCAGCCGCAGCTGTGACCATATGGTCGACATCAGCCCTCCAATTCTCCATGGCACCCTGGGGTGTGCCTGGAGGTGGTGGATGTTGTAGAAGAGCTCGTGCAGCAATGAGCGCGTGCTCGGGGTTGTTGTCTGCTGATGCGGTGATCGACGCAGATGCCCCATCTCGTTGAACGGCATTGTTTGCCGGAACAGATGGTGCTACAGTGCATGCGGAGCATTGGCACCTGCTGGTTGCTGAACGTTGGAGGGGTTGCCTCCAGCAGGTTGTTCAGCATGATTGCCGTTGGATGATCCGTCAGCTGAATTCACCATCTTGTGATCTCGAGAGCCCCCTTCCTGGCGCGCCAAATGTCGAAGTGTTTGATATGACACTTCCCCCGGACCCGCTGTGAAGCACCCGCGGAGGTTCTTTTATGGTTGGGGAGTGCAAAGACCAAAATCAAGATGGTGACCTCAGAGATTTATGTGGTTCGGGCTGCCTAAGCGTAACACCCTACTCCACGGGGTTTATGTAGTTGTATGGAGCGAATGTCTTCACTAGGATCAGGTCGAATTCACCTAGCTTGGGTCAGCCTCAATTCGAGCGTCCCCATGTTCGTGCGGTGCAACCCTTTTATAGTTCTAAGGACTAGCTGTTACAAAGTTGTCCTGGCCCGATATGTGGCCCTGGCATGCTTAATGACCTAATATACTGTCTAAAGGGTATTATGTACAATTAATAGTGTGGTAACGTGCCTTCATGGCAGTGTTACCCCTATTAATGGTGCACTGATCGTGTGTCAATAATATGGCATTAATGACACATTATCAGACCTTGTAACTTCCGCCTTAACCATCCTTGAATGTCTGTAATGGTCACGGTCGGCTTGTATTTCTGTTGGTGACGAAGGTTCAGAGGCTCCACACGTGGCAGGTCCAGAGCTTTCCCTTGCGGGAGGGAAGGTCTGGGGTTGATGTACACGTGTCGGTATCGGAGCTCCTCTCTGATGGGGGCTAGGTCCGGGGCTGTTGTACACGTGTAGTCGCCGGAGCTTCCCTTGGTTGGGAGTTTTGTTTCAGTCTTGTTTTACACGTGTTAACCCGGGAGCCAGCCATATGAGGGGAGCGGGTCCGGTGCAACGTGGCATGTGGGACCTGCAAGGGCCTTCGACTCTGATAGGTGGAACTTTCTTGCACTTGTTGCGGTATCGTGGGATACCCGGTACGTAGGGTACCGACAGGTATGAACAATGATAACTAGCTGAAAATAGTCGGGTAACTAGCTTTATACCTGCCAAGGTTGGATGCGATCAAGTGACGGGGAGTGTGACACCCGGTTGCAAAAATGAACCAAGCGTGATGCATATGTGTGCCCAGGATGTTTAGCACACATACACAAGTGATTCACAAATGATAAACAGGTAATTACCGCAACACAAATTATTAAATAGGAACTTTTATTACAATATTCAAATAATCCTCAAATTATAAGTCTAATGATCAATATTTAACTAAAACTACAGCGGAAATAATCTAATTAAGCAACTAAGTAAACTAAGCAAAAGGGATAGCGCGACTCCAAGCAAGACCACAGTCAAGTCGACGGCAGCACACAGCCTAGTTCTCCGCTTTATCCCCAGGATACTCCCAAACATCACCTCAAACTGTTGGTGGGGGAATTGCAAGGGTGAGCACATGTCGTACTCAGCAAGTGTGGAAAAAAATGACATGTAACTTAAACAAGGAATTGATAAATAGCAATGGCTAATTGCTAAAAAGTACATTTAAAACATGTAAAGAAAGCATCCTACAATATCTATCTGGAGTAAACCCATCATATCCCAATAAATTCCAATTATGAGTCCAATAACATCAATTACCATTATATCACATCCATCAATAATTATCCATCCAAAGCCAAATTCTTACCATCAACATTAACCATATTCAACAGCTCAAACCATAACCATAACCAAACCATCCCAAATCCCAGTTCCACTCTAATCAACATAGGTCATCCAGGTGCTCTTAACCGGAAGCACGGCTATCCTGATAGTTTTTAACACTCTGCAGAGGTTGTACCACTTTACCCACAAGTTTGTGAATTCGTCACCCGTCGGTGACTAAAGAAATCTCCCTTATACCAATTACACTTAGTTAGGTGTATGGCCTAGAGATCATAAAATAGCCTTTACAAAGGGACTATCAGCATATTCAGACCCACTGAGGTTTCACTGGTGGGCATGCCTCCAACTGAGCACATCCAACCAAGGGCCCCCTCTTGTGCCGTTCGGATCCCAGGCAGTTCCGCCACTATTACAAACCCAACCGACTCTTATTTCCCGCTCCTCCAAATGATCTGAATAAATGCTGGTAATACTCCTAATTAATTGGCTAAGCCGCACCCATACTTGACCTTGTGGTGGCACTGTTGTCCTGGCTTATTCTCGCATGACCCAGTCCTTAGATCTAAGGCAAGCAATCCACCATATCATCCATCCCAATCCACAAATCATGCTTGCTTAGATCTCTCAAGTCCCATATTACCAATTAATCATGTTCATCAATTCATATCATCTGTAAGTTCATAATTAAGTCTTTTGGTTGTTTTACCATCCCAAATAGTTAGAGCAAAGCAAAAAGGTAAAAAATCCCTTCCCGACACTCTACAACATGTCCCAAGCGACAAGGATGGTCAAAAAAGACTAGTAAACTCCTATCTTGGGTTTCCCATCAAATTGACATAAGCATGCAGTTTTGCAAATAAAACATTTAAAAATAGGATCAAAATGATCAAGGACACTTGCCTTGCTCTTGAAATTGATTAGGGTCAAAATCTTCAAAGTTTTGGTACTAGAGGTCCTCAACGGCACACTCTACGGCAATACCTTCTATTCCGCGTGACAAACTTGCAAAACAAACATTACAATCAATAAATACTCATATATTACTCAATATGCCATGACATGCATGATTAATGCAATTATGTGATAAAACAATAAAACTTGTTAATAAGTTGCTATTAATGTTTACTAGCTAGTTATAATGGTGTTAAACAAGTTTGAACATGTTTCGAGTTGATTTGAATCAAATTGGGATTAATTCAGCAACTTCAATTTCAGATGGCTGGACAAGTCCGTACTTTGGACCGGACTAGTCTGCCCTGGACCAGAAAGTTGATCGGACTAGTCCACACAGGGCCGGACATGTCTGCTCGGCTAGGGTTTTTCGCAAAATTCCAATTAGAGTGTTGTTTGAGGTTAATTATGGGACCAAGATTGAAGTAGAAAGATGATCTAAAGTAATTACCGTGAATTCAACAACTCAAGGGTCGAGAATTCGACGAAACTCGAGATCTTGACATCTAGATCCAAAGAAGATGGAGAATTGGTGGAGAATTAACAATGTTGTCGATCAGTTGACGAAGATCGATCTTGCTTGATCCTTTTCCTTCCTCCTTCCCTTCTCCTGGCGGCGATGAGCTCCTCTTGGCGGCGGCTCTCACGAACTAGGGTTTGGGGTTTCTTCGATTGTGGCAAAGAGGTGAAGGGGTGGGTGTTGGGGTGTTTATATAGAGGTAGAGAGGTAGGGTTCTATTGATTTCGAGTTCAAGGTGGTGGAGGCCATGTAGGGGTCCCACATGGGCTGCACAAGGGTTGAGCACGACGTTCTCGGGCCCAATTAAGGTAAATACCCAATAATAAATCGTGGAGGAAAAGATGGAATCCGAGTCGGGCACACCGGACAAGTCCGCTAGGGGGCCGGACTAGTCTAATATCAACCAGAGACTTGAACGAACAAGTCTGTTCTGGTTTCGGAGAAGTTCGATCTTGTCCACAAAGGAAAACGGACATGTCCGGTGCAGGCCAAACAAGTCCGGCGGCTTGATCAATTTTCCAAAAAAAACAGATCAAAAGAGGGAACTACCGGGCAACTCCGAAAAGTTCCAGTAGCTAGGAATAAACTAGTCTGTAACGGGTAACAGACAAGTTCGGACAATCGTCAGAAGCAAATTCAGACTAATCCAGGGCGGAAAACGGATAAGTCCGTAGGACAACAGAGAATCAAACGGACTAGTTCAGGGTCCCAACCGGACAAGTCCACACTTCTGCAGAATTTAAATGTTATTTTGGTTCTAATTCATTTTAATCTTATTCCTTTTTGTGTTGCTTAATGTTAAACATGTATAAGGATGTATGCAATGCATGATGGATAAAAATGAGGGTGTTACAGAGAGAGAGACATCGAAGCCTTTGAGAACTTTGACTCGATCTCTGAATGGCCACAAAACCACAATTCGAGATAACTAGCTTTATACCTGCCAAGGTTGGTTGCGACCAAGTGACGGGGAGAGAGGCACCAAAACCTTGAGGATTTCGACTCGATCTCCGAACGACCGCAGAACCACATAATAGAAACTAATTCAGAAAAAAGTCATGGAAGCCTAGAGCACGAATTAGGGGACCCCAGAGGGATCACTTCACAAGTCCATGAAGAACAAGGAAGAACAAAGGTGTACAAGGCACTCAGAAATGATCTTGGTTATCAAATGATCAAAAGTTGTTTTTCCAGGAGCACAAGAGTGTTATTTATAATAGGAACAACCTTCCTAGCTAGGTTTGAACATAATTCACCATGTTTTGAAGTGGAAAGCCAGCTAGTGAGCAATTTACAAAGTAGTCTTTGGTCGTCGTGCGTCTTCTCGCCTTCTGCGCAGTCTTTAGTAATTTGGCCATAACTCCAGCTTGGAAACTCCAAATGATGCACCGTTTGTTGCTTTGGAAAGTAGACTTGATAAGATTTCACACCATGTGTATTATGTCTCTGGAACGTGAAAGATTGCACAGAATTACACGTGAAGTTGAGGTTCCTACAATGTACCCATTTTCAGATTGGACGGTGCGAACTATCGTGCTACCGAAAGTTCAGACAGTGCAAACTGACTTGGTTCTTTTTATTTGTGCCAGCAAATAATGTTCCTTCATGTGTAAGTCTGAGTAACACATAGTTACACGACTTAAGTAGCTTATCATTCTCATCAATATTAAAATGTAATGTAGAGAGGAAAGCATTCACCTCTTGTTTTATTTTCTGAACACCATTATGCATAGCAGCTCCTTCATAAGCTCGTGTACGTGTATGTGATGCTGGAATGTCCACATCATCCTCCCCATCTTGAAAAGGAGTCATTGTCGACTCTTGTAATCCACAGTATGGAGATAGATCAGCAACGAAGACACGCATATGTGATGCTGGGAAGTCCACATCAAACTTTGTCTGCTCTTCAACAAACAAAGGACCTTGAGGTCTACCCTCGGTTACCCAAAAGATATTAAGTGACTGGAGCCAGAGTGTGGTCTTTACTTGCCCCTCTTAAAGTGCACACCAGAGAACTTCTCCCGCCTCAGTGCATCAGCTAAAGTCATCATGTCCAACTTAAGAAATTGCCTAAATAGGGTTTTTGGATTGTTAGAAATAGGAGGCAATTTAATGAACAATTCCAGAAAAACACACGGATACGACCAGCGATGAACACAGGCAGATAGACGGGACGAGAATATTCATGAACTGATTTGAAGTCGGGGGAACCACTGTAGATGTTGCTGCAGCTCTGACTCACAACAGACATTAATGACGATGTTGGGCAGCAGCGCTCGATATAGGCGGTAGATGACCCGTGATGAAGAACACGAGCATTCACATGTAGCACTTCCCAAAAACCTTATTCGCCCTCTCCCCATGCAGGATCGCAAGGGCGAGTGGTCTAGGAGACCTGCTCTCCCAATCGTCGGTGCACGCCGGCGCTCGGGATGGAGTAGACTACGTTGGAGGCGCAAGTGTGAGGAACCATCCAAGTTGAATCAATATTAGATGCATTAGCTCGATGTCCATCAATGACACACGAGCTACGAATGTGATAAACATAAAATCCAACTCCGGTAGTCCCCCAATATGCTCTAAATCATCTTGGGATCAGTGTATCAGTCCACAACAGTGCACACGTCACAAGCACACGAATAAAACACAAGTTCCTAAATATTACAGGTTATGAAATGCTTACAAGTAGTGATAAGTTTCTAAAATTTTACAAATCTAGTGAGCAATGTTGTGGTTAGGCTTCCAAGCTCCTAAGGATAACATTGTTCATAAAGGGTTCAAGTTCAGATTCGAGACAGCAAAATAAACAAGCCCTACGCAGTGAAAGTCGACATTTAAAATATCAAAAGTCCAGCGGTGCCTGCTCACAATACCATCGGCGACGTCAAGTAAAAATCAGCATTTTACTCCTCCCCATTGCCGGACTCGGCAGGTTAGAAATAACCAAACATCATAGATGTTTCACCTGCAAAACTTCAACATAATAAACATGAGTACGAAGGTACTCGTAAGACTTACACATATGATATATATAGCCCAACTCAAGGAGTATGAATATGGCTGTAGCAATGGGTCATGCATAATCAAAACATAATTTGCAAAAAGCTGAGACAATTAACGTAAAAGCATATAGGCATAAAATAAAAGATTCATGGGTGACTCACATATACATCCATACTTATTGCAACAAGTAAACATTTGTAACCATGTGTGAAACAACACACAATTCAGCTCAAGTACAACACCCATACACCCTCATTTCCATTGATAGTGAAGTTGCAATCACTATGATGAAGCTAAATGAACACTAGGATTGATCATGATCACGATCGCGGCGATTCGAACCGATTATACACTCTGCAGGGGAGTCCTAAATTACCCACACGACTCGAGGTCCATACAACTTATGCGACTGGCCAAAGCCACACAAAGGGGTACTCATGTCAATTTCTCACACTCGTTCCCGAATGCTTGGACAATCTTCACCACAAAGAGTACTATGGTACCGCAGATCATTAGTCACTCGTGCATGTCAAACAAGTAATGAAGTCATGACCCAAACACCAGTACAAAGAGAGATATTCAACTTGCAAAAAGAATCACTAATTTGGACATTCCAAGCTCAGGTTATTAACAAATTATTGTCGCTCTGTCCGAAATCGGGCAAATCGGGTGCATTCGTGTTGTTATGTGGAGCTTGAAATTGTCCAAGGCATTTTTGGCCTAGCGGTTATTTTTAGTTGATAATGATTGTAAAATGTATTCGATATTCTATGGAATCCATATCCAGATTTATTCTAACTAAAAGCATGACATTTGGCTCTGGTTCCACCACAAATTGAGCTCTAACTATTTAATTATGTTTTCTGCAACTTTTATCAACATAACCAAGATAAATGTTGAATGGGTGTTTATATTGCATGAATAATGCTGAAACTTTGCAGGCACATTATATATCCCTAAGCGTAGGCTTCATCATTTTATCATTTATACAACTAGCATGAGAAAAGTAACAATTTTCAGCTCAATGCAGAAAGATTAAGGTAGCTATCCCATCTAAATGGAAGATAAACTGCAGTTAGCACTCCCAATGATTCATATGAAACATAAGGAAGCTCTCATATCATGTTTAAAATGTTAACACTTTTATTCTTTTTGTTATGATTCTAATCATGGTAATCACTAGAAATTACTTATCTCGCAATTTCTACAAGGAACATAAGCACCAAAAATATCCTATAAGTCACACATAGTGGCTGGAACCTACAGGTAGGAATCACATATCGCTGGATCGGAAATACCTAGGAAATGCATAACTAATTCATAAGCAAAATAATTTATTATGGCAAATCTAAGGCTAAACATGATGTGCAAACTTATTTCCATGTGTAGATCTAGTGCTTAGGGATTCATTAAAGTTTATTTCCCATTTTTTAGAGCAGTAACCAATCTTGTATGGATTCTACATCTTGTATGCAGTTCTTAAAACAGAAAAAAATGCAAGTTTCAGAGAAAGAGAAGCAGCACCTCTTCCTCAACCCCTAGCTATGAAGCTCATCGAGGAGCTGCAATGGAGACGTTAGTGGGAGAGGGGAAAACAGGGGGATTCAACCAGGAGAAAAGGGGGAAAACGATAAAGACATCAAGGAGAGACAATAGAGACAAAAACTCACCTGAAAACTGCTCACGGATTGATGCAGCAATGGTGGTCTTCTAGGGATTTTTTTTATGGAGAATAGAAGGAAGAGGAGGACAGAGCTGTGGGAGTAAAGTGTGATGTGAGGTAAATTGAGAGCAATGCCCTATGCTGAGGACATTTATAGCAGCTTCACCCTCACACCAGGCAGAACCAAGAGTGTGGATGATAGGTGGGCCTAGCTTGCTTTTCATTTTCCAGATTTTCGAAGTTCTTTTCTACACCGCTTTTTCTTCTGATTTGTTAGTCTATGTTCTGGAACTCAGAAAATTATGAATTTTTTTGTGAGCACAGATCATGTTAGTGGGAAAAACTTTCGTTATAACAACTTTTTCTGATTTTATGTGAAACTAAAAATCAGGCAATGTAAGTCATATTCGTAAATTTGTTGAAATTTTAAGGGCATTAAACCTTTCTGGAAAAAAATGGAAAATCATCAAAATTCTCTTTCATGATGCAGAATACAATAAAATTTTCTTTTGGTTATACTTAAGTAGAAATAATTTGAGTTACTTCACGGGCCTGATATGACTAGTATATTACTTATGAGCATGAATTTGATTTCCATCTAGCTGCTAATTTCTAAGATATATTTGAGTCATTAAACCTCAAAACATCAGAAAGACTAGGTCGGACCAGGTTGGGAAGAGAAGAGTCAAAGTTGGACAATGTCGGGTCGGCATTGGACCACGTCAGGATCGAAACGGCTCGGGACTTGGCAGGTCAGTTCTTTGAGCAGGTTGCTTTTGTTTCCATCATAACAGGACCTACGCTCCAAGCAAATTGGGATGTGACAGCAAGGAACTCAAACGTGAAATTGATTTGACCTGATCGTGGGATACCCTCCTCTGCCGCAAACATCTACTATTTATTGAGGCACGCAGTGGCAGTTCGGTTGCGATCCAGAAGACATGCATCTGATCCGGCTAGATGGTCGTAGATATGTCCGTCTCTGACTACTAAGTTCAACTCGAAAGTCTAAAATTCAGAAGCGCAAAAGCCCAATTAAATTTTTCGCAAATATATAAAATTTGGACTCGACTCGAGACTCAAATTCACACAAACACACGTACGCGCATGTGCGAGGAGGGGTGAAGGTGCGAGGAGGAGGAGGAGCGCGGGGGCTATACCACTCTCCTCTTCTGTTCTCTCACACTTAGTGAGTGGAAGAACAAGCTCTTTTATATATAGGGGTTGTTACTCTTCAACTTCCCATATGAAACTAAACTCTTAGCACCATTTTCTCTTGACTTAATGAGACTTTGAGATTTTTCTAAAAATTATTGCAGAAATTATATTGGGCCAAACCCATTTATTCTAACAAAATCTTGGAAGCTAGAAATAAATTCGCTAATGTTGTCTTGTGTAAACTTTGATCTGTCAATTCTTAAATCCCTCTGACTTCTCTGACACGACCAATAGATGCCTCTGAAATGTGTTCCTGCTTTGGTCGTTGTGCAATGTTTATCGATCTGATTGGGGGCGTGCCTAGATTAATTATACTATAAATTTGAAGTTCAATTGTGATCATATCTTTTTTTAACCGAACTGACTGTTTACCACAATTTTGTAACACCGTTAGTTGAATTGGAATAAACAAAATAAAATAAAATAAAATAATGTTTGAAAATCAGAAAAAACCGGCGACGGCGGCAGCGGCAGGCGGCGGGTGCACGCGGTCGACGCAGCGGCGGCGGATACACGCTGTAGATGTGGCGGTGGCGGCGGCAGGTGCATGCAGGTCGACGCGACGGCGGGTGTGCGCGGGCAATCCTAACTCTAGCGGCGGGTCGACGCGGTGGCCTCATCTGCTCGGCGACGGCATCGTTGTCCAAGGTCCGGCACCACGGTTTGAGTATTACCGATGCCTCTCGTGCGTCATTGGATACTCTCGGAAGGCAATGACAGACCTCACCCTCGCTGGCCTTCCTGTTGTTGGTGAGAGAGGATTTTCGGGTGATGGACAATGCTCTGAGCCTTGAGGGGCTCAAATGCATGACCGTCGTCTGCTGCTCGGGGCTTACAGATCTTGGATCAAAGACGTCTGCTGTGCGCCTGCATAGCTGCATGCTAGACATGCTGGTCAGCCTTTTCCACATGCAAATATAGGATCATAATAATAATAGTAATAGTACAGTCAAGCTTGTTGGAAAATATACATGTCATGCAATTAATTTGATAATCCGAAACAGCAAAACGACCAGAACAGATCTACTAGCAGTCAATATAAACATTGCTAGTACTACACAGATCAGAAATGAAACAAATGTGAATAAATCGCTCAACAAGTAAATCGAACCAGCCATAGTTCGAGAGATTTACTTACAGATCGTCCTGCTATGAAGTAGACGATGAAACTGTTGAGGAAGATAGAACTGCAGCGAGCAGCTGTGCGGACACACTTCCCAGAAACCTGATCGCCGGCACCCGTGCAGGTCTTCAGATTACCGACGTCGGTTCGGAGACACCGCTCTCCCTCAATCCGTTGCACGGCGGACGAAGGGAAGGCAAGGCAAAAATGCGGCAGCACAGAGCAGTTAGCGAGAGAGGCGTTCTCTGTTGTGTGTATCTCTGTGCCTCTAGTATACAGGACGTCTCCTTATATACTCGAGTCTTCAATCGCCTAAGATTTGATCTGTCATAATTTCAGGAAACTGCCCCCTGAAATCCCTCAACGTGCAACTAATGAGAGCAGTTATGAGCATTCGTGTACATTAGACGTGTACCTGCAGTTATGCCTCAAATTACTTCTCATGTTAGACTTGAAATATTCCGGATAATATATGTGGCAGAAAATAAAGACAGTGGAATACAACTCGTCACGACGTGAATGCGCAACTTCGCAAGTCACAAGTCACGCGATGAACACGCGTCAAATAGCGTACTGAAAGTATACCCTGCAGGACGGTACCTTGCCTATTTAGGTCTCAGAACATATTAAGACATTAACTCAACCTTCCATGCAGTACTGAAAGTACGCATCTACTAGCAGAAATGAGTAATAAATGTGTACTCTCCAGTTATCCATACAACTCGTTTTTTCCAAGATCTACTTCACGGGATCTCCGATCACATAGTTTGGGTTACCATTGTATGATAACATCACGTGGGTCTCAAACCCATTTCCTTTGATGCTTCTTCAATTACAGCACGTCCTAATCCCTTAGTAAAAGGGTCTGCAAGATTTCTTTTAGTATTAATATACTCAACGGCAATCTCTCCCGTATTTCTCAAATGTCTCACGGATTTGATTTGCCGTTTCACATGTCTTGATGATTTCAAATTTTCTTTTGCATTGCCTACAGTTGTGATCACACTTTGATTATCATAATGCAAAAGAATGGCCGGCATAGGTTTAACGACCAAAGGCAAGTCCATCAAGAGCTGTTTCAGCCACTCTGCCTCAGTAGTGATTGTTTCAAGTGCTACAAGTTCCGCTTCCATAGTTGACTTGGTCAATATAGTCTGCTTACGAGACCTCCACGAAACTGCAGCACCACCAATAGTGAAAACATATCCACTAGTGGCTTTGATCTCATCAACATCTGAGATCTAATTTGAGTCATTATACCCTTCTAGTACAGTTGGGTACCCCGTATAGTGAAGTCTATATGTTGATGTACCTCTTAAATATCTCATTACATGTTCTAGTGCACACCAGTGATCTCTTCCAGGATTGGAAGTAAATCTGCTCAATTTGCTTACTGCAAATGAGATGTCAAGTCTGGTTGCACCAGCAAGATACATGAGAGAATCAATAATTTGGGAATATCTTAACTGATCAATCCCTTGTTCTTTGTTCTTGCGAAGTTTTAGACTGAGATCATATGGCGTTGGAGAAATTTTAGAATTTGAGTACCCAGACCGACTCAGAATATTCTCCACATAATGAGATTGCTTTAATGTAATCTCATTCTCGCCTTTAATTAGTTTGATGTTTAGAATAATATCAGTCACTCCCAAATCCTTCATATCAAAATTTTGGGACAAGAATGATTTTACATCATTTATCACTTCGATACTAGTCCCAAAAATTAATATATCATCAACATATAAGCTCAGTATTACTCCCTTACCCCCACACAACCGATAGTACACACAAGTGTCAGCATCATTTACCACAAAGCCAGCTGAGGTCATAGTTCTATTGAACTCCTCATGCCACTGATTTGGAGCCTGCTTGAGGGCATACAAGGATTTTCGTAACTTACACACTTTGTCCTCTTGCCCAGGACCCACAAAACCATCAGGTTGCTTCATATAGATCTCCTCATCAAGATCGCTATTTAGGAAAGCCGTCTTCACATCCATTTGATGGATAAGGATATCATGACACGCGGCAAGTGCAACAAGCACACGAATTGTGGTTAGCCTAGCAACAGGTGAATAAGTATCAAAAAAATCCTCGCCTTCCTTTTGGGTAAATCCCTTGGCTACAAGTCTAGCCTTATATTTATCGACTATACCATCTGGTTTGATCTTCTTTTTAAATATCCACTTACACCCAAAAGGTTTACACCCAACAGGACAATCACATATTTCTCAAGTTCCATTTGTTAAAATGGACTCCATTTCATTATGGACTGCCTCCTTCCAGTACTCTGCATCTAGTGATGCATATACCTCTGAAAGTGTTTTAGGTGTATCATCAACGAGATAGACAGTAAAATCATCACCAAAGGATTTTTCAATCATTTGTCTCTTGCTCCTTTGAGGAACAATATTTGTTTGTCATCCTCAATGGGTTTTTCAGTGTAAGAACAAGGTATGGATATTAGAGAATGGTCAGGAGTAAAACTAGTAGATGCCTCGCTATGACCTGTCACTCTATCCTTCACTGGAAAAATATCCTCGAAAAATGTGGCATCCCGAGATTCAGCCACGGTGTCAACGTGCACGTCAGGAACCTCGGATCTAATCACTAAAAATCTATAGGCTGCACTATGTTGTGCATATCCTACAAAGACACAATCAACGGTCTTTGGTCCCAATTTTCGTTTCTTACACGCAGGCACATTAACCTTGGCCAAACAGCCCCATGCACGTAAGAAACTGAGAGCAGGCTTTCTTCCTTTCCGTCCTTCATATGGGGCTATTTCATCCTTGGATGATAGAACTCAATTCAGCACAAAACATGCGATCAAAATGGCTTCCCACACCATAAGTTGGATAAACTCGAACTGTCCAACATGGCATTAACCAAGTCCGTCAATGTTCGGTTTTTCCGCTCAGCCACCCCATTAGATTGGGGTGAATAGGAAGCCGTTGTCTCATGGATAATTCCATGCTCCGCACAATATTCGCTAAAATCATTAGAAAGATACTCTTCTCCTCTATCGGACCTAACACGTTTGATTTTTCTTTCTAGTTGGTTTTCAACATCCGCCTTATAAATTTTAAAATGATCCAATGCCTCGTCTTTCATTTTAATAAGATAGAGATAACAATATTTAGTAGCATCATCAATAAAAGATATAAAATATTTCTTGGTTGCTCTAGTCAAAATTCCATTCATTTCACACAAATCTGAGTGACAATCACTTCTCTTCCACGCTTTTAAAAGGCTTACGTGGATGTTTAGCTTGCACACATGCATGACACTTAGATCTTCTTTCAACAGGAATTTTTGGAATCAAATTAAGTTTGAACAATTTAATGATGCGATCATAATTAATGTGACAAAGCCGAGAGTGCCAAACAGTAGTCTCTCGTCCATTGCATTCAGAACTAGAACAAGCAACTGAGTTCACAAGATTATTACAATCTTCAGCAATTGAAAGGCGGAACAGGCCTACGCTATCATAGCCTTTTCCGATAAATAAATCAAACTTCGAAACAATAAATTTGTTCGACTCAAACACTAGCTTATAGCCATCATGACACAATAGACCACTAATCAGGTTCATATTTATTCCACGAATGTGCTGCACATTCTTCAAAGAGAGAGTCTTTCTGGAGGTCAACCTCAGATCGACTCTTCCAATTCCATGTACAGCAGTCCTAGACCCATTGCCCATCAAGAAGGAGCAATTGTTGATAGCCTGATAAGAAGAAAATAAACCGTGGTCAGAACAAACATGCACATTAGCTCCCGTGTCTAACCACCAATCGGTGGATTGACATGCTAGAAAAACTTCTGGAACATACTCTGATCCAGACATTCCTCCACAGCCTCACCAATGGTGACATTCACAGAGTTCTGACCACCACCTTTCTTGCGTTTTCTATTGCGGCATTTTCTGGCTATGTGCCCATGCTCGCCACACACAAAGCAAGTTAGCTCTTCTTTATTCTTCTTCTTCTTAAAGCTAGTATTTTGTTTGGCTTTTCCTTTTGAGTTCTTGTTATTCTTATTGCCACCAGATTTACCTTCAACCACATTGGCATTAGATGGAGTCCCTTCCTGCGGAACAGAACGAGGCACATCCTTTGATCTTGCCTTCTCCTCAACATCAAAAGTTGAGATCATACTCTCAACAGTCATAACCTCTTTCTTGTGTTTCAGACTCGTGGCAAAACTTCTCCAAGATGGAGGCAGTTTGGAAATAATTCCACCAACCACAAACTTGTCAGGCAAGACCGTATCAAAATGTGCGAGTTCCCCCAGCAGAAGCTGGATCTCATGAGGCTGTTCCACGATAGATCGGTCGTCGACCATCTTATATTCGTGGTACTAGTCATTAACATATAGTTCACGTCCAGCATCTGATTCTTCATATTTGCGGTCTAAGGCCTCCCACAATTCCTTACCCGAAACGTGGTTCATGTAAATGTCACATAGCTGGTCTGACAGGAGTGACAATATGCAACCAAGACAAGTGGAATTGTCCGGATCATAATCACGGTGCTGCTCCTCAGTGAGAGGAAGAACTAGGGAAATCACCCACCAGATCTTCATCGACATGAGTTAGAACTTGACCTGTGTCTGCCATCTCTTAAAATTGTCACTCCCGGCAAATCGCTCAGGTTTCAACGCATCCGTAAGTCTAGCCATGTTAATTCTATCAGGTTTCTGGATTGTTGGAAAATATACATGGCATGCAATTAATTTGATGATCCGAAACAGCAAAACTACCAGAACAGATCTACAAGCAGTCAACACAAACAATGCTAGTACTACACAGATCAGAAATGAAACAAATGTGAATAAATCGCTCAACAAGTAAATCGAACCAGCCATAGTTTGAGAGATTTACTTACAGATCGTCATGTTATTGCCGACGAAGTAAATCGGACCAGCCATAGTTTTCAAAACAATTTACTTACAGATCGTCTTGCCATAGTACTACAACAGAGCACCCGTGCAGGTCTTCAGATTGCCGACGTCGGTTCGGAGACACCTCTCTCCCTCAATCCGCTGCACGGCAGACGAAGGGATGGCAAGGCAAAAATGCGGCAGCGCAGAGCAGTTAGCGAGAGAGGCGTTCTCTGTTGTGTGTATCTCTGTGCCTCCAGTATACAGGACGTCTCCTTATATACTCGAGTCTCCAATCGCCTCAGATTCGATCTGCCATAATTCCAAAAAACCGCCCCCTGCAATCCCTCAACCTGCAACTAATGAGAGCAGTTATGGGCATTCGTGCATATTAGACGTGCACCTGCAGTTATGCCTCAAATTACTTCTCATGTTGACTTGGCGGTCTAGGTGTTGATGAAATATTCCGGATAATATATGTGGCAGAAAATAAAGGCAGTGGAACACAACTCGTCACGACGCGCACGAGCAACGTCGCAAGTCACAAGTCACACGATGAACACGCGTAAAATCGCGAAACGCGCGCGCGTGCGTGCGTGTGACTTTGTGTCCATAGCAGCAGCCTTCATCTCCCTCATTATTCTCATTATGGGAATCACTCCAAGAGCCACTATATATATTGGGAACATCCATCTAGGTGGGCAATGTGGGACTAAACATCTCAGCCACCTCTTCAAACCACCTTAGCTTTCCACCAGGGAAGTTAGCCTAAATAAATGAGCCCATAAATATGCTGCACCAAATGGGCCAAATCCCAACAAAGCTTCGTAGTGTATTTTTTTCTTTAATTAGTTGGTGTTAGTGTCATGGTGGGCTTACTGTTTATCTTACATTTAATTGTTGTATATGATCTATATTTAAAATTGTGTGCGAATTATATCTAAAATGCTGTAAGTTGCTAGTTTTTCAAGATTTTTTAAAAGAAAATTATGTCGAGATTTTTAAATTTGGCAAGAAAAATTGATATCTTTTGTCAGTTTTTTTGTAAGTTTGTTGGGTTGGTCAACATTAATTTGTACTTTCAAAACAATGGTACAAACACAATTTAACATCAAAACTGTGGTAAAATTGCAATGGGTAAATTGGTCTTTTTACGTCAGAGATAACACTGTTATGGACACTAAACGGACTTGTGGTAATATGGAAGTTCAGGTGAAAAAGTTATGGTAAAATGCAGAATTTCAAAATCAAGGTCTAGACCACAATTGAACTCCAAATCTATGATCAGAACACAATTGGCTCATTAATTATTTGTTGCTAAGGTTAGCACATGTGAAAATCAAATCTCTATTGATATGTAGCCTGGCACAGTCAGTCAAAGGAAGCCCTTTTCAAGCGAGGATACTCGGCAACAGCCATCATCCCTATGTGAATGACACGCGAGCAAGATGTCAGCAACTCATGTGACAAAATTACTCTGTAAAACCACTTTAAAAGACCAATTAGATGGGTTTGAATACATTAAGGTGTTAAATACCCCGTTTAGTAGTTGAGAGAGTTAGTTAAACTTTAAGTACTTTTGCCTATTCGAAAATTTGAGTTTATTAATTGGGATTTTTTAAAAGTTCTGATTTTAAGAATTGCTCCATTAATAAGTAGTATCCAAGCATGAACGAACCCTCGTAAAACGCCAGACCAACACATGCCAGTCCTCTCCCAGGTACCACATGTTCATCTTCCGTGACCACATACACTATCATGGGGTATCTTTCTAGCAGCGCAACACTGAGTGGAAAAGATATCGTCGCGTTTTGCGTACTGTTTCGATCATCTTCAGGAATAGGGCCTCTGCTCAATCTCTATGGGCAGGCCGTGCAGCGGCGACGGCATGGGGTCCCTGGTGAAGGTGTCCTCCTTGCAGCAGAGCCTCCACCGGAACCGCCGCACCAGGTGATGCATCGCCACCAGCGTCTCGATCCTGACGAACTCGATGCCTATACAGATCCTCGGGCCGCCGCCGAACGCTACGAACGAACAGGGCGGCGCCGATGACTGGTTCTCGAACCTAGACGGGTCGAACTTGTCCGGCTCGGGGAAGATGGAGGCGTCCAAGTGCGTGACGCCGGCCGCCCAGAACACCTGCCAGCCTTTGGGGATCGTGTAGCCGTCGAACTCGGTGTCCTGGATCGCTGTCCGAAAGTTGCCGAAGACGGGCGGCACCAGGCGCAGGGTCTCCAGAGCCACGCGCCACGTGAACTTCATCTTCGCCAGGTCCTCCCAGGTCAGGGCCTCGCCGTCTTCCTTGCCACTGGCAACCTCGTCGTGCTCTACATGACGGTGGCGCGCAGTCCGAGTCAGAGCAGTTCTTGCGAATTGACGGTTCTTTGTCCCGGGGGGGGGGGGGGGGGGGGGGGGGGGGTGTTCTTATTACCTTGGACCGTGGCGGCGAGGGTGTCCGCGTCGCTAGCGAGGTGGCGAAGCATGAACGTCAATACGATGGACGACGTGTCGTGTCCGGCGACGAGAGTGAGCATGGAGTTGTCCACGATATCCTCCTCGCTCAGCAGACGCGCGCCGCCATCGTCGGTCAGGCTGAGTAGGCACGCGATGAGGTCGCTGCTCCGCGTGGCCTCGCCGCGCTCCAGCTTGACCTTCGTCTCCCGCGTGATGGCGGCGAGGATCCGGCGCGCCCTGGCGCTGGCCTTGAGGCTGCGGCTGAACGCCGTGAACGGCAGGTTCACGGGGACGGACCAAACACCCTCCAAGAGGCGCGCGAAGTCATCGAATAGGGTGTCGCGCAGTGCGCCGCGCTCGAGGCCGAAGAGCAGCGACAAGATTATGTCGAACGTGAGCCGCTTCATCAGCGGCAACACCGTGACGGTCGACTGGTCGGCCCAGCTCTCGTCGATATGGCGCCGCACCTCGCCGTCGATCTTTCCAACGTACAGCCGCAGCATGTCCGGCTTCAGGAACTCGGCCAGCGCGCCGCGGATACGTTTGTGGTCGGCGCCGACGGCGTCCAGGATGTTCTTCTTCCCGAGGATACGCTGAACGGACCGGGGCTGCCGCAACGCAAGCGCGCTGCTGAAGAAGACGAACTTGTTGGCCGCCGGTCCCGTCACGAGCACCGTCGGCGTGCCGAACAGCGACAGCTTCGACACCGGACCGTACCGGTTGATCCGGTCCTTGATCCACCGCTCGGCGGTGTTGCCGCGCATGGCGCGGAGGAGACCGAAACTCTGGCCGATCACCGGTAGGCCGAGGGAGCCCGGGGGCAGGCAGGCCGGCCGTGGATTCTTGGATCTTGTGATGAGATGAAGGATGACCAATAGAACGGTGGCAGTGAGCGCGAGGAGAAGCGACAAGTCCATTGGAGAACGAGTTGATTTTTGAATCGTGTTCTATATGATTCTTTGTAGAGACTCTGATGCATTGTTGATGTTGATTGTACATATATATATGAGTTTGAGCCGAGGATATCGTTGAATTCTCCCGTAGATTGGGTATGGTATGAGAGTTTTATGTAACCTCGAATAAGCAACTAGGTGGGAGTCGAGCTGGCGCTCGAATGGCCAGCTCGGTTGGGGTCGAGCTGTGCCCGTCCGAGTTTGACCAGCTGGCTTTAGAAAAAAGGAGAATCGGCAACTAGGTGAGACGTCTGTATTTAGAAATCCAAATGGACAGTCGTGTTTGTGTCGCCGATTGGAGGATGTGATATTATTCTCTGTTTTATAGTTTTCGGATCTGTTTTTATATAAATTGGATCAATATAATATTTCGCAAAAGCTCTTCCTTGTGAGCTTTCAAAAAATTCTTGTATATTTTTTGCTTTGTCTTTTAAAAAACATTTCTGACATTTGAATCCCTCAATAATATATTCCAGAAATTAAACCATTTTTACACTTTGTTTTTTGACGCTTAAGACCATCCGTACCAGTTTTCTCTAAAGCATACTCTATCTTTAAAGTCTATTCTAAAGCTTACTTTATATACTCTATATTTTCAGTTTCTCCTCTCTCTAAATTTTCAGTAATCTTTCCAGCTTTTACAGCATCTTTTACATTTCATTTGTGCGGACAACCTAATAGTAGCACGAAAAGTAACATTTAAACTCGCCTAAGTCAATAGATTCCCGGAGAAGAAGACAAAAACCTTTGGCAGTTGAGCTGAGTACATACAGATCTGCTCTTGTCACCACTATTCCACTAACCACTCTGATATAGTTTCGCGTTATAGTTTGTACTCTTAGGCGGCTAGACGGCCATCACAGTCTTTTCTTTTGTCTTTATAAAGAAACAACACTCCGAGCTTTTTTAAGTTTGGCGTTTAGGAAGAGAAACTGACTGAGCGTGAAGATGATTTTTCCTCCATAAGATGTCGATTATGTGGTGATGGTCGGCCGCCTGAAAATGAATTAGTTTTCATTCCATTACAGGAATTGGGTAAACAAGTGTCGGGAAAAATAAGGTAGTCGGAGTTGTCGTATTTAATTACCGTAAAACTGTCGGTTGACGGTCCCGACGGCTATAGATTTAGAGCCGTCGGTTAATCATATCAGCCCGATCAACACAAATAAAGGTGTCAGCCCCTCTAAAAAAACGACGCTATTAATTATGAGCGTCGGTCCAGCCTTTGTGCCCGACGGCCATAACGCGGGCTCCGCACGCGCAGCGAAACCTCTGGCGCCCATATGTTTTAATATTTGCCTCCCGCCGCGAAACTTCTGGAGCCCCGCCGCGAAACTACTGGCGTCCCGTGCCTTTTTAATATCTCGCCCGTCGAAACCCTGTTAGTTGTGATCTCGGGGTGACGTGGGCAACAACCACGCCCTCGAGTCGGATTCCTCCTACGCGCCCTGATCGGGGGCGCACCGACTAGTTCTGTGCGGCCCCCTCTCACCCGCGCCATATAAATAGATGGGGAGAGAGCCGGGGCACAATCACCAAATTGATTAGCTGTCACCACCTCTCCCTACAAACTCTAGCCCGATCTGTTAGGGTGCGACATGAGGGAAGGACCGCACCTCGCCGAGGCTGACCGTCGCCAGCACCGCCACCACCTCTGCGACAATTCTCCACTGCATCATCTCCCTGCACCGACGATCCCCACTGCACCAAGTCCCCCCTCCATCGCCGGTCTCCAAGAGGCACCAAGTGTCTCTACTACGGCCTCTGTCCAATGGCATCGAGTGGCATCTCCACCGAAGGTACCCCAACACATCTCTCCCTTAATCTGATTCTACTGTGAGTTAATTAGATGTATAGATCACCTGATTTCCTAATTGTTAATCTAACTGATTAATACAATGTTTAATTAAGCCTAAGTCTGTTTGTTCAATTTGATTAGATCTAAGAGTTCCTGATTAGGAGTTCCTATCATTGGTCCTAAGCACCATAAGAACTAACATTGGTATCACAACCGTGCTAGTCAATTCCTAATTAGGTGATTAAGTTTTAACTCAGATTAATTAGTTTATGATTATGTTTTTAATTCAGTTTTAGTCTCTGCTAATCAATATTAGATCCAATTAAGTTGTGTTTTTCCAGCACTTAGAATGAGGGGAATCAAATTTTAGTATTGATTTTGGCTAAGATTAAGAACTCAGATAAGAAAACCGAATCGAATAAGAGTAAATCAGATGGGGAAGCAGACTTACCTTGGTCGGGTGCGCCACCTCGCTGGTCCTTCGGGACTCCCTCACCAACATTGGCTGCCGGGTGAGGGAGTTAGCATCACGCCATCCGCCTCAGTGCACGGGGTTAGGGGAAACTTCCCCTAACCCTAGCATCTTCTTCCCTAAACGATTGCCGCCATTGAATCTCTCCAACCGGAGAGACAGTTGGCGGCGTCGTGGGTTCATGCGCAGACTAGGGTTTTAGGCTCAATCCCTAACCCTAGTCACGCATCTCCTAGGCGCGCCTCCCCACCGGCGGCATGACGTGCGCTCCATGGAGGATGCCTTAGCGGCGCCAGAGTCCCTGCAAACAAGCACTCAGATCAACTCAGCTCGCCGGGCTAGGGTTATGGGTAGAAACCCTAACCCTAGCTGCAGGTTTTCTTCAGCGAAGACCGACCAACACCACCTCGTCCAACGGCGAGCAACCTCTCAGTGTGCTCGTGCGCCGGCAGCGAGGGCGCGGCCGTGCCGAAAGTCCCCGTGGCGGCCTTCCTCTCTCTCAGATTTGGCGCGAGCGTCAGTTTTCCTCAAACAGCAGACCTGCCATCGTCATTGATGGCAACAGAGCTCCACCTCGCGGGGGGAATATCTCACCAGCGCTGATGGCACGGTGGCGCCGGAGGTCCTAAGCTCGTCGCCGCCACGCTCGCGCTCCGGCTCACCTCGCCACCGCTCGGAGTGAGGAGAGAGAGTGTGGGGATGGAAATGCGTTAGGGTTTGATGGATTTCGCGGCGGAGAAGATTTTATATCTCCCGATCTCACCGCTCGACCGTCGGATGAAAAACGAACGGCTCATGTGGGTCTGCGTTTTAAGGTTTCAAGCGATATTGGTCGTCGGATCAGGATCCTACGGACCTCAGCGCGCGCTGGTCGCCGCCTAAGGAGAATGGGATCCGAGCCCATGCGGGATGGTTAAATGGGCTCGTGGGCTACCCTTTCGATTTTTTAAGATTTTCAGCATTCTCTTTTGGGCTAATTTCGGCATCGAGCTGAATTTGTTTTGGGCTGTGAGCGCAGGTTTTCTCAGAAAATGGCCACTGGGCCATTTTACTCACTGGGCTGAATTTTGGGATTGTCGGCCTTTTAGCAAATTTTCAATAGTTTTAATTTCAAAATCATTTCGGTATGGAAAGTTAATTCCAGAAATTAAGAAAATGATTAGAAAATTAGTTAAATAGATAAGAAATTTTAAGAAATTTTGTATGATGATTGTGTAATGATTGATTGCATATTTCCCGTAATTTTGTAGTAATTATTGTTATTAAGTGAATTTTCTCAGATATTTAATTCATTTAATTGCTATTAAGTGTTTTGCATTTAAATTTTCAAAAATTTAAGAAATTAAGTTTATTTAGCTTTCGCTGTTATTTAGTAGTAAATTTAAATAAGTAACCAACGTGAAAGTTTAAATTTGCTAGAATTTTAAGATTGTGTATGTTTTGCATGGAAATTAAACAAGTAACCAACGTGAAAATTTAATTTTGTCATGCTTAAGTTTATTTCCAGTATATTTGCACTATATTGGATATGTTTTCATGAATTCTAAGTATGTTTATATGGAATTTAAAGTAACCAACATGAAATATTTCCATATTGTTTAAGTTATTAAGTGAAATGGTTTTGTTGAGTGACCAACGTGAAAAACAATTTTATGTCATTTCTAATTGTTTAAGTGCAATTTTGAGTATGTGCTGCATTACATGTTATTTTAGTCATTTTCTAACCCCTATGTTTATTTTATTAAGGTGCCTCCAATGTGGTAAGTCTCATTGCCTCCATAGAGACTCTCACGGGTCATAACTATGGGATATAGAATGAGAGACTTCGAATGAACTTAGCTATTACAAATCTTGACTTTTGGGTAAGGAAGGATCACCCTGTCGATCCTGAAGTCCCTATTGCTCAACCTGAGGAAACTAATGAGCAATTTGCAGTAATAAAAGATGAGTACATTAAGCTTAAGGAAAAGTACATTAAGGACCATGAGGCTTTTGAGGAATCCGATAATAAATGTCTCATGGTCATTAAGGTCACCATTTCTGAGTCCGTAAGAGGAGTCATTCTTGACTGTGAGCTGGCTAATGAGTATCTTGCCAAGGTCAAAAGTCAGTACACAGGCTCCACTAAGACATTAGCAAGCACTCTTCTCAAGAGACTTGTTAATGAGAGATACACTGGTGGGAGTGTGAGAGATCACATTCTTAAGATGAGTAATTTTGAATGCAAACCCCAATACTCTGAACTTAGCCATGCCTGATGAGATGCTTGTGCATTTCATCTTCATGTCTTTGCATAAGGAGTTTGAGGCCTTTGTAATCAATTACAACTCTAAGTAAGATAGTTGGACATTAGAGAAGGTCATGGCTGTGTGCATTCAGGAAGAAGAACACATGAAGGGCAAGGGTGGAGACTTTGTCAATCTTGCTAAGGGTAAGGGTAAGGGAAAGGGAAAGACTTACTTTACCTCTCCGAAACCACCATCCTTCAAAGTGCAAGGGTCCTCTTCTAAGGGCAAAGGGACAACTCCTTAGTCTTCTGGTTCTAAGCTAAAGCCAGATCAGTGCAAGTTTTGTAAAGAAAAGGGACATCGCTAGAAGGACTATTCTGGCTTTGTCAAGTGGTGTGCTAAGAATGGTAAGGATATTATTACTTTTGAGTCCTTGTATTTAGCTTATTCACGATCTACTTGGTGGATTGACTCAGGTGTAACTGTGCACATTTGTAATTCTATACAGGGATTAAGTATGATGAGGACTATAAGAAGGGGGGAAAGGACCATCAAAGTCGCTAATAGTCGTGAAGTTGAAGTAGAAGCCATATGAGTTTATCCTCTTAGACTTAGTACTAGTTTCATACTTAGGCTTCATGATTGTCGGTACCCTAGAAACCATACACCCCTTGAGGTTACAAAGATTTCAAAGGAAAGTCATCTACTTGGTTTGAAGACCCTCGAAGGCCCACATGTCAGACATAACCGGACCCGCTTCTCCAACATGGTTAATCCCTGGGTCGCCACGTGTACAGCCAAACCGGAGCTACCGTCCACAAGGGGGAAGCTCCGGGCCACGTACCGAAACGGCACCTCCGGACTTAACCCCAGACCGAGAGAAGCTCCGGACCTGACACGTGTCGAGTAGCCCCGGAGCTACCTGTTTCCCACAACAAGCTCCGGAGCTGCCACGTGTCTAATCGTCGGACCTTCAGCCTCTAACCTCCGAAAGACCTTGTAACGACTCCGGATCTTCAAAGGAGAGCCAAGGACTTCAAGACTCGATTAAGTGTCATTAATGCCATATTAATGACACTTAAACGGACGATCTTAACACCAGTAGCGGTGCTGTTAAAGCCCGTTACAGGATCATTAAGAGCAATTAAGCGTGTATCAATACTAGTAACCGTCGGGGCCACATGTCGGGCCAGGCTAACTTGTAACGGCCTGTCCTTGTACTATAAAAGGACAGGCCGACGATACACGCGGGGATGTTCACAGACGAACTCACGCACCCCATACACTCGTTGCAAGTTCATACTGCTAATACAACACCAACACACCCGTGGAGTAGGGTATTACGCTCAGGCGGCCCAAACCACGTAAATTCTTGTGTCTCCTGTGTCAAACTCCTATTCACCTTCTTGAATCTCCGCGCGCCCACACCGAACATCAAACTCCCTTATCACTTTAGTAGTGTAGGGAGATCTGCTGGCTCCAACCGCCGACAGTTGGCGCGCCAGGTAGGGGGGCCTGAGATTTCAAGAATGGTGAACTCCGCTGCTGGATCATCCAACGGTCAACCTGCTGCTCAAGCTGTTGGGGTCAATCCCTCTAACAGGCAGCCACTAGCAGGAGCCTCAGCACTAGCAGGAGTCACATCCCACCACCACCATCTTCTCCAGCAAATCATGCTGGGCAACGTGATGGTGCGTCGGCGTCGCTTACTGCGTCGGCAAATCACGACAACCCGGAACACGCGCTCCATGCAGCGCATGCTCTTCTCCAACGTCCACCACCTCCGGATGCATCTCGGGATGCGCTAGAGCAGTGGAGGGCCGATGTGGAGCATTTGGTTGCAGCAGCAGCCGAACGCCTCAACAACCAGGGTCCTTCTCCTTCAGGACAAGCCCTGTCGCAGCGGCGGACTTTGTCCGGAAGACTTGGTCCGCATATCTCCAATAGTAGGAGACGTGCTGCATCTCAACAAGTGACGTCATTTCCCTCCGGGGCTCGACACACTCACACGGTATCCAGGCTTTCGACTCATGACCTCCGGGCGGAGCTTGATCGCCGATACCGCCAACAGGATGGCCGTGTCCATATTGAGCGTGCCTGTGAAAGACAGGAAGCTCAGGACCTTTCTACTCTGGAAGGAGTTGGAGGAGGCTGTTCAGCCCTAGCCATGCACCTGCGCATGGTTAGATGGCCACAGAAGTTCCGGCCTCTCCTTTCAGAAAAATTCGACGGGACTGTCAATCCCGCCGAATTTCTTCAGATATACTCCACTGCAATCTTGGCAGCTGGAGGAAACGAGGCCGTGATGGCCAATTATTTTCCGGTAGCCTTAACTGGTACCGCCAGGTCCTGGTTTATGAGCCTTCCACCCAACTCTATCAACAGTTGGGAGGAGCTGTGCCATCAGTTCACTGCTAACTTCGAGAGTTCATACACCCGACCAGACACTAAACTAGACCTTTTTGCAGTCGTGCAAAAAGGGGGAGAATCTTTGCGGTCCTTCATCCAGAGGTTCTCTCAGGTACGAAACACTATCCCTTCTATCTCAAGCGCTTCTGTCATTGTGGCATTCAGACAGGGCGTACGGGATAAGAAGATGTTGGAGAAGCTGGCAATCAAGGAGATCACCAGCGTCATAGAACTCTTCGGCCTGGCAGACAAATGTGCCAGAGCTGCGGAGGGCCGTGAGATGCACTCCAAACCAGCCTCGGAGGATCACAAGAAATCCTCCAAAGAAGAAGCCGCTACCTTCGGGGGTGGCAAGAAGAAAAAGAAGACCAACGGCAAGAAAAAGCCGTCGGCCGGCACATCCAACGTTGCAGCTGCTGCAACTCCGGGTGGCTGGGGGCAACGCCCCGAGAAGCGACCCCGACCGTCTTCTGAAGACGGTGGCAAACCCAAAGTGTGGTGTCCCATTCACAAAACGGGCAGCCACAGTTTGGAAGACTGCCGGGAGGTCCAAAACCTTATCGAGCGCTACAACAAGCGCCGGGAAGGATCTCCTTTCCGACAGAGGGAAGGAAAGCAAAAGGTCGACGAAGCTCCGGCTGAAGAGGAGTTAGGGTTTTAGGATCCCAAAAAGGTCCTGAAGGCCGTTTACACCTCCATCGATGATGATTCTGACATCTCTGACAACGAGCGTCGGAAGACCATGAAGACCATTTTCGGTGGGTCATGGGATATCACCTCTCGTCGCGTCATCAAGACTATGCGGCGGGATATGGCCGCTGTAGCCCCTACAGTCAGGCCGGAACCTCATCGAAAGTGGATGGACACCTCCATCACTTTTGATGCTTCTGATTGCCCGCGGAGCATGGTTGGAGTAGGTTAGCTACCTTTGATGGTATCTCCTACCATCAATAACATCCAGCTCCACCATGTCATGGTAGACGAAGGTTCGGGGCTTAACCTCATCAGCTTCGAAGCTTTCACTAAGCTTCAGCTCCGACCTTCGGATCTCCATCCCTCTCGACCTTTCTCCGGAGTAGGTCCGGGGGCCATTACCCCACTCGGAGCTATTACTCTCCCCGTTACGTTCGGGACCCGAGAGAAATATCGCACCGAGAAGTTGGTCTTCGACGTCGCTCAGATCAACTTACCATTCAACGCCATCTTGGGTAGACCTGCCTTGTACAAATTCATGGCAGATGCTCATTATGGATACCTGGTGTTGAAGATGCCAACACCAGTAGACGTTCTCCGGATCCGCGGAGATCGCACCGCCGGAGTAACTGCTCTGGAGTAACTCCACGCACTCACCACAGCGCAAGAGGAGGACTCCAGGCAGGAGCAAGCTCCAAAACCCCCGAGCATTCGTCAACGAGGCTCGAACTCTGCACCCCGTGTGCAGCCAAGCGGCGACACCGACATTCCCGTCAAAGTCGTCCAAATTGGTTCCGATGCCGCTCAGACCACCCGTATATTGGGAGGATTGAACGACAAATAGGAACTCGCGCTCATCACTTTCCTCCGGGCTAATGTTGACGTGTTTGCTTGGCAACCGTCACAAATGCCTGGGATCCCCAGGGAAGTGATTGAGCACAATCTGAAGATCTACCCCGATGCTCGGCCCGTGCATCAGAAGCCTCGGAAGCAATCCGTAGAGTGGCAGAACTTCATTCGACAAGAAGTGAAGAAGCTGCTCTAAGCCAGATTCATCCGAGAAGTCTTCCATCCAAAATGGCTGGCAAACCCAGTCGTTGTGCCCAAGGCCGGCGGGAAGCTTCGGATGTGCATCGACTACACCACACTAAATAAGGCATGTCCAAAAGATCCATTCCCACTACCTAGAATAGATCAGATAGTGGATTCCACCTCCGGGTGTGAATTACTGTGTTTCCTAGACGCATATTTTGGGTATCATCAAATCAGGATGTCTAGGGAAGATGAAGAGCATACATCATTCATCATAGTAGATGGATTGTACTGTTACACAGCCATGCCATTTGGTCTCAAGAATGCAGCATCAACTTTTGTACGAGCTATGTACAAAACTTTTGAAGAACTCATTAGAGACGCAGTGGAAGTGTACGTCGATGACATCGTGGTCAAGGTCAGGAACAAGGAGTCACTCCTCGACACCTTGCAAGCTGTCTTTGATAAGCTGCGGGCCACCCGCACAAAGCTAAACTCGGACAAGTGTGTGTTTGGGGTTAGCTCCGGAAAACTTCTTGGTTTCCTGGTATGTCACCGGGGCATAGAAGCTAATCCAGCGAAGATAAAAGCCATTGAAGACATGAGGCCACCAACTCGCATCAAAGACGTCCAAAAGTTAACTGGATGTCTAGCAGCCCTCAGCCGGTTCATATCAAGACTGGCGGAACGGGCACTCCCCTTCTTCAAGTTATTGAGGAAGTCCGGACCATTCCAATGGTCCGAAGAAGCAGAGAAGGCATTCCAGGAGCTGAAACAGTTCCTCACCACCCTACCAATTCTGGTAGCTTCGAACCCTGGTGAGCCTTTGTTGCTTTATATTTCAGCTACTGACGAAATCGTCAGTATGGTTCTGGTTGCGGAGAGACCGGAACTACCCCGTACTCAGGAATCCAGTCCCCTTCGGAAGGTCTGGAGGTTCCTGGAAGCGAGCCTGGGTCCCAGCTCCCAGATTCGAACCTACAAGAAGTCGCTTCAGGAGACCTAGACCCCTCCGGGAGGGTCCAGGTCATTTCTGAAGAAGCTCCGGGTTCCTCCAGCCAGAACCCAGAGGTCCCCGAAGGGAATCCAGACCCCTCCGAGAGGGTCCGGATCAATGAAGAGGAAGCTCCGGACCCCTCCGGGAAGGTCCAGACCATTCAACGCCCGGTATACTTCATTAGTGAAGTATTACATGATGCCAAGACTCGATACCTAGAGGTGCATAAGCTGCTCTATGCAGTTCTTATTGCCTTCAGGAAGCTTCGACATTACTTCCAAGCTCACAAAGTCTTGGTGGTGACCTCCTATCCACTTCGAGCAATCTTGCATAATCCCAATTCAACTGGGAATATTGCAAAGTGGGCAGTGGAATTGGCTGAATTTGATCTTGAATTTATTTCAAGACAAGCAGTCAAGAGTCAAGCGTTGGCAGATTTTGTGGCAGAATGGACTCCCTCTCCATCAAACCCTGGGGCCCCAGTGAGCAGAAGACGGTGCATCAAGCTCCAACCTTCACCGAGCCTCATTGGACCCTCTACTTCGACAACTCCATGCAGAAGCAGGGGGCCGGAGCTGGAATCCTTCTCCTTGCACCGACTGGGGAGAAGGTAAAATACATGGTACACCTTGACTTCAAGGCAACCAACAACATGGCAGAGTATGAAGCACTCATCTACGGACTAAAGGTGGCACTGTCATATGGTGTCAAGCAACTGCTGGTCAAAGGAGATTCATAGCTCATCATCAAGCAGGTGAAGGGTGAATGCTCCTGCAATAATCTCCAGCTAGCTGCTTACCTCCTTGAAGTCCAGAGGCTTTAGAAGGACTTTGAAGTCCTAGACCTCCACCATGTTCAGCGTGCCCATAACGCTGAAGCTGACGAACTCTCGACCAAAGCGTCAACCGGAGCTCCGGCTCATGACGGAATCTTTGTCCGGAGGTTGTCAAAGCCAACAGTTCAGCCTGCCGAACTGAGCGAAGGGGGCGAGATCAGCATCCCGAAGCTGACAGTCCCGATGGCCCTGTTACCATGGCAGCCATCAAGGGTCGTAGGTGCTGCCGGGAGCTCCGAGCAACCCAGCACGCAAGATTCAAAAGCTCAAGCTAGCTCCGATGCATGGATCTCGGAGATCCGGAGCTACTTGAAAGACAATATCCTTCCTGAGGATGATGTATCCGCTGACCGGGTAGTCAGATTGGCTAAAAGATACACGTTGGTAGAAGGGGATCTCTACCGGCGCGGTGCCAACGGCATCCTAATGCGGTGCATCACAAAGGAAGAAGGCTGCGAACTTCTCACAGAAATCCATGGAGGCGAGTGTGGGAACCACGCATCTTCCCGCACGCTGGTCGGAAAAGCCTTTCGGCATGGCTTCTACTGGCCTACAGCGCTCCAGGATGCTACTGAGCTGGTGAAGAAATGTGAAGCATGCCAATTTCATGCAAAGCAAATTCATACACCAGCTCAGCCCTTACAAATGATACCTCCTACATGGCCCTTCGCTATGTGGGGGATGGATATCTTGGGACCCTTCCCAAGAGCCGTCGGAGGTTACAAGTTCCTGTACGTCGCCATCGACAAGTTCACCAAGTGGCCGAAAGCAACTCCAGTTGTGATGATCAACAAGCAATCTGCTATCAACTTTCTGCAATCCATTGTAAGCAGATTCGGAGTCCCAAACAAGATCATCACTAATAATGGGACTCAATTCACAAGCTCCGTATTCCAAGGATATTGCAAAGACCTCGGCATACAAGTTTGCTACGCCTCCGTAGCTCACCCAGCCAGCAATGGCCAAGCCGAGAGAGCAAATGCAGAAATCCTTAAGGGACTCAAAACGCGCACCTATGAGCGCTTGAAAAAACATGGAGCCAACTAGATCGAAGAGCTTCCGCCTACTTTATGGGACAATAGGACATCTCAAAACCGGTCAACTGGAGAGACACCCTTCTTCCTGGTGTACGGAGCTGAAGCAATCCTTCCTCCGGAAATCACCTTGGGTCCACTCCGGGTCCGGACCTTCGACGAAGCCGCGCAGGACCAGCTCCGGCGCGAAGACCTAGACCTCCTTGAGGAGGGAAGGAGCCAAGCAGCTGTTCGGAATGCCCGATATCGTCAAGTTCTACGGCGTTATCACCAGCGGCATGTACACAACTGACAGCTCGAGGAAGGCGATCTGGTGCTACGGAGAATACTATCCAGAGAAGGGTTAAACAAACTCTCCCCCAGGTGGGAGGGGCCCTTCCGAGTGATTAAAGTATCCCGTCCCGGAAGCGTTCGCTTGGCTACCGAGGATGGGACACTGAAAGTGCATCTAGGACTCCCTTGTGGGTTTTGGATGATTTATGACAAGCAATTGGGATCCTAATTCTTTTGTTGAGATGAATGCAGAAAAATGATGAAAGATGAGCAAAGTGCCAAAAAGAGGAAATTGAGAAGGAAAATGGATTTGAGCTCAAGGAGAAGAAACTAGTAGTTTAGTATGTGTGGAGTGTGTTAAGGAAACACACCCAAGAGCTCAATCTCATTTAATCACACACACACATGCACAAAGCTATACAGGACCGGACTAGTCCGATGTCCACCGGACTAGTCCGATATCACATTCTGCACAAGATCGGACAAGTCCGGTCATCACCGGACTAGTCCGATAATTCTTCTGTTCCACTTCGGACTAGTCCTCCCCAGTGCGGACTAGTCCTCAACACAATGCACAGGTCACTAGATCGGACAAGTCCGGTCTCCACCGGACTAGTCCGATATCCTTTCTGATCCACTTCGGACAAGTCCGGTGTTTACACGGACTAGTCCGATATACACACTGATCTAAATCGGACAAGTCCTCCAAGTGCGGACTTGTCATCCTAAACACTAAAGGTTTCACAGGTCCGGACCAGTCCGATGACAATCGGACTAGTCCGAAGTTTTCCAGCAGTGAAATCGGACAAGTCCGTTTTCAAACGGACTAGTCCGATATTCCTGGACACTTAGGGTTTGCTTCTCACAGCACACCGGACTAGTCCGGTCACCACCACGGACTAGTCCGAATTTTCTGAACCCTAACGGTAACTTCCAGAAACCCCTTATAAATAGAGGTGCACGGCCCACTTTCAAACACTCTCGAACCCTAGCGCCGTCACACCTCCCAAGAGCCTCAAAAACTACCTCTCTCCACAAAACCAAGTGCAAAATTGATCACTACATTGAAGATCACTTGTAGATCATTGGAGAGGGCACTTGATACGCGATTGAGCTCTTGGTTTGAATCTCTAACACACTCTTGCATCTCAGTTTGTATATTTTGAAGTGTGTTATTGGTGGTCTTGAATCTTGTAATCAAGGGAGCGCTCAACTTGTGAGATCGCCCCTTAAACTCGGTGATTTACCCCTGTGTGATTAGTGGAAGAGGATTGGCCTTCGTGGCGATCCGAACGAGGGAAGGGTTAGTGAAGACCCGGCCCTTTTGTGGGCTCCTCAACGTGGACGTAGGCTGCCTTCGTGGTAACCGAACCACGGGATAAATCTTGTGTCTTTCATTTGTGTTCTTTATTCTAGTTGATCAACATTATCTAGGGTTTAATTAGATTTGTTGAATACAAAGTTAATAGTTGAAATAAAGTCATATTCTTAATAGAATCTGTTACACAACTATTGAACTGATCACAAAGTTTATATTTCCGCTGCAAAAGTCAACAAACAATCAAATTGACCTAACTTGATCAACCTAGCCCGTAAAATCCGGACTAGTCCGCACTTTACCGGACTAGTCCGTTATATCTGTTTTTTGATCTCGTTGTTGAAGTGTTACAGGAACCGATAAAATTCAAGAAGGCCTATTCACCCCCCCTCTAGGCCAACATTCAATTGGTATCAGAGCGAGGTTCTTCAAGAAAGAGTGCAACCGCTCGAAGAGATCATGTCGGACATGAAGGAAGTCCAAAAGATCAACAACCAGGAAGAGATGAACAATGACAAGCATCAAAAGCTTGAGAAGTATCTCGAAGCCATTCAAGACTTTGACGATGATGATGAGGAGACATTGGAGCTGAAAGCTCTCCTTAGAAAGAAAGCGCTTTCCAAAGGGAAAGCCAAAGTTGAAGAAAAGAAGAAGGGGAGTAGTCACACCGACTACTCCCGATATCCTTTTAATTATGACCGTTTAAATTCTAACAGCAATCACTATCTATCCATTCCCCTTGGAAAAGCCCCACACTTCGATGGGAGTGACTACTCTATGTGGAGGCAAAACATGAAGATGCACTTGATTTCCCTTAACCCAAGTTTATGGCATATTGTGTGCACAGGAATCAATATCCCAGATGACGACGAAGAGCTCACGCCAAGTCAAGAGCAAGCCATCCACAGGAATGCACAAGCTGCAGCCGTCATCACCTCATCTCTAAGTCGAGATGAATTCACAAAGGTGGACGGATTAGAAATTGCCAAAGAAATCTGGGATACCCTACAAACAGCGCATGAAGGTGACAGACATGTGAGGGAAGCCAAGATTGAAATGATTGAGGGCGAACTAGGAAGGTTCGCGATTGAGGAAGATGAGTCACCCCAGGACATGTACAACAGACTGAAGACTCTCGTGAACAAGGTTCGATCATATGGGAGCAGAAAGTGGAATGATCACGAGGTTGTAAAGCTCATCCTTAGAGCTTTCATGCCTCGCAATGTTACACTTTGCTCTATGATCCGAGAGAGTCCGGGGTACAAGAAAATGACTCCTGATGAACTGCTTGGCAAGATCATTAACTTTGAGATGATGGAGAAGCAAGCCAAGCACGTAAAAGAAATAGCCGACCTCACATCGGCCAAGAAGAAGGGAGTTGCCCTAAAGTCCTCACTCAAGCCTTTATCCAAAGAAGCAAGAGAAGCACAGCTTGAGGAGGACAGCGATGATGAAAGCAGCGAGCTAGATGAAGAAGATATGATTTTGTTCATGAAGAAGTTTAAGAGAATTATGAAGAAAAGACAAGGAACAAAATCAAATGAAGCAAAATACAAAGAAAGGACGAAGCCAAAGATGAGGCGGGCGTGCTATAACTGTGGTGAATACAACCACTTTATAGTCGACTGCCCGTATGAGGACAATAAGAAGAAGAACAAAGAGTCCAAGCCTCAAGCAAAGAAGTTCTTCAAGAAGAAGAAACAAGCTGAACAAGCACACATTGGAAAGGAATGGGACTCAAACGATGAGTCTTCATCGTCCGATGAAGAAGAATTGGCTAGCATAGCCATCGAGAGCGTGTCCAAGAAACCCACACTCTTTCCCACGCTCGGTGCAAAGAAGGCAAATGGGACTTGCCTCATGGCTAAGGAAGGTAAACGCAAGGTAAATATCAAAACTCCTTCCTTACATTCTTATTCAAGTGATGATGATTTAGATAGTGATGAAGATATGCTAGCTGGCTTAGGTAGAAAAACTGCTGCAAAAATGAAATTCTTGCTTAACCAACTTGTTGAGAAGGAAGAGCTAATCGATCGTCAAGAAGACATGATTATCTCCCAAAAGGAGAAGCATGTGGAACTTGACAATCTTCTAGTTCATGAAAAGGAAAGAAGCCACTCACTAGAGCTTGAGCTAGCTTCAAGCAAGAAAACTTGCTTGGAGCTAACCAACTCAAATGTAGCAATCAAGGACCAACTTGATGACCTGATCGAGGTCAACAAGATCCTTGAAGTGCAAATTGAGTCACTCAAGCTTAGTGAACCCTCCTCCTCTTCAAGCCTACCTTCTCAATCCACTTCAAGTAATAATACTCATATCTGCAAATGTGAAAAGATAAACACCAGGTTGAAAGAAAAGTCCACCTCCACAAAGGACAAAAACCCTACCCAATGTGTAATATTTGACAAGAAAAGGATCAACTATGCACGTAGTGCATATTTGGTCCAAAGACCTCCAAATGTCAAGTATGGCATTGGTTATTCCTATGATGGAAAGCAAAGAGCTGGAAATCATAAGAATAACAAGGGAAAGATTACCTTTGTGAAAGGAGGACCCTCACAACCCGGCAGCACGAAAACTAAAAATCTGAACTCTCATGAAAACCGGACTAGTCCGGTTGTGGTCCGGACAAGTCCGGTCATCCGGACAAGTCCGGTCACACAGACTAGTCCGACCAATAATCAGCAACAACTCCTGTTTAAAACCTTCGATGCTTCATATGTATTAATGAGAAACAATATTGGTAAAGTGTATGCTTATTATGCTGGGCCACGCCATGGGAACACAAAATCCCATGTGTGGGTGCCCAAATGTATTGTCACTAACCTCCAAGGACCCAAGCAAGCTTGGGTACCTAAAACCAAGGCGTAACTTGTTTCTGCAGGCCTACTCCTCCGGTGGATCCAAATGGGTGCTAGACAGTGGATGCACAAACCACATGACCGGAGAAAGGAGGATGTTTGTGGAGTATGAAGTGAACGAGGACCCAAATGAAGGGATCTACTTTGGAGACAACAGTCAAGGGAGGGTCCTCGGTACCGGTAAAATAGCCATATCCTCTGAACATAATCTTTCACATGTTTTGCACGTTGAATCTTTAGATTATAACCTGCTGTCCATATCTCAATTGTGCGACAAGGGTTATAATTGCCTATTTACTAATGAGGGTGTGATCGTCTCAAGAAGGAGCGATGGTTCTATTGCATTCAAGGGTATGTTGAAGGGAAAGCTTTACCTTGTTGACTTCAACAAGGATAAAGCCGAACTCGACACATGCTTGATTGCAAAGACCAACATGGGTTGGCTGTGGCATAGACGGCTGGGACATGTTGGTATGAGGAACCTTCAAAAACTCCTCAAGGGCGATCACATCCGAGGTTTGAAAGATGTTGTGTTTGAGAAAAACAGGCCATGTAGCGCGTGCCAAGCAGGGAAACAAGTTGGAGCACAGCATCCTACGAAGAACATCATGACCACAACAAGACCGCTCGAACTACTTCATATGGACTTGTTTGGTCCAATTGCTTACATAAGCATCGGCGGTAACAAGTATGGTTTAGTTGTTGTTGATGATTTTTCCCGCTTCACTTGGGTGTTCTTTTTGCATGAAAAATCAGAAACACAAGGGACACTCAAGAAGTTCTTCAAGCGAGCACAAAACGAATTTTCATTACAAATCAAGAGTATTCGGAGTGACAATGGCACGGAGTTCAAAAACATACAAGTGGAGGAGTACCTTGATGAAGAAGGAATCAAGCACGAATTTTCAGCACCATACTCCCCACAACAAAATGGAGTTGCCGAAAGGAAGAACCGCACGCTCATAGAAATGGCAAGAACTATGCTCGATGAATACAAGACTTCGGACCGATTTTGGGCGGAAGCAATCAACACAGCTTGCCACGCCACAAATCGCCTCTATCTTCATCGACTACTAAAGAAGACCCCCTATGAGCTACTCACCGGTAACAAACCGAACATTTCATATTTTCGAGTTTTTGGTTCTCCTTGCTATATTTTAAACAAGAAGCCCAGGACTTCAAAGTTCGCTTCGAAGTCCGATGAAGGTTTCTTGCTTGGCTATGATTCGAACACTTACGCCTATCGTGTCTTCAACAAGTCCTCCGGACTTGTTGAAGTGGCACGTGACGTAGTGTTCGATGAAACTAATGGCTCCCAAAAGGAGCAAGTTGATCCATGTGAATTAGGTAAAGAAGAAGCCCCCTATCAAGCATTGAAGAGAATGGCTCTAGGCGAAGTACGACCACAAGAGTCAACGTCACAAATACAAGATGAAAGTGAACCACAAGATGAAATCAACCATCAAGGGGG